>JAHZTW010000002.1:56375054-56404307 GCA_020283515.1 Alliaria petiolata
CAAGCAATCATGCAATAGCCGAAGCAACATAAAATAAATAGCCGAAGCATGCAATCCTAAATCTATATGCAAGCGTTAAATTATAAACTACGGTGCTACCACTTCAGCACCGGACCCGCGTCCTCACGACGCACACACACAAGCGTGGACACAGAGAATTCTCCAAGTGGGTCGGCCAGTTCCCCTACCACGAACACCCTGCACTTGACTATCACAAAGACAAGCCAAGCCGTAACATCGGTACCACGAACACCCTGCACTTGACTATCACAAAGACAAGCCAAGCCGGAACATCGGTACCACGAACACCCTGCACTTGACTATCACAAAGACAAGCCAAGCCGGAAAATCGGTATCCCGGGAGCTCCTCGGTCGGTTCACATCTCGGCGGGGTTTCCATCCGAGAGCCGCCAAGTGAGTTCACATCCCGGGCGGGACCATCCACGCCTCACTGCTGGATTCCCGCTATCCCGTCGGATAGCACTCGGCCCTGGGCTACAATCCCGTCTCTCCGAGTCTTCCCATACCAGCAGTCGTTAGCTAAGCATGAGGAACGGAGAACCCCGACCACACCGTCACTAAGTCATGAGGGATATCACACCACAGCATGACTCCGCCGTATAATGGATCGCACACCATTATACTTCACACCGCGTTGATCCTCACTTGATCAAACGCCAACACACACACCTCCACACAACCTCTGAGAAGTTAGCGGCCTAGAGTGACAGCAAAGCCAGAACTTCTCTAGTCCCAACTCTCGTTTCCGGTTACAAGCCTTACACGCTTGAACCTCGCTCATGCACGTTTAATACAACTCCACATACATGACTTTCCAGCCATGCAACGTGTTTTACCATAAACCGTACACTCGCTCATACGGTGAAGGAACATGCAAGTGGATCAGAGATCCGGCAGTCCTTACACCCTTCACACCACTCGGTAAGGATGATAACATGTCCCACGAACATGCATCAAACCGTTACCTCACCCAACGGGTTTCGCAGCACACAGATCTAACAGATATGAGGCTAAACCTGCACAAAAATGTTAGTATACCCTCAGATCTACACAGATACGAGCTTCCCTGCAACACACGTTAGCCACACACATACACACAATCATATAACATATTCTATCATGGCTAGTGTTGCACTACAATACAGATCTGAGATCTACACAGCGTTACAAACAGCAACCGCGATAGTCCACCTCTACCGGGACTCACCTCGAACTGGACACAGAACTAACTCTCTCTATCAAACGGCTTCCAAAGCTAAGATCTCTCTCTATTCTACACACTCACACACTCTCTCTAAGGTTTCCAAAAGGGGTTTAGGAGTGGGAATGAAGAATGAGGGGAAATGGGGTATTTATACTTGAAAAGTTACCCATGGTAACAAGTTAAAGTAGGTAAATTCTAGACTCCTCCTTTCTTTAACTCCAAGCCAAGTTTTTCGTCTATACTCTAGGGTCCATTTCATAGCTCCTAGACTAGCCAACTCATCCTTATTCTCAAGCTTAAGGTGGGAGCTTCTCATTGGTCCAAAATTGCTTCCTTTTTCTTCTTTTTGTGCATTTCACTCTCTAATTCTCCATGTGACTAAATTGACTGATGGAAAACACCTCTTTTGCCCTCCAATGTTGCCTAAAACTCGGACTCCTCTCTTGGTTGCCAAAGAATTACTCAACCGAACTGTAGTTTTGACGGAAATGGACATAACGGATGATAACTTCGGATCCATGGGTTTTTTCTTGTTTTCTTCAAGATCTTGGCCATATTATTTGATGAATGAACTCCTCTTAAGCATAGTTGATGTTGCTTAGACCCACGAGTTGTTTGGTTCTTGGCCGAAATAATTCTTCCTCCAACTGACTCATTCCGCAGCTCTTGAACGTCTACCGGATTGCGTGAATTTTGTAGGTCTCGGGAGAATTTTTCTTGAGCTAATTCTTTTTGCATGATCTTCCTTAGAGTCTTGGCTATCTCCATGCTGAATCCCATAATTTTTAAAATTGTGCAGAGGGGTTTCCATAACCGAAGTCTCTGTCCGGGTAATTTAGCTCTTAGACCGGATTATTACATTCTCCCCCCCTTAAATAGGATTCGTCCCCGAATCCTTTTCTTCCAAACACCTCCAGTTGGTTTTCTGGCCATCCTCCTTCTTGGTGTCGTCACTTATTATCGACCTTTGGTGCCGTAGCTTCGGATCCTTATTTACCACCATTCTGTCGTTTGCTTCGTCTCATATTGTTGCTTTCCTGATGTCATCATTTCCTTCTCTCTAAGGTTGGCTTTCTGTTTTCTTCTTTCTTGTTCTGGCTTCAACCGCTGGTTTACGTAGCTTGTCTTGACTTCATTCCAGATCCACACATCTACCATACCCCCATTCCAATCTCATTTCTTATATTCCTCTATATCTCCTCGGTCTAAATCCTAGAGGTTCGGACTAAACAGGCAATGGGTTTTCCTATCTCTACTTTCCGGGATCTAACTCTCACTCACTAGGAAATCTCAAGGTAAAGTCGTTCTCTTCCGAATCCGACTTACCGAGAAATCCTCACTAAAATCACGCGCCAGGACACACTCGGATTCTACCTAACGTCCTAGATCTACGAGACTTCCTCACACCACACCCAAGAGATCTGAGTTAGCACCCATACTTACCTTGGTTTGGGCTCAGACTTGGACCAAAACTTAATTCCAACTTCCCTGACTCGTCGGGGAGCCTGATCTTCTTCCTGCTGGCGTGACACGGAACGGGTGACAGGGCGGTGAGCGGGATTCGGTAGTTGTGGCTTCCGGCGCATTGAACAATTCCTTTTGTGCGCTCCTTTGTACCCGCACTCGGTACATGTCTTGTGTTTAGGGCTGGACGACTTCGAAGTTGGAGCATTGGGACAGGCGTGGGGGAAATGTCCACGTTTCCCACACGTGCTACATCGCATACTCATCATTACCCTTTCGGGTGGCAGAACACTCATGCGAGGAGTTCTTTTTGGATGTCTTCTCCTTCGGCTTGATTCACCTTGCTCGTATGTCAGAGTTGGTTCCTTCTGATTCATGCTCTCATCAGTGTGGAGCTTAATTTCTTCGTTCGTCTCAATCGGAGTTACCATGTGGTCGGGTCCGCGGAGATTTGCTTCTGATGTAGCCGGTTGTTCGAACAACTGGCTTATATCATAGAAAACTTTCGGGTAGTTCTCCGGGTTTATGTTCGTCTCGCTGTGTCCGTCGGTTGGATGTTCCATGGTCTCTTCTGTGCCAGTTGGGATGCGTGTGAGTTCCTCCGTCCAACGGATTGGTGAATACCTTGGATCCACAAATCCTTCTTCCCCGTAAAATCGATCAATTGGATCTGCGTTCTCAACTCGACCTTCTCAACTTGCGAGATTACCTTGGACAGTTGCAGTCATGTCCTCAGTACCGTTCTACGTGACGATGAAGGGGTACACATAATCTATTGGGTTGGACTCCGTTGGCATGTATGGGTATAACCCGTATCCCGGTACAAAGACATGTGGCATCGGGATGCTAGGTAACAGACTTGTTGGACTGTCCTGATCCCAAGAGTTTAACGTAGTTTCTCCGGATGATATCTCAATAATCTCCGTAGATGGCACAATAATCTCCAGCCCTGAGTTTGGTATTGGTGCCTCCGGATAGAAGTATTCTTCTCCGACCATTCCTACATAAGACTGTTGAGCGAACATGTACGTGAACTGATCTGCCAGATTTTCTCCTTCTACGGTGCTCTGTCCCGCGTATGCATCGTAGTCAGTAATCTCGAAGTAATGCTCTTCATTTGAATTTGAATCCTCTGATGAATCTGATCCACCCGATTCGTATCCACCAAACCACGAATTCCCTTGGTTTCTCTCACCCTGTCGGTTCCCTGGCGCCATCTCTGTCCATCGATAAAAATCTGCACGGTTAGGTTTATCCTAATGGAAAAGGTTTTCCCCAATACCCTACCTAGACCTACTCTGTGGACGTGACCGGATTCCTAATAGTGCTTTTGCGACTCATTTTTGACTCTATAAAACATTTTTGAAAACGTTTTGAAAATCCCTTGCTTCCGAAAGCATGATGCGGAAACCATGCTTTGATACCACCTTTTGTAACACCCCCGATTCGAAATAGGACTAGTTCTGATCGAAGACGCTACAAATGCCGAGATTCACTCGATAGGTCAGCCCGTCTTAGATCTCGTCTAAGCTTAAGGCCGTCCCGGCAAGTTAGCTCGACCCTCCCGACTGAAGCCTAAGGCTTGCCAACCCGTACTCCAGCCGAAAGTTGTGAGGACTCGGACTAAGTCAATCTACCAGCGGAAGACACAAGGGTTTTAAAGATAGAAAATCCGCTTTTATTTCATCAAACATACATATTACAAAATGTTTATTTATTTTTCATAGCGGATCCGTCCGAGATTTCAAATATAGTGAAAACCCTTGTACTTAACAAACTTACTACATTTTACAAAAGCACTCGAAACTACTCCGGTGGTCCTAACGTCCACAGCACCCTCTAATCCCAATGGCTTACTAAGGCTTCCTACGAGAGAGAAAAAGGGGGAATGAGTAATCTAAGATTACTCAGTGATTCCAAGACCCACTAAAAGAAATAAAACCCCAAGAAAGAAAAACCCCAAGAAAATCCCCAAACAACAAGCAAGCAAGCAATCAAGCAATCATGCAATAGCCGAAGCAACATAAAATAAATAGCCGAAGCATGCAATCCTAAATCTATATGCAAGCGTTAAATTATAAACCACGGTGCTACCACTTCAGCACTGGACCCGCGTGTAGCACCCCCGACGCGATCTAGGCCGGATTTGAATCGGTCGGCCGCACAACAATCAAACAAGAACATGCACGACCAACCATCCGACCCAAACCAGAGCGGAAGTGCCACAATGCCGAACACCGCAAACGGTCCAGCCATGACATCAGAACAAATCCAAGGCCGCGGCCGGTCCATCCGCGATATTCGACTCTCTCGGCCAAGGCCTAAGGCTTGCCAACCCGTACCCAAGTCGAGAGTTGTGTTAGCCCGGACAAGACTAATATCAGATGAAACCGGATAATATAAAAATAACTTTATTTATTCATATATCANTGGTAATCTCTAGAAAGCTTTTCTACTCTTAAAGTATCTAGTCTTTCAGACTCACATATTAAATCATAGCATTCATCAATGAGCAGGGGAGTTGGCAAACTATAAGCTACATCTTCAATGCAAGGCATGTAACTATCCTCATCATCATAAGATTCAAAGGTTAAGAAAGGTGTACCTTGTATTGAGCTTGGCTGAACCCAATATATTACCTCCTCAAGTGCATGGGCTATCTCTATCTCATAGAGTGTGAGCTCCCTTCCTTCAAGTGCTGCTCGATGTGACATTAGGTTCAGCCGGATCATAGATGCTAAGTCACTTTTTGTTAATTTTGGATTTTCTTTGCAAAGCTCATCCAACTCAACTATT
Organism: Alliaria petiolata; assembly: GCA_020283515.1. NCBI lineage: Eukaryota > Viridiplantae > Streptophyta > Magnoliopsida > Brassicales > Brassicaceae > Alliaria > Alliaria petiolata. The sequence goes on from JAHZTW010000002.1 coordinate 56,380,540, forward strand.
TGTTCCAATGTGAGTACACTCTCATCAAGTGGTGGCTCCACATATTGCTCATCTTGAATGTATTCATCAAATGTGTCATCTTCTTCTTGTGGCCAGTCATTGTAATCCATGACCATCAACTGTAAGAAACAAAGCACTAAAAGAAAAAGTTTGTAAAAGTTAGGGTCTTAGACTAAGCTTTAAACCTAGACTCGTAGGTAACGCAATTGGAACTTGGCAACGGCGCCAAAAACTTGATGTGCAGAGTTTTAACCCTAAAATATCTACTGCAAGTGCACAGCAATGTCGTAGTATTTAGGGATCGAATCCACAAGTTTCAAGAGTCACACTACGATTCTTTAGATTAAAATTAAGCTAAGAAAAATATATGGTTGATGGTTGTAATGCAAAACGAAAATAGCAAATAAAAACGGTTAAAGAACAATAAAACAAGCGTTAGGTCAAGAGCAATTCGCAGGAATTCAGAGATCATGAATCAAACAATTATTCAGGGAATGGATTATGAACCGTTCTAGAACTCAAAGCACAATTGTATAACCAATCCACCGTCATGGTATCAATTACTTTGTCTAACAACCTAAGTATCTAAACTGTCGTTTAAACTTAGAATTCTAGACAAGCATTAATTTCGAGTTTGGTATGTTCACAAAACGCCTTAACATCAGCTTTCGTTGGCTAAGGACGTTTTGCTCATCTATGTTCTTTCAGGCTTTTAAACAAACACTTTTGATGCGTTAAACAACCTAAGATCAGAAACTAGGTAGCTAATCAAGTTTCAGCAATGAGATCAACAATAGATGAAGAAACCACAAGATCCCTATACATGTCTAATTCAATGATTCATAAATTCCTTTGAAAACCCTAAACCTAACTTTGGATCTACTCACACATGGAAGTAGAGAACAAGCAAAGAGATGAAGAGAAATTCATAATCAATAAATAAGAAATCCAAAGGGGTTCAGAAATCTTCTCCAAAGATGCAGAAACTCGTCTCCCCAAGCTTACAAAGCACAAAACCAAAAAGTATGAATAGAATAGAAAGAGTTGCCTAAACAATGGACAAAAATAAGTATAGGTTTAGGGTCAAAATATGTTGAGTTAGGATGATTCCAGGGCAAAACAGGAAGTTTCAGATTGCCTTTTTCGACTGAGGATTGGACGTATCGATCTAAATATGGATCGATCGATCTAAAAAGTCTCGGAAAATCTTCAAAATAATGGATCGATCGATCTGAATATGGATCGATCGATCTAATATCCTTCTGGACTTTTTCTGCACATGCTTCATCTTCTCGTCAGGCTGGACAGTCTTAAATAAAACTGGTATAACTTTTGATGGCACCGTTGGATCGACTTCAAATCACTTCCATTTGAAAGCTAACGCAACTCTCTATCTTGTATCCAATATTCAGCTCGATCCATCGGTGGGAAGTGCTTTAACGAAGGCCAGACTTCAGACGTATTTTCATGGTACTGCATCTCCATATGCTCGTTTGCACCCAAAATGACTCATTTTCTTCCAAAGCGACCTAAAACCTGAAAAGACTCGATAAAACACTAAAAGACTCTAAAAACACATGTTGACTCGAAAAACCATTGAAAACATTAGGTTAGAAATCCTCAAAAACGCAATACATCATAAAACCACGCCCATACGTGCTCATCTGTTCTTCAACTGAACCAAATCGATGTCTGAATAACCGTAAAACTCTATACTGTTCACACTTGTAAAATGAACTCCAATGGTAGACGTGCCTTCAACATATCTTAGTACTTTGTTGGCTTCATGATAGTGCCTCGTGAGAGGTACATACATGTAACACGAGAGATAAAAACTTATAAACATCAGTATGGCTTTGATGCCCATAGATACAACAAGCTACCAACGATGTTTCAGAAATTTGTCAGTTCTGCATACTCTTCATCGTTCTCAATGTTTTTGGCATGAGGCGTAACTGGAGTACTCACACTCTTGCTCTCTGTTATACCAAACTTCTCAACAACCTTGCAAGCATATTTTTCTTCGTGGCAGAAAATTTCTTTGATCATCTTGAATAACTTCGTGACCAAGAAATTAATATCACATATCCAAATCTGTCATATCAAACTCCAACTTCATGTCCTCTTTGAACTTGTGAACGAGATGAGGATTGTTGTCGGTGATTATAATATTTTACACTTAAGATCAAAATCACCAAATCGTGATCTTTCTTTAGCATGTATAGAGCCACAACACTCATGCTCCTTTAAAAATCATGTTGGAGAAAGTATCAATTGACTTTTCCATACCAAGACCGAAATGCTAGCTTTAAGCTATACAACTTTCTGCAACCTCAACACTTTGCCTTCTTCACCTTCTCCGACTTTGAATGCGGGTGGTTGTCCTATTCATTTTTTTTCGTTGAGAAACATTGACTTCATTTCCAATTAATAGTGTTTCGACTTCATTTGCGCGGTGAGAGGAAGAATGGCTGGAATTGTGTTATGTTTTGAAATCGGTGCAACGGTTTCAAGATAATCAAGAAAATATATTGGGACTAATTTTGACACCAACAAAGAGGAGCGAAGTACATCTCTATATGCAACTTTTAATTTGCAGCTTCCTAAAAAACCATGGTTATTTATATTTATATTCAAAACTTTCATAAATAAATCAAATATTGATTGATGAGCATTTTAAGAGTTAGGACTTGATATTTTCGAAAGCAAACCAACATTTTATGTTAACACCAAATCCTTACTTTATAAGTGGTTTATTATGTACATGTTTAAAATTACATATATATATATTTCTCTTGGGTTTGTAACAAAAAAACTCCTCAACTAAAGATAAATCGAATAAAACCACTCAACTATAAATTTAATGTAAAAACCCTTCAACTATAAGTTTGTTAATGAAAAATCCCCTCTATCTATAGTACTGTTAAAACCTTAACGGTGACACGTGTTTTGTAAAATATCAAAAAAGTTAATGAAAAATCTCTCAAGTAAATATTGATCGGGAATAAACCCTTCAACTATAAAATTTAATGTAAAAACTCATAAACTTTTTTATCTTAAAACCTAAACGGTCAACGATTAATCAAATATATACGCTTTGGATTGTCAAAATGACATAGATAATTTTAAAATAATGTGATAGCTTTTAAAACGAGTAAGACATTGAAAATCTCAAAATTCAATTCGAGAAAATATTCAAATTTCTAAAATATACAAATTGATAAATGCTAAAATTATCAAACTCTAATTTCGGATAGTATGATTATGTGGCGTGAAAGTTAATTGAAGAATAAACAAATGTTAAATTTTCTGTACAACTTGATAAATTATTTCAGTTTCTCAAAACTCTAGATAAATTAAATTGTATATACTAAAAATTAATGTATATGTATTTTTCAGTCAGTTGTCTAGACAGAGAATCTCATTATCACATCGTATCCATGTCAACTTTTAAAATCCAAATCGCATTTGATTTAATGTCGACTATTTATTTTTTTAATGTTTTTGTAGACAGAAATATTGGGGTTTTCACATTAAATTTATAGTTGAGTGGTTGATACTTGATACATCTCAACTTGATGGATTTTTACATTAAATTTATAATCGATGTGTTTTTTCTCGATTCATCTTTAGTTGAGTGTTTCTTTTTGTTAAAAACCTTTAAAGTTTTTACGGTAATGCAGATGGAGTGGTTTTTTCATTAACGGACTTATATTTGAGGGTTTCTTACATTAAATTTATAGTTGATGGATTTTTCTCAATTTATCTTTAGTTGAGGGGTTTGTTTGTTAAAAACCAATTTCTCTTTGATCACCAGACTAAGTAGAAATAGTTTAAGACAATTAATCAAGTCCACAATAAGACTCATGCAGCTAGAACAATGAATTTGTACATTGGATGTGGTGAAACATACACTACATAGAGCATGCAGTACCGAGCATCATGTCATCACTCCATGCCACTCTTTCCCAAACTTATTAAAAACCCCATAGACCGGTCACCACTCCATGCCACTCTTGTCCAAACATATTGAAAAACTATCTCCATTTTTTTTTTTTTTTTTCATTCCTATGTTAGGTACTTAGGCCTCCCACAAGCTACCCCTTAAACCACTGTAATCCTTCTAGATCATTTCAGCATGTGTTTGGTGATCCTTTTGAATTAATTGTCATTACAACTTTCTTGCTTTTCTTGTTTCAAAACAGGGAAGTTCAGAGAGGCCACTCATGAACCGCCCTCTCTTTCTTGATGAATGATCTGTAGTGTGATTCTTCCTCACTTCTATTGGGTTTCTGCTTCGTTCTCTCTCAAGCTCCTCAATAATTTCTCTGATGAAATCCGCCTCTGAGCTGAGAAAGGGAATGACAGAAACCAATTTATCAGACAATAGCTAGCTAGGAGCTCATTATTACAATGGCAGAAAACAAATAATTGGAAATTCAAACTACTAACTTGCATGCTAGTTCGATGTTTTTTTTTTGCCTACTTAACCTAAATCTAAGAAAGATAGCCAAGAATAAAAAATAAACATTATCACAAAGCAACTTCAAATACAAAAATTTATTCTTATTTATAACAATAGAGGGAATTAAGGAACTTCTCTTCTTCAAATTAAAGTCTTTGAGATTGTATAAAGAACTTCTCTTCTTTATTAGATTTAGAAACTTCACAGAACTAAGTCTCTCTTCTCTTAGTCGTATATGAGACATCTCCCCATCGACTTCTTATATAGGCACTAGGTTTCTCCCTATTTCCTAATTATAATTGAATTTTTCTTTTTGTTCTTATCTCTAAACAAGTTACTCCTTATCTAAAGATATTTCCTTTTCTTGTTTGAAATTATCCAACACTCTCCCCCTTAATTCCAACATTAATCTTGGGTGTGTCGATTTCTTGAACTCCAATCAAACTTCTCATTTCTCTGGACTTGATCTTGCCTAACGGTTTAGTTAGTATGTCTGCCTTCTGCTCTACTCCTGGTACGTGCTCAACCTCGATCTGTTGATTCTCCACACACTCACGTATGAAGTGGTACCTCGAGAGTATATGTTTGCTTCTCCCATGAAACACCGGGTTCATGGTGAGTGAAATAGCCGATTTGTTGTCGATCCTTAGTATGGCCTTCTCGCATTATTTAACTAAGATCTGGCCCAGAAATTCTTTAAGCCACATTGCTTGTTTCGTAGCTTCAGTCGCGACCATAAACTCCGCTTCACATGATGACATCGCAACTGTTGGTTGCTTTTGTGATGTCCATGTGATCGGCGATGAACTATAGTAGAAGATGTGTCCTGAGGTGCTTCTTCCATCATCGACATCGATGTTATGACTGTTGTCACTATATCCAACCACCCTTCTTGACCCATCTCGTTTGAATAACAATCCATACTTAGTAGTTCCCTTTACATACCTAAGTATGTGCTTAAGCGCCTGACCATGAGAGACTCTAGGACCCTGCATATACCTGCTCAAGACTCCAACGCGGTAAGAGAGATCTGGACGTGTATGGAGTAGGTACCTTAAGCATCTGATTGTTCTCCTATAGGCAATATCATCGATTTCTAGCATGTCTTCAGCCTTTGAAATCTTCAGTTTTGACTCCATTGGTTCATGAGTCAAATTACACGTCTCCATCTTGTTATTTGTAAGGATCCCTTGAGCATATCCTTCTTGCTTTATTCTGATCCCGTCAGTTCCTTGTATCACCTCTATTCCGAGGTAATATGATAGTCTTCCAAGATCAGACATTTTAAATCTTTTTGACATATCTTCCTTGAATTGTTTGATAACATGAATGGACGTACTTGTAACAAACAAATCATCAACATATATTACAATGATCAAGAGATCTTTCTTGGTCCTCTTTTGATAAACCGATGACTCCTTCTTGCACTTAACAAACCCTATCTCCTTTAGGGTATTGTCGAGTTTCAGATTCCAAGATCTAGGAGCTTGACGTAGACCGTACAGTGCTTTGCTTAGCTTGTAGACTCGATCTTCTTTCCCTTTCTTCTCAAATCCTTCAGGCTGAGTTACATACACTTCTTCATTCAAGTTGCCATTTAGAAAGGCTGTCTTAACATCAAGGTGATGTATCTCCCAGCCGTTGCTCGCTGATAAAGATATGAGAAGTCGTATGGTCTCTATTCGAGCTACTGGTGCGGATACTTCTTCGAAGTCTATGCCTTGTTGTTGTACATAGCCTTTAGCCACAAGTTTTGCCTTGTACTTGATCACAGTTCCATTGGCTTTTCTCTTGATCTTATAGATCCACTTCAGCCCTGTAGGCTTAACTCCAACCGGTTTTTCAACGAGCTCCCACGTCTTGTTCTTTATGATAGACTCTATCTCAGCTATCATTGCATCAATCCATTCTTTCATGATTGCTGCTTCTGCATACTTTTCAGGTTCACCGTCCACAGTAAACTATAGCTTTCCTCCTTCGTATTCAGCAAGTAACACTTAATCGTCAAAGTGTCTTGGCTTTCTAACGACACGCCCAACTCTTGTTACACCTTGCTGAATATTCTCATGAGGTGAATCATGATTCTCGGTTTCCTCTTCCTCTTCCTGGTTTGACGCTACCTCCTCGTGGTCGTCATTATCTGTTTCTTCTTTGGGTTCGTCATGATCATCGAGGTTATGATGATCATGATCGGCTTCAACGTGTTCTTCTTCTTCTGTCATGCGACCTTGTGAGACAGTAAAGGTTCTTGGTTCCTCTTTTTTTCTATCAAGTTTGATGTCCAATCCCATCATTTCTTCTCATCAAAGATAATGTCCCTACTAACAATTATATTGCTCGTACTTGTGTCATAGAGTCGGTAGGCCTTGGAATCCGGCTCAGTTCCTAGATTGATCACCATCTTTGATCGATCATCAAGCATTCTTAGACCCGGTCCATTGATTTTGGCGTACGCAACACAACCAAAAACCCTTAAGTGTTCGATATTAGGTTTCTTGGTAGTTAGGCTTTCATATGGAGTATGACCGTTTAAAGCTTTTGTGGGCACTCGGTTGATGATGTAGGTTGCGTGACGCACCGCCTCTCCCCACATGTGATTCGACACCTTCATCCCTTTAAGTAAGCTTCTTGTCATCTCCATCAATGTCCGGTTTCTTCTTTCCACTACACCGTTTTGTTGTGGTGTATATGGAGCTGTTAGATGCCTATTGACTCCATTATCTTCACAAAATCGGTTAAACTTGATATCTCTGTAAATTGCATGTTTTTGGCACACATTTCATGCTAGTTAGGATTTCATTCTTGCACTTTTATCTTAGTTTGCATCACATTTTCTCTCATGTTAGGATTAGATGCATTATGTTAGGTTTTTGCATAGTCTTCATGTTTGGAGTGTGTTCTCAGGTGCTTAGGATGATCCAAAGGAGAGACCAAGAAGAGAGGTCACAAATGGAGAATGAACCAGCGATATCGAGGATGGATCACGACACGAGGGCGATTTGGACGAGTAGCAGCGGCTTAATCCCGAAAGCAGAACCTCGGTGTGAAGATCCAGCAAGAGGATGCCCAAAGGACGGATATCGGAGCAAGGCAACGGGAAGTGCCGATTCAAGTACCAAGGAAGGCAAGCCTTCACGACATGACCCCGAAATCCTTGCCCGATATGGAGCCTGCCCGAAGAATTAGAAGAGCTAGCGTTTCAGCATAACGACGTAAGCCTGAAACGCAAAAAAACCAAAAAAGTACCATTTCAGGAAAGTGGTCCCAAGGTTTATGTTTTTCCCTTTTTGTGTATAAATACCTACTCCCTCACTCTTATCTCTTCATCACGTTTTCTACTTTTATTTTTCTGTCTTCTTCTTCTTCAAAAGAACCGAGACTTTTGTATTTCGCCATTGAAGATTGTTTCAAAGCTTTGATTTTTATGCAATCTTGAAGTTTTAAGTCATATAGCTTAGTCTTATTTACTTAAAGCTTCTTCCTTTTCTTGTTTTTGGATTATCTTGAAGCCTATGAGTTACTCTCTCTCCCCTATGGATTTTGAGGGTTCTCAAATGGCTTGTGAGTAGTCTAATTCGGTTTTAGGGCAAAGGGTTGGGTGAAATGAGTTAAAGATCCAATCTTTGATGCGGATCTATGCTTAATCCATCTTAATCCTTTCTTATTTGATCTTATTAATGCTTAGTCATCTTCTCTATTCGAACTTTGCCATCGAGCTTCTTCAAAGAAACGCCATGTTTGAATGTTTGCAAGGACCAATCTCATAAGAGATTCGCTCATCCTAGCCTAAGAGATTAGATGCCTAGGGAGCGTTTTGGCATTAGTAGAGTTGTCTATTCAAGCTTGCTGTTTTCATGGATCACTACGTGATAGCGAGGTTAGGTCGTGATACAGCAAAGAGACTTATACCACGACAATGGATTTGTCAAGATCCTGAACTCTACGCTAAAGAATTAGCCTTATAGGAAGTAAATCTAGCATCAAAGGAAAGATCTTTAACGTTTGGACCCGAAAAACTCCCTTGTCCTGTAAACCGATTCTTGCTTTCTTTTACAAGTTCGTACTTTAGCCATCTTATTTTCGGTTCTTTAGCATATTTAGCTTAAATACTTGTTTTCTGCTCTCTTAGTATCTTAGTCTCAGATTTCCACCATTTCACCTTTTTCTTTTATCCATCTTAGCTTGTGAAAGAATTCCATAAATGCAATGCCTCGAAATCTCTCATCGGATTGATAAGACCCATAACCTATACTACATTCGGTTATAAGTAGTGGGTCATTGACTGAGTAGAACCCATATAAAAAATCTACTTATCAATTGGCGCCGTTGCCGATTTGAGAGGAATTTGAGCATTGAATTTCTAATTCTTAGCAAGACTACGACTTTACTTTCTTTTCGACTCTAACATCGTTCTTTTAGACTTTTTCGCAGGTACCTATAACAACACGTTCAAATGAATGACATGTACCATCCCCAAGAAGGAATGAATGACGCACAACGGGAACAGGCCGATATACCGCGACATCAACGTCTAATCGGCGAATGTGATTCCCCCACCAACTACAGACCACGAATCGGTATCACCCCACCCTCAAGTGATGCTGGGTACGAGATAAAGAGTAGCATGCTTGCCATGGTCCGGAACAACAAATATCAGGGTGAAGCCGTGGAAGATCCCCTAGACCACCTCGACGATTTTGAGAAAATTTGTTCTCTGACCAAACAAGAAGGAATCTCAGATGACGGTTTCAAACTACGTCTTTTTCCCTTTTCCCTGGGAGGCAGAGCTCACCAATGGGAAAAGACTCTCAAGCCGGGGTCTATAAGAACATGGGATGAATGCAAACGAGCCTTCCTCAAGAAATTCTTCTCGCCTTCAAGAACAGCGAAGCTGCGATTGGAAATCTCCACGTTCACCCAACTTGAAGACGAAAGATTCAGTGAAGCTTGGGAACGTCTAAAAGATACACACTAAAATGCCCCCATCATGGCTACTCAAGCTCCTCACTACTCAGTATCCTCTATAGAGGAGTGTCAAAGAAATATAGGGATCAGCTGGATACTGCAAATAATGGCATCTTCCTTGGCCAAGACGTGGACGACGGCATGAACCTCGTAGAAAATATGGCCACAAGTGATAGTAATTACGAGGACAACGTTGACAACGAACCGATCGAGCTGGGCAAGCAGAGGGAAAGCGAGGTGATGCAACTGCAAGCCCGCTTGGACGCGCTACTAAAAAGCCAACATGCTCAAAATGCTAATGTAGCAATTATCGGGGTCATCCCGACAGAACCAAGCCGATATGGGGACACAACTACCAATAACGAGCAAAGACAATATGGAGAATCTCCAATTTCGGCTACATATCCACCGCAAGCCCCTCTGTATAATGCAAATGCTTACACTTAGCAGACATTTACTTCTCTTCCCCACTGTTACTCTCAACATCAACAATATCAAGCTCCATACCTGCCACCACCATATGGACCTTACGGTTTCTACCCACAACAACAAGATTCTGACATCAAGAATCTTCTCACTCAGCTGGTTCAAAGTCACTGCAGCAGCACCCAGGATATCAAATCAATCAATTCAAGCTTGGACAAGCAGAAAGAACATATCAAGCTAATCTAACAACCAATGCACAATGCACCAACTACTCAACCAGCCTACGTACAAGCTGTAACTCTACGGAGCGGTAAGATTCTTGAACCAAAAGCTCAAGCTCCGAAGATCAGCGAGGACGCTTCAGATCTAGTGGGGGGGGACAGCTCTGAAAAATCAGAAGTCAACAACGAGGAAGAAGAGGTTCAAGAAAGCGTTGAAGATCAGCTGTTCACCAAACTCAGAGAACAAAATATCGGGATGACACCGATACTTGCTGCTCGTTTTGAGTAACCAAAAGAGCCACTGTTTGTTCCCCCCGCATACAAACCTCCTTACCCCTTTCTAGGAAGTTTCAAGAAGGAATTCCTTGAGAAATACAGAGCTCATTTTGCAGAGCATCTGAAGAAAGTGGAACTCACCATGCCTCTCATGGATGCTTTGGCGTTGGTACCGCCGTATCAAAAATTCATAAAAGATGCAATCTTGGCAAGAACGAAAGAACTCCAAGGCATGATGGTAATGACAGAAGAGTGTAGCGCCATTATCCAGAAGAAAGTAGTGCCGAACAAGCTAGATGATCCGGGAAGCTTCACTCTCCCATGTTCAATTGGTCCACTCACATTCAATAATTGCCTTTGCGATCTAGGGGCAATTTTGAGCCTCATGCCATTTTCTATAGCTAAACGACTGGGTTTCATGTCATACAAGCCAAGCAGAATATCTCTTATATTGGCAGACCGATCTGTAAGGTTGCCTAAAGGACTACTCGAAGATGTTCCTATCCGGATTGGCGATATCGAGGTGCCAACCGATTTTGTGGTGCTCTAAATGGACGAAGAACCGCGAGACCCTCTTATTCTTGGGAGACCTTTTCTAGCCACGTCAGTCGCGGTGATTGATGTAAAGAAAGGCAAGATTAAGCTGAATCTTGGAAAGGATATCATCCTCAAGTTCGACATAAAAGAAGTGATGAAGAAACCCACCATAGGAGGAAAGATATTCTGGGTAGACGCAATGGATAAGCTGAACGATGAACTCTTCGAAGAGCTCTCTTTAAAAGATCTGTTGCTTGTCGCTTTGACAAAAGAGGAGAGGCAGCACGGGCATGTGGAACAGGAGAGCGAGGTCTATGTTATGCATCTGGATGCGAGGAAAACCATGGAAGATGATGGATATCCGGAGGACCTGGAGCATGAGAGGCACAAAATCGCCTGGAAAACAAAGGAAGGGACATATCAAGATCAAGCCGATATGGGTACAACGAGCTCAGAAAGTCAAAGCATAAGAGGAGATTGGGACGAACTAGACGCTCCAAAACTCGAGCTCAAACCTCTTCCAGAAGGACTAAGGTACGCTTTCCTAGGTCCTAACTCATCTTACCCAGTCATTGTCAATGAAAACTTAAATGAATTAGAATTGTCCTCCCTTTTACGTGAATTAAGAAAGTTTAGGAGAGCAATTGGTTATTCCTTGGATGACATCAAGGGTATATCCCCTTCTCTCTGCACACATAAGATACATCTAGAAGATGAATCTATGACTTCTGTAGAACATCAAAGAAGGTTAAACCCTAATTTGAAAGAAGTTGTAAAGAAAGAGATTCTTAAACTTCTAGATGCGGGTGTTATCTATCCAATTTCGGATAGCACTTGGGTTTCACTTGTCCATTGTGTGCCCAAAAATGGAGGAATCACAGTAGTTAAGAATGAGAAAGACGAATTAATACCCACACGAACCATAACAGGCCATAGAATGTGTATTGATTATAGAAAATTAAACTTGGCCACAAGGAAAGATCACTTCCCCCTCCCTTTCATAGACCAAATGCTGGAAAGGCTAGCTAACCATCCATACTACTGTTTTCTGGATGGCTATAGCGGCTTCTTCCAGATACCGATACACCCAAACGATCAAGAGAAAACCAAATTCACATGCCCATATTGTACCTTTGCATATCGAAGGATGCCATTTGGATTATGCAATGTACCAGCAACTTTCCAAAGATGTATGATGTCAATTTTCTCTGACCTAATAGAGGAAATGGTAGAAGTGTTTATGGAGGATTTTTCTGTGTATGGTCGCTCTTTAGGTGTTTGCTTGTCTAATTTGTGCAGGGTTCTCAAGCGTTGTGAACAGACAAACTTAGTACTCAATTGGGAGAAGTGCCACTTCATGGTCAGAAAAGGAATAGTGCTTGGTCACAAAATATCGGAGAGAGGTATCGAGGTCGACAAGGCAAAAATAGAGCTCATGGTGCATTTGAAGCCACCCACCATGGTGAAAGAAATTTGTAGCTTCCTTGGTCATGCAGGCTTCTACAGAAGGTTCATCCGCGATTTCTCCAAGATAGCTAGACCACTCACAAGGCTCTTATGCAAGGAAGCCGAGTTTGTCTTTGACGAGGACTGCCTCCAAGCGTTCAACACAATAAAGGACGCACTTGTGAGTGCTCCCATAGTTCAAGCTCCTGATTGGGACCTTCCATTCGAGATTATGTGTGACGCGAGTGATTATGCTGTGGGAGCTGTTCTCGGCCAAAGAAAAGAGAAGAAGTTACACGTGATCTACTACGCAAGCCGGACGCTAGACGATACCCAAGTGAAGTACGCCACGACCGAGAAAGAACTATTGGCAGTCGTGTTTGCCTTTGAGAAATTCAAAAGCTACTTAGTGGGATCAAAAGTGATCGTTTACACGGACCATGATGCACTAAGGTATATCTATGCGAAAAAGGACACAAATCCGAGACTGCTGAGGTGGATCATCTTGCTACAAGAGTTTGACATGGAGATCCTGGACAAAAAGGGAATAGAGAACAGTGTAGCTGATCACTTATCCCGGATGAGGATAGAAGATTTGATTCCCATCAATGATGCTCTACCAGAAGAACAGCTCATGATGGCAGATGTCCTAGGAGGAATGTACTGAGTGAATAAGAGTTTGGAAATTGTAGCCAGCATGGAAGAAAATGACATTCCTTGGTATGCAGACTACATCAACTACTTGGTGAGTGGAGACATCCCAAATGACCTCGATGCTTACCGGAGAAAAAAATTTATCAAGGACATTATTATTTCTTCTACGACGAGGCGTATCTCTTCAAGAGAGGGATAGATGGGATCTACAGAAGATGTGTGTCGAAAGGAGAAGCGAAAGGGATCATATTCCATTGCCACGGTTCGGCCTATGGCGGCCACTTCGCCACGTTCAAGACAGCAACAAAAATCTTGCATGCAAGATTCTTGTGGCCAAGTTTATTCAAAGACACTCATGAGTATGTATCCTCTTGCGAAGCGTACCAAAGGAAAGGGAACATTAGCAAACAGGACGAGATGCCACAGAACCCGATATTGGAGGTCGATATTTTCGATGTATGGGGAATTGATTTCATGGAGCCATTTCCTTCCTCATATGGCAACAAGTACATACTAGTTGTTGTTGATTATGTCTCAAAATGGGTCGAAGCCGTAGCTAGCCCCACCAACGACGCAAAGGTAGTACTAAAGCTATTCAAGTCAACTATCTTCCCAAGGTATGGAATCCCAAGAGTGGTAATAAGTGATGGTGGTAGTCATTTTATAAACAAGCTGTTCGAAAATCTCTTGAAGAAGCATGGAGTCAAGCATAAGGTAGCTACACCATACCATCCACAAACAAACGGGCAAGTCGAGATATCCAATCGCGAGATCAAGGCGATATTGGAAAAAACAGTTGGGGCCACAAGAAAGGATTGGTCAGCAAAGTTAGATGACGCTCTATGGGCATACATGACTGCCTTCAAGATGCCCATTGGATGGTCTCCCTACGCCCTCCTATATGGCAAGGCATGTCACTTGCCCGTGGAACTTGAGTACGAGGCTATATCTGCCATCAAACTCTTGAATTTCGACATCAAGACAGCTCAAGAGAAGAGGCTGATAAACCTACACGAGCTAGAAGAGATCCGTTTAGAAGCATTCGAGAGCTCACAGATCTACAAGGAGAAAACAAAAGTCCTGCACGACAAGAAGATCAAACCGAAGGAGTTCGCACCAGGGAATCAAGTGCTGCTATACAACTCAAGATTGAGATTGTTCCCCGGGAAGTAAAGTCACGATGGTTCGGACCATACACCATCAAGGAAGTATTGCCATACAGAGCTGTGACATTGTTCGGAAGGGACGGAGAGGATTACACGGTGAACGGACACAGACTAAAGCCATATTTGGGGAATGAGAAATACCAAATACTGGAAAAGACAGTGGTTCGTCTCCAAGACCCCAGCAAAGCTTAAACGGTCTAGAAAAGTCAAGCTATGAGACTCTAAACAAGCGCTCTTGGGAGACACCCCAAGCTTATCCTTTTAATTTATTTTGCTATTTTTCTCTCTTTGCTTTACATTATCAGGAATAATTGTGTGTGGAATGGTGATATAGATATCGGGACGTGGAGTATCAGGGAGCCATAACGGGAAGAAAACTGGATGGATTGATCGTTACGGCAGTGAGACCCACGTACCAGCCAGTGTGAAAGACTCACACTCCTATATCGGATGGAGATAACGGTCTAAAACCGTTATAGAAGTATAATCGGGCTGAAAATAACGGGTTCACCCCGTAACGATCAACCAGATGCAGTTGCATCCATCTGCAAATTACTGAGTCACACGATACCGGACTCCTCCAACGGTCACAGCCCGATATAACCAGAGGTAACACTTTCAAACTTTTTTTCATTTTGCTTGAATTTTTGCATAATCATTAGACCATATTCTTCCTTTCTTCTATCACACAGAGACTGTGTGATTTAAGTTTGGGGGAGTATGTAGTACATGCATTCGAATAAATTAGACATCTTGCATTCGTAAAACTGCATAGAAAAACACAAAAAAATTGAAATTTTTTGAAAATCCATCCCACAAAAAGAACTCATGTAGTTGCATTTCCATGATAGGATTGAGTCTAGATGCATTCATATAGGATTCATAAGCATTTGCATAAGGTGTTAGGTATTACGAATCCTTGTAAATAGCCATTTTTAAGTCATGAACTCAATGCCTTAGTTCTTGTTTGTCTGATGCATTTCGAATTATACTTAGCTTAAGGCAGCACCACATTTTGAATTTGTCTTGTGAAATTCGGTTTTAGCTTTATGCATTGCGATTTGAACCATTTCCCTAATAAACTTGAACCGTTAATTTGAAAATATAATTGTCTCGTTCGTATCTGTCAAATAGCTCATGGATTTCACTTGGACTTTCTTTTCCCTTTTACCACCCTCTTGCTAGTCCAAGTACCAGACCATACCCTAAACCGAAATCATTGTTTTTAAACCAATAAATACTTTTGCGATAGCATGTGAGGCCTTTGCACCATTTTTGAATCTTCTTAGGCAAAAAGTGTTGGGTTTAGATCGATAAGGTTAGATTTCCATGTAGACGTTGGCTCACATCTCGGGTCAACACTATGTTAAGTGGTTTGGTTACTGAAACGGCTTAACACCGAAATCGGAGGCCGATATTGCTGGGTAGACTAGGAAAAGGGGGTTATATTCCAACTTGATCATGAGTTGACAGAAGAAAAAGAAAGGAAACCAAGGAGTCAGACGGGGTCACGAATAAAAGAGATGGCGGCAACAAATGAAGCTCGAAACCAAAAGAAGAAAAAGGCGATTCCAAGAAAAAGCAAAAGAAGGCCAAACAACAAAGCATAAATCCGGCCAAAAACACCAAAGGTGAAACACAAGGAACGCAACAAAGGAGCCAGAAAGCCGAAGCCGATCTCCAACAAAGAAGAAGTCCCCCTAAGATGACCAGGAAAGGTAATATCAAGGAATGATATCGGGATAACGGCGAAATGCCGAGAGAAATGGTAGCTTAGGAGGGAGCAATTTAGACTAGGGTAGGAAACGAAATAGATGTTCTGGGTAGATGGTAGTCTAGCCTTGTATGCATCCATTGGTTTTTACCCTTAGCGTTTTGCATTAAGAAGGTTCCTTTCATGAGTGATCCCATCTAAACACTTAACCCATTCGCGCTGCGAGTTCATATTTAGCTCATGACCTTATCCTGAGCCAAATGAGTTAGTTGACTGGCATGAATGAGATCCACGTTTTAAATTTCATAATGAATGTGAAAGGGATTTGGGAATTTGAATGTGCATCTAAGTTGGGATCGTTTTCGCTTGATTATTGTGATGAATGTGGCTAAGGCTTTTTGGATAAGTAGAATTCGACTTGCATCCTAGAAACCTGAACTTAGACATTGAGTTGATTTCCTTTAAATGGCGTTTTGGATTCAATCTTACACCTTTACTTTTAAAACCTCACCCCTCCGGTTGGCTTTTGCTTGAGGACAAGCAAAAAGGCAAGTTTGAGGGTGTTGATATCTCTGTAAATTGCATGTTTTTGGCACACATTCCATGCTAGTTAGGATTTTATTCTTGCACTTTTATCTTAGTTTGCATCACATTTTCTCTCATGTTAGGATTAGATGCATTAGGTTAGGTTTTTGCATAGTCTTGCTTGTTTGGAGTGTGTTCTCAGGTGCTTAGGATGATCCAAAGGAGAGACCAAGGAGAGAGGTCACAAATGGAGAATGAACCAGCGATATCGAGGATGCATCACGACACGAGGGCGATTTGGACGAGTAGCAGCGGCTTAATCCCGAAAGCAGAACCTCGGTGTGAAGATCCAGCAAGAGGATGCCCAAAGGACGGATATCGGAGCAAGGCAACGAGAAGTGCCCGATTCAAGTACTGTGCGTGCTGGATTTCACACAATGAATTATCTGTTAAGAAAAATAAAGAGGACGCAAAGATTCAAAGTCAAACACAACACAAAGATTCGAAGACGGGAATTTTATTCAAGCTGCTTTGATAAGCTTTTAGGGTACAAGTCTTTTTCCTAGGTCAAAACGCGGATCCCCTACAATTGAAATATGAATCCTACTTATACATCTTTCTCGTAATCTATGCGTAAATCTCGGAAAATCTTCTCGTAGATTTTCTTTCCTTTTCTACTTGACGGCGCTCTTTTCCACGAACTTTATTCTTCTAGGGAAAAAGCCACCTCGGTCTTTCTTCGTGGGCTTGGGCTTGTATGTTGCTTTGGGCCCAAAATTATTTCGCAAGCTCGTTGCTCGGGCCGTCACAAGAAAAGGTTGGTTTGGTTTATGCATATTCCGGTTCGGCTCGGACTATGCACTTTTTGTGTATGAAACGAGTCACCTCGGTTTACGCACGGTTTATGCACGAGGTGGTTTACTTCGTCTCGTGCACGTTTTGTGCGCCGAGGTGATTCACTTTGGTTGTGCACGCTTTATGCACCGAGGTGATCCACCTCGGTCGTGCACGCTTTGTACACCGAGGTGATTCGTGCGCGTTTTGCGCACCGAGGTGATTCACTTCGGTTTGTGCACGTTTTGTGCACCGAGGTGATTCACCTCGGTCGTGCACGTTTTGTGTATGAATCATTCGTGGTAAAGAAGTTACGTTCCATACTTAACATTTTCTTTGATTGATTTCGCTTGGGTGGAAACCGACCCCAACAAGTACCAAGGAAAGCAAGCCTTCACGACATGACCCCGAAATCCTTGCCTGATATGGAGCCTGCCCGAAGAATCAGAAGAGTTAGCGTTTCGGCTCGTTCATAACGACGTAAGTCCGAAACGCTAAAACCCAAAAAAGTACCATTTCGGGAAATTGGTCCCAAAGTTTATGTTTTTCCCTTTTTGTGTATAAATACCTACTCCCTCACTCTTATCTCTTCATCACGTTTTCTACTTTTATTTTTCTGTCTTCTTCTTCTTCAAAAGAACCGAGACTTTTGTATTTCGCCATTGAAGTTTGTTTCAAAGCTTTGATTTTTATGCAATCTTGAAGTTTTAAGTCATATAGCTTAGTCTTATTTACTTAAAGCTTCTTCCTTTTCTTGTTTTTGGATTATCTTGCAGCCTATTAGTTACTCTCTCTTCCCTATGGATTTTGAGGGTTCTCAAATGGTTTGTGAGTAGTCTAACTCGGTTTTAGGGCAAAGGGTAGGGAGAAATGAGTTAAAGATCCATTCTTTGATGCAGATCTATGCTTAATCCATCTTAATCCTTTCTTATTTGATGTTATTAATGCTTAGTCATCTTCACTATTTGAACTTTGCCATCGAGCTTCTTCAAACAAACGCCATGTTTGAATTTTTGCAAGGACCAATCTCATAAGAGATTCGCTCAACCTAGCCTAAGAGATTAGATGCCTAGGGAGCGTTTTGGCATTAGTAGAGTTGTCTATTCAAGCTTGCTGTTTTCATGGATCACTACATGATAGCGAGGTTAGGTCGTTGATATATCATGGTTTTTACCCGTTTTTAAGCCATGATATAAGTGTTTTTATAGAGTCTTTTGCTAGTTTTGGAGTCTCTTTAGAGTCTTTACAGAATGGAGAGCATTTGGAGCTAAATGGGAGAATTTGGAGCATTTTGGAGCACTTTTGAGAAGCAGCCGAAGTGATGAAGTCAAGAGGCTGGAATTCACGAGCTGAGTGTCGATCGACACTAAGGATAGACGGCCAAAAGTGACGGTTTCCAATCAGGATAAGGAAAGAAGAGCAAGTTCTAAAGAATTACAAATCTACCCCTGGACGAAAAATCCCCTTCTATAAATAGTTTTCAGGCATTGTTTAGCCAAGGAGATTATCATTATTTTCTGTTTTTGAGACTTAGAGAGAGATTGATCCAGAGCTTTTGGGGAGACAATTCTAACTCATCTGAGCCAGATTTCGAACCCCTGTATCATTCTCTATTCTTTTATGCATTATTATTTAGCCATGTTTTGTGTTTGCATTATTATGTCTGAGTAGTTTGCTAGTTAGGTTAGGGTAATTTAGGGTTTGATGAAGAGTTTATAGAATCACTAGAATTATTAGGGAAATCAATTGGATCTTCACCTAGATTTGTGCTTAACTTGGTTCTCTGAATTGATCACTTAGAAATCAAACCTTAGGTTGTTTAATAGATGTGAGAGCATTATTAATAACTTGAACTAATCTTAGGTGAGCAAATTATCTATTCGCAAAGAGATTTTGTCTAGGTAATTTGTGAACAAATCGAACCTGTTCTTATTGCCTGCCTTGATTTTTTAAATTCGCAAAGAGATTTGGAATTTAGGGATTTAGGCATAGATAACTTCTGCAACGAGAGTTGATTGGTTTTACCTTAGAGTTTCGAGTTCTAGACGGTTCTTAATAAATCCCTAATAGACTTAGATTCTGCATTCTTGGATTCAAACCTGATAATTATCCTTGCCTATCGCCTCGTCTCCTGAACTTTAATCCATCTAATTCCGATTTATTACTTGCTTTAATTGTTTAGTTTTCAATTTCATTATTCGACCTAGCATAATCTAAACCTAGAAACCATAAGTGTAGCTTTAACTTCCCTGAGGATTCGATACCCCTTATACTTCAACTGCATTGCTGTGCACTTGCAGTAGTTGATTATTTGGGTAAAACCTGAGCCCTATCAAGTTTTTGGCGCCGTTGCCGGGGAAGCTAATAGCTACCTAACGGGATCTAGTATTAGGATTCTGTCTAGGTTTTTGTTTTATTTTTGTTACTGATTTAGTTCTCTATCTTTTGTTTCAGGTGCATGCCCAGTACCAGGAGCAACAAGGAAGAAGAACTAGTCACTTTGAACCAGGAAATCAACCGTCTCGAACGTACGAACCGCAAGTCTGCACGAGCATCGATCGACACGCCAGGCGTCGATCGACACCGTTCTCAACCAGCATCGATCGACACACCTAGTATCGATCGACACCTTGCGCAGATAGAGATGGTTGAACCTGTAATCATGATACGCAACGAGGATGGCGACTTTGTTGACATGCAGGGCAACAGAAGGAATGCCCAAGGACAGAGACTTGATGAGGCTGGCGCCATCATCGTCGAAGCTGCAGAAGCTGGACGTGGAAGAACACTAGGCGAGTACAACCGCCCAGACCAGTTCTATGCCAATAGAGCTGCGATCCGTCCTCCTGCATTCCAGAGGAATGACTTTGAGCTGAAGCCCGCTTATTACACTTTAGTGGCTCAGCATCTCTTTCATGGTCTTCCCAGTGAGCACCCTATGGACCATATCTAAAGATTCGAGGACCTCGCATCAAGCATCAAGGCCAATGGAGTGACCTACTACTACATTTTCTGCAAGCTCTTTCCTTACTCACTTGCAGGCGATGCGTCTTACTGGCTGAAGCAGCTTGATCCAGGATCTTTAAACACTTGGGAAGAAACAAAGAATGCATTCTTATGCAATTTCTTTGATGATGCAAGATCCGAGGAGCTGTGGATGAAGATCACTACATTCTCCCAAGGACCTGCTGAAGTTTTCAAGGCTTCATGGGTGTGATTTAAGGCCTACCAGAGGGACTGCCCACATCACGGTTTTAGCAAACCACAGCTTATCGGTATCTTTTACCGAGGGATTGATTGGAGGTACCAGATGGCCTTGGACGCTGCAAGCAATGGCAACTTCAACACAAGGGTTCCGGAAGATGCGATAGGGATTATTGAAAATTTGGCTTCTAGTAACAGCACCAAAAATGCCGACTTCGAGAGAAGACAAAGCGCAGGAAGAGCTGGAGGAAACCAAATCGCTGAAGTCAATAGGAAGCTGGACAACGTACACAATCTCTTGGTGGGGAAGAAGCAAGTCCATTTTGCCAATGAGGTGGAGTCATTCGAACCAGAGCCAGACTGTGAAGAAGAAGACGTGAATTACATCAACGGAGGAGGATTTCAGGGCCAGCGCTATGGGAACCAGCAGGGAAACATGAACTTCACTGGGAATTATCAGAAGAGTTCCTTCACAGGAAATCAAAACTCTTCTGGTTACACGCCGAAACCCCCATTTCAGAACAGCAACTACACTAGGAGCTATGGAAATTCTTCATACCAGAAGCCTCCTCAAGACAAAAAAATGGAGGCCATGCTTGAGCAGATATTGGATGGACAGCAGAAGATGACAGTGAGCTTCAATGGCAAGATTGATGCACTGTATGAGGACCTGAATGGGAAGATTACCAACATACATTCTCACATGAAGAAACTGGATATTCAGGTTGCTCAAACTGCAGAAACTGTTAATAGGGAAGAGGGATTCCTTCCAGGGAAGACGGATCCAATCCCAAACGCCACGTGAATGCCATTGAGCTGAGGAGTGGCAAGACCCTTCAAACCCTGCAGAAAAGAGGGCTCAGCACTGCAGAATTCGAGGAGCTTGAAGACATAGAAGACGCTGCGGAGCAGAGTGTCGATCGACACCACTTGTGTCGATCGACACCCGAGGAGATGAACGACAAATCAGAGAAACGCAACGCGAAGGATTCGACTCCAGAGACCTGTGTCGATCGACACCCACCATGGACTGAAGCAGATCGAGCTAAAACCAAGACTGTTGCTGAAGAAAAAGTTTACAAGCCAAGGATCCCTTTCCCACTGATCACAAAGAAGTCCAAGAAGGAGCTGCTGGAAGCCACATGCTAGGCTATCATGGATAGACTAGTGGTTGAAATTCCTTTGATGGATGCCATTAGAACTACTCCCATGATAAAGAGATACTTGAAGTGGATGATGACCAACAACGTTGACATGGAAGAAGGCGTGATGATGATATCAGAGCAAGTCAGTGCGGTCATTTAGAACAGGCTACTAGAAAAGCTCTCCGATCCAGGGAGCTTTGTTCTAGATTGCTCTATTTTCTCAGACAGATTTGGAAGGTCTCTATGCGATTTAGGCTCTAGTGTCAACTTGATGCCTCTTTCGGTTGCTCTCAGGATGGATATGACAGATTTCAAGGCCACCAGAATCTCTTTAGTCCTTGCAGATCGATCTATCAGGATCCCTGAAGGTGTTTTGGAGGATGTTCCTATCAGAGTTGGAAATTGTCTAATACCCACAGACTTTGTGGTATTAGCCTATGATGAGGAACCCAAGGACCCTCTGATACTTGGTAGACCATTCCTAGCTACAGCCGGAGCCATCATTGACGTAAGGAAGGGAAGGATCGCACTAAACATTGGTGATTTGGTGATGAACTTCGACATGGAGAAGCTGATGAAGAGACCCACAATTGATGGACACACCTTCTACGTCGATACACTCACCAACCTTTCTGAAGAGATCTTCAAGGAAGACCATCCTACAGACCCGTTGGAGCGAGCTCTGACCACTTCTACCAAGGACATTGAAGACCTCGACGTAGCTGCTGCTGGTTACGCGAAGATGATGGACGCAAGTGAGCAAGTGATGCAACTTATCGCACAGGACGATCTGTGTCGATCGATCGACACCATGCGACATCAAGCTCAGATGCATCACTTGGCGATTGGAGTGAGATCAAAGCACCTAAAGTTGAGCTTAAACAGCTCCCTGCCGGGCTAAGGTACGCATTTCTTGGTCCCAATTCGACTTACCCTGTTATAGTCAATGCTTCATTAAACAACGCAGAGCTCACTTTGTTGCTAAGCAAGCTGCGCAAGTTTCGCAAAGCTCTTGGCTATTCTCTTGATGATATTTCAGGGATCTCACCAGACTTATGCATGCATCGGATTCACCTTGAGGATGAGGCAAAGTCATCAATTGAACACCAAAGGAGACTGAATCCGAACCTGAAGGAAGTTGTCAAGAAGGAGATCATGAAGCTGTTGGACGCAGGGATCATCTATCCCATCTCAGATAGTGCTTGGGTCAGCCCTGTTCACGTGGTCCCTAAGAAAGGAGGAGTCACCGTGGTAAAGAACGAGAAGAACGAGCTGATTCCTACAAGGACTGTGACTGGTCACAGGATGTGCATAGACTACCGGAAGCTGAATTCCGCGACCAGAAAGGATCACTTTCCTTTGCCTTTCATTGATCTGATGCTGGAAAGATTGGCAAATCATTCCTACTACTGCTTCCTTGATGGCTATTCAGGATTCTTCCAGATCCCCATCCTTCCAGATGATCAGGAGAAGACCACGTTTACATGTCCTTATGGTACTTTTGCATACCGCAGAATGCCATTCGGACTTTGTAATGCTCCTGCAACTTTCCAGAGGTGTATGATTGAGAAGTTCATGGAGGTCTTTATGGATGACTTTTCCGTTTATGGGTCATCTTTTAAAGACTGCTTGGAGAACTTATGCGCAGTACTTCAGAGATGTGAGGAGAAACACTTAGTCCTGAACTGGGAAAAGTGTCATTTCATGGTAACAGATGGGATTGTACTTGGGCATCGAATTTCAGCAGAAGGAATCGAAGTAGACCGCGCCAAGATTGAAGTCATGACTAGTCTACAAGCACCTGATTCTGTTAAGTCTGTGAGAAGTTTTCTGGGTCACGCTGGGTTCTACCGCAGATTCATCAAGGATTTCAGCAAGATAGCGAGACCACTCACTGCTCTTCTCTGTAAAGATGTGAAGTTTGAGTTCACACAAGAGTGCCTTTCAGCCTTTGAACAGATCAAGCAAGCCTTAGTGAGTGCTCCGATTGTTCAACCACCGGACTGGGATCTACCTTTCGAGGTTATGTGTGATGCAAGTGACTTCGCAGTAGGAGCCGTTCTGGGACAGAAGAAGGACAAGAAGCTGCACGCCATCTACTACGCAAGCAGGACTTTAGATGATGCTCAGAAAAACTACGCAACTACGGAGAAGGAACTGCTCGCTGTGGTCTTTGCCTTTGAGAAATTT
>JAHZTW010000002.1:56411283-56440032 GCA_020283515.1 Alliaria petiolata
CCCGATACGCCATGTTCCAAAACTCCGGGTGGCCTGTGTATCGAGCTTAGTAGCTCGACACAATCGTCCGATACGCGCACTCCGTCTTCCCTGTCGAGCTATATCGACCTTGGTAGGTCGACACCAAGGTCGACACACTTCTAAAACTTGTCTGCTTCATGTTTGGCTCCCTTCTCTTCTTCCTCCTTGTCACCCAACTCTCCAAAAAGGTCCTCCAAGCCTCAAAAGTACCTAATTATGACTCAATATGCACAATATGCAACAACCTAAGCTAAAACTTGCTAAACTCTAATATGGATGCAACTTGGACTAAAAATGACTAAATGAATGCATATATGAATGCAAAGCTATCTAAAATGGATGCTAAAATATGCTAATTTATGAGTATACCAACTCCCCCAAACTTGTCATTTGCTTGTCCTCAAGCAAACAAACATGACAAATCCAAGAGAGGGGTTTAAAGGTGGGAGCTCATCATCCAAAAATGCCAACAAATACAATCAACTCAATGTCTTAGTTCTTAATTCTAAGGTGCATTTGAATTCATCCTACTCCAAAAGATTTAGCCATGCCCATCTCAATAATCAAATGCACTAAGACCTCAATCTAGATAAGTCTCCCTATCAAGCTAACTCTTTAACATTCATTAAGTTGCAAACCGTGGATCATGACAATGCAATGCAAGTGAATTCATTTGGCCAAGGGACTAGGCTTTGAGATAAAAATGATCTCAATTCATGTGGCTTCCAATTCGCATAAGGGTTTCACTCAAAAAGTATTAAACTTCATGCATAATGCTAAAGGTAAAAGACAAGTGATGCATACAAGACTAGACTCTCATCTGCCCAAAATGCTATCAATGGTCCTATACCCCTCTCATTTATCTTCTTTAAGGCTCACTCAACCCTCTAAAGCTACCCTTTTCTCTTACTAAGGCTCTTTGTGCCTTGTTAAACCCCATGAATTTCATAAACCACTTCTTCTTCTTATAGCACTTAAGGGAAAACTTCTTCAACCTTTAACTCATAGCGAATGGTGTGACCTTTTAACAACCTAGCTCTTCTTTTTATACTTAGGTAGCCCTTTTCCCTTTCCTTGGCCTTTTAGCCTCTTTTGTTTTTTTTTTTTTCTTTTCTTTTACTAAGGCTACCCAATTCCTTTATACACTTAAAGCTATACTTTTTGGTTTCAAACACAAGATCCACCATTTCTAACTATACTTCCCTTATTTTCCTTCCAAACCTCTTTCATTCCCTTCCTTTCTACTCCCTTCCACAACTCATCATGCTAACATGTAAGCGTATAATACATTCCACATCACCAAGCAATACCGCGACCCATACCCCAAATTCCTAAGCCTAAAACTAGGCTCGATATGTGAGAGCTAGAATCTACATGAGAGCCTAAACTTGTCGTCTCAAACCTAACACTTTATGCTAGGTTTAATCAAAATAAGGCCTCACAATAAGTATCACTAGAACATTTGGCTTTTAAGGAGGTAAGGTAGGGTGAGGGTACTACTTGAGCTAGCAATAGAGTGGTAAATTGAGTAAGAAAGCTCAAGTATGTCTATTATCCACGAATTCACTTTCAATGTAAGGCATGATATTTGATTGTCAAATTTTGGTTCAAGTGAGTAGAGTTGGCTATCAACGTCAAGACCCTATTTCGACCAAAATCTAGTGGCAAGTGAAGAGGTCCAAGCATGGTTCTTCCTTACTTTCAAGATTTGTTCAAATGCAACAAAGAACTACTAACTAGGGCATTGAATTGATTACATGAGTTGGTATTCTACAAGGATTGGCTCATCATTGCTCCCAATGCATATGAATGCAATTCCTACATGCAATGCAACTAGACTCAATCCTAATATGCAGATGCAACATCTAAATGACTTTCTTTTTTGGAAAATTTTCAAAAATTGTTTTGGTTTTTCTATGCCTTAAGTGAATGCATGAGACTCAAAATGCATAAAAAGAAAATAAGACTCACAAAACACAATGTCAAATCTCTCAACCTCTCCCCCAAACTTAAATTACACAGTCCCTTGTGTAATAAAAGTCTAGAGGAGACCTCAATCAACATGACATAAAACACAAAGTGAAAAACTTAAAGAGATATTTACAAGGGAGGTAATGGTACCTCAATCATCGGAGGAGGAGGAGGAGGAGGATGAAGATGAATCTATGGGGATAGGGATTGCAGACGTGCTTCCTAGAGGCATGTAGCACTCTTCTTTGGATGGAAGAAATTCCATGCTTTCAAGGCTACCAATTAGCTTCACAATCGGGTTTGGGAATATACAGTCCCTTTTCATATGCTCTTTGTCGGTGAAGTGATGGGCGTATGTGCCCGGAGCTAGAGGAGGTCCGCAAAACCCATGGTTCCAATGAAGTTGTGGTCCATGTAAGCCCTATCCATGTACTCCTCGAACGATGACAAACCAACCCCGGCTTTGGTGAAAAGTGGGGTGAGAAAACCTCCTATGTAGATCGAGCACGGTCGAGACATCAACGCCCAAGCCTTGTACTTCATTAAGGAAGAAGCCAAAACGCACCCGTAGTTCACGTCTTCTCCAAAGTTATCATCAAACGGGCCCTCTAAGTCTCCCGTTAGCCAACCCTCATCCCACAAGGTCTCCTTCACTCCTTGAAAAAGGAAGCAAAGTTTGTTCTCCGATACGGTAGCGGATGTGGTTCTTCCCGTGAATGTATTGGCAAGGAGTTGGAGCGTGTATCTAAACAAGGTGTTCCTAAAGTTCCCTTCTCCTATAAGATTTCACAGCGACCGAACTGACTCAAATTGTGGGAAGTCCATGAGGTGTGCTTCATCATTGAAGTTGTAGGCGTGGCATAGTTCTTGCATGGATATGTTGAAGGTGGTTCCCCTAATTTTGAACGTTATCCTACCCGTCGATGGTGAAGGAGAGCTCGGATATTCATAGGAGAAGTTCAGCGTTGAGAGGAAATTCATAGTGGCTTCCGGGTATGTGGGGCAATGCATTGTTGCTAGACAAGGGAGCTCCATCTTTCCAAGGAGATCATCAAAAGTGTCCAACATCCCAACCCCTTGTAAGAAATCTCTACTCGCGAACTTTGTTGGCTCAAAGTGCATTCTCTCAAGCCTCAACTTCGCTCTTTTCTCCTCAGAAGTCCAACTCGTGAAATCCGCTCTTCGTCGTGCCAGAGTACCAAGCTCCATTCCTTGATGCCATTGTACTTTAAAAAAAAGCAAAGCTCGGGTATGGCATTAGCAACTCATTTAGATAAAAAACAATCCATCAAGCAAGTCATAAGCAAGGAATAAAGCCATACTTCCGGCCCCCAAAGATCAACACTTAGTAAAAAATTTCAAAACATAATTTTTAAAATTTTCAAATTGTCCAAATTCGATTGTTATCTATAGGGAATCCATAAGGGAATGCAAACTAATGCAAGTGAAAACCCCAAAATCTAACAAGGTTCAAGAGGGTAATTTGAATTTTCGCACCATGAACCCTAGAAGCATGATTTTCGAGAATCATTCTTGGAAATCCTAGTATGGCACTCGAAACTTGCTCCTTAATCATAATCGAACAATGCCCAATCCCTAAATCATCAAGTTCAACATCCTAACACATAGACCCCAAATTTCCACCATTACAGCAAAGAAGAAAATTTTGGGTCCAAGATTGGTTTACCTTGTAGATGAAATGGATGATGGACATAAATGGATATGAGACTCAATGCAAGCACAAGAATTCGAGCTAATGGCACTTGAAATCGCAAAATTCGCTTGAGAATAGAGGAAATGAGGCAAAAATCGCGAGCTAGTGAAGAAATGAGGTTTTCACTAGAATTAAACCGGTCAACCCCATTGACTTTACCTGGAAAAGGAGTGTATCAAGCTTAGCAGTTCGATACATAGCTCGATACACTTTCAGGCGCAACTTTTGGGACTGTATCGAGCTTGCTAGCTCGATACAAACGTCCGATACGCAGGCTAAAATTCGCGGGTCAAGTTTGTATCGAGCTTGCTAGCTCGACACAAACGTCCGACACACTCCCTCTGAGACTCCTGCGAGAGCTATATCGAGCTTAGTAGCTCGATACGTAGCTCGATACATCGCCAAAAATTTCCTTGGCAAGCTTATTCCCCTTGGCTCATCTTTTTTGATTCAAACCTGTCATCCACAAACACTATAAAACACATTATTGAAATGAAAAGTGCAATATGTACAAAGATAACCATGGGAATGCCTGCCAAGAGCGCTTGTTTAAAGTCTTTTAACTCGACTTTTCAAACCCTTAGGCTTGTGGAGGATCTTGAAGAGGGATGGTCTTTTCCTCTTCAACCCTGCCACTGCCCAAGTACATCTTCAGTCTATGGCCGTTCACAGTAAAATCCCCACCCCCTTTGCCAATTAGTGTGATTGCCCCATAGGGTAAGACTTCCTTGATTGTGAAAGGGCCGGACCATCTAGACTTTAATTTCCCCGGGAATAACTTCAACCGAGAGTTGCATAACAATGCCCTATCTCCAGCCTTGAATCCCTTCGGCCTTAGCTTCTTGTCATGGAATGCCTTGGTCATTTCCTTGTAGACCTTCGAGCTCTCAAAGGCTTCCAAGCGGATCTCATCTAGTTCTTGGAGATTGATCAACCTTTTCTCTTGAGCGGTCTTGATATAAAAGTTTAGTAGCTTAATCGCCCACAACGCCTTGTACTCAAGCTCCACGGGTTAGTGACAGGATTTCCCATAGAGAAGAGAGAACGGTGATCTCCCAATAGGGGTCTTGAAAGCCGTTCTATACGTCCAAAGCGCATCGTCTAGCTTGGAGGACCAATCCTTCCTCGTAGCACCAACCGTCTTCTCTAAAATGTCTTTGATATCTCTATTTGAAACCTCCACTTGTCCACTTGTTTGAGGGTGATAAGGTGTTGCAACCTTATGCCTCACTCCATATTTCTTAAGGAGACCTTCAAACACTTTGTTGATGAAATGACTTCCATCATCACTTATCACAACTCTAGGGACTCCAAATCTTGGGAAGATTATGGACTTGAAGAGCTTTACCACAACCTTAGCATCATTTGTGGGACTTGGTACTGCTTCTACCCACTTTGAGACATAATCAACATCAACTAAGATGTATTTGTTGCCATAGGAGGATGGGAAAGGTCCCATAAAGTCTATTCCCCAAACATCAAACAAATCCACCTCCAAGATTGGGTTTTGTGGCATCTCATCTCTCTTGCTTATGTTGCCTTTTCTTTAACATGCCTCACATGTAGAGATGTAGGCATGAGCATCCTTGAACAACTTGGCCACCAAAACACTGCTTGAAGCACTTTTGTTGCAGTTTTGAATGTAGCAAAATGTTCACCATAAACTAACCCATGGCAATAATACAAGATACTAGGCCTCTCCTCTTGAGCTATGCATCTCCTATAGAGGCCATCCGAGCATCTCTTGAAAAGGTAGGGTTCATCCCAATAGTAGTGAGACACATCCCTAAAGAATTTCTTCTTTGTGTAGGCATCTAGATTAGGAGGCACATCTCCACACACCAAGTAGTTCACAAAATCAGCATACCAAGGCAATCCCTTTTCCTCTAAGCTCTTGGCTTTTTCTAGCTTCTTCCCCAAGTTGTATCCTTCTTTTACTACCTTGATTATCATGAGTTGCTCTTCGGGGAGAGAGTCATTAATAGCAATTAGCTCTTCTATCCTCATCCTTGATAGGTGATCGGCCACACCATTCTCTATGCCCTTTTTATCAACTATTTCCATTTCAAACTCTTAGAGAAGAAGTATCCACCTAAGGAGTCTCGGTTTGGTGTCCTTCTTTGCATAGATGTATCTTAGGGCTCCATGATCCATGTAAACCACAACCTTAGACCCCACTAGATAGCTTCTAAACTTCTCAAAAGCAAACACTACGGCTAAGAGCTCCTTTTCAGTTGTTGCATACTTCACTTGGGTATCATCCAAAGTCCTACTTGCATAGTATATGACATGAAGTTTCTTGTCCTTCCTCTGGCCAAGGACAGCACCAACAACATAATCACTTGCATCACACATGATCTCAAAAGGAAGATCCCAATCCGGTGCTTGGACTATTAGAGCACTCACAAGCGCCTCCTTAATCTTCATAACCCCCCCACATCATTCTTCATCAAACACAAACTCGATCTCCTTGCAAAGTATCTTTGTTAGGAGTCTTGCTATCTTGGATAAATCATTGATGAACCTCCTATAGAACCCGGCATGACCCAAAAAACTCCTTATCCGCTTCACATTACTTGGAGGAGCTAAACTCATCATGACTTCAATCTTGGCTTTATCAACTTCAATACTACTCTCTGAGATTTTGTGGCCGAGCACTATTCCCTCTCTAACCATGAAATGGCATTTCTCCCAGTTGAGCACAAGATTCGTCTCGTCACATCTCTCCAATATCCTGCACAAATTTGACAAACAAGCACCAAAAGAGCACCCATAGACAGAGAAGTCATCCATGAAAACTTCTACCATTTCCATGATAAGGTCAGAGAAAATAGACATCATACACCTTTGAAAGGTTGCTGGTGCATTACATAGTAAATGGCATCCTTCGATATGCAAAGGTACCATAAGGGCATGTGAATGTTGTCTTTTCTTGGTCATTAGGGTGAATGGGTATTTGAAAGAACCCACTATACCCATCAAGGAAACAATATAAGGGGTGATTAGCAAGCCTCTCAAACATTTGGTCAATAAAAGAGAGGGAAAAGGTCTTTTCTTGTAGCCAAATTTCAACTTCATATAATCAATGCACATTCTATGTCCAGTTATAGTTCTAGTGGGTATTAGCTCATCCTTTTCATTCTTAACCACAATGATTTCTTCCTTTCTTGGCACACAATGGACAGGTGAAACCCAAGTGATATCTGAAATTGGATAGATAACACCCGCATCTAGAAGTTTAAGAATCTCTTTCTTTACAACTTCGTTCAAATTAGGGTTTAGCCTTCTTAGATGTTCTATAGAAGTCATAGATTCATCTTCTAGATGTATCCTATGTGTGCAAAGAGAAGAAGATATGCCATTGATGTCATCCAAAGAATAACCAATGGCTCTCCTAAACTTTCTCAACTCGCATAAAAGGGAGGATAATTCATCTTTATTTAAGTTTTCATTGACAATGACCGGGTAAGACGAGTTAGGACCTAAGAAAGCATATCTTAGCCCTTGTGGAAGAGGTTAGATCTCCAGCTTTGGTGCCTTGAGCTCACACCAATCGCCCCCAAACTTGGACTTGTCCTCATGCTCAATACCCAAAGAGCTTACTTCCTTAATCACGCATCCTCCTTTGATCTCGTGCTCAAGCTCTATTAAAGAGACATCCTATTCTAGGGGTTTGTGCGAATCAAGGAGCTTCAAGTATCTCAAGCTTGCTTCATGTAGGTACCCATTCTCGCCATGCTTCTTTGTCAAAGCTACTTGAAGATGGTATTCTATAGCTAACTCCTCAAGATACTCATCCGCTAATCTATCCATTGTATCCACCCAAAAGGTGTGGCCTTCAATGGTTGGTTTTTCAAAGCATCCTTGATGTCATACTTGAGCACAAAGCTCTTTCCCAAGTGCAAATCAATCTTTCCTTTTCTAACATCAATAATAGCCCTCGCGGTGGCTAAGAAAGGTCTCCCAAATATCAATGGATCCTTTGGTTCTTCATTCATCTCTAAGACCACAAATTCGGTGGGAACCTCAACATTCCCTATCATAACCAGCAGATCCTCAAGCAAGCCAATCAGAAGTCTAATGGACCTATCCGCTAGCACCAAAGAGATCCTACACTCCTTATAGCGACTGGAACCTAGTATCCTAGCAACCGAGAGTGGCATTAGACTCACACTAGCACCAAGATCGCACAAACAGTGATCGAATGCCAAAGGTCCCAAGGCACAAGGGAGCGTGAAACTTCCGGGGTCACTTAGCTTTTTGGGAACAATTGTCCTTTGAATGATGGCACTACATTCATGAGTGAGGACTACCATTCCTTGCAACTCCTTGGTCCTTTCCATAACAGCATCCTTAAGGAACTTGACATATTGAGGGACTAGCATGAAAGCATCCATCAAGGGCATAGTAACTTGGATTTCGCTCATTTGCTTATCGAACATGGCCCTATATTTCTCCACAAGCTGCTTCTTGAAGCGACCCAGGAATGGTAGCTTAGGCTTGTAAGGTGGTGGAACAAAAGGAGATGCCTTGTAAGTTGTATGTGCCTCCTTTTCCTTTACCACGACCTTATCTTAACCGATTCTTTGAAGTACCTCACCATCAACAAGTACTCTCTCATCATCTTGAAAGATCGCCCCCCCCCCCATATTGGTCCTCAATGTCCTCATTGAGCTTGTATGGAGGTTGTCTAGGAGGTAATGCTTTACCACTTCTCAAGGTAATTGCATTGACACATTGGTGAGATCCAAATATTGGAGAAGTTCCATTGTTCTCCAAGTGTTGGATTTTGGAACTCAATGTTGCAAACTTTGAATTGATGTCATTGTAAGAGCTATCTACCTTGTTGCTCATATCCTCTATTTTCTTGTTCAACTCATTTGTCCCATTTGCTTGTCCTTGATGGATTTGTTGTAGCAAGCTTCTCATGTTTAGTTCTTTGTGGAATGAATTGCTTGCTTCTCCTTGTGGTGCAAAGCCTTGTTTGTAATAGGTCTTTGGGATAAATGTTTGTTGGTGTTCTTGCCCTTGGTAGGTTGGGTTCCAATACTGTTTGGTGAAACGCATTGGAGAGCTTTGCCCGCCAACATATTTGATCTCCTCTTGTGTTGTTGCATGCATCCCTTGATTATGACCAAAACTGTCCATATATTCACCAACATGATGAACCGACTTCGAGGAAGCATGTAGTAGCTTATCCATCTTCGCATTAAGGGATTTCATCTCCCTTTTCCTTTGTTCCTCATGTGCATCCTCATTAGTCGAAGAGCCATCATCATAGTCACCATAGTTCCCATTACTTTGAGCTAAGTTCTCGACGAGTTCTAGACCTTCTTCAACCTCCTTTCCCAAGAAATTTCCATTGTTAGCTGTGTCTAGGAGCATCCTAAACTTAGCGAGAATTCCTCTGTATAAGTTGCTAAGTAGAGACTCATTTGAAAATCCATGGTGGGGACATTGAGTAGTATAACCTTTGAATCTTTCCCATGCTTCACAAAAACTCTCCTTAGCCTTTTAATTGAAACTAGAGATCTCATTCCTCAATCAGGCTGTCCTCGTGTTGGAGAAAAACTTGGCCAAGAATGCTTTCTTGCATTGATCCCAAGTAATGATTGAACCCTGAGGTAGATTCTTTTCCCAAATGTGAGCTCTATCCCTAGTGAGAAAGGAAATAATCGCAACTTGAATCCATCTTCAGAGATGCCATTGATGTTAGTCAAGCTACATATTCTCTAAAACTCATCCAAGTGGTCTAGAGGATCTTCCATATCCAATCCATGAAACTTATTTTGTTGCACCGTGGAAATCAACCCACTTTTGATCTCAAAATTGTTTTGTTGAACCGAAGGAGGAGTGATACCATGGCAAGAAGTATCAGTTTGAGGAGAGTCACCAAAACCAATGTGTGTAGGTCGCCTTGGTGGTTGTCCATTACCACCCAAACCTTGCGCATGATCCATACTCAATCTCTCAAAGCAATGTGTTCTAGCGGTGTGTGTACCTAATAAGAGAGAGGGTAGTACACGCAAAATAGATTGGTAATCAATGAAAGGTAAAACTTAGTCGCAAGAAGAAGTAAAATCCTAACGCTTAAACCAAATATCCAAATGGCAACGGCGCCAAATTGATAAGTAGGTTTTTCGGTGTGGTGACTTAACAATTACTCAAGCTACTACTCATGTCATTGTAATACTCTAGGATCAATCCAAATGGAAATGGTTAAGACACTAGGAATGCATACAACTTCTTAATCTAAGCTAGCAATAAAGTTTTGAGATTTAACTAACAACCTAAGTGATTAAACAAGCCAAATTAAAGCTAATTAACTACTAATCAAGATTATTAAAAGACTAAAGTGAATCCAAAATGGGGTTACCAATCTAAGATGGTCCAAGAATCAATCTTTGATTCCAATCAATAACATAATATGCTAATCCTTAAGCTTAGAACTCAATAGCTAGACTAATCCACTTTCATGGCACTAATCCCTTCATTAATCATCCTAATCAAGATCAAACTTTCAATTGTGAAAAGGAAGCTAATAAGCATTTTGAAACAGTACTAAATTGCTAATAAACACCCTAGACAATCACTTCCATGAGCTAAGAATGTAGATCCCTTGTTTAGTTGGTTGGAGAATTTCATCAAACACCTTGTGGGTGTGAAATTCCCTAAGGCCTAGTTTTAGCTTGATCATGGCTAAACTAGCATTTAGAACACTAAACAAGGAGGGAAATGAGAAGATCTAATCCTAGGCATCAAGATTAACCCTTAAAACACCCTAGATCTAACCCATCCTTAGATCCTAATGAAACTACTCACTAATCATGGTTAAACCCTCAAATCCTATGAAAGAAATAGAGTTAAACATGATTAGAGAGATAGAGAATGAAAGATTAATAAAGACAAGTACTAAATTGCATAAACTTTAAAGAAATGTCTTACAAATTACTTAGAAACCAAAAAGGGAAGGTTTTCTAAGCAAGAACAAGAGATTAAAAGATACTTAGGAAAAATTAGGTCTTTTCCTATTTATAGTGAACAGTGGACGACCCGGGTCAACCCGGAACAAACCGGGTGTTGACCCGGTTAAGGTCTGGAAATCAGGCAGCGTATCGAGCTTGCTAGGTTGATACGCAGCTCGATACGCTGCTAAAAATTTTCTTCAAGGAGCAGCTCGACACAGATGCCCGATACGCCTTCTTCGAACTTCAGATGAGATGTGTGTCGACCTTAGGAGTCCGATACGAATGCCCGATACGCCATGTTCCAAAACTCCGGGTGGCCTGTGTATCGAGCTTAGTAGCTCGACACAATCGTCCGATACGCGCACTCCGTCTTCCCTGCCGAGCTATATCGACCTTGGTAGGTCGACACCAAGGTCGACACATTTATAAAACTTGTCTGATTCATGTTTGGCTCCATTCTCTTCTTCCTCCTTGTCACCCAACTCTCCAAAGAGGTCCTCCAAGCCTCTAAAGTACCTATTTAAGATTCAATATGCACAATATGCAACAACCTAAGCTAAAACTTGCTAAACTCTAATATAGATGCAACTTGAACTAAAAGTGACTAAATGAATGCATAAATGAATGTAAAGCTATCTAAAATGGATGATAAAATATGCTAATTTATGAGTATATCAGTTATGTATTTGCTAATCTAGAGAGATTTATCGAATAGCAGAAACATACATGCTTTGAGAGTCCTTGTAGCATTTATTGTCAACTACATCTTAATATACCTTAGTCCCATTCAATTTAGCTACTTTGTATGTTCTGGTAATTATAAAATTTATGTTATTATTTCTCAAAAGGGAAAATGGATAATGAGAAGGCTATGTTATGAGAACATGTTAACGGGAAAAAAAAATACAACAACTGAATGAAATCTTATTGCAAAATCGCATTAATTGACGTTCCCATGCTTTACGAAACATCACAGACATGATGCTGGCCGCTTAAGCTTTTAGTACATCTCCATAATAATCTTGATCACTAACACTTGTTCGATGTTTTAACTAAGTTTAACGATAGTCTTTACTGGTCACAACATCTGATGTTTCTTTATTGTAATCCATATTTTGAAATAAAAAATAAATACCAAAAAATAAAATTATAAACCAAAACAGAGTACAGTGTACAGCTTATATGCTCTGAAATTTAACCAGAAAGCAGCAAGATGATTGTAACGTTGCAGCTCATCTGTAGCTCGCAATGGCCCGCCAAATAGAGTTTTCTTTTCTCGATGTAGTTATCCGCCTTCATGGCTAACAACAGCTTTGTATCATGATCATAACAATTCAAGATAAATAAATATGTTTTCGACAAAAAAAAAAAAAAATAAGGGACTCTGAGGGACAACGAGTTTAAAACATTTTTATTGAGTATTTAAAATTTTGATATACGTATTTTATATATAATCATGGGTTTACACTCAAATTAACTATTCATTCCTCAAGTAAAATTTTGGTCATTTAATATAATTCAAACTAGGAATCCGTAGCAAGAAATCAATATATTTTTTTAATCAGATCACGAGATTGAATCAATTGGTATACAGGATTGAAGTAAAAATAATTAAAAGGAAAAACCATTTTCGTCCTACATAGAATAGGTAGAACAAAAGAAGAAAATGAAGTGTTTATTCTCTCATTCACGTCCACTTTCCATCAACCAAAGAGAGAGAGAACATTTTCTGTCATTGCGTTTAGGGCTATGGCTATAAACGGGCCATATTTGTATTAGTTAGTGTTTTTTTTTTTTTTTTGTTAATTATCCTCAGTTCAAACTTTTGTTAGTTATTGATAACAGCAGGTTTTAACTCTTAAAAGTTACTGCAAGTTGGTATAAGATTAAATGTATGATCTTATATGACTCGGATGATGATGTCTTTGTAGCCACACGACACTCTCTACTTAAAAAAGAATATGATTGATGGGGGTTGATAGATCGATGGAGACTAAGTGACTGGCCAAACGGCACTCTTCACTTAACCGGTGAGATGAGACGGATGCAAGTAACAAGGAGGATCGAACGACGCCACAAAGCTTATGATCTAGCTTTGATAAGTCACGAACTCAAAGAATCAAGGGGTAGTCGCACAAGACTAATTGAACTCTTTAGGGTTTGTAAAGAAAGTTCTATCTTTATTGATAATAGGTAAAAAAACGTGAACTACATAGTCACATACAGAGCTTTATTAATAGCTCGTCGACTTGGACTTTCTTGGGTTGAAAATAAAAGAAAAATGAAAGCTAATATATGGTATTGAAAGCTTAAGATACAAAGAATAAAACTAAAGACTAATAAAATAAATCCGTGCAAAAGAAATGAATAATGAAAGAAGTAAATAAAATTCAAACACTTACCATTGCCTCTTGCACGCTCCTCCATTTCTGGTAATTGTCTTTGTCGCCCAGTCTTTATGCATTGTCGTTTTGAGCTTGGTCGATGATAAACAAAGATGGACTGAGACTATTCCTTAGGAGTGGCTTGATGGCTTTAAAGTTGTATGGGCTCGGTCCATGTGACTTTCATTGTTCATGACTTCGGCTAATTTACCCTTGTCTTGTCTTGGTGCATCTTGGTCAAGTATAAGCCGGTTCATCTTAAAGGTGAGGTCGTGGGGATCACTTTGATTGATTAGATTCTCCACAGCTTTGTTGAACTCTTCCCGCATAGTCCTAGTACCGGATCTTGTTC
Organism: Alliaria petiolata; assembly: GCA_020283515.1. Taxonomy (NCBI): domain Eukaryota; kingdom Viridiplantae; phylum Streptophyta; class Magnoliopsida; order Brassicales; family Brassicaceae; genus Alliaria; species Alliaria petiolata. The sequence continues at coordinate 56,424,694 of JAHZTW010000002.1, forward strand.
TTGGTGGCTCGTACATGATGGGAATTTTGATGTTCTTAGGTTGATCATAGCTGACGTCCTCATTATTCTCTCCCTCTTGGGAAGGTTCTAACCTCATAACAATTTTATCTGCATCAAAAGGAGCAGTAATAAACCAGAAAAGATGTTTAACTCACATGGTAGCTCTAGCCAGTATGTGTTGTTGTTGAAGCGTTCCAAGATTTTAAACCGTCCATCTCCTCATGGTGCTAACTTGCCATTCCTTTGGTTAGGAAATATTTTGGGCCTCATATGTAACCAAACCCAGTCGTCGGGTCCCTATCTTTCTCCTAAGTGTCCTCCAAAAGTGGCTCAAAAGCTTTGTATCTCTATCCGACACTATAGAGTGAGGCAGTCCATGCAAGCTCACAACCTATTTGAAGAAAATATTGGTTGTTTGTGCTCCATAATTATGTAGTAGGCCTTTTTGAGAACCGGTCCACCACTACGAATATGAACTCTTTATGTCTGATCTTGGGTAGAAGTAGTACAAAATTTATCGACATATATATCCATGGTAGATTAGGTATGTGTAAGGGCATGTAAAGACCGTATGGGTGTGACCTGGATTTTGTCTTGAGACAAGTGACACATTTTGAGCAGGACCTCTCCACGTCTCTCTTGAGGTGCGTCCAAAAGAAATGCTCCACCAAAAACACTTAGGATCCCGTGAGCCCTCATACATGCGATTCTCAGATTAATTAAGAGTTCACTCCTTGATCCCTGTGGAATACACAAATATTTATCTCGAAACAAGAAACTATTGTGAATATAGAATAAACCTGAGGCTGCTTTGGTGCATTCTTGATAGATGCGTCTAAAATTAGGATCTTCTTCATAGTAATCTTTGATATGCTTGAAGACTTTGGCCTCCATTGTAGTGATTGATATACTCATAATTTCGCATATTTTAGCACTCATTTAAGATAGTTTTGCATTTACTATTGCATTCATATTTAGATTAATTGTATCTTTTGTTCCATTTTAGGTTTTAGGACATGTTGCATTAGCATTTGCATATTTCTTGCATATATGCATCATTTTCAGGTATTATGGTGTACATGGATCTTTGGTGAATGCTGAGCATGGAGAAGAAGGTGCAAGAAAGGCTTAGGAGTTGATGGGTGTCAAGGGAAAGCTTGGACAAAAGAGAAGAAGCAGAGATCGACCCGAAGATCGACCTCCCAGCCCGTTTCAGCTTAGATCGAGAGAAGATCGAGCCGGCCAGTCGATTCATCCTTAGATCGAGCAGAAGATCAAGCCGGCCAGTTGATTCAACTTTGATCGAGCAGGAAGATCAATTAGGCCATCCGATTGAACAAACAGATCGACCCCTAGATCGATTGAGTGACTCGATCTCTAGCTCAAACTCTCCTTCCCTCTTCTTTGGTTTTCAAACTTTTGCCAACTGTTTTTTGGCTTGTAGTGGGGGGACCATTTGTGGATAAGGCTTAATAGAAGACAAGCCACCAACCTTGTAAAAGGCCATCCACGAAATGTTCTAATTGTCTACCACATTTTTAGATCTAGGACTTTTCTTTTCCCTCCATTGTTAAACCTTTAAGCTTTTCTTGATTTTTGTAACTTGAATCTTGAGTTTTTATTCAAAGTACTTCGTTTTCGTAGTTTAAATCCTTCTTCTTGCTTAGCTTAATCATGTTTAACACCTCTTATCCTATGATTAAAAGGGGTTCAAACATGATTAAGGAGTAGTTGTTTTAGGTTTAAGGTTGGGGTGATTAGGGAGGTTCTAAAGATTGGATCTTGGGTTTTTCATGTGCTTCATCTAAATCTCTTCTTGGATTTGGAGGGCTCAAGACTTAGAGACTCTTGAGAAAGATCTCTTTGATCCTAGGGATTTCCTTATCTCAAAAAGACTTAGGAAATCCCTTAAACCCAAATCAAAGAGACTAGCTCATCCTTTCCCAAACACCATGGATGCTTAGGGAGCTAGTTAGGACATTTTTAAGATCTGAACTCCTTGTTCTTCAGCTTCTCTTTCCACCACGAACCATGGGTTAGGAGGAATGCTTGAGGAAAGGATTTATACCACAAACCATAGATAAATCTAGTTATAGCTTCTTAAGGCTTCGAGATGGCACTAAAAAGTGTAGATCTTTGTTTCTAAAACCCCAAATTTGAATCTTTAATCTCCCTAAGCATGAATCTCAACCTTGAATCTGTTTTTAGCTTTTGGAAACTTAAAGTTTGAGTCTTTGCTTTTAGTTTGTCACGGAATCATCTAGTTAGCTTAATTTATCCATTAGGGTCTTTTAAATTTATAAATTTGTGTTCTTGCTGGCTTTAATATTTTAAAAATTCCCTAGAGTCTTATTTTACAGTTTGGTCATGAGTTAGTAGTCCTAGGATTTTTATAAATAGTTTTTAAAAATCTTCTCTCTTGTCAGAAATTTCCTAGTTTATCCGGTTTTAAATTTTGATTTTCTAAAATTAGTAGCTCGGTCTTTTAAATTATTTTCGGTAGTCTAGCTTATTTTTAACCCCTCATTAGGGATTTTAAAATAGTTTTTGTAATCATTTAATAGCTGAAAGTAATTTTCAAAGATTTTCTCCCCAAATTATCTGGATTTCACTTAGCTTTACTTTGAGCTCTTGTATTCCTAGTAGCTTTCAACAACCTGATTTGGATTGATTCCTGAAGTATTGCAATGACATGATTATGCTTTAGGTTTGATAATCTGTGAGAAAAAGTTAGTTATCAAATGGCGCCGTTGTTTACTTGGGTTTGCTAGAAAGTATTAGGATTTGGAGATTAGTAGAGACTAAGTTTTTATTTTTATTTTGGTTACTAATCTCTCTACTCTACTGCTTGTGTTTTCAGGTACCTAAACATCAGGTCTAGAGGGAACAACAAGCTGTTTGACCCTCTAGACAATATTCAACTACTTGAAAGTACAAGGTTGAGGAAAGAGAGAGCACAAGTCCAAGAGGTTGAGCAACCAGCTATGCAAGCGGTTTTTGGTGCACATGATGAAGCTCCAGCAGTAGGTCTTAATGCTGCCCTATAGGGTGCTCAAGGTTGGGGTAATGGAAACCCCAACCACGCACATAGAGCCAAGAGGATCATAGGTGCTTGTGATGCGCCAAGCATGCATCACAACCGTTTTGGTATTGCTCCACCACCAGTCCAGCATACCAACTTTGAGATCACGCCAGACTTCATCTGTATGATCCAAAACAGCAAGTTTCATGGTTTGTCAATGGAAGACCCCCTTGACCATCTTGACAACTTTGATCAACTTTGTGATTTGATCAAGATCAATGGTGTATCCGAAGATTGCTTCAAGCTTAGGTTGTTCCCATTTTCTCTTGGAGGCAAGGCTAGACATTGGGAGAGGACACTCCCACAAGGCACTATCACGTCCTGGACTGATTGCAAGAAGGCCTTCTATTCAAAATTCTTCTCAAGCTCAAGAACAACTAGTTTGAGGAATGAAATCTCCGGTTTCACTCAAAAGCAAAGTGAAACCTTTAGTGAGGCTTGGGAAAGTTTTAGGAGCTACACACTTCAGTGCCCACATCATGGCTTCACAGAAGAGTCACTCTTGAGTACCTTATACCGTGGAGCTTTGCCAAAGATTCGCATGATATTGGACACCGCAAGCAAAGGACACTTTCTTGGACAAGAGGTGAGTGAGGGTATGGAAATCATTGAAAATCTGGGTTTGAGTGATGGAAATTATTCAGAGGAATATGAGAGTGCACCAAGGGGCTGTGAGTTCGAAGCACACAGGAAGGAGCTCAAGTCACTCCATGAGAAAATTGACATGATGTTGCTTGCAAGTCAAAAACAAGTGCACTTTGCTTGTGCAAATCCGGATGCATATCAAGGGCAAGGACAAAGCCACTTTCAAAGCCAACAACAAAGGAACAAGCCATATGGACATCCTGTTTTTGTGTCACAGCAAGAACAAGTCCAAGCTCCAACTCATGATCCTCTCCACACTATGTTCAAACAACTTCTTCAAGCCCAAGCATCTGCTGATTTGAAGTTTGCTGAAATCAATGCTAAGATGGACGATTCTTGTACTGAGTTAGCTTCACAAATCAGCAGCCTCAACACCAAGATTAAGCAGAATGAGAAAGGCAAAGCTATTTCAACTAGCCAAGGAAATCTACCGGGCAAAAGTAAAGCAAATCCTAAGGAGTATTGCCAAGCTATTCAAGCTCTTAAAGAGGAAACCACCACTCTTGATGACGTGACTCCACCACTATATGAAGATGAGTATGAGACTGACATCTACTCCAACGATGATTCTAGTCTCAATGAGGTCATAGAAAAGCCATGTTTGGGGGGGGGGGGATTTGCAAGGAAATCTACCATGATGCTTCAAACAAACCGGTTAAAGAAGTTTTGCTGATGAAAGAATCATGTGCTGAGGAGCAAGAGCAGTTCCAGGAGCCTACAGGAGAGTACATTGCAGCAATTGATGAGTTCAAGACCTTGACAAAGCACACCAATCCGGGAAAATTCTCAATTGTGTGCAAGCTAGGCGATGTAGAGGTTCAAGATGCTATGTGTGATTCGGGTTCCACAGTGAGTGTTATGACACTTGACATGGCCAAGAGAGTTGGAATAAGGAGTATGGAATGGCATCCTACCAAGATCACTTTTGGAGATGGGTCTACAAAGAAACCTCTTGGTTTGGTAAAAGACTATCCGGTGAAGGTCCGGAATTGCTTGGTACCAACTGATTTTGTGATCATGGATATAGACAAGGCCAAGAACCTCCCTATACTCCTAGGTACACCATTCCTCAGCACTGTGGGTGCATCAATTGATTTTGCTAAAGAAGAAGTTATCCTAAAGAATGTGAGTCACTCGGTTTCATACCCGATCACGCCTCCTTTAGCGAAGTTTTGTGGAATGATGGAACCTGAGGAAGACACTTTTGATCAAGAGGAACGTGTCTGTCAGAAGATTAGAGAGGAGGCTGAGTTGAAAAGGCGTTTGGAAGCCCAAAGTTTGAGAAACAAGCAACTAGCAAAGGGCTTGCAAGACAAGCACGCGGCCGAGGCTAAAAAACGTTGTCTCGGGTACAAGTAAGGATAAGGCCGAGCCTAGGGTCAAGTCTGCTGCTCAAGAAGAGACTGATGGTGAGTCATTGGTAAATATGTTTGGCCATGAAGAAGAAGTAACCACCAAGAAGGAACCACCAAACAAGAAAGGCAAGGCTAAAGGGGCTTTGGTTCGATTTCCCGAGAAAGCTAAGAATGAGATTGGTAATGGACGTGTTGTGCCAAGGAACACTTTGAGTTTACATCCATTGGAACTCAAAGGAGGTTCTATTGAGTACGAAGTCAAGTGCAAAGGAATGCCAAAACCATTCTCAAAGGCAAGGATCATTCTTCCACCCGGTTTAAAGAAGGATAAGGAAATGGTGCAAGAGATGTTGTTCACTGTGTACACCATTAACATTCCACAAAGTTCACACTCATTCACATCTCGAGCCACCCACTTCACCCTTAAGCCAGCCTAAAAACAAGAGTAAGGAAAGTCAAGCTAAGAGACTTTAAACAAAGCGCACTTGAGAGGCAATCTCATGTATATTCTTGTGTATATGCTTTTTATTTTTGTTCTAGATTATCCTTTTGAGTGTGTGTGAGCAGGAACAAGGGAAATGGAGATCCCAAACAATGACCCAGCTGTTCGATCTCAGGCCTAACCACAACAAGCTTCAAGGTACACCATTCCAAACCTTGTAAATATCATGCATTTTTGGATTTTGATTTTGATTTTTTGTTGATGGTCTCTCTTGAAATTTTATTACACAAGGGACTGTGTAATTTAAGTTTGGGGGAGAGGTTGAGAGATTTAATTTTGTGTTTTGTGTTCTTATTTTCCCTTTAGCATATTTGAGTCTTCATGCATAATTGTTTGCATAGAAAAATCAGAAAAATTTCAAAAATTTTGAAAAAATTCATTTAGCTTGCACTTGCATTTGTAAATTTTGTAGGATTGAGTCTAGATTTTTTGTCATATAGGTTGCATCATTCATGTGCATAGGGAACAATTTTCCTTGTAAAGTGTTTTAAGCTCATGAATTGGTTGAAGGCCCTAGTTAGTAGTCCTTTGATGCTTTATACAAACTTTGAAAGTAAGCTCTAACCATATTTGGACCATTTGTCTTGATTTTCTTGGCATGAAGTTGAAGAAATCATGAATTGAATCCTATCCTATAAATTGGAACCTTAACATGAACTCTTAATTATCATATTTGTGCATTTGAAAAAGGATACATGAATACATATACATATTTAGGCTTTCTTATTCATTTCACCACTCTCTTGTAAGCCTAAATAGAACTCCACACCTTAACCCTTACCCTCCTTTCAAGCCAAATTTCGTGTGTAATATTGTGAGGCCTTATTTTTGATTGGACTTGGCATAAAGTGTTAGGTTTAGTACGACATGTTGAGGCTCTCATAATGATGCTAGCTTTGCATATTGAAGCTAGTTTTAGGCTTGATTTGGGGTGGGAGTTCACGGGTTTGAAAATAAAAAGAGAAGGTGTTAAGGAAATGTATGAAAAGGGATACATAGTTTTAAGTGGTTGGTCTTGAATTGTATTGTGAAAAAGCTCAAATTAAAAAGAGAATGTGATAGCTCTCTTATAAAATGAAAAGAGCCCTAGAGGCCAAGTGCATAAAAGAAAAAAAATATATGAGAAGAGAGCTATCAAAAGAAATTAAAAGAGCTTATAAATGAATGGCCATTCCACTAGTTATAAGAAAAGGTGAAGAAGTTTCCCTACGGTGAATGTGATTGATGAAGTTCTTTTGGGTTTATGCTTGGCGTGTCTAGCCTTGTTGATATCAGGTATCTCTAGAGGGTGAGTGAGCTAAAAAATGAATGAGAGGGGAATTAGGATCATTGTTAGTATATATGGGTAGATGAGAGTCTAGTCATGTATGCATACATTGCCTTTTATCTTTAGCATTATGCATAAGTTCAAATCTTCTTGAGATAAACCAATGCTTGGAATACCCACTTGAATGAGATCATTTTTATCTCATAACCTTGTCCCTTAGTCAAATGTATTCGGTTTTTAAAGCATAAGTATGATTCACGGTTTGAGCTTTAATGAATGTTAAAGGTTAGGATTCTTGGATTGTTTGGAATAGACAAGTCTTGATTTGAGATTCAATATGTGATGAATATGGCTAAGTTCTTTGGAGTAGAGTGTGTGTGCTGCATCTTAGGATTGAGAACAAGGACCATTGAATTGATTCATTTGAAAAACACTTTTGGAATTAAACCCCCATTTTTAAACCTCTCTCTGGAATTTGTCTTTGTTTGCTTGAGGACAAGCAAAAATGCAAGTTTGGGGGAGTTGATATACTCATAATTTCGTATATTTTAGCACTCATTTATGTCTGAGAACCGGTCCACCACTACGAATATGGACTCTTTATGTCTGATCTTGGGTAGAAGTAGTACAAAATCTATCGACATATATATCCATGGTAGATTAGGTATGGGTAAGGGCATGTAAAGACCGTATGGGTGTGACCTGGATTTTGTCTTGAGACAAGTGACGCATTTTGAGCGGGACCTCTCCACGTCTCTCTTGAGGTGCGGCCAAAAGAAATGCTCCACCAAAAACACTTAGGATCCTGTGAGCCCTCATACATGCGATTCTCGGATTAATTAAGAGTTCACTCCATGATCCCTGTGGAATACACAAATATTTATCTCGAAACAAGAAACTATTGTGAATATAGAATAAACAAGAGGCTGCTTTGGTGCATTCTTGATAGATGCGTCTAAAATTAGGATCTTCTTCATAGTAATATGTGATGTGCTCGAAGACTTTGGCCTCCATTGTATTGATTGATATACTCATAATTTCGCATATTTTAGCACTCATTTAGATAGTTTTGCATATACTATTGCATTCGTATTTAGATTAATTGTATCTTTTGTTCCATTTTAGGTTTTAGGACCTGTTGCACTAGCATTTGCATATTTCTTGTATATATGCATCATTTTCAGGTATTATGGTGTATATGGATCTTTGGTGAATGCTGAGCATGGAGAAGAAGGTGCAAGAAAGGCTTAGGAGTTGATGGGAGTCAAGGGAAAGCTTGGACAAAAGAGAAGAAGCAGAGATCGACCTCCCAGCCCGTTTCAGCTTAGATCGAGAGAAGATCGAGCCGGCCAGTCGATTCATCCTTAGATCGAGCAGAAGATCGAGCCGGCCAGTCGATTCAACTTTGATCGAGCAGGAAGATCGATCAGGCCATCCGATTGAACAAACAGATCAGCCCCTAGATCGATTGAGTGACTCGATCTCTATCTCAAACTCTCCTTCCCTCTTCTTTGGTTTTCAAACTTTTGCCAACTGTTTTTTGGCTTGTAGTGGGTGGACCATTTGTGGATAAGGCTTAGAAGAAGACAAGCCACCAACCTTGTAAAAGGCCATCCACGAAATATTCTGATTGTCTACCACATTTTTAGATCTAGAACTTTTCTTTTCTCTCCATTGTTAAACCTTTAAGCTTTTCTTGATTTTTGTAACTTGAATCTTGAGTTTTTATTCAAAGTATTTCATTTTCTTAGTTTAAATCCTTCTTCTTGCTTAGCTTAATCTTGTTTAACACCTCTTATCCTATGATTAAAAGTGGTTCAAACATGATTAAGGAGTAGTTGTTTTAGGTTTAAGGTTGGGGTGATTAGGGAGGTTCTAAAGATTGGATCTTGGGTTTTTCATGTGCTTCATCTAAATCTCTTCTTGGATTTGGAGGGTTCAAGGCCTAGAGACTCTTGAGAAAGATCTCTTTGATCCTAGGGATTTCCTTATCTCAAAAAGACTTAGGAAATCCCTTAAGCCTAAATCGAAGAGACTAGCTCATCCTTTCCAAAACACCATGGATGCTTAGGGAGCTAGTTAGGCCATTTTTAAGATCTGAACTCCTTGTTCTTCAGCTTCTCTTTCCACCAGGAACCATGGGTTAGGAGGAAAGTTTGAGGAAAGGATTTATACCACAAACCATAGATAAATCTAGTTATAGCTTCTTAAGGCTTCGAGATGGCACTAAAAAGTGTAGATCTTTGTTTCTAAAACCACAAGTTCGAATCTTTAACCTCCCTAAGCATGAATCCCAACCTTGAATCTGTTTTTAGCTTTTGAAAACTTAAAGTTTGAGTCTTTGCTTTTAGTTTGTCAGGGAATCATCTAGTTAGCTCGGTCTTTTAAAATCTTTTTGGTAGTCTAGCTTATGTTTAACCCCTCAGTAGGGATTTTAAAATAGTTTTCGTAATCATTTCATAGCTGCAAGTAATTTTCAAAGATTTTCTCCCCAAATTATCTGGATTTCACTTAGCTTTACTTTGAGCTCTTGTATTCCTAGTAGCTTTCAACAACCTGATTTGAATTGATTCCTGAAGTATTGCAATGACATGACTATGCTTTAGGTTTGATAATCTGTGAGAAAAAGCTAGTTATCAGTGATCAGTGTGTATCGTCTTGACAAAGCATCGGCCACAATGTTATCTTTGCCCTTCTTGTACTTGGTGATGTAGAGGAATGTTTCTACGAACTCCAATGATCTTGCGTGTCTTCTCTTAAGAGTGGTCTATCTCCTTAGGTGCTTTAATGTTTCATCTATATGGATCATAAATGACCTAATGACCTAACCAGCGCGTACACCTACTTGTCATAGGTGGGATAGTTGAGAGTTGCCCCACTCAACTTCTCACTAAATTAAGCTATGAGCGTTCCTCCTTGGGTAAGCACAGCTCCAATGCCTAAACCCGAAGCATTTCATTCAACCTCAAAAATCTTGTTGAAACCAGGTAGCATCAATACATGTGTGTTGGTAAGGCTATGCTTAAGTTTATCAAAGGAATCTTTTTGAGATTGTCCCCATTTAAAGACCACATCATTCTTGATCACAGAGGACAGTGGTGCTGCTAGAGTATTGAAGTCTTTGACAAAGTGCTCATAAAACTTGTTAGGCCGTGGAAGCTCCTGCCATGTCCTATGGTGGTGGGTATCAGCCAGTCTTGTATGGCTTTAATTTTCTCTTGATCCACTCTCAGTCACTGTGAACTTACAATAAAACCTAGAAACACTAGTTCATTAGTGTAAAAGGTGCACTTCTTGAGGTTCGCAAAGAGAGTTTCTTGTCAAAGTGTTTCTAGAAATTGCTCAAGGTGCTTCAAGTGCTCTGAAAAGCATCTACTATAAATTAAAATATCATCAAAGTATACTACTACGAACATACTGATGTATGCCCTCAAGACATGATTCATGAGCCTCATGAAAGTACTAGGAGTATTGGTGAGTGATAGGGCTCAGGTTTTACCCAAATAATCAACTACTGCAAGTGCACAGCAATGCAGTTGAAGTATAAGGGGTATCGAATCCTCAGGGAAGTTAAAGCTACACTTATGGTTTCTAGGTTTAGATTATGCTAGGCGATTTATATGTAAGTAAAACTCAAATTAAATAAGCAATAAATCGGATTAAGATGGATTAAAGTTCAGGAGACGAAGCGCTAGGCAAGGATAATTATCAGGTTGAATCCAAGAATGCAGAATCTAAGTTTATTAGGGATTTATTAAGAACCGTCTAGAACTCGAAACTCTAGGTTAAAACCAATCAACTCTCGTTGCAGAAGTTATCTATGCCTAGATTCCTAAATCCCAAATCTCTTTGCGAATTTAAACAATTAAGGCAAGCAATAAGAACATGTTCGATTTGTTCACAAAATACCTAAACCAAATCTCTTTGTGAATAGATATTTTGCCCACCTATGATTAGTTCAAGTTATTAATAATGCTCTCGCATCTATTAAACAACCTAAGGTTTGATTTCTAAGTGATCAATTCAGAGAATCAAGTTAAGCACAAATCAAGGTGAAGATCCAATTGATTTCCCTAATAATTCTAGTGATTCTACAAACTCTTCATCAAACCCTAAATCACCCTAACCTAACTAGCAAACTACTCAGACATAATTATGCAAACACAAATCATGGCTGAAATAAATTGCATAAAAGAATAGAGAATGATACAGGGGTTCGAAATCTGGCTCAGATGAGTTAGAATTGTCTCCCCAAAAGCTCAGGATCAATCTCTCTCTAAGTCTCAAAAACAGAAAATAATGATAAGGTATTTGGCTAAACAATGCCTGAAAACTATTTATAGAAGGGGATTTTTCGTCCAGGGGTAGACTTGTAATTCTTCAAACTTGCTCTTCTTTCCTTTTCCTGATTGGAAACCGTCAAGCTTCGCCGTCCATCCTTGGTGTCGATCGACACTGATGGTGTCGATCGACACTCAGCTCGTAAATCCAGCCTCTTGACTTCATCACTTCGGCTGCTTCTCCAAAATGCTCCAAAATGTTCCAGATTCTCCCATTTAGCTCCAAATGCTCTCCATCCTGTAAAGACTCTAAAAAGACTCCAAAACTAGCAAAAGACTCTATAAAAACACTTATATCATGGCTTAAAAACGGGTAAAAACCATGATATATCAACTCCCCCAGACTTAGCCTTTGCTTGCCCTCAAGCAAAACAGAAACTTAGACTGAAGTAGAAGTTTGAAAACAGGAACTTCCAAGTACTTTTTCAAAACGCCACATTGATTAACACTTCTTGAATCCACATGATATTAGAGCCAACCTTAGGAAATGTTCAATGTACTTACCACAAGCTTAGCAATCTCCCAGTTCAAATCCAGATCCTTTCCTTGGTATAAATTTCGAACTCTAACATTGGTAATGCCATAGAACTTTTCTGATTCTTTCCCTTCCTTAGTACCTGAACAAGACATTCTCATACAGCTCCCCTATTTTCTCTTCCCTTAGTCAACTTCTGCCCATTTTCAGGGTGTTCTAAGATCTTTTCATTGACTTTTCTTATTCTTTTTTTTTGGGGATCTCTGGAATAGTGCTACTCTCTACTTGTGTTCCTTGTGAGGAGACGTGTTCAAGAGCATCACTAATATTGTTCCTTGTTAGGAGACAGGCTCATGACAAAGGCACTATTCCAGACTTAGACTCTTTTTCTTTCTTTTCTTTTCTCTTAAGGGAAGATCAAGGAGAGACTGTAATTGCCTATCTGTTCGGACTGAAAGAGGAATCAAGTTCTGCGCATACCTAGTTCTTTGTAAGGGGATCTGAACTCGCCCTGTTAGACTGATTCCACTTGTAGCTTTCTACTTAGTTAGTCCTGTAATCAACTCTCATAACAATGGTTCTTCAAGTGTCAACTTCCTGTGGTTAGTTTCTAGAAAAACTGAAACTTCCAACTAATTTTGACTCAATAAAACAAATTTTTGAAAACTTTTGACTCAAGACTCAACTGACTCTAAAAAAAACACAAGATTAGCAACCACCTCCCCCAGACTTGAATAACACTGTCCCCAGTGTTACTAAGAATGAGTTTGGATAGAAAAATTCGTACCAAACTGTTGCAAGAAAGAAAAAAAAAATGGGATTACCTGACTTCTGCGCGTAGCGTCGATCGACGCAGATGGTGTCGATCGTTCCTGTGATAGATGGCCGTGTCGATCGACACTCTGTCCGAAGACAGAGTTCTTCCACTCGAACTTTGATGTTGTTAAGTCAGATTGTTGTTAGAATTCTTCCAAGCTGTTAGAAAACTCAACACAAAGGTTAAAACACACAAGATAATCCAATAAGCTCAATAACTGCAACAAGTTTGAAACAAAGTACTGAATCAAATGCAGACTCAAAAGAAAAAGAAAAACTTACTCAAAATACTAAAAAGGATGGAAGAGTCACTCGCCGTCATCAGTATGTGGTGGAGAGGAACGTGGTGGTGTGGGCGGTCGAACGCAGGTAGACACAGAGGCAATGGCATTCCAGATGGCCTGGAAGCTCTGAACCACATATCTCTGAAATGCAGCCTGCTCCATAGGAATCTCAGGAGCGTCTGGAAGGTGATGCGGTCCAATAGGCTCTAAAGGGGCCTGTGCTCTGTGCCTAGAACAAGAAGGTCGTGGTGCATCCTCAACTGGTCGGGAGGAAGTGCCTCTGCGTCTAGCAACGGGAGCAGTCCTAATCTTGTTTGGACTGGGGTGAAAGGCGAGGCGCAGAGGATCGCTGGTAATGTGAGTGAGATCCCTGTCAGGTAACTGTACCAAACGCTGCACTCTCTGCTCGTCGCTGAATACCCACAGCCTCTCTCCTGTCACCCAGTGAGTCATCTTCAAGTACTCCATATCAACTAAGGCACGTGATGTAACAATGGAGCAGGTAGAAGTGTCTATCCCGCAGTGCTGGAAGATAGGTGTAAGAAGACTCCCGATTGTCTCTGGCTTTGCCTTCGTTCCACTGAAAGGCTTCATCTTCAAGGAAGCCAAGTGATGAGCAAATACCGCGCCAAGGTTCAAGCTAACTGGCGCGTCTGTATCCTCATAAACCTCAGACCAAAGACCTCGATAAAGCAGCGCTAACTCAGACACTCGCATCTTCCCTGGCTCATGCTTACACAGAAGTGTAGTAGAGAACAAACGAACCAAGTAGCGCAAGGTAGGATGACGAATGTCTGTCTGAGTGGAGGTCTTTGAATCATACCTCCCATTCCTGAAGTGCGACCAGAAATTCTGGTTATCTGGTAGCTGCGTCTGAAGAGAGACCCTAGTGGCATGCTCGTCTGCGAATCCATAGATCCGGCAGAGGTCTGGAAGTGAAATGCGGTAGCGGATTCCGCGGATTAGGAAGGTCAATGTGCCTTCAAGAGCATTCCGGTTGATCTCGTTCCAGTAGTAGACTCGGGCTGTGGCAATGAACTGGTGGACAAGGTCTGGGTAAAGATCGTACTGCCGCGTCGCAATGGTGCCCATCCCAATTATGTTCATCAAAGACATGATGTCATCCTTGATCCCCAGCTCCCTCATCGTCTTCTCACACGCAAAACATGTTGGAGCAATCTCCACTCTCAGCCATGCATTGTAGAATAGCGTGTCATAGTGGTTCCATGTCTTGCTGATGTCTCTGTAAATACATGCGTCCTTTGCCACCTCCTTAGCTGGTGAATCGTCCCAACGTCGTGTAACCCGAACCTTCACCTTTTCAGGCTTAGGCCATGGAGGAAGATCCGGAATTGCCTCATCATTGGCAGTTCCTGAGGCTTCGGCGTCAGTGTGACGTGGTCTCTTACTCACAAGAGGCATCTGCAAGAGAAAGAAAAAACAATCAAATCCAAAGTCCAAAAAATGAAGCACAATGCATCAGTCCTGGTCGGGTGTCGATCGACACAATGTGTGTCGATCGACACCACGCGCGGATTGTGAATCCGAACCAAAATCGACGAGTTGCAACTCCATGCAACAATAATTATCATTCCCAACAGTCCTATTGTCATGAATCGACCAAGTATAGACCATTAAAACCAAAGAAAAATCCAAAATCGCAAAATGCATCATCAATTTCCAAAAATTTCGAAAATTTCAATTTATGCAATTTAGAGGATGAAAACAGTTTTGGGAATGATCTAAATCATGTTATACAACCTAAACAAGTATCATTCAACAAAGAAATCAAGCTAAATAGGTTGAATTCAGAAATTTTCACCTTAGGTCGAAAAATGAAATTGGGAGATTTGAAGAACATACATTGGTAGATTGAATGAATTGACTATAGATTATGAAAGAGGACAAAAATCCGCACGAATTAGACCTTTGAATCACTCAATTTGGTGAAGAAATGAGAATATGGGATTTGGGGAAAATTTCTCTCAAAAGCACGGTTTTGAAAAAAATTAAGAGAAAATGGAGAACTTACCCGTATCCCCGCTTGGTGTCGATCGACACAAATGGGTGTCGATCGACACTGAGTCTGATCGAGTCACCTTCTCTTTTTTTTTTTTTATCTAACAGCCAAAATAATTAGTAAAAACCAAAACAAAATGTAAAGAAAAACTTACCTAACAGTGGGTTGCCTCCCACTCAGCGCTCGTTTAACGTCAATAGCTTGAATGTTCTTGCGTGAATTAGGCGTTGGGTGCATAATCCAAAGACACAATGTGTCCATCTGGAATCTCGGTTTGAGCCCAATAGTGTTTCACTCGCTGCCCATTCACAGTGAACTCTTCTCATTTGGAGTTTGTCAAGATAATTGCTCCATATGGTATGACCTCTTTGATGGTGAAAGGACCTGACCAACGTGAACGCAATTTACCAGGAAACAATTGCAAACGAGAGTTATACAGAAGTACCTGGTCATTTGGCTCGAATTGTCTGGAGACAATCTTCTTATCATGATATGCTTTAGTTCTCTCTTTGTAGAGCTTTGAGTTCTCATAAGCATGATAACGAAGTTCGTC
>JAHZTW010000002.1:56442266-56474068 GCA_020283515.1 Alliaria petiolata
GGAGTTCCAAATTTGCTCTAAAGGAGACAAATTCTTCTCTCCAAAAACCTAAACTTCTATGAATCTTAAAGTATGAGAATGTGCCTAAACAATGGCTGAAAAACTATATTTATAGGCCTAGGTTCGCATCTTCAATTCCTTGGAAGAATAGGAAAAGTCTTGGAGATTTCCTTTTCTTCAAAATATGGAAACTTCACGCCTTTGGAAACTGGAAAACTTGGTGTCGATCGACACCAACAGTGTCGATCGACACTGTTCATCCAATTCTTCAATTCAACTTCATCTTTTCAGCAGCTTCTTCCACAATGCTCCAAAATGCTCCAAAATCTCCAATTATGCTCAAAACTTAGCTGAACCTGTAAAGACTCCAATAGGACTCTAAAAACACCAAAAGACTCTATAAAAATACTTATATCATGGTTCAAAAATGGGTAAAAACCATGATATATCAACTCCCCCAGACTTAGCTTTTGTTTGCCCTCAAGCAAAACAGAAACTAAGTATAGAGTCAAGGTTTGAAAACCGAAAGATCCAGCTAACCTTTAGAATGCCACAAATGTTAACACTCTTGAATCCATATGCAATAGAGCCAACCTTAGATAATGTTCAGTGTACTTACCACAAGCTTAGCAATCTCCCAGTTTGAATCCAGACCCTTTCCTTTGTAAATTTCGAACTCTAACATTGGTAATGCTACAGAACTTTTCTGATTCTTTCCCTTCCTTAGTGCCTGAACAAGATATACTTTCTACAGCTCTCCTATTTTCTCTTCCCTTAGTCAACTTCTGCCCATTTTCAGGGTGTTCTACAGATCTTTTCATTGACTTTTTCTTAAGTCTTGGAATAGTGCTGCTCCTACTTGTGTTCCTTATGAGGAGACAGGTTCATGAGCTCTCACTAATATTGTTCCTTGTGAGGAGACAGGCTCATGAGGTTCTTTGCACTATTCCTTGATCAGACTTCTTATTTCTTTTCTTTTCTCAAGGGAAGATCAAGGAGAGACTGCAGATTTCTAATCTTATCAAAGCTGAAAGAGGAATCAAATTCTGCGAATACCTAGTTCTTATAAGGGGATCTGAATTCGCCCTGTTAGATTGATCCACTTGCAGTTTTCTACTTAGTAAGACCTGCAATCAACTACTACAGCAATGGTCCTTCAAGTGTTAACAATCTGCGGTTAAGTTCCTAGAAAAACTGAAAATTTCACTGATTTTGACTCAATAAAACAAAATGTTTTTGACTCTCAAAACAAAGCACAACTTCAGTAATCACCTCCCCCAGACTTAAACAACATTGTCCCCAGTGTTATCAAGCCCGAAGTTGGCTAAAAGAAAGATTAGAAACAACATAAAAGACCAAGTAGAAGACTTACCTTCGTCTGCGCGTGGTGTCGATCGACACTAGCTGGTGTCGATCGACACTGGTCAATGTCGAGTCCAATGTCTCCGTTTTCAACTGACTAAAACTAGGACTTAGTAAAAACCAAAACAAAATTAAAATAAAAACGTACCTAACAGTGGGTTGCCTCCCACTCGGCGCTCGTTTACAGTCATTAGCTTGACTGTGTCGGGGTTCAGACGTCTGGTGGATCAGAGGGTGGCAGTGAATGCTTCCCAGAGGAATGTCTTCTCATCCATGGCGGTGTATAAGCAGTAGGTGCATGTAAGCGACCAAGGAAATGAGGAACAGCAGCAGGGTGGGACTTGACTTCGGGTGGTACACTTCATTTTCCTGCAGCATCATCAAAAGAAACAGTAAGCCCTCTACGAGAATCTCGTGGCTTGTATAAGTACGCAGCAGCCTTTGAAACCTTAAAGCTTTTATTGACAAGATCAGGAGGTTTGGAATTGATTCCAGGGAATGCATACCTTTGCTTCATTCGAGGTTTGTGGCGTGAAGGATGTGGAAGCATCTGTTTGACCACTTGTGATGGAGTTGCAGCATTGGAGACAGCTTCTGGTGTGATCCGCGAAGGGTGTCGATCGACACAAGTGGTGTCGATCGACACTCTTTCTGCAGCTCGAATCTCTGCACTTTTTCTGCAACTCAGCTCTGCAATCCTTGCTTCTATGGTGAAGACGTCTTCCTCCATCAACTTAGCACTGGTTAGACTTTCAATTTCGCTCAAAATACTGAAGATATGATTGTTCCCACTCCAATCTTCAAGCTCCACAACTTCCTTAGAGTTTTCAGCCAATGCCTCTTGAACAACCAGTTTGTGCACTTGCTC
Source organism: Alliaria petiolata (assembly GCA_020283515.1). Lineage (NCBI taxonomy): Eukaryota > Viridiplantae > Streptophyta > Magnoliopsida > Brassicales > Brassicaceae > Alliaria > Alliaria petiolata. The sequence continues at coordinate 56,444,497 of JAHZTW010000002.1, forward strand.
TTTAGAATCCAGCTCCTTGTCACACCCAACAGTAGAGTCATCTGAAAGCTCCTTGATTGGGTCTTGATCCATGGACAATTCTACTGAAAAAGATTGACCATCGATGGTGGAAGGTCCTCTTAACTTGTCCATGTCAAAATTCATGACAACATCACCCAAATCAAGCTCCATTTTCCCTTTTCTCACATCAATGATGGCACCCGCTGAAGCCAAGAATGATCTTCCCAAAATAAGAGGGTCTGCAGGCTCTTCATCATACTTCAAAACCACAAAGTCTGTGGGAATTATGCCGCCTTCAATCTTCAGGGGAACATCTTCTAGAACACCTTCTGGGATTCTCTTTGATCGATCAGCTAGGATTAGAGAGATTCTGCTTGGCTTGAAATCAGTCATTCCAAGTCTCACAGCAACTGAGTATGGTATCAAGTTAATATTTGAGCCTAGATCGCAGAGAGAACGCGGAAACCGTCCTGTTGAGATTGAGCAATCTAGCACAAAGTTTGGATCAGGTAACTTCTCTGGAATTCTCCTCTGCATCACAGCACTGACTTGTTCAGAAACCCACTTCTTCTTCTTCTTTCTTGGAAGTATGTTCAAGAGAATTGCATTTATGTCTCTGGTAAGCAATGCTCCTTCTTCAGGACTCACACCGTTTGCAACCATTCTCTTGACATATCTTCTTAATGTAGGTGAAAGTTGGACTGCATCAACTAGGGGTAGCTCAACCATCAGCTTACTCATCATCTCCTTGCATCTGGCTTCTTCTCTCTCCTGTTTAGATCTTCTGGGAGGCAGGGGGTAGGGTATCTTAGGCTTATACACTCTTTCCTCTTTGAGTTTTGAAGGTTCAGTGCGATTTGGTGAAGTCTGGGCATGGTGTCGATCGACACACGCCTTGTGTCGATCGACACACGGGCTCGAGCTCTCGACTTCGCGATGTACTTCGGGTGTCGATCGACACCCTTCTGTGTCGATCGACACTGGGTCTGCAGGGACGTTTGGAGCTTGTTTATCGATTTCCTCCAACTCCACAAGGTCTTCAGCACTTAGGTTCTTCTTCTCCTCTGGTTCCAGCTTGCTTCTGCTCCTTGTCGTGATGGCATTCACATGGCGTCTGGGATTTGTATCAGTCTTCCCAGGAAGAAATCTTTCTTGCCTATGAACAGCTTCTGCGGTTTGAGCTACTTGGACATCCAATTGCTTCATGTGAGAGTGTATGCTCTCAATCTTTCCATTCAGGTCCTCATACAGTGCATCAATCTTGCCATTGAAACTCACTGTCATCTTCTGCTGTCCTTCTAACAGTTGCTCAAGCATAGCCTCCATTTTGTTGTCTTGCGGAGGTGGTTTCTGGTAGGAAGAAGAACCATAAGTTCTTTGGAAGTTGTTGTTCTGAAAAGGCTTATGGTAAGAAAAACCATAGCCTTGCTGATTGTTGAATCTCTGTTCTTGAAAACCAGCTCCATTGACATAGTTAACTTCTTCCTCCTCAGGCTCAAAAGTCTCCACTTCTGCAAAGTGAACTTGCTTCTTCCCAATCAAGATGTCCAGCTTCTTGTTGACTTCTGCAATTTGGCTTCCTCCATTCATCCCAGCGTGTTGTCTTCTTTCGAAATCTGCGTTCTTGGTGCTGTTACTAGAGGCCAAATTCTCTATAAGCACCACTGCGTCTTCTGGGCGTCTGGTGTTGAAGTTGCCATTGCTTGCTGCGTCTAAAGGCATCTGGTACCTCCAGTCAATCCCGCGATAGAAGATTCCGATGAGTTGCGGCTCGCTGAAACCATGATGTGGGCAGTCCCTCTGGTACGATCTGAACCTCACCCAAGAAGCCTTGAATGCTTCAGTGGGTCTTTGAGAGAATGTGGTGATCTTCATCCTCAGCTCCTCGGATCTCGCGTCATCAAAGAAATTGCACAGGAATGCATTCTTTGTATCTTCCCATGTGGTCAAAGATCCTGGTGGCAGTTGCTTCAGCCAGTATGATGCATCTCCAGCAAGCGAGTAAGGGAACAGCTTGCAGAAGAGATAATCATAGGACACTCCATTAGCCTTGATGCTTGAGGCTAAGTCTTCGAATCTCTCGATATGATCCATCGGGTGCTCGTTGGGTAGACCATGGAAAGGATTCTGAGCTACGAGCTGGAAGTAGGCAGGCTTCAGCTCGAAGTCATTCCTTTGGAATGCAGGAGGACGGATCGCAGCTCTATTAGCATAGAACTGGTCTGGGCGGTTGTACTCGCCTAATGTTCTTCCACGTCCAGCTTCTGCAGGTGCGATTTGCATCGCTGGTTCGACTATGACGGCGCCAGCCTCATCAAGTCGTTGTCCTTGGGCGTTCCTTCTGTTGCCCTCCAGGTCTGCGAAGTTTCCATCCGCGTCGCGTACCAGAATCAGACGTTCCATCTTAGACTGCGTACGGTGTCGATCGATGCTTGTTGTGTCGATCGACGCTGAGGGATGGTGTCGATCGATACTAGATGTGTCGATCGACGCTCGGGCAGATGCTCGGTTCTCGCGTTCCAAACGACCGAGCTCCTGGTTCAGTGCGACTAGTTCCTCTTCCTTGTTGCTTCTGGTACTGGGCATGCACCTGAAACCAAAGATGAGAAACTAAATCAGTAACAAAAACAAAAATAAAAACCTAGACAAAATTCTAATACTAGAAATCTGTAGGCAACTAATCTCCTTCCCCGGCAACGGCGCCAAAATTTGATATGGGTCAAATTTACCCTAAGCAACTCTCTCAAATTAAGAGATCAGTTGTAGTACTTAGGGATCGAATCCACAGAGAAGGGATAGTCACACAGCAGTTTTCTAAATTCGAATTAAGCTAGGAAGAAAGATGGAATTTAAAACACAGAAAGCAATTAAAAACGGTGTAAGTTCAGGAGACGAAACGCTAGGTTCAGGGAAATTCTCAGGTGATCTAAATTGCAGGTCTAGACAGGATGTTAGGAATTATGAAGATCTGTTCTCGAACTCGAATCACTAATGTAAAATCAACCAACTCTCGCTGCGAAGATTATCTATGTCTAAACCCTAGAATTCCAAATCTCTTTGCAAATTCTAACAATTCAAACAAGCATTAAAGTTCAGGTTCAATTGTTCACAAAACCCTAAACCAAATCTCTTTGCGAATAGGTATTTTGCTCATCTAACACTAGTTCAGGCAATCAATAATACTCTCGCATCTATTAATTAACCTAAGATCAGATTCTAGGTCATGAAGCTAAAATCAGCATTAAACACAAATCCAGATGAAGAACTCTAATGATTTTATCCTAACAATTTAATTCGTCCTAACAATTCATAATCACCCTTGAAAAACCCTAAACCTAACAAGCAAACTACTCAGACATGATCAATGAAACAGAAATCATAATTTGAATAGAAAGCATAAGAGAAATCAATAGAAGAAAATAAAGGAGTTCCAAATTTGCTCTAAAGGAGACAAATTCTTCTCTCCAAAAACCTAAACTTCTATGAATCTTAAAGTATGAGAATGTGCCTAAACAATGGCTGAAAAACTATATTTATAGGCCTAGGTTCGCATCTTCAATTCCTTGGAAGAATAGGAAAAGTCTTGGAGATTTTCTTTTCTTCAAAATAAGGAAACTTCACGCCTTTGGAAACTGGAAACCTTGGTGTCGATCGACACCAACAGTGTCGATCGACACTTTTGGTCCAATTCTTCAATTCAACTTCATCTTTTCAGCATCTTCTTCCACAATGCTCCAAAATGCTCCAAAATCTCCAATTATGCTCAAAATTTAGCTGAACCTGTAAAGACTCCAATAGGACTCTAAAAACACCAAAAGACTCTATAAAAATACTTATATCATGGTTCAAAAATGGGTAAAAACCATGATATATCAGACAATCAGGGAGCTGTTTAAGCTCGACTTTAGGTGCCTTAGCCTCACTCCAATCGACGAGTGTGGCTGATTTCATTGATCGCGTAGGGTGTCGATCGACACTGCTTGGTTTCGATCGACACAAGTCCTCAGCAGCGACTAGTTGCATCACTTGCTCGCTTGCATCCAACATCTTTGCATATCCTGCAGCTGCATCGTCCAAGCACTCAATGTCTTTTGTGGAAGTGGTCAATGCACGTTCCAGAGGGTCTGTAGGGTGGTCTTCTTGGAAAATTTCTTCAGCAAGGTTAGTAAGTGAATCGACATAAAAGGTTTGTCCATCAATTGTTGGTCTCTTCATCAGCTTCTCCATGTCGATATTCATCACCAAATCTCCAAGGTTCAGCGCGATCCTGCCTTTCCTTACGTCAATGATCGCTCCAGCTGTAGCCAAAAATGGTCTACCAAGTATGAGAGGGTCTTTGCGTTCCTCATCATATGCCCAAACCATGAAGTCTGTGGGAATCAGGCAATCTCCCACTTTGATATGAACATCCTCCAAGACACCTTCAGGGATTCTGACGGATCGATCATCAAGTACTAGGGAGATTCTTGTGGCCTTGAAATATGTCATGTCCAGCCTTAGAGCGACTGAAAGAGGCATCAAGTTGACACTTGATCCTAAATTACACAAAGATCTCCCAAACTTATCTGAAAAGATGGAGCAGTCTAGAACAAAGCTTCCCGGATCGGAGAGTTTCTCTGGAAGCCTGTTCTGAATGACAGCACTAACTTGCTCTGAGATCATCATTATGCTTTACTCCATGTCCATGTTGTTTGTCATCATCCACTTCAAGTATCTCTTTATCACTGGAGTAGTTCTAATGGCATCCATCAAAGGGATTTCAACCACTAGTCTATCTATGATAGCCTTGCATCTAGCATCCAGCAGCTCCTTCTTAGACTTCTTTGTGACCAAGGGGAAAGGGATCTTCGGTTTGTAGACCCTTTCTTCGGCAATGATCTTCGTTTTAGCTCGATTTGGCTCTGTCCGTGGTGGGTGATGGGGTCTAAATAGTCATCCGAGTTTGGAGGATTTCTTTGGGGACTCGTCAGGCTTTGAATTTGTAGGACCCTAAGCTGCAAGTGCACAGCGTGCGTTGTAGTACTTAGGGTATCGATCCACAAGGAGGAGGTCAACTGCAAAACAGAAGAATCAGGGTAACCAAAGACGCAGAGAATTGGGGTTTGGGGGTAAGTGTCACGGTTTTTGCAGAAAATAAGGAAAGCAGTACCACGCCTTATATAGAGAAGGTTGTCGGCCTTTTCTATAACCAACGGGAAAAGGAAAATAAACTTAAAGACTTGTAAAAAGGAAATCAGGTAAGCAGTGCAGGAAAAGTAAAGTATGGAAGTGCGTAAATCTCGATTGAAAAGCAGATGGGGCGAACACGTTGGGAATCTTCTCGGGAAATCTATGGGGTTCTAACTAGAAATCAAACACACAAAAGTTAAGCAAGCGAGACTAGGCGATTTTCCCCAAACTGATTCACTGGTTTTAACAACCTAACTTTATCAAACTAGGTCGATCTGCGAACTTCCATTCCACAGGTATACTTTCATATCCTGCGTCCTAGACGAACACGCAATAGGATCGGGACAATAAACATTCAGACATCTTTTAAAGGATGCTCTCTACCCTATTTTGGTCTAGATCTGAGATTCAGGACATTCGTCGTTCTCAAGACCCTGCGATCAGAATATAGTTCATGACGCCAGACTCATGCAATAAGAACGAATAAGGTGAGACAGAAAATCCTAATCTTCGGCCTAAACAATCGGTTCAACAACAGTTAATGAAATTCCCCATAGATCCCCTTAAAGAACACCCAACGAAAGTAAACTACTCAGACATAAAAGAAGAAGTAGAAAACGTGATTGATGAATGCATAACTTGTATAAATCGATTAAAATAAAAGAGGGTTCAAGAACAAATCAATCTCCCTCAAAGAACAAAGTGGAAACCACGAATCAAAGATTCGCGGCCGCCAAGAGAAGTTTGTAACAAGAGAATTTCGTGATGCTAAGTGGTGATGCCCTAAAAAACCCTAAAGGTCGAGTATATATAGGTCTTCAAGTGCCCTAGGTCGTGGATTAGGTCTTGGCTTGCATAAGACGGCTGCGGGTTTAAGTTGGGCTTCAAATGGGCTCGGGAATCCGTGAGTGGCCTGGCCGCGCGAGCGACTGGCCGTGGCGCGGCCACTGGTCGTCTGGTTTGGCCGTGGCGCGGCCAGCTCGTCCTTCCGGGTGCTTGACGGACCTTCTTGCTTCCTTCATAACTTGAGATCCAACCGTGGGATTGCTCTCAAACCACTTCGAGGTGAAAGACAGCTGATAAGGCTACCTTGTCTCCAAATATGAGCTTGATCTCGTGGTGGGAAGGCCTTCATTTGGTGTTGAACTTCTGTCCTCGGGCACTGTTTCCGGAATTGTCCATTTTGCTCCAAAATATGCGTCTTTTGCTAAGATTACCTGAAAAGAGTCTTGAACAACCAAATACTCGAAATCTAGTGTTTATGCATCAAAACCTTAGTGAAATGCTTATTAAAGCACTCACTTATGATAGTAAAAACGGGTAAAATATGCATGTTATCAACTCCCCCAGACTTAAACCTTTGTTTGTCCTCAAACAAAACAGAAATCTAAGTAAGGAAAAGAGGTTTGAAAACGTGGAAACTCACCAATACTTGGGAACTCATCAAGTCTAGCAATCGACCTGTTGAGCCACATAACTCGGAATTCAGCTTCAAGGCGTTTGGGTCTAGTTACCTTGAGCTTTTCACCCTTCTTGGATACGCTTCATGGTCCCTTTGAGTATTTCGAGCTCTCTCTTGTTGACTCCTTTATTCATTTAGGCGTGCGGTCTCTGTCGAGGAAGTATTGGTCGACGAGACATTATACTCATTGTCCTTTAAGGAACTCTGGTTGCCATTCCCAAACTAAAACTTTTCTTTTCTATTTAGACCCGTGAATGAGAGATGGAAAATCTTCTGTCCTTGCGTCTTGAAGATTGCGTCACCTCAGAAACTTGACTTGAAGTTTGGGTCTATGCTGGCCTATCCAGTGATCTGTTCGGGATCTCGAAAGACAGGTGTTGCTAGTATGAACTTCAATGCCATATGAAATCCTTACTTGGCTTCGGTAAAGATCTTGGTCGCGGAAGAGAGAAGCTAGTCTTCCGGAACTTTCCTCTTCGCGGTTTGGTGAAGGAAGTTGCATCTTCTTCCTTCTGGAGCTTGCACTACGATTTTCATCCTCTAGATCCGTGGTGTTCTTCTTCGTTTCCGTGGATGCAGGTCCGTTGAACGTGCTGGACGAAGTAGGTAGAGAGATGGATCATTAACTTGACTTGACTTGGATGGAGTCTTGTCTTGTCTCGCCATCTTTGATGCAACAGCAATGTGCCGCGGTTGTGGAAGTGATCTTTGCGGTCTTTAGGTCGTGTTCAGGCCATTGAATCAAGGAGGATACTTGAAAGGCTTGAAACATGTTGAAGGAGATCCGGTTTGGTGAAGTCGGGATGGGGGACGTCTTCAGACGAAGGCCGGCCACGCGACGGGTCGTCGCGGCCGCGGCCAAGCGTCTTGCCTCCGCGCCATCGTGGCTCATGGCGCGGCCAGGCTCCTTCTGGCCGGCCCACGGGCGGTTCGTCGCCCGGTGAGTGTTCTTCGAAACTCCTTCATATTTTTGGTCTTTTTGGGTTTTTCTGATTTTTTGTGCTTTTGGGGTTTATGAAAATGCTGTAAACTAAGAAGAAACCAAAACTAAAAATTAGTATGGTTAAAGAGATGAGAAAGAGAATACCTAAAATGGGTTGCCTCCCATTGAGCCGCTCTTGTTTAGAGTCTTTTAGCTAGACTTTGGTAGTTGGGGAGCTTAGTTGGAGGTGGAGTTCGACCTTAGGCAAGGTCTTTTTACCTTCTGCGCGCCCTCTTCTGCTAAAGGCTCCTCGAGTCTCTCCATGATGGCATCTTCATCCTTCTCAAGAAGGTGTTTCTCCATGGTGTAAGGTATCGCGGGATAGAACTTCTTCTCGTCGATATTGGCAAATGAGACTCGCCTGTTTGGCCAATCCATGATGGCTCAAGCCGTGGCTAAGAACGACCATCCCAAAATGAGAGGTGCAGCTTCTTCTTGGTGTGTCTTGACTATGTAGAAGTCTACCGGGATTCTACAATCGCCAATGATGACCGGGAGGTCATAAATGAGTCCTCTCGGGGCAGCGAAGGATTGATCCGCCAGACTAATCACTACTTCCGTCGTGTGGGCGGGCTTGATCCCGAGTTATCGCACCGCGTAGGTTGGTAGAATGCTAATGGTCGAGCCGGAGTCGCATAATGCCTCGACCTTGATTCCTTTGATTTCGCATGAGACGAGAAATCGACCAAGGCTCCTTGTCTTGTGCAGGGTGCGAAGTGCCCTTCCTGACCTTGCTCGTGCGAAAAGGTCTTGTATTTCCAGCATGGTGTCATTGCTTTCACAGAAATAGTGCCCAATGAGATGTTCTGTCCACGCTTCAGTGAACGTGATACCTGACGGAAGGCTTCGGACTACCTCGTTGAACTCGTCGAGGTTCTCTCGAGAGATCCTATTGGTGTAGCTTTCGTATTTCTCAGCGCGGGAGAAGTAGGCGGCTCTGGCAAAGGGGATTGAACGTCTGGCTTGACCAAAGTGAACCTTGATCTCGTTTCTGCTCTCCAAGCTGTCTTCAAAGTATTCTTTTAAGCCATAGCCTTCCCATGCTTCATCGAATCCTATGCTCTCCAAGATTCCCTCCACTTTCTTGTGGAATTCTACCAATCTTTCCCTTTTGATATGCAGCGTAGGAGGTCTTTCCACGTGGGTAACGATACCTGCGGTAGGTCCGTCCTCAGTGAGTTTGGGTGACTCTGCCCGAAGGATCGGTTCGTGCATCAGATGGGGCTGGGCGAAACAACATGGTGTTTTCTCGGCTCCAGAGGCTAGGGCTTCGTGTTCTCCTATAAGCTTATTGATGAGCCCGTCAAGCCTCCTCTGTTCCTTGGACAGTCTAGCCAAGATGGCTTCGTTCTTCTTTTGACCCTTTCCCATGTTTTCGACTTCGTCTCTCAAGTCTTCGATTTGCGACTCAACCTTATGTTGGGCGCGTTCCTTCTCCTGGATGTCTTTCTCCATTCGGCCCATGATGCTGTAGGTGGTCCCACGAGTTTCCTCGAACTCGTATTTCAGAGCGCGGACGTCGCCTAGTCCTCGGTTCAGGACCCCTCTGTGATCTGCCAAGTCCTCGGAAGTTCTGGATAGTTTGTTGATGTTGCCGAAAGTGCGGTTCTCCAATACTTTTACGTTGTTGGCGACTTCCTGGAGCTTGTGGAAAACTTCACCCTGGATAGAGTCCATCCGGGTGTGCAAAGATCTTTCAGACTTAGCTTGATAATCAGTCATTACTGTTATCGCCTCGATAAGGTTCTCCACTTGCTGATACAAGGGAGCAGGTGTGACTTTCTGATCGTTCTGGGCAGGAGGTGGCGTCTGGAGGTGGAGACTCTCGCTTCCGTGAATAATAGGAGGTGGGAATCCTCCTTGTGGGTGAGGCATGAAGGGCTTGTGTGGTTGCAGTGTCGGCGGCGGTCTCCGAAGATGGCGCAGAAGTTCTGCAGGTGGGCGTGAGTTCGGGGGCATGTAGGGACCGCTCCTTGTAGGCTCCATGATATGGTAGTTCCTGAAACTCATAGAGGAAAATCTAGAAGTTAGGGAAAATAATGTCTTTGAGTTGTGATCCTGACCTTTGTTTTGGACAGCGAAACGCAGCCTCTCCGGCAACGCCGCCAAAAGCTTGATGGGGTCTAAATAGTCGTCCGAGTTTGGAGGATTTCATTAGGGACTCATCAGGCTTTGAATTTGTAGGATCCTAAGCTGCAAGTGCACAGCGTGCGTTGTAGTACTTGGGTTATGGATCCACAGGGAGGAGGTCAACTGCAAAACAGAAGAATCAGGGTAACCAAAGACGCAGAGAATTGGGGTTTGGGGGTAAGTGTCACGGGTTTTGCAGAAAATAAAGAAAGCAGTACCACGCCTTATATAGAGAAGGTTGTCAGCCTTTTCTATAACCAACGGGAAAAGGAAAATAAACTTAAAGACTTGTAAAAAGGAAATCAGGTAAGCAGTGCAGGAAAAGTAAAGTATGGAAGTGCGTAAATCTCGATTGAAAAGCAGATGGGGTGAACACGTTGGGGATCTTCTCGGGAAATCTATGGGGTTCTAACTAGAAATCAAACACACAAAAGTTAAGCAAGCGAGACTAGGCGATTTTCCCCAAACTGATTCACTGGTTTTAACAACATAACTTTATCAAACTAGGTCGATCTGCGAACTTCTATTCCACAGGTATATTTTCATATCCTGCGTACTAGACGAACACGCAATAGGATCGGGACAATAAACATTCAGACATCTTTTAAAGGATGCTCTCTACCCTATTTTGGTCTAGATCTGAGATTCAGGACATTCGTCGTTCTCAAGATCCTGCGATCAGAATATAGTTCATGACGCTAGACTCATGCAATAAGAACGAATAAGGTGAGACAGAAAATCCTAATCTTCGGCCTAAACAATCGGTTTAACAACAGTTAATGAAATTCCCCATAGATCCCCTTAAAGAACACCCAACGAAAGTAAACTACTCAGACATAAAAGAACAAGTAGAAAACGTGATTGATGAATGCATAACTTGTATAAATCGATTAAAATAAAAGAGGGTTCAAGAACAAATCAATCTCCCTCAAAGAACAAAGTGGAAACCACGAATCAAAGATTCGCGGCCGCCAAGAGAAGTTTGTAACAAGAGAATTTCGTGATGCTAAGTGGTGATGCCCTAAAAAACCCTAAAGGTCGAGTATATATAGGTCTTCAAGTGCCCTAGGTCGTGGATTAGGTCTTGGCTTGCATAAGACGGCTGCGGGTTTAAGTTGGGCTTCAAATGGGCTCGGGAATCCGTGAGTGGCCTGGCCGCGCGAGCGACTGGCCGTGGCGCGGCCACTGGTCGTCTGGTTTGGCCGTGGCGCGGCCAGCTCGTCCTTCCGGGTGCTTGACGGACCTTCTTGCTTCCTTCATAACTTGAGATCCAACCGTGGGATTGCTCTCAAACCACTTCGAGGTGAAAGACAGCTGATAAGGCTACCTTGTCTCCAAATATGAGCTTGATCTCGTGGTGGGAAGGCCTTCATTTGGTGTTGAACTTCTGTCCTCGGGCACTGTTTCCGGAATTGTCCATTTTGCTCCAAAATATGCGTCTTTTGCTAAGATTACCTGAAAAGAGTCTTGAACAACCAAATACTCAAAATCTAGTGTTTTTGCATCAAAACCTTAGTGAAATGCTTATTAAAGCACTCACTTATGATAGTAAAAACGGGTAAAATATGCATGTTATCGGTGGGCGTCGATCGACACCCTCCTGGTGTCGATCGACACTAGTCGTAGAAGGTGTTTCTTTCGCTTCTGGTTCAGGTTCAGAGTCGTCTTTGTCTTTCATCTCCTCGGGTATCGACCGACACACAGTAGTGTCGGTCGACACTGGGTCCGCAGCATCTTCTAAATCTTCAAGCTCCTCAAATTGCTCAATGCTAAGCCCTCTCTTCTGGACAGGTTGAAGGTTCTTCCCACTCCTCAATGCTAAGCCCTCTCTTCTGGACAGGTTGAAGGTTCTTCCCACTCCTTCCGTCTTCCCTGGAAGGAATCCCTCTTGCCTGCTAACAGCTTCTGCGGTTTGAGCAACTTGAACATCCATCTTCTTCATATGAGAACTCAAGCTCTCAATCTTTCCATTCAGGTCCTGGTACAGTGAATCCATCTTGCCATTGAAATTCAATGTAAGCTTCTGCTGTCCCTCCAATATCTGCTCTAGCATTGCCTCCATTTTGTTGTCTTGAGGAGGAGGCTTCTGGTATGAAGAATTTCCATAGCTCCTTGTGTAGTTGCTGTTCTGAAATGGGGGCTTCGGAGTATAACCAGAAGAGTTTTGATTTCCTGCGAAGGAACTCTTCTGATCATTCCCTGTGAAGTTCCTGTTTCATTGCTGGTTCCCATAACGTTGGCTTTGAAATCTACCTCCGTTGATGTAGTTCACGTCCTCTTCTTCACAGTCTTCACTTGGTTTGAATGACTCCAATTCATTGGCAAAGTGGACTTGCTTCTTCCCCACCAAGAGATTGTGTACGTTGTCTAGCTTCCTGTTGACTTCAGCGATTTGGTTTCCTCCAGCTACTCCTGCGCTTTGTCTTCTTTCGAAGTCTGCATTTTTGGTGCTGTTACTAGAAGCCAAATTGTCAATAAGCTCTATCGCATCTTCTAGAATCCTTGTGTTGAAGTTGCCATTGCTCGCAGCGTCTAAGGCCATCTGGTACCTCCAATCAATCCCTCGGTAAAAGATACCGATAAGTTATCCCTCTGGTAAGATCTGAACCTCACCCAAGAAGCCTTGAATGCTTTAGTGGGTCCTTGAGAGAATGTAGTGATCTTCATCCTCAGCTCCTCGGATCTTGCTTCATCAAAGAAATTGCACATGAATGCGTTCTTTGTATCTTCTCATGTGGTCAAAGATCCTGGTGGCAGTTGCTTCAGCCAGTGTGATACATCTCCAGCAAGCGAGTAAGGGAAAAGCTTGCAGAAGAGATAATCATAGGTCACTCCATTAGCTTTGATGCTTGATGCGAGGTCCTCGAATCTCTCAACGTGGTCCATGGGATGCTCATTAGGAAGACCATGGAAGGGATGTTGAGCCACTAAAGTGTAGTAAGCAGGCTTCAGCTCGAAGTCATTCCTCTGAAATGCAGGAGGACGGATCGCAGCTCTATTAGCATAGAACTGGTCTGGGCGGTTGTACTCGCCTAATGTTCTTCCACGTCCAGCTTCTGCACCGGCGATTTGTATCGCTGGTTCGACTATGACGGCGCCAGCCTCATCAAGTCTCTGTCCTTGGGCGTTCCTTCTGTTGCCCTGTAGGTCAACAAAGTCGCCAGCCTCGTTGCGTATCATGATCACAGGTTCAGCCATCTCTGTCCGCGCAAGGTGTCGATCGATACAGACGGTGTCGTTCGACACTAAGGGTGTGTGTCGATCGACGCTTGTTGTGTCGTTCGACGCTCGTGCAGACTTGCGGTTCGTACGTTCGAGACGGTTGATTTCCTGGTTCAAAGTGACTAGTTCTTCTTCCTTGTTGCTTCTGGTACTGGGCATGCACCTGAAACAAAAGATAGAAAACTAAATTAGTAACAAAAATAAAAGTAAAACCTAGACAGAATCCTAATACTAGATCCCGTAGGTAGCTATTACTTCCCCGGCAACGGCGCCAAAAACTTGATAGGGCTCAGGTTTTACCCAAATAATCAACTACTGCAAGTGCACAGCAATGCAGTTGAAGTATAAGGGGTATCGAATCCTCAGGGAAGTAGATGCTACACTAATGGTTTCTAGGTTTAGATTATGCTAGGCGAATAATATTAAGTAAACTAAAAGCAATGCAGAAATAAGTAAACGAGTTTAAAAGGCGATGTAAGTTCAGAGACAAAGGCGCTAGGCAAGGGTAATTATCAGGTTTGAATCCAAGAATGCAGAATCTAAGTTTATTAGGGATTTATTAAGAACCGTCTAGAACTCGAATCACTAAGTTAAAACCAATCAACTCTCGTTGCAGAAGTTATCTATGCCTAGATTCCTAAATCCCAAATCTCTTTGCGAATTTAAACAATTAAGACAAGCAATAAGAACAGGTTCGATTTGTTCACAAAATACCTAAACCAAATCTCTTTGCGAATAGATATTTTGCTCACCTATGATTAGATCAAGTTACTAATAATGCTCTCGCATCTATTAAATAACCTAAGGTTTGATTTCTAAGTGATCAATTCAGAAAATCAAGTTAAGTTCAAATCAAGGTGAAGATCCAATTGATTTCCCTAAAGTTCTAATGATTCTACAAACTCTTCATCAAACCCTAAATCACCCTAACCTAACTAGCAAACTACTCAGACATAATTATGCAAACACAAATCATGGCTGAAATAAATTGCATAAAAGAATAGAGAATGATACAGGGGTTCGAAATCTGGCTCAGATGAGTTAGAATTGTCTCCCCAAAAGCTCAGGATCAATCTCTCTCTAAGTCTCAAAAACAGAAAATAATGATAAAGTAGGTGGCTAAACAATGCCTGAAAACTATTTATAGAAGGGGATTTTTCGTCCAAGGTCAGACTTGTAATTCTTCAGAACTTGAGTGATTTCCTTTTTCTGATGGAATTGGAGAAACTTGGCCGACCTTCCTTGGTGTCGATCGACACTCAGCTCGTGAATTCACCCTCTTGACTTCATCACTTCGGCTGCTTCTCCAAAATGCTCCAAAATATTCCATAATCTTCCATTTATCTCCAAATGCTCTCCATCCTGTTAAGACTCTAAAAAGACTCCAAAACTAGCAAAAGACTCTATAAAACACTTATATCATGGCTTAAAACGGGTAAAAACCATGATATATCAGTGAGGCAGAATGACATGACTAACCATTCAAAGAGACCTTGCTTGGTCTTGAAAGCATTTTTTCACTCATCCCCTTCTTTCATGATCACTTGATGGTACCCACTCTTTAAATCCACCTTTGCGAAGATGGTAGATCCATTGAGCTCATCTAACATGTCGTCTAGTCGTGTGATGGGGTGGCGGTATTTGATGGTGATGTTGTTGATGGCTCGACAATTTACACACATACGACATGATCCATCCTTCTTGGACTTAGACTCTCCCTTATGTAACCCTTAGACATTAAGTCTTAAATCTGTTTCTCTAACTATATTTTTTTGGCTGGGTTCATGCGGTATGTTGGTTGGTTTTCTAAGGCTAATCCAGGTACAAGGTCTATTTGATTCTCAATACCTCTAATCGGTGGTAATCCTGGTGGTATGTCCTCGAGCAAGGTTGTGAAAGTAACCTTTCTCTAAAGATCATTAGTAGCATTGTGTCTTGTCGATCAATGGCCTTAGAGATAGTGCTAACATTCACATAGAGATTAGGTTTACTTGTCTTAGGATCCTTAGCATATTTGGTTTGCAACTCATGCATTTGCGCCGGTGTGAGTGGTGTTAAATTGTATTTGTGTTTGTCATGTGTTAATGAGTAGTAGTTGTTGCCTCCTTTGTGCATTGTCTCTTTGTCAAACTGCCATGGCCTCCCTAACAAGAGATGCTCTTCTTGCATTGGAACAACATCGCATAGTACTTGATCATTATACTTCTCCACGCTAAAGGGGACGATAACTTGATCTGTAATCTTAAGTTTAGTCTCGTCGTTTATAAGGTCTTGGTGCTGGTCCTTTTCAGACATAGCTTCTCAACCATATACTTACTAGCCACATTAGTGCAAGAACCTTCGTCAATGATTAAGCTACATACCTTGGAGTTCAAGGTGCATCTATTGTGAAACAAATTCTCTCTTTGGATTGTCTCGAGCTTCACTATGAAACTTAGTGCTCAACGGATTACAAGTAGCTCCCCTGAGTCAGGGTATTCAACCTCTTTTTCCTTGGATTCTTCTTGTTCTTCCTCGGCCTCGTCTTGAGATTCATAGCCTCCATCGGCCGTGAGGATGATCACTCGATTGTTGGGACATTTCATGGTCATGTGCCTTCTTCCCTGACATTTAAAACATGCAATATCACAGATCCTTTGGTTATTTTGAAACTTATCTTGCTCTGGTCGAGTCACTTTATATGATTCGACCAATGGTTTCTTGAACAGTGATTCAACTTCTATAGCTTAGCCATTCTCAACACTTCAGTTAGACGGTTGGGTCCAATTAGTCTTGGTTTGGTTGGTGGCGTCTACTTTCCTCTTGATGCACTTCTCGACTTACATTTCATGATGCAAAGGTTGTCTGAGATCATGGTACGGTTGCCTCTCTACTTTCCTAGCTATCCGGTCATTCAAACCGTCTAGGAATTGGACCATGAGCGTCTCCTCTGAATCTTTTGACTCTAACTGGTTATTGAGCTGCTCAAATTCATCATAGTACTCCTCTATCGATTTGCTTTCATGCGTTAACTTACAAAATCTCTTTTGTAAGTCTCGGTAAAATTAAGAGGTACATACTGTTTTCTTAGGTTGAACCGCATGTCTTCCCAAGTTGTGATATGGCTGTGGTGGTGCCTTTTTCTCTCTGCCATGTCTCGATCCCACCACGCTAATGCATTTTAGCCGTAGTACTCAAATATGTACTCCATACATCTCTCCCAATCCATGTAGGCTTCAAGATTCAACTTTCCCGCAAAGGTAGGCGCGGTCATCTTCACCTCCATGTTACCTTGCCTTGCAAACTCATCGTCTCAGCCTCTCGCTCGGTGTATAGGGTCTCGAGGTTAAGAGTTGTTGAATGGTTCAGGTGGTATGAGGGTTCAAAAATCTTCTCCAAAAAAACTACATAGGTAGATATTAGTCTCGCCAAAGAAGTAGATGAAAGAGTCTGAATGAAGCTAAAGCGTAAAAAGGTCTCTTTCCAAAGCGGCTAAAAATAGGTATTTAGAAGTCATGAGGCGTCCTAGGTCAAAAAGGAAAACTGCCAAAATTCTCGCAGGAACTGGTTTGATCGAACTGGGTTTCGAGTTTGATCGTTCTGATGGAATATATAGTTAGAAAGCGTTAAAAACGCAACATATAAGTTGTTAGATATATTTTAAAGTTAAGGGTTCTCTTGGTTTTTTTAGACAATCTCAATAAAAAAGTTTTTGGTAAACATGTAATGAGCTCGTGCTCAAATAAGGATATTTGGCCTCCAAAATATCACAAGATTATCCCAGAGCATCAATATGAATATGATATAAGATCAAGGGGGTATGATCTTACAATGGTTGGGTGAATGGGTGGAAGCAAGCAGCTAGACTGAAGTGTCTTTCTAATTGCTCAAGAGATGATCGAAGTGGATGGTCATGGGATCAATCATGCTGGACTCAAGTCTCTTCGGCTGGATTAGTGGATGAGATGAATAGACGGGTGGATCGAAGAACGCCACTCAAGGGTGTGAAAGCCCCTATGATGAGTTCACAAACCTAGTCTCAAGGAATCGCACACAAAATACATAGATTCAAACGTTTACTAAGTGTAGAAATCCATCTAACTTAGATAAACAAAAACAAGTCTAAGCTTTTAGAGAAAACGCTCTTTTATATTTCCAAAAATTTTAATGTGTATCTTACAAATGAGAATACATGAGCTTTTATAGCTCCTACAAGATATCTTTACAGTAAATTACATTTAAAAGAAATTATATACATTTAAACAAAATGAGCAAACTTAGCTAAATCAAATAATGGTCTTCTTTGCCACCAATTTTGCCTTAGATATTGAATGAGGATCTTTGACTTTGTGAAGCTATGAGCATGATATTTTGATAATAAATCCACATATTGAAGACCTTTGATTCAATATTTTGATATTGCTTGGATCAAAAAATTTAAGCCGATGGGCTTTGAAAAATTTGGGAAAAAATGAAGAGAAATGGGCCTCGGGCCCAAGTGAAGTTGAAAGTGGAAAATATGTTTTGTCCCACATCGGTTATGTAAGGAAAAACACTCTTGTATTAATATAAAGAAAGAACAAGCATGTTCAAATTGGTTAGCACTTATGGTGTGCATGGAAGAGGTTAGACCCAGATTCTCGCGCGCGCGCTGCCGCCAAGCCAAGCCAAGCCGGACACGGGTCGTGTTAGTCGAACGGTCAAGATGTGCGACACGACGGTCCTCAGCAACAACAATGCTTCTAGCTCTAGGAATGTTGTTGCTAATAATGTTGTTGCTTCTGTTTCGAATGTTGTTGAATCTGTTTCGAAAATCAATGAGAACAACCCCGTTGCTTATTTGCTTGAGTCGTTTAATATTTGGCATGAAAGATTAGGACATGAGAATTACAAATTGATAAAAAGATTAAAGAACTTGAACCTAATTCTGAAATGCAAAACAAGCAAAGAAAAATGTGAAGTGTGCGTACAGGCCAAACTTACAAAAATGCCTTCACCCCAAGTTGAAAGAACAACCGAACCTTTAGGCTTAATTCATACATATTTGTGTGATTTAAAATACACACCAACTAGAGGCGGTAAAAAGTATTTTGTAACGTTCATAGATGATCATACAAAATACTGTTACGTATATTTGTTATGTAGCAAAGATGAAATCTTGGAAAAATTCAAGGAATATAAGCGCGAAGCTGAAAATCAACTTAATAAAACCATTAAAAAAGTTCGACGTGGCAGAGGAGGCGAATATGATGGACCGTTTAATGCCTTTTGTCAAGAACATGGGATTATTCACCAAACTACCGCTCCTTATTCACCGGAATCTAATAGAGTTGCGGAAACCGAACCCTTAAAGAAATGATGAATGCGATGTTGCATGAATCTGGGTTAGCCCAAGACATTTGGGGGGGGAAGTGTTGCTTACCACAAATTATTTCCTCAATAAAATACCACACAAAGTCACGGGAAAAACTCCTTACAAACTTTGGAAAGGAAATCCGCCATCGTATAAATATTTGAAAGTGTGGGGGTGCGTAGCAAAAGTTGCGGTACCACCTCCGAAAAATGTCACAATAGGACCAAAAACAGTGGATTGTATTTTCATCGGATATACACACAATAGTAGTGCTTATCGGTTTATGGTTCATAAATCAGATGTACCGGATATTCACGTTAATACAACCATGGAATCAGAAATGCATCTTACTTTGAACATGTGTTTCCGTGTAAGGTTAAACAAACAACAAAACGAACTTGTGAAGAAAGAAACGCAACAACCTCGGTAAACGAGGAAAGCACTTCGGGCACATCGTTTGATGATGCAGAAGATGTCGAAGATGAACCTAGATGTAGCAAAAGAGCTCGTAAGGAAAAATCTTACGGCGAAGATTTTTTAATGGTCTTTCTTACAGAAAATGAACCAAGAACTTTCGCCGAAGCCATGTCTACACCAGACGCTCCTTCATAGAAGGAAGCCGTTAATAGTGAGTTTGACTCTATTATGCGAAATCATACATATGAGATAACAGACCTACCACAAGGGTTCAAAGCATTAGGGTGTAAATGGATTTTCAAAACAAAGATGAAAACCGATGGCTCCATCGAAAAGTACAAGGCAAGGCTTGTAGTGCAAGGATTCCGGCAAAAATAAAGCCTGGATTTCTTTGACACATATTCTCCGGTAACGAGAATAACCTCTATAAGAACGCTAGTAAGCATTGCGGCTTTAAGAGACCTAGAAATCCATCAAAAGGACGTTAAAACTGTTTTTCTAAACGGAGATTTAGAAGAAGAGATTTATATGAAACAACCAGAAGGTTTTGTCGTCCCTAGACAAGAACATAAAGTATGTCGACTTGTGAAGTCGTTGTACGGACTTAAAGAAGCTCAGAAACAATGGCACGAAAAATTTGACAACGTAATGATGTCAAACGGTTTCAGCATCAATGAATGTGATAAGTGCATTTACATAAAATGTACTCCAAAAGGGTACATTTTGTTATGTTTTTACGTGGATGGCATGCTCATTCTCGGAAGCACAAAAGATCTAATCAATCAAACTTAACAACTGCTAAAAAACAAGTTTGTTATGAAAGATATGGGACTCGCGGATGTAATTCTAGAGATCCAAATCACTAGAAATTATGACGAAATTATCCTGTCTCAAACTCATTATGCTGAAAGATACTTGAGAGATTTAAAAACTACTAAAACGGGACAGCAAAAACTCCAGTAGATTCGCAACTTCACCTTCAAAAGAATTCGGGTGAAGCAGGGTCACAACTGGAGTATGCAAGAGTGATCGGAAGTCTGATGTACTTAACAAATTGTACTAGACCCGATCTAGAACATGCAGTAAATGTGCTAAGTCGCTACACAAGCAACCCAGGACATAAACATTGGAAAGGTATAACTAGAGTACTAAACTACTTACGTTATACCAAAAAATATGGTCTTCACTACGGTAAAGAACTCGCAGTTTTAGAAGGATACAGTGATGCAAACTGGATTTCCGATTCTAAGAACTCAAAATCCACGAGTGGATATGTCTTTACGCTTGGAGGTGGAGCAGTGTCCTGGAAATTTTCCAAACAAACTCTGTTAGCCAGATCGACCATGGAATCTGATTTTATAGCGCTAGATAAAGCCGCAGAGAAAGCCGAGTGGCTTCGAAATTTTCTGGAAGATATTCCGATGTGGGAGAAACCAGTGCCAGCATTACGTGTACACTACGATAATCAATCGGTTATAGCTCGGGCATTGAATAATCTCTACAATGGTAAATCTCGTCACATTAGAAGATGACATAAAACCATTAGACATTTGATTTCAAGTGGTGTAATCACGATCGACTACCTAGCGGATCCATTTACTAAAGGTTTGTCACGAGATCAAGTTGAAATATCATCAAGAGGAATGGGTTTAAAGCCTATGAATTAAGACGAAGTTTGATGGAAACCCCACCTACATGACTGGAGATCCCAAGATCTAGGTTCAAAGGGAAAACTAAATTAAACGGAATCTGAAAAAAGCACTGTGAGACTTGTATCTCTACCCAGTACCCAGGATGATAAACAGTGCAATAGACATGTACGTGAAAAGGTTAAGCGTTAGCTTCTAATGATTTCATAACTTTGTGATAGTCGAGTATGACATGATACTTCTGGAAAAAGTTAATGGCAGATCACCTAGTGAGTGTGAAATACGGCCGTTTCTAGGAGAATAAAAGTGAGGCAATATTCTCCAAGTTCACTCACGAATAACCAAGCAAGTTCAAGGTCAAAATGAACACAATAGAGAACTCAGTTCTACGAGAAATGAAGTTGTATTATAGATGTTGTCTTGGTTTACATCAAATCCGGGTGGTTCAAGACATCATGTTCACCTCCTGGCCAAGTAAACCCGACAGATATTAAAATGAGTGGTTCAAAGCTGAAAAATGCTACTTACTCAAAAACAGTAAATTTTCGTTTAAACTCTCGAAAAGCCTGTCTATCTAGTCTTAGAAGTAGTCTAGTCAGTAGAGTCAGTCGAGTCGTCATATGTTTAGAGTCATTTCTATTCATGTGTGGAATTGTTGGATCAAATTTTTTAAGCCGATGGGCTTTGAAAAAATTGGGAAAAAAATGAGGAGAAATGGGCCTCGGGCCCAACTGAAGTTGAAAGTGGAAAATGTGTTTTGTCCCACATCGATTATGTAAGGAAAAACACTTGTATAAATTTAGAAAAAGAACAAGCTTGTTCAAATTGGTTAGCACTTATGGTGTGCATGGGAAAGGTTAGACCCAGCTTCGTGCGCCGCCGCCGCCAAGCCAAGCCAGGTCGGGCCGGGCCGGGCACGGGCGCGAGTCGTGTTGGTCGAATGGGCCTTTGGGCCGAAGTTTGTTGGGCCTATTCCTTTTTGGCCAAATTTTGATTTCTGTTTTTTGGGCTCAATCCTTAAACGGAAATTAAACATTTGCGCACAAAGAATATTCTGTGAATAAATGTTGGAAATAAATTTTGGTCAACCGATCAAAAAATATCTCCCTCTCTTTATTGCCACAATCCCTCTCTCAGCGTAACATTCATAACGTGTCAAAATTTGCGGAGATACGCGGATCGCCAAACCCGCTCCTCTCCGGCTATAAAAGAGAGCATCGACTCTCATATTTTTCACTTACTGACGGCAAAAAATCTCTCTCGAAAGTTCCATCAATTCCTCTATAAAAAAAAGTAAGTCTCGAGAGTTTATTGTAGTCTTTAGAGTTCGCGGATTCCGTTTCTAGTGTCGAGAAACGGTCTTGTATCGGTTGTATCTTAGGATTCAAAAATCGTGTATTACCGTCATACTACGGGCGATTTATTGAGTTACGGAAAGAGATAATCTCACCTCCGATATTCGGTTTTCGAAAAACGTTTTCAAAAGGTCTCGTTTAATACTCTTTCCGTACTATCGCTCTTCCATCTTATCGTTTTTAATCGGTTTTATTAATCGTATTTCTTAATTCGGTTTTGCGGTTCTTACAATTGCATCAGAAAACGAATACCAAACCAAAACGGTTGATGAATGGTGGGAGAGTTTGTCTTGTTTTTGTACATAATTAGCAATAATTGGATTGACCTAAATATATTATATATTAGTGAAAGTCTCTCCCAACTTATGATATGAGACATATTTTACACACACTTTTTAGAGATTAAAGTTTCATGGTCTATTAATCTCTACTAATCCTAATAGCTTCCACACCAGTTGATTTTGGAATGCAGGCCAAAAGTCGTTTATTGAGAAGACAGTAGCTGTGTTTATTCTCCAAAGTAGGGAAGAGAGTAGAAAATTTTGAAGGGCAAGGAGGTCCAAGCTCCTTGAGGAGGGTTGTGAATCAGCGGTGATTTTTAGTGGTAAGTGGTAACTGCACCGGCTGAGGCTGGATTTCTGCTTAACATAGTATTCAGCACTGTAATAAAGAGAACATGTGGATTTAGAGCAATAAAGTACAACATGGGCAATACCGCCTGCATCACCGGTTTAGAATCCTCATTGTTGCTCTCAGGATCAGTTGCAAACTCAAAATAAAAATGAGCCGCTTTTGTTTAGTGTAAAAACATCAAGAAAAACAAAAATTTACCATTAGATTGGTCAAACTCGTGAAATTTTATAATAAAAGCATTTACACTTGCCACTAGAGTAAAAGATATATTTTGATAATTCCAGGCCGATAATTTATTTATAAAAATAGAATCGGAAGCCTAACTTGAGCTCAGTGTCGGGCTTGGTTGCGCTCTCCTATAAATAATTCTCTCTCTCAACAATTTTTAGTTTAAATAAAATAAAATTAACTGGCTATTATGGAGACTTTTACACTCAAGGGCATTTTTATCAGTTTCGTTTACAAAATAGACACTTCCAACAATTGAAGCACTTTGGAAGTATGAATTGACCAGATTACCCTTATTTCAACTCAAGTCAAAGTGTTTCTTTTTATCTCGAGTCACAGTCTGATATACCCTTAAGTGTTTGAGCAAAATCTACTATACCCCTCATTGATCTACATACCCCTCGTGGGTCCCTTTCTGTTTAATGAAATATGAAAATCCGAAACTACCCTTTTGTTTAAAATTATAATTTAACGATTTAATAAAAAAAGCAAAAGAAAAACAAATTCAAAAAAATTGCTGCGACCCTCTCCTCTCTCTCCCTCGAACCCGCGGCGCCGCCGGAGCTGGACGTCCATTCCGCTCATTCCGCTGATTCCGCCGCCATCGGAATCCGCTCGAAAGCCTCCATTGAAGCTACAAGTTCCAAATCTAGGTGTGTATCTGCATTTCACCTAAAACTAATGAATTGAATCACTCAATTTTAGGGTTTTGCGATTTCAATTTGATTGAATTCGATTTTGGGTACACATTGTGTATTTAAGCATAGTTTATGAGTCGATGAGCGTCGATTAGGTCTTTGGATTGGTAATGAATGTATGGTTGTGGTTGAATCGTAGTGAATTGTAAGTAAATTAGAAGTAATTCTGTGCTTGATTTACAGCGATTGGACAACTGGTATAACTGTATAACTAGTACAACTTGTATTACTGAAATAATCAAATTTAATCCAATTTCTATTCATTTCACAAGAGACAATGACGACAAACGAAAATGTACATTTTGATTATGAAGGTTGCGTTTACGGTTTATCGTTTAAGACATCTAAGGAAAGAGATAACAAAGTTGATGTTAGAAGCTAGAATATGCAAGAAGATCGGGATAGATGAAAATGGGAAGAAATTGAGAATGAGATTCAGGCCACGATTAATGGACTGTGGCATAATTTCAGAAATTAAGGATGATGAGGATGTTTATGTATTTTTAACCACCATGGATGAAGAGCAACGTAGAGGTGTTTTGCATGTGGAGGTGATTGATATATCATGGTTTTTACCCATTTTTGGACCATGATATAAGTCTTTTTATAGAGTCTTTATACTATTTTCGAGTCTATTTGAGTCTTTTACAGGTTGGACTACGTTTGGAGCAAAGTTGGAGATTTTGGAACATTTCGGAGCATTTTGGAGAAGCAACCGAAGTGATGAAGTCGGAAGAGTAGATTCACACGCAAGGTGTCGATCGACACCATCAGTGTCGATCGACACCAGACGAGCCGACCAAAGATTTCGGACTTCTATCAGAAAAAGGAAATCAGGTGAAGTTTCCATTATTTACAAGATTGCCCCTGGCGCGAGTTTGCCTATAAATATAGTTTTTCATCCATTGTTTAGGCGACACAATACAATACACAATATTTTAGAGAGAAGAATTTGTCTCCTTCAGAGTAAATTTGGAACTCCTTTGTTTCTATTGATTTCTTTTATGCAAACTATTTTATTCATGATGTTTTCTTTATTCACAATGTCTGAGTAGTTTGCTTGTTAGTTTTAGGGTTTTTCAAAGGTGATTGATGAATTGTTAGGTCGAATTAAATTGTTAGGATAAAATCATTAGAGTTCTTCATCTGGATTTGTGTTTAATGCTTATTCTAGCTTCCCGACCTAGAATCTGATCTTAGGTTAATTAATAGATGCGAGAGTATTATTGATTGCCTGAATTAATGTTAGATGAGCAAAATATATATTCGCAAAGAGATTTGGTTTAGGGTTTTGTGAACAATTGAACCTGATTTTAATGCTTGTCTGAATTGTTTGAATTCGCAAAGAGATTTGGTTTTCTGGAATTTAGGCATAGATAATCTTCGCAGCGAGAGTTGGTTGATTTTACATTAGTGTTTCAAGTTCAAGAACAATGCTTAATAATTCCTAACATTCGCCTAGACCTAGAATTTGGATCACCTGAGAATCTCCCTAAACCTAGCGTTTTGTCTCCTGAATTTTACATCGCTTTTAATTGATTTCTGTCCTTACTTTTATTATTCTTCCTAGCTTAATTCGAATTTAGAAAACTGCTGTGTGACTATCCCTTCTCTGTGGATTCGATCCCTAAATACTACCGTGATTTCTTAATTTGAGAGAGTAGCTCTAGGGTAAATTTGACCCCTATCAAATTTTGGTCAAATTTGAGAGAGTAGCTCCGGGGAAGGAGATTAGTTGCCTACAGATTTCTAGTATTAGTATTTTGTCTAGGTTTTTATTTTTGTTTTTGTTACTGATTTAGTTTCTCATATTTGGTTTCAGGTGCATGCCCAGTACCAGAAGCAACAAGGAAGAGGAACTAGTCCCATTGAACCAGGAGCTCGGTCATCTCGAACGCACAAACCGAGCATCTGCTCAAGTGTCGATCGACGCAGAGAGCATCGATCGACACCATACCTTAGTGTCGACCGACACCGCTTGTATCGATCGACACCAGACGCAGACCGAGATGGCAGAACCACTGATCCTAATGCGCAACGAGGCAGGCGACCTTGTTGACCTACAAGGCAATAGAAGGAACGCCCAAGGCCAGAGAATCGATGAGGCTGGCGCCATCATCGTCGAAGCTGCAGAAGTTGGACGTGGATGAACATTAGGCGAGTACAACCGCCCAGACCAGTTCTATGCTAATAGAGCTGCGATCTGTCCTCCTGCATTCCAAAGGAACGACTTTGAGCTGAAGCCTGCCTACTTCCAGCTCGTAGCTCAGACTCCTTTTCATTGTCTTCCTAATGAGCATCCCATGGACCACATAGAGAGAGTTGAAGACTTGGCTTCAAGCATTAAGGCTAATGGAGTTACATATGATTATCTCTTCTGCAAGCTTTTCCCTTACTCGATTGCTGGAGATGCATCATACTGGCTGAAGCAGTTGCCACCAGGATCCTTGACTACATGGGAAGATACAAAGAATGCATTCCTGTGCAATTTCTTTGATGACGCGAGATCTGAGGAGCTGAGGATGAAGATCACTACATTCTCTCAAGGACCCACTGAAGCATTCAAGGCTTCTTGGGTGAGGTTCAGATCTTACCAGAGGGACTTCCCACATCATGGATTCAGCGAGCCGCAACTTATCGGAATATTCTACCGCGGAATTGATTGGAGATACCAGATGGCCTTAGACGATGCGAGCAATGGCAACTTCAACACAAGATTCCCAGAAGGTGCGATAGAGCTTATAGAGAATTTGGCCTCTAGTAACAGCACCAAGAACGCAGACTTCGAGAGAAGACAAAATGCAAGAGTAGCTGGAGGAAACCAAATTGCTGAAGTCAACAAGAAGCTGGACATCTTGATGGGAAAGAAGCAAGTCCATTTTGCTAATGTAGTAGAGCCCTTTGAGCGAGAGCAAGAAGAGGTCAACTACATCAATGGAGCTGGTTTTCAAGGACAGAGGTTCAACAATCAGCAAGGCTATGGTTCTTCCTACCAGAAGCCTTTTCAGAGCAACAGCTTCAACAGAACTTATGGTTCTTCCTCTTACCAAAACCCTCATGCACAAGACAATAAGATGGAGTCTATACTAGAGCAAATTCTGGAAGGTCAACAGAAGATGAACGTGGACTTCAATGGGAAGATTGATGCCTTGTATACGGATCTGAATGGGAAAATTGAGTCTCTAGGTACTCATGTCAGGCAATTGGATGTTCAAGTTGCTCAAACTGCTGGAGCTTTGAAGAGACAAGAGGGATTCCTTCCTGGAAAGACCGATGTGAATTCGAGACACCATGTGAATGCCATCAAGATCCAGTGTGGAGGGAACTTTTCAGCCTGTGCAGAAAAGAGGGCTAAGTACTGAAGAAATCGAGGAGTTTGAAGATCTAGAAAATATTGCGGAGTCGATGTCGATCGACACTACTGTGTGTCGATCGACACCCAAGGAGAAAGCAGACGTATCAAGCTCGATCGACGCAGCATCCTCGACACAAACGCTTAGTGTCGATCGACACCAGCTGGGTGTCGATCGACACCCTTCCCGAACTTGCACAGAAACGCCTAAAGCTTCACAAGTTGCACTGGGAAGTGTCTACAAGGTCAAGGTTCCAAATCCTCCTCTACCCAAACATCTAAGGCCGCCCATTAGTGAAGAGAAACTAGCTGCTTTCAACAAGAGGGTGGAGATGATTCCCAAGGAGCTCTCCTTTGATGAAGCTTATGAGAGATATCTCGTGTGTGCCTTCTTCCAGAATAACAGAGAAACCTTTGAAGAGATGGTAGAACTCTTTCACAGGGCAAGGGAAACACCACGTCCAATGAAGCAGCTGCTTAAGGTTGAAGATCCTGGGATGTTTATGATTACATGCTCCATTGGTGGAGTTGAATTTAAACAATCCTTCTGCGATTCAGGAGCTAGCGTGAATCTCATGACAAAAGACATTGCAGAGAAGCTGGGGATTGCTGACATTTGCCGTTCAAGCATGACTCTTGAATTTGCCAATTCTTCTACCGCAGTCTCATATGGTACAATTCCAAACCTACTCATCAAGGTTGAGAATTGCCTGGTTCCAACTGATTTTCAGGTTGTGGAAGTAAGCAAAGCGTCTTTCATACCATTCATCCTTGGAAGACCATTCATGGCCACAGTAGGAGCTGTCGTAGACATGCCCAATAAGAGAATTTCTTTCTCTAATGTTGACAAAGAAGTGTTCTACAAAGCTATTCCTACTACTGGAACTTCCATGCCCATCTCATATATTGCTGTGATCACTGGAGAAGAGCTGGATTCTAAGGAGCAAGTGAGCAAGGAGGATGTTCAAGAAACATTGGATGGGAATTCTAAAGAAGTTGTGGAGCTTGAAGATTGGAGTGGAAACAATCATACCTTCAGGACATTGAGCAAAGATGAAGCTCTAATCAATGACAAACCAATGGAGGATGACATTTTTGTCATGGAGGCAAGGATTGCAGAGATGAACTGCAGAAAAAGTCCAGAGATCCGAGCTGCAGAGTTGGTGTCGATCGACACCATCTGTATCGATCGACACCGTTCGCGGAGTACACCGGAAGCTGCTTTCAATGTTGCAAGTCCATCATATGCTGTCAAACAGACACCTTCACATCAAACAGCCCAGAAACCTCGAAGGAAGCAAAGGTACGCACTCCCGGGAATCAATTCCAAACCTCTTGATCTTCTCAATAAGAATTTAAAAGGTTCAAAAGCTATTTCACACTTATGCAAGCCACGAGATTCTCGTAGAGGGCTTGGTATTTCTTTTGATGATGTTGCAGGAAAAAGGAGTATCCCACCCGAACTCAAGTCACACCCTGCTGTTATTCCTCATTTCTTTGGTCGCTTACATGCACCTAATGCCTATACACCACCATGGATGAGAAGACATTCGTCTAGGAAGCATTCGATCCCACCCTCTGATCCACCAGACGTCTGAACCCCGACACAGTCAAGCTAATGACTGAAAACGAGCGCTGAGTGGGAGGCAACCCACTGTTAGGTACGTTTTTCTTTTTATTTTATTTTGGTTTTTACTAAAGTCCTAGTTTCAGTCAGCTGAAAAAAGGCGACATTGGACTCGACACAGACCAGTGTCGATCGACACCCTAGGTGTCGATCGACACCATGCGCAGACAAAGGTAAGTCTTCTATCTGGTCTTTTATGTTGTTTCTAATCTTTCTTTTAGCCAACTTCGGGATTGATAACACTGGGGACAGTGTTGTTTAAGTCTGGGGGAGGTGATTACTGACTTTGTGCTTTGTTTTGAGAGTCAAAAACTTTTGTTTTATTGAGTCAAAATCAGTTGGAACTTTTAGTTTTTCTAGGAACAAACTACAGGAAGTTGACACTTGAAAGAACCATTGCTATAGTAGTTGATCGCAGGTCTTACTAAGAAGAAATCTGCAAGTGGAATCAGTCTAACAGGGCGAGTTCAGATCCCCTTATAAGAACTAGTTATGCGCAGAACTTGATTCCTCTTTCAGTCTGAACAGATAGACCATTGCAGTCTCTCCTTGATCTTCCCTTTAGAAAAGAGAGAAAAAGAGTTTAAGTCTGGGAATAGTGCATTTGTCATGAGCCTGTCTCCTCACAAGGAACAATATTAGTGATGCTCTTGAACACGTCTCCTCACAAGGAACACAAGTAGAGAGTACCACTATTTCCAGAGATTTCATAAGAAAAAAAAGAAGAGTCAATGAAAAGATTTTAGAACACCCTGAAAATGGGCAGAAGTTGACTAAGGGAAGAGAAAATAGGGGAGCTGCATGAGAATGTCTTGTTCAGGCACTAAGGAAGGGCAAAGAATCTGTAAAGTTCTGTGGCAATACCACTCTTAGAGTTCGAAAATTTACCAAGGAAAGGATCTGGATTCAAACTAGGAGATTGCTAAGCTTGTGGTAAGTATGCTGAAATATTACCTAAGGTTGGCTCTATAGCATGTGGATTCAAAAAGTGTTAATCAATGTGGCATTCTGAAGAGGTACTCGAAAGTCTCTGTTTTCAAACTTCTATTTCATTCTAAGTTTTTGTTTTGCTTGAGGGCAAGCAAAGGCTAAGTCTGGGGTAGTTGATATATCATGGTTTTTACCCATTTTTGGACCATGATATAAGTCTTTTTATAGAGTCTTTATACTATTTTCGAATCTATTTGAGTCTTTTACAGGTTGGACTACGTTTGGAGCAAAGTTGGAGATTCTGGAACATTTCAGAGCATTTTGGAGAAGCAACCGAAGTGATGAAGTCGGAAGAGTAGATTCACACGCAAGGTGTCGATCGACAC
>JAHZTW010000002.1:56474686-56506717 GCA_020283515.1 Alliaria petiolata
GTATAACTGTATAACTAGTACAACTTGTATTACTGAAATAATCAAATTTAATCCAATTTCTATTCATTTCACAGGAGACAATGACGACAAACGAAAATGTACATTTTGATTATGAAGGTCGCGTTTACGGTTTATCGTTTAAGACATCTAAGGAGGAGATAACAAAGTTGATGTTAGAAGCTAGAATATGCAAGAAGATCGGGATAGATGAAAATGGGACGAAATTGATAATGAGATTCAGGCCACGGTTAATGGACTGTGGCATAATTTCAGAAATTAAGGATGATGAGGATGTTTATGTATTTTTAACCACCATGGATGAAGAGCAACGTAGAGGTGTTTTGCATGTGGAGGTGATCAAATTGTCCGAGGAACTTTCAAGAGTTGTCCGACTAAGTTCTTATGGTGTGAACTATGACGAGTTGCATGGAAGAGATGATGAAATGAATGGTATGGCTGGTGCAATGACTCTTTACGTAGGGGGAGTGGAGGATGATGCTAATAGGGAGGATGGGGTTACTAGGGATGATGATGCTAATAGGGATGATGATGCTACTAGAGAGGATAATGTAAGTGGAGAGGTTAGGTCGGATGATGAATATGTGGAGCTTGCACATGATGTAGAAGATAGTCAGTTTGAGGCATGGGAAGACGGTATGGGTATAGAAATTTAGAAATAAGAAGGCAGTTCAAGAGTCGGTGGATTTGCTGCATTTCAGAATTGTTTTAGTTATGTTGTAGTGAAGTCGGATAAGAAGAGGTTAGTGGTAAAATGTCGGGAAAGAAGTTGTAAGTGGCATTTACGAGCTGGAAAGGTTGCAAACTCAGAATGTTTTTTGGTTAGAGTGTACACAAAGATGCATACATGCTCTCGGTCTAGTGGGAGCACAAGCAACTGTAAAAGAAAATGCACACCCCGCTTAGTTGCATCTATTTTGCATGAAGATTATCCTGGACAAATGGTTACCTCGAGTGCTAAAAGTCTCATCTCTCTTGTTCAGGATAAAGTTGGCGTGAAAGTGTCTTATTCGACCGGGTTGAGACGGAAAAAACAAGTTGTTACTGATGTGCGTGGTAGTCCAGAGGAAAGTTATAAGTTGTTGTATTGTTATTTTTAAATGTTAGAGAAGGTCAATCATGGTACAGTAAGTAGAGTGAAATTGGACGAAGGAAAGAAATTCAAGTATTTATTCATCGCTTTGGGAGCTAGCATTGAAGGGTTTAAAGCCTTGTTCTAAAACTCGGCCGCCTGGTCGATTAAGCGGCCGAGTTATCGGTAAACGGTGGCTCACCGTGGCGAATTCATGGTAATCGCCAAAATAATCCGTTGACCCGAGTTCCGTCCGTGTTAGCCGTAGAAATGAAGAAATCGGCGATTAAAAGTTACAAAGTCCTCGTCGCTGAGTCATCTTCATCCTCCGCAGAAGCATCAATCGCCGTCCAGAAGACAGAACCCACGACGACGGAGAAGAAAAAGTGGGCCGATGTTGAGGATGACGATGAAGAGGAAGCAAACGGAGTCTCAGAGCTCAACTCTTTGAGTATTAAGGAGGAATAGAAACATGAATATGTCCTTGACGAACCCGAAGATTCCAACATCGAAGCGGTATTCTTTCTTCTTTCTGTTACTAGATTTCATTTTCATCTACTTAGTGAATCGTGGATAGTGTTGAATCGAGCTTAGATCTGGGCAGACAAAGACAAAAATTTAGGTTTTTAGGGATCGATTGATGCAAAGTAGTTCTTCGATGATCCCAATATCAGTCTAGAATTATGTGTTTTTGAGATTTAGTTGGATGATTTTGATTTTTTTCTCCTCTTTGTAGGTTCCTGCCGGTGACACACCATATACATCGGCAAGTTTGTTTTGAACTTCTGGGTACCTTGTAAACTCGTTTTGTTTCAGTCTCTTTGTGTGAGATGATTCATTATTTTATCTCTTTCTGGGTTTTGATATTTGGTTTCGTTGTTTAGAAAAGAGGCTCTATCCACGGAGATGGATGCTCTTTCTGTCAACACATCTTCTTCAACTGCCGGATTACAGTGAGTAATCTTGTAGTGGTTT
Organism: Alliaria petiolata; assembly: GCA_020283515.1. Taxonomy (NCBI): domain Eukaryota; kingdom Viridiplantae; phylum Streptophyta; class Magnoliopsida; order Brassicales; family Brassicaceae; genus Alliaria; species Alliaria petiolata. Next base: position 56,476,752 of record JAHZTW010000002.1, read on the forward strand.
CTTCTATTATCTCCTACTCAATTTCTTTCATGGTTTTTGCTTAGTGTCAGGAATAACTTTGGACTGTTCTATGCTTGTTTTCTTATTGGATTTAAATTCTTCTATGACTCTGATTTGACACTTGGAGATAGATTTTCTTGCTTTAATTATTTAAGAGTTTCCTCTAGTGATTTTAGATAAAACAACTCAGGAAAACAAGGCGCAGACTTTAGTTCAAGTTCTCCAATTTATGTTATCGAATAGGTTTTGTGAGTTGTGTTATTGTATTTTGGATCTTTTTTAACTGATTAGCATTCTGTTAATTCAAGATGAGCGAGGAGGTCGAGAAGAAATACCAGATTGTGAGGAGTATTGGCGGGGAATGCATCCAAGAGGGTGAGCTAAAGAATCTGATAGCCAAGAAGCCTGCTCCGATATGCTACGATGGTTTTGAACAATCAGGAAGGATGCACATCGCCCATGTCGGTTATCATTCTGTTATACTTAATACTGAATTCTCTCGATTTGTAAACCTCTCGGGATGTTTAGTCAAGGTTGGAGATGCAGCCTGAGAGTTGTGGAACTTTAATAGTTTATATCATTCTAATAAGATAGTTCAACATGACAGATTAGTGTACTTGTATATAAATTTCGTAAAAATAGAAGATTACTGGCTTTCTGGTGTTTAGAGTAAATTATATACACTTTTTGTTTTGGAGCTTTCTTGTAATTTGTTTCGCTTTGGTATTTTCTTAACAGGGAGTGATGAAGGTCACCAATGTGAACAAACTGACTTCAGCTGGTTGCCAAGTGAAAATTTGGATTGCAGATTGGTTTGCTCAGTTGAACAACAATTTATGTTTTATTTAATTTGGTATTTCTATGAATTTAAAAAAAATATGTTATAATTTTTTAGTTTTGATGTATTATGTATAAAAATATTTAATAAAATATTAAATTGTTTAAAAAATTAATCCCCGATTACTCCTGATTTATTTCCGATTTTTGAAAAAATCGCTAGGCCCAGACCGAGCGCCCGACTAACGCCCAGTGCGTTCCCGAACAAGGGTTTAAAGTGATGAGGAAAGTGATTAGTGTGGATGCTACATTTCTAAAGAATGGATATGGGGGTGTCCTAATTTTTGCCACAGCTCAGGATCCTAATCGTCATCATTATCCCATAGCGTTTGGTCTACTCGATGGTGAGAATGATGCAAGTTGGCGTTGGTTTTTCGAAATGCTGAAAACCGTTGTACCAGACTCTTCTGAATTGGTTTTTATTAGTGATAGAAATTCAAGCCTCATCAAGTCAATAGGGCAGGTGTACCCGAGCGTGCATCATGGGTATTGTATCTGGCATTTGGCCCAAAATGTGAAAGGCCATGTATATTACGTCAACAAAGAGGTAGTTGCAAAAAAATTCATAGTGTTGTCTGATTTATACTGAGGGTGAGTTCTTGGAGGCTTATGGTGATTTTAGTAGAAGGTATCCTTCTGCGGCCAAGTATCTGGATGAAACGACTGATGTGACAAAATAGGCAAGGTGTTATTTTAAAGGAGAAAGGTACAACATATACACAAGCAACTGTGCAGAATCTTTGAACAGCGTTTTTAAAGAGGAAAGGAAGTACTCCTTATTACACTTGATTGATGACATCGTGATAGGTCTCAGGTTTTACCCAAATAATCAACCACTGCAAGTGCACAGCAATGCAGTTGAAGTATAAGGGGTATCGAATCCTCAGGGAAGTAGATGCTACACTAATGGTTTCTAGGTTTAGATTATGCTAGGCGATTTATATGAAATTAAAACTAAGCAATTAAACAAGCAATAAATCGGATTAAAATGGATTAAAGTTCAGGAGACGAAGCGCTAGTTAAGGATAATTATCAGGTTGAATCCAAGAATGCGGAATCTAAGTTTATTAGGGATTTATTAAGAACCGTCTAGAACTCGAAACTCTAAGTTAAAACCAATCAACTCTCGTTGCAGAAGTTATCTATGCCTAGATTCCTAAATTCCAAATCTCTTTACGAATATAAACAATTAAGGCAAGCAATAAGAACATGTTCGATTTGTTCACAAAATACCTAAACCAAATCTCTTTGCGAATAGATATTTTTCCCACCTATGATTAGTTCAAGTTATTAATAATGCTCTCGCATCTATTAAACAACCTAAGGTTTGATTTCTAAGTGATCAATTCAGAGAATCAAGTTAAGCACAAATCAAGGTGAAGATCCAATTGATTTCCCTAATAATTCTAGTGATTCTACAAACTCTTCATCAAACCCTAAATCATCCTAACCTAACTAGCAAACTACTCAGACATAATTATGCAAAAACAAAACATGGCTGAATAATATTGCATAAAAGAATAGAGAATGATACAGGGGTTAGAAACTGTCTCTTATACACATCTAGATGTGTATAAGAGACAACTCTTCATCAAACCCTAAATCATCCTAACCTAACTAGCAAACTACTCAGACATAATTATGCAAAAACAAAACATGGCTGAATAATATTGCATAAAAGAATAGAGAATGATACAGGGGTTCGAAATCTGGCTCAGATGAGTTAGAATTGTCTCCCCAAAAGTTCAGGATCAATCTCTCTCTAAGTCTCAAAAACAGAAAATAATGATCAGGTAATTGGCTAAACAATGCCTGAAAACTATTTATAGAAGGGGATTTTTCGTCCAAGGGCAGACTTGTAATTCTTCAGAACTTGAGTGATTTCCTTTTTCTGATGGAATTGGGGAAGCTTGGCCGACCTTCCTTGGTGTCGATCGACACTGATGGTGTCGATCGACACTCAGCTCGTGAATTCACTCTCTTGACATCATCACTTCGGCTGCTTCTCCAAAATGCTCCAAAATGTCCCATAATCTCTCATTTAGCTCCAGATGCTCTCCATCCTGTAAAGACTCTAAAAAGACTCCAAAACTATCAAAAGACTCTATAAAAACACTTATATCATGGCTTAAAAACGGGTAAAAACCATGATATATCACATCGTTACAAAAATTTTGATATGGTTTAACCAGCATAGGAAGGACTCTATTTGTGGGTCGGACGGCCATGAACTAGTGCCTTTTGTGGAGAATGTAGTGCACAAGACATGTAAGGCTGCGTCTACCTTGACCTCGATGGAGCTAAACAGTTATCAGCTTGAATACATTGTCAATGGAAGTGATGGAAAACAATATGTGGTGTCGTTGATTAAGAAATGTTGCAGTTGCAGGTGTTTTGACATTGAAAAATATCCTTGTGTGCACGCAGCAGCTGCTCTCATAGAATTGTGGAAGAGTGGAGATAGGGGAGTGCAGAATATTCGTTTCCATGACGTGTGCTCGAATTATTATTGGGTCGACCTTTGGGCAATAGCTTATTACAAGACCGTTTATGTAGTGCCAGATAAGTCTGTGCGGAATATACCGGACCACATAAAAGAAATGGAAGTCTTACCTCCGAAGTACAACACAAAGGCGGGAAGAAAGCAATCAAGAAGGTTTTCATCGGCTGGAGAACGACGTCCAAGGACGAAAAACAAAAGGGTGGCCAGGCGAAGGTTGGAATATTGGTTAACTGGTAATACCAATACTGTTTGATATGTGTATTTGGCAATTTATGTTTGTATTTGTACTTTTCAAACAGGATCGGGTCAAGGTTTATGTAAAATACTACGTTTCTTTATTTTGTCTGGGTATTACTAGTAATAGTGGTCTTACTGACTGATAATGTATAACTGGTAATACTCATATTACTGAAAACGATTAGGATACGATGAAAATGAAAAACTACAGAAACCGAAGAAGAAATCATCAACTTAACGACTATTTGTTCATATAAAACTAAAGATAAACTATTAAAAATCAATGATACCATTAATTTTCAAATTGGTCGAACATATAATTGTTTTCACATAAAACACATCTTATAGTATAAGGAAGAGTTCGATGATGTTAACCACTTATGATGAAAATGTGATAAAAAATATGTATTTACTAATATTTAACTATGAAATTGTTATAAATCATAATTCACGTCGGAACAAGAAGTGGACAACTAAAACAACAAATTATTTATCATGGTTCTACTACTTTTACATAAAAAACCCAAAAATACAACTATTAAGCTCGTCGTACAACCGGATACTTAGGGACAACTATGTTGATAAGAAATATATATTTTAATCAACAAAACGGCGGAAGATATTTTAATTTTTCAACATTTTATAATAAATCCCACACTTTTCACTTTTCACTTTTCTTTCTTCTCTCTCTTCCATTATTTCTTCTTTTTCTATTTCTTTCCTTCCTTTCTCTCTCTTCTTCTCGATCTCTTCTCCTTCTTCTTCTTCTCTTGAAACCGAGCCTTCGCAAATCCATTCAAATCGCCGGAACTCAATTAAAAAAATTATGGGTAAGTGTTCTAGATTTCAAATCCATTTCCCTATGTAGGGTTTCTTCATTTCGATTCTGATTGTATACCTAGGGTTTGTTGATTCGGATTCCAAATTGTAAATCTAAGGTTCTTGATAGTATTATGAGATTGTGGCTCCAGTTTAATGGGTTCGAGAATTACTAATTGTAGGAGATTATGGATCCGAACCATCCATTGAACTACAAAGAAGAAAAGAGGAACAAGAAGAATTACGACGTACTTTTTGCCTTAGCTGATGGTGATTTTGGCATTCCTAGGCGTTGTCCATGTGGTGGCGGAATCACCGAGGAGACTTCTAACAAAGAAGCCGACCCAGCGCGCATATACTTAACATGCAAGTTGCGTGAGGTGAGATCACAATCAATCGGAAATTTGTGTCTTTTTCGGAATTATGGATCTTGGATACGAAATTCATAAATGGTGTCTTTATGTGCATCGCAGAATGATGGCTACCACATTCATAAATGGTGGGATGAAGCTGTTGAGGAAGAAATATCATTCTTACGGGACCCGATTCAAGAGCTAAGAAGCTCTCGAAGCAATTTCAGTACCTTGGAGCCAATGCGTTTACAGCATCAAAACAATGCTGAAGAGATTGCAAAGTTAAAGGACTTAATTGCGGGTCTTGGTGTTGATGTTTGAATCTTTTGTGTGTTTTGTTGAAACTTATTTGTAATAGACTCAATCGTGCTCTGTGTGTTGTGTTTGAAACTAATGTGTTGGTCTTCCAACTTATGTGTAATAGACTTGGCTCCTTATCAATCGTGTGTGTTGTGTTTGAAACTAACGTCTGATGTGGGATCTTGAATCTTATGTGTCTTGTGTTTCGAAACTTGTCTGTTAATAAAATTTATGCATTACCAGTAGTACTTAATAAAACCAGTAGTACTTAATAAAACCAGTTGTTCCTAACAAAAGCAGTTGTACAAATCCACAACATGAAAACATCGAAATGTACCAAAACATATACATTCCTAAGCTAAGCATTCCTCTTAGCTCTCTTCCTTCCCATTCCTACTCTTTTCCCAGATGTGAAAGGCGAATTCTTGTATTGTGATTTCTTTGTCACCCTCTTCGGCCTTGGAGTCTTCAAAATTTGGACAGCGGGTTGTGGAAGAGGTTCTTCCTCAAGAGGTTCCTCAAGAGCATCCTCAAAAGCATCACCAGCCTCATCCTCAACCTCAGCCTCAGGCTCACCCTCAGGCTCACCCTCAGGCACGGCTTCTCTTTCTTCTTGTTCTTCATCTTCTTCTTTTTCTTCTTCTTTTTCTTCTTCTTCTTTTTCTTCTTCTTCTCCTTCTCCTTCTCCAACTTTTTCTTCTCCGTCTTTTTCTTGTACGTGTTCTTCTCCTTCATCTCCATTTCTGTGGAAACTGAAGTTGCAGTCCAAATCGTTGCCAACTCCAACATCTTCATCCACTTTTTTTTTAATTTCTTGAACTTTCTTTTCAAAGAACTCTGGCTTTTTGTCACCCGGTCAATCCACCCTCCCATCAGGAGAAGCTTGCTATCAACTTCATTAAACCCTTTCTCCATTGCTTTCAGCATCTTCTTTTCAAACCGTTTCAAAGTATTTTCCAAAATCGTGGAAGTGGCATCCGGATTAGAGGCTGCACCCACCTCTTCAACTTCTTTTTCTCTTTCTTTTTGGGGAAAACTCTTGCACCCACATCTAACTCGTACATCCCTTTCCACCAAATCTTTTTTTGCTCTTTAGTTAGACGATCATTCCAACTAGCAGTAATGTCGCCTCCACCTACATCATAAGCATCTTCATCTAGAATGCGTGCCAGAAGAAGTTCCTCATCCACGTCTGCTTCCAAAATACTTTGAATCTCCTGGCAATACACAGATATCCGAAACTTAAAACGAATCAAGTTTTTAAAACTAAACAATACTTACAAGAAACCTTAATTCTAACCTTAGAAGCTCCAAGCGTATCATATATCTCTTCCAAAGGATAACCCGTCATACCACTAGCTTTGAACTTCCCCTTACACATTCGGGGACAACCAAAATCACTATCTCGTACATCTTCTCGAAATCTTACCCTCAGATTTCGAATGGACTCAAAAGCAAGCACCTACACAAAGAGTTACAGTACATCACCAAATTGTAAATCATAACACATATTTCATTATACTCATAACCAACTTTTACCTCCAAAGGGATTATGAATCCTGGAATGGAGGCCGAGTCCTTCACAGAGCCTTTTATTTTCATTTTCCTCAGCAGGTAGTGTATAGCCTCGACTACCTTATCAAAAGTCCATCTTCCCCACGGAAAGGATTTACAGGCCTCCAGATCATTCACGATTCTAACTAAGAAATCGTCTATGGGTCCATCATACTTCGTCCTTCCTCCGATTACCGGGCACAAGAAATAAAGAACCGCCATCTTTAGCCGATCTCCACAAGCCTTCATTGTGACCAGCTTCTTTTTCACATCTTGCACTGTTATCTTCTTATTCTTCTTAAAATGTCTTTCACGGAAACTATCACTCTCTAGTTTTTCATACTTCTCTGGGTATTCATGGCACCCGAATCCACATACCAGTGCATGCTCCCTAAGGGAATACCGGATGAGAACACCATTAACCACAAACCAAAGTACTTTTCCTCCCTCATTATTGACTGCCCGAAGAAGTAGCATCCAAATCCCCAAGAGCTTACGGTTTCGTTCCATAAGCATGTGAAAGATGTGACAAAACTGCGGGTGACTTGTGAACCAATTTAACTCGTCTGACCCTTTTAAACCTTTTATCACAGTCACATCATTCTTCACTTCACACCTCGTTTGTATCTTAGGATACTTGATAAACTCTGTGTGCTCCAAATAAAGCTCAGGAGGATGCATATGTTCCATTTCCTCATCTGAATTCTGAAAAATGTAGTCATACACATGATTTAGTTAATTTTTAAAACCAGTAATACTCAGTTCTACCAATAACCCGTTCAACCTAAGAATACTCAGTTATACCTAAGAATACTAATGAATTATAATTCATATTCTTTCTTCGCAGTTCACTATTCTATTCCATAAAACCAACCTACAATATTCCCAATTCTCCAAACCATATTTATCCAAATTAATACTTAGGTTCGTATAGTTACCTTTGAACCACTCTTTCGTTGAACTTCATCTTCTTCCGAACTACTCCATACTCCATACCCAGCATTCCTCTCAAAAACCACTATTTGGTTGTCTCGAGTTGGTTCTGAACTTGTTACCTTTGACCCACTATTTGGTTGAACTTGATCTTCTTCCGAACTCGATACTGCATACCGAGCATTCCTCTCAACAACCACAGCTTCTGGACTTGGTTCTGGAGTTCGTTCTTCAGATGCTTCTTCAATTGCATCTGGAGTTCGTTCTGGACTTGCTTCTGGAGGAGCTGGTGTTTTCGAACCAGTTTCCCTTAGGCGTAAACTCCTCCTTATAGCCTTTTTCAAATTTTTCGTCCGAGGCGCCATCTTATCTAAAACCAATATATTCAAATTAGAAGAGCAACAAAAATCATTTCTTAGTTCACATAGAGCTCCAAATTTGATAAATACAACGAACTTAAACCAATCAACTTAAAAATGATTCAATCTGACCAATCAATCACACTGATTTTTTGCCAAATCGTTCGGATTTCAAAGAGCTCTTCCTCTATCAAATGATTTAAAGGCTTAAGACGAACTTAATGGACAGTTAAAAAAAAAAGGAGATTCACTTACCGTCCACAGAGCAAACTCGAATGCTCGCGAATCAATGGAGAAGAATGGAATGCTCGCTCGCGGATAACTCGAATTAAAGGAAGAGGATTCGAACAGAATGACGAAAACAGCACGGCGAAGTGAATTCGAACAGAATGACGAAAACAAAATGACTACACAAACAGAGCGTCGCTGCTTCGATCGTCGTCTTGGTCCAAGAACGAGCACGGCGAAGTCAATTCGAACTCTTTGAATTCCGATTTGCCAATTGAAGAAAGAAAGAAGATGAATGAGACCAGAAACGAAGAAACTGTAAATTAGGTTTTTACTCCGCATGGGTCGGGTTTATTGAATTAGGGTCAGGTGGATATTATGCGGTTGGGCTGGTAATTATCGATTGAACCAGGGACTTAGATGATTTTACCCGCTTTTACAATTAAAATTAAAATCAAAAATAAAATCCCAAACATAACGGGGTATTTGAGATTTAGTTTCAACAATGAGGGGCAAGCCAGCCATTGATTCTTTTATCTTATCAAAATTTTTACATCGTCATTTTACCAAACTCTCAAATTAACCACACTCTTCACTATCGAGGAAAACATATTCCTCACCGTTACCACCGTTCTTAGAAAATAAATTTTCAACATCCCCAATTGTGTGCTGCAAATTCCTGAGCAAATCCACTAGATAGCAACTACACCGTCGTAACCGCACCGCCACGATTTCTGCACTCTCGTCGAATCTCTAATTTCTTACTTGAAATCTAGGTGATTCCTATTTTTGTTGGGATCAGTGATTTCTATCGTTGAGGGATTTCTCTCGTTTGAGATTTCTAGGTTTTTATTTTTGTTGTTTTCCAAAATTGGGTTTCGAAATTAGAATATGAAGATCTGAGTGTTTGGTAATTGGTGGTTGGATCTGTGATTCAGAATCCATCTAATCGGGATTTGGGGATGAGCTATCGAACATGGAAATACTTTGAATCGTCTTTCAATTGAATCTGTCTCCTCTGATTTTGGGATTTTATTAGATATTCTCGCTATGTTTCTCTATGCATTCGTGTTAAAGGGTTTACGATTGAATCGGATTTCTAACATCAGAATTTGTATGTCCATTTGTGTATGTCCATCAGTAGCGTTCATTTGTGTCTGTCCATCAGTAGCATCCATTTGCATTTGAAAACCTTTGTGCTTCTGTTCGTTGCCCATACCATTGTGTCCATACAGTCGTGTTTGGCTCAGTGGCTATATATAGTGAATATAAGATTGTGGATATGATCATTTAGACAAGCCCAATGGTGGACATAAGATTGTAGAATATGATCAAATGGACAAGAAATGGTTGACATGTTTAGTGTTATCGATTGGACGTAGTTGGTGTAAAGCTACTGATCTTAGTATTTTCTGACGAATCTCATTATGTAATTGAAAAATGAATTGATAATTAGGATTTTGTTTTTCTTTTTGACTGGGAGAGTGAATGTATTTAGAAAATTGGACAAAATTTTGTATTTATTTGACCTTATGGATGGTCAGGTATGGATGTTATGAAGTGGATATGATTCAATAAAACTCTCATAACAATGAAGGAAAGAAACTATGTTTTTCAGTAAACTTAAAACTGTCACATAGCTTGCAACAATGATTTAGAAGTACAAAAACATTTATATATTGGTTATTCTTACATGATTAGACCCTTGTTGCCCAAATTCCCTATAAAATTATTGTTCATAGTGCATACATACTCTTGTTGTATTCACCATTTATAATATTTGAAGCATACAACATACGAGACTCAAAGAAAAGTGAGACTTGGTGTTCCAATGGAGAAAAACTTTGAAAAACTATGAATAAATGCATATATCACAATAGAGTCTCAACAAGCTCCAGCTAGCTCAGTACCGGTGACTTCTTACGACCTGATCACAATTGACTCATCATAAATTATTGTTGGTGATCCAAACTCTCTCGCAAACCCAAAACCAAAACAGTCGCACACTCATTTCGTCGATATCCCTAATGCTTTGCACTACAAAGTAACATGTCCACGAAAACTTGTCCCTGATTTGATCAAGATATGATATCCACGGTAATTTATCCATGAAAACCTGTCCACGACCCTATAGCTCATTTAACATCCAAACATACCACTGCATCATAAGCATCATAAACCTATAACTCATTCATAGTCATTAGATTGTGTGGATTTAGTGTGTCCATGAATTTGTGTCCATACAGTATGTCCATGAGTGTGTCTACATCCGGTGTACCCGAGAGAGTGTTTCATGAGAGTATGTCCATGAGAGAGTGTCCATATAATCGCTTCTTAACCCTTCACTTTTCCTTCCCTTTTAACATGTACAAATATCTTCTCGATTCATCCTGTAGTTTCTCATAGAAACGAGAATAGCCAATACATAGCTTTTTAAGCTAAGAAAATTTGCAACACATAATACTTGTCATAACATATCCACCATAACCGAGCATTAACGAAGAACTACTAAAGAATCAAACAATCACATAAACCACATAGAGAAGTAGCTCCAAAAAATACCTTTCAATTAATTTGATGGAAATTAAAAAAAAAAATCCATGTGGATGATGCCATGTGGAAACACTGAAGTGGATATATAAGCTGAATGTAAAGAATTATGAACGAATAATTGGAAAACAACAAAAATCCGTGTGGTGGACCATGAGGATGATGGCCATCGTCATATGGATAAGCGTTCATGGACATAAATCACATGTAAAACTCAAAGAACTCGTCGAGTTTACCTTCCATGGCGGAAATTCAGAGTTAGCCAGAATTTACTGAATAGTAAATCTGAGTTGAGTTTGGGTATGTCAGCCACCGAAATCCTATGATAGTAGTTTTCAGACTAGTCTCTCACTGTGGGTGGTTGTAAACTAATGTTACATCGAGATTCTTCTGTCGAAATCTATACTTGTGGTGAGTGGTTCTCCGGAACTCCGAGAAGAATCTGGGTTTATGGGATTAGGATTTATGTTGGAGCGAATCTTTGCAATTTGTGGGTGCGAGGTTGCTTTGAAATTTTGATAACGTCGCCGATTTTCTGGATCTTAAAAGTTAAAGTCATCGACAGGAGCGGAATCGCAAACTACTCAATCGCTGGATGTTTCGTCTTCAGTTCGTCTAAAGTATTATTGCGATGTTGTTAAAACAAAAAAAAGATAATTTCGGATTTTCAAGTGGTTCGTATATCAGAAAGTGCCAAATAGAAAGTGCATATTTCTGTAAATGAAAGTGGGTAAAGTGCCCTTGGGTGTATATATTTCCTATTTTTTGTATAAAAAAATGTATAGAATATAATAAAAGGATAATGTTGCACACAAAGGATAATTTTAAATAGCAGATTTAGAAATTTAATTATTAGGAAGAGCTACATAGAAAAATATCCGTCGAAGAAAACGAATCACAAATTGTACGGTCAAGAAATGTTTGGCATCTAGCAAAATAAGTATATGTGCTGGTCAATAATACACGACTTATTATGTCATTGATGAGATTCGTCATCCCCATTTTCTCCTTTATTCATCCTTCAAACATAAGTGGAAGAAGAAGAAAAGTAAAGTGAGATCGTAAGTTTTCTTTCGCCCTCCTCTTTTTCATCCGATTTTAATTTCGCATGTTTTGATTTTCTTGTATTTGATCTGGGAAATAAAAAGAAGACAACTTTATGTAATTTATGGATCCTCGTGACAATTTTGAAAACCAAGTTTTGTATTTGATTCCAAAATTTAGATTCTTGAATTCAATGAAATATACTGGACTTGTATGAACCAAAAATCAATCAAAGTTTTAGTTTTTTTCTTAATCTGATTATTCTTTTGTCTTTAACTCTTCTCAGATCCAATATAAAGCATGGAGATTACAAAAGAAAAGGCTGAGAATCAAACTTGGAGAGACCTTCCCTCAGAGCTTCTCATCTCTGTAATTGCTTATCTTGAAATCGAAGATAACGTACGCGCTTCATCTGTATGCAAATCGTGGCACGAGGCAGCAGTTTCGGTTAGAAACACAGACCAGCCTCCTTGGCTCATGTACTTCCCTAAATCAAGAAACTCTTACGAGTTTTACAATCCATCAAACTGCAAGAAACATACAATGGAGCTGCCTAAATCATTAGCAGGCTCTAAAGTCCGTTACTCTAAAAATGGATGGCTTCTTATGAGCAAAAACATCTCATCAGACTTCGTCTTGTTCAATCCATTTACTATGGATCTTGTGGTCTTGCCTTATCTTGAGCTGTGGTATGGTTACCAATTAGTAGGATTCTCTGGTGCTCCTACATCAAGCAACTGTGTGGTTTTCACAATCAAGGACTATGATCCGGGCCACGTGACCATCCGGACCTGGAGTCCGGGCGAAACCACCTGGTCTTCGATGCAGATCGACTCTCAGTTCCTTGATGTTAAACATAACTATGTCGTCTTCTCAAACGGTATGTTTTACTGTCTCAATTTAAGAAACTGCCTCGCGGTTTTTGATCCATCTCTACGGACATTCCATGTCCTCGATGTGCCTCCACCTAGTTGCCCTGATTACATCGACGATGAGAGTTGGTATGAAGGGAAGTTCATGGTGAGTTATAAAGGAGATATATTTGTCATATGTACATTTGGAAATCAAGAGCCTTTGGTGTTTAAACTCGATCTCGCGCGAGGTGTTTGGGAGAAGAAGGGAAATCTCGGTAGCTTATCGATCTTTGCGAGTATTAGTTCATGTGAATCGAGGACTTATGTCCAAGATGGGATGTCAAGGAATAGTATCTACTTCCCTAAGTTATGTGACAACAAGACTCGCTGTGTGACATATTCGTTTGATGAAGGAAGATACAATCCGCGTGAGCACAATCTTCATTGGGGAAAGCAAAGATCTTCTGAGAACATTTGGATTGAAGCTCCTAAGAACTTTGAATTAGTTTAAAAGTGGTTTTGTAAGCAGTTCTCATGAGTTTGGTAGGAGTTAAAAGAGGTTAAATTAATCATACGAGTTCTATGTAGGTCATTGTGACTAAAACTTTTGTTTCCTCATTATCAGTGTGTTTAGCGTTTGGCTTAATTGGATCATTTGTGATACATACATTTCATTCTTTAAGCATTTCTTGAAAAGTAAGAATAAACGTTCCAAATCAAGAAAACGTATAAAGAAACAGACCATTAAAAACAGAGGTTATGATGCTGAAATCAGGAGTCTTTGGTGTTTAAACTCAATCTTACGCGAGGTGTTTGGGAGAAGAAGGGAAATCTCGGTAGCTTAACATCTTTGTGAGTATTAATTCATGTGAATTAAGGACTTATGTCGATAACGGGAATGTCAAGGAATAGAATCTACTTCCCTAAGTTACAATGAGACTCGTTGTGTGACATATTCGTTTGATGAAGGCAGATACCATCCTCGTGAGCACAATATTAACTAGGGAAACTAAAGATCTTCTGAGAACATTTGGACCGAGGCTCCTAAGAACTTTGAGATAGTTAAAAAGAAGTTCTCATGAGTTAAGAGGTTAGATTAAACATAAAAGTTTCCTCACTATCGGTGTGTTTAGTGTTGGAGATAGTTATAAAGCAAATGGCAATTGTTTGTATGTTCTTTTCTCAGCACGAAATTGTTGTTCTTCTTATCTCCACCATTTACTTTCTTCTTGTGGTTTTGTCTTTCTATTAACTTGTTGACTTTGAAGCGGTGAGTTCTTTTAATAGAAGAGAAGGGACAATGTTTCAAGTAGTTTTGGTCCATCTAGAATTGGAAGGAAAAAATAATATTGACTAATTTTCAAAATTTAGAGTGAGGTTAGTACAACGCTGCTAGCAAAACTGGTAGTAAATACTTCAATATTGAGGTGACAAATATTTGTATGGTTTTTTTATTTTAGTTTTTGGTTTTTGGATTTTGGTTTTTATTTTTAGATTTTGGTTTTTAGATTTTGGTTTTTGATTTTTGTTATAGATTTTGGTTTTTCTAAAAACTTGAATGGTGATTTATTTAGTTTTTGGTTTTTAAGTATTTTTTTATCTAGATTTATTACAAGATCTATCAACAATATTGTAGCACTTAATTGATTATTTAGTGGTAAAACAATATTTTAAAAAATAACAAAAAAATAAAAGGAAATAATGGCAATTTTGTTTAGAAATCCATAAATTGTGGTTTTTGGTTTTTGTTTACAAAATCAAAATATCTTTAAAAACTAGTTTCCTTAAATTTTAGGAAATCTATTTCTTCAAAAACTAGTTTTTGAAAAACTAAAAACCATTGCAAAAACTGCAAACATTCAAAGCTCGAAAACATTCAGTTTTTAGGTCAGATCCAGCAAAGATCATCGATACAAGCATAGCAATAATAGAGTGAAGTTCACGCAGGTGTACACTTGACTTTTTCCGTATATCCCTCTCACTCTCAGGCGTAGGGAATTTGAGGAATTGCTTGAGAAAATTCTCTACCAAGACATCCATTAGAAACTGGCTACTGCTTAAAAAAAAAAAAAGACTTCAATCCTTTGATAGTTTCCCAAATTTGTTTCGTAAGATAATCAAAAACTTCTGCAACATGATGTCTTTTGACACAAAATGTGGAAGAACATGAAAAAGTTGCAACAATGAAAAAAAAAAACGGTATTATGGAAGATGAGAAAGTTGATTGGAAGAGTCTAAGAAAATTTTTCACCAAATGATTGTCCCGACGTCCTTCTTTGGTGAACATTTTTCCTAGACTCTTCCAATCAACTTTCTCATCTTTCAAGATACCGGGTTCATTTTTGCAACTTTTTCACGTTCTTCCACATTTTTTGGAAAGGAGATAACCTCAAACGAACTTTTAGCATCATTGTCCCCACTACGAATTAGTCTTTGGTCATCAACAACAGTCATTAACCTCTAGAGATTCTTCCATATAATATGCTAGACTTTCCAGATTTTCTTTTGCATCTACAAGACATTTTGCAGCCACACTCATGAAAGCATTGCTGTAGAAAATCAGAATCAAAGCGAAAACATTAATCTCATGTTTTTTTTATTTAGCTGTTTAAAATTCAAATTTTACCATAAAGATAGTCGGAAACATTTTGTGTCAAAAAAACTCTAACCACTGAATCAACAACCGAGCCTTTCCACTGCTTAAACTTTCTATTCCCTGCAAATTAGTAACCGTTAACATAATGGGAAGCAACAAAATATTATTAACAGTTTAATCACATAATGGGAAGCAACAAAATATTATTAACAGTTTAATCATAACAATATACCTTATATGTGGTCAGATAAACTTGGATTCCTTAAAACAGTATAAATACGTATAAGCTCGTGCTAAACATTAATACAGTTTGATAACAACAATTTACCTTGCAGAAGATGCATCCGGCTGATGAAAAGCTCTATTCGACTTTGAAAGATCTCTCTTTCCACATTCCACCTGGACTCTGTCTCCTTGGCCGCACATGATCTGCCTGGAAGATCATTTTACATCAATAGCTCCCATTCCTTAACGGTTTGAGGATCAAGATTAACCTTTGCGGTGACAAGTTGCAAGTTTTCTTTGCCTTGCCCAAAACTGTCACATCCTTACTTTTTTTATTGGTTATTCTTGTACTGCAAAAAAAAATAACAGTTGAATATTCCCCTAAAAATTTGAAAAAGAAATCAAAATGATATATGTGATTCAAAACATGGAAATCAGTTCTACGAAATTTGAATCATCTTTCACCATCATATAAAGCAAACACGTAAGATTAAGTAACAATTGGATGCTATGTCATAAATACATTATAATATCTACAAGAAAATTTAGTCAAAATGATTTACCTTGAGGAATTTTTGACTTATCACCTTTTTTTTTCTTTCCAAAATCTTCTTTTGATGAACACCTATAGCCAAATAATCTAAAACTTGAATAAGTAATAAATGGTTACGCCATAGATATATTGAAACTCGACCTAAATTCAAATAATTTGAACTGGCTTGTTACCTTTAGGAATTTCTGATTCTTCGGTCTTAATCGCTGTCCCAAGAACAACCGACCAGGGAGCTTTATCTGAGTCATTTGAATCTTCAAATCGTTGTCTCCTGCATCTTTGTTTTTTTTTTTCCATATATATTGATCAATTAACACAACCAAATTATATGAAAAGATAACTTTCAATCAAAATTTCAAGAGTCTCATGACTCTCACATCTCATCGGCAAAATAATAACGCCACTATTCCAAAACTGAAACCCCTAAATAGCAATTTCTAAATAAAACCAAACCAAACAAACAAAACATCAAAAGCTGAAACACGAGATAGTTCGATGTAATTTTCAGAGGGATACGAAAGAGGAAATCACAACAACTTGCAAACAGAGAATTCCAAAAAGAACACTTATGACTAAATTAAGTCTAATTACTGTATTGAGATAAAGTTGAATAATAGGTTTGTTTTTTTTTTTTTTTTGTGCTAAAAGGGTTTGCCTAATAGGTTTGTTGTAATCTAATATTCTATATTCTAGCTTAATTATCTCTATCTAGATTAGATTACCTATTTGTGTAAATACTCTATTTTGTGAATCAATACAAACAACACTTTTTCATTCATTCCATTCATAACATGGTATCATAGCAGTCGATTCTTGGGAATTAGAATTAAGTTTCCGCACTAAAACTCTTACGATCTTACCTTGATGAGAGATCATGGAGAAATTGACTCTTGGTGGAGAAGAAGGGGGAGACGGTGGTACACACGATGAAGATGACATTGGTAGTTGGATTACATAGTTTTTTTTATTAATCTCGGTTTTCTCTTAAGTTTGATTTTTTTTTGCTTTTCTTTAATTATATTTTGGTTTTGGTTTTGGTTTTAAAACTGTGAAGGAGATCTTTATCATAATTACGTTTAAGGGTTTAAGGTTGTTCACAAGCTATTGGTTTTTTTCCTTCTACTTCTACAAATTTATATTTTCTACTATTTCTTCGACAATCATGCCGGAGATTACCTCTACTTACGTCGCCATCATCACCATACTAGCTTCTGATTACTATCTACAATGTCGATTCTGATTTCGTTGCCTCGAAATCATATCGGAAAGTTCTACTACTTCTACTTCTACAACTACTTTCAACGAGAGTTCAGGCTTCTACTACTGATGGCATGATTCTTTTCAAGTTGGAGATTCAAGACACTTCACTTCCAACTTGAGGGAGGGTATTGAGATAAAGATGAATAATAGGTTTGTTGTAATCTAATATTAACTTATCTCTATCTAGATTAGATTACCTATTTGTATAAATACTTGTTGTGAAATAAGAACGAAAAAGTAAAGAGACAAAACGATTTGAGGCAAATACCCTTCGAAGGTTTCTTATTAACTCGTGGGATGAATTATTTACAAACCTAAGAACTTGTATTTATAAGCCCCAAAAAAACCCGATTTCCTAAATCACTTAGAAAAGGAGTTTTCTTTTCCTAGGAGTTTCCTTTTCCTAAGCCCAATTGGAAACCGTACCCTAGACCCCTTTGATTATTTGTCACCAGAAATAACAAACTTCACCTTGACAAAAAATCTCTTCATGGGTCCTCTTGCTTCTTCCTCTAGCATTGGAAGACATGGAGCAACTCCAAGCAGTGCTTGAACTTCTCCACAGTAACTGGCTTGGTTAGCATATCAGCCGCATTCCCCTGACGTATGCACTTTCTCCAGAATGATCTCACCATAAGCAACTAACTCCCTTATTTTGTGAAACCTCACATGAATGTGCTTTGTCCTTGAATGATACACTTGATTTTTCGCCAAAAATATTTCACTCTGGCTATCACAGTGTAGCTGAACTCCACCTTGCTCAATACCCAATTCTGTCACAAGTCCTTGAACCAAAAGTGCCTCCTTTGCTGCTTTCGCCAATGCCATGTATTCAACCTCTGTGGTAGATAGTGCAACAACAGACTGTAGCACAGATCTCTAACATATAGGTCCTCCAGCTAGTGTAAACACAAAGCCTGTAGTGGACCTTCTGTTATCCAAATCTCCTGCATAATCTGAATCAACATACCCCAAAACTGAAACACTCTCTTGGCCTCCAAACATAAGCCCACGATCAGTTGTACCCTTCAAATACCTGAGAATCCATTTCACAGCTTCCCAATGTTCTCTCCCAGGTTTCGACATGTACTTGCTGACTTGACTAACAGCTTGAGCCAAATCTGGTCTTGTACAAACCATGGCATACATAAGACAACCAACAGCACTAGCATAAGGAACTTGTTCCATACCTCTGATTTCTTCTTCAGACTTAGGAGACTGAGCAGCTGAAAGACTGAAATGATTCGCCAAAGGTGTAGAAACTGGTTTAGCACTTGCCATGTCAAACCTTTCTAGAACCTTCTGTATGTAGCTCTTCTGAGACAGCCATAATCTCCTAGAGCTCCTCTCTCTGCGAATTTCCATCCCAAGGATCTTCTTGGCTGCGCCTAGATCCTTCATCTCAAACTCTATGCCCAATAACCTCTTTAACTCCGCAATATCACCCATATTGCTCCCAGCAATAAGCATATCATCTACATAAAGCAACAAGAGTATAGGAGGATGACCATCACGACACTTCACATAGACACAACAGTCATACTCACATCGTTGATAGCCAATCTTTACCATGTAGGAGTCAAACCGCTTGTACCATTGTCTTGGAGCCTGCTTCAACCCATACAGAGACTTCCTCAATCTGCATACAAGCTTCTCCTCACCTGGTTTCACAAGCCCCTCTGGCTGCTCCATGTAGATCTCTTCCTCCAAATCTCCATGAAGGAAAGCTGTCTTCACATCCATCTGTTCAAGATGAAAGTCCCAGCTAGCTACCAAACCAAGCACAATTCGAATTGTAGTGTGCCTTACAACAGGAGAGAAAATCTCGTCATAATCTACTCTCTTTCTTTGTGAGTACCCCTTTGCGACCAATCTTGCCTTGAACTTCATGAACTCCTTTTCAGACATCCCTGGTTTTCTAGTGAAAACCCACTTGCATCCAATCGCCTTCTTGCCCTTTGGTAAAAGGACAAGATCCCAAGTACGGTTCTTGCTTAGACTCTCATGTTCTTCCATCACAGCCCCTGTCCATTCCTCCTTATCCAGACTAGCAATATCTTCTTTATAAGTCAATGGAACATCTGACTCAATAGAAAGAGCAAAACCGACCATGTCTTCAAAACCATATCTTACTGGCGCCTTTTTGATCCTGTCTGCCTGTATCACTACTCTCCTCTGCTTCTTCCTGCTCTTCTTCCTGCTCTTCTTCCTGCTCATCCTCCTGCTGAACATCCTTCTCATCTTCAGGAGGCTTCTCAGGATTTACTGCTACTAGCTTAGCCTTACTAAGCGCCTTCTGAGTCTTCCCAGATTCTTTTTCAGTCTCAAACATAACAGACATTGGTTCTGACCTCGCCTGTTCCACCATGTACTGCTCATCGAACACCACATCTCTGCTGAAAATTCTCTTCTTAGCCTCAGGATCCCATAACTTGAAGCCCTTAACACCTTTCTCAAAGCCTAGAAAGATGTTCTTCTTGGATTTCGAATCTAGCTTAGACCTTTCATCGCTTGGTATAAGCATGTAGGCTGGACATCCAAAAATCTTCAAGTTTGATAGATCAATATCTACCCCAGTCCAAATCTCTTCAACGACCTTTCCTTCAAGAGAGCTCCTTGGCGATCTATTGATGAGATAAACCGCCATGTTTACTGCGTCTGCCCAAAACTGCTTTGGAAGCCCTGCATTCAACCTCAAACACCTAGCCTTCTCAGCGATAGTTCGATTCATCCTTTCACTGACTTCGTTTTGCTGTGGCGTTTTCCTCACTGTATAGTGCCTTTGAATACCATTCTCCTCACAGAACTTGACAAATTTCCCATCAGTATACTCTGTGCCATTATCTGATCTTAGATACTTCACCTTTCTCTCTGTTTAGTTCTCAACTTTAGCCTTTCAAGTCTTGAATTTTTCAAATACCTCAGACTTCTGCCTCATGAAGTATACCCACACCTTCTTTGAAAAATTATCAATGAAGATAACGAAGTATCTAGATCCTCCCAATGACTGCTCTCGAGTTGGTCCCCACACATCAGAATGGACATAGTCTAGAAGACCCTTTGTCGTGTGTAGACCTGTCTTGAAAGTGATATATCATGGTTTTTCCGTGTTTTTGACCATGATATAGTCTTTGTTTATAGAGTCTTTTTGGTGTTTTTAGAGTCCTATTAGAGTCTTTACAGGTTCAGGAGCGTTTGGAGCATAATTGGAGATTTTGGAGCTTTCTGGAGCGTTGTGGATGAAGATGCTGAAAAGATGAAGTCGAAGTGGTGCTGAATGAACAGTGTCGATCGACACTGTTCATGGTGTCGATCGACAACCCCTTAATCAGAAGACAATCGCGACGTTTACAAGATTGAAGAAAAAGGAAATTGCCCAGAAGTTTTCCTTATTTACAAAAGTGCCCCAAATCGTGATTTAACCCTTATTTAAGGATTTCAGAGCCATTGTTTAGGCCAGACACAGATTATTTTAGAGAGAGATTTGGGGAGATAGATCCTATACTCTGTTCTTGAGAGATTTTGAACCCCTTTATTTCTCTTCTTTATTATTTTATGCAAACTATTTTATTCATGATGTTTTCTTCATTCACCATGTCTGAGTAGTTTGCTAGTTAGGTTTTGGGTTATTCAAGGGTTGATGATAGGTTGTTAGAATTGAATTACTGTTGGGATAAATCTGCTTGTTCTTCATCTGGATTTGTGATTAATGCTTATTCTAGCTTCATGACCTAGAATCTGATCTTAGGTTGATTTAATAGATGCGAGAGTATTATTGATTGCCTGAACTAATGTTAGATGAGCAAAATACCTATTCGCAAAGAGATTTGGTTTAGGGATTTTGTGAACAATCGAACCTGTTATTAATGCTTGTCTAAATTGATAGGATTTGCAAAGAGATTTGGAATTCTAGGGTTTAGACATAGATAATCTTCGCAGCGAGAGTTGGTTGATTTTATAATTGTGTTTCGAGTTCTAGAACGGTTCTTAATAAATATCCTAACAGATTTCTATTCTGCAACTTGGATTCATACCTGCGAATTTCCCATAGCCTAGCGTTTTGTCTCCTGAATTCACCAAGTCGTTAATTATTTACTGTCTTTTATTTCTGATTTTATTATTAGCTTAATTTGAAATTAAAAGTCTGCTGTGTCACTATCTCTTTCCCTGTGGATTCGATCCCTAAATACTACAGTGATCTCTTAATTTGAGAGAGTAGCTCTAGGGTAAATTTGACCCCTATCAAATTTTGGCGCCGTTGCCGGAGAAAGAGATTAGTTGCCTACAGATTTTTAGTATTAGGATTTTGTCTAAGTTTTTATTTTGTTTTTGGTTACTGATTTTCTGCAACTTTTTCTTGTGTCCGTTTCAGGTGTATGCTTAATCGCAGTACCAGAAGCAACAAGGAAAAGGATCTTGTGATTTTGAGCGTAGACGAACTCGCCAGATTGGAGAGGACAAACAGGAAAGCCAAGAAAGAATCTACAATGGTCAATCCACTCATTCTGATGAGAGGCGAAGAGGGTCAGTTGGTTGATGCAGAAGGGCACAGAAGGAACGAGCAAGGACAGAGATTAGATGAAAACGGGGCTGTTGTCGTAGAACCAGTAGGTGTCAATCGACACAACCTTGGTGTCGATCGACACCAAGCGCAACAACAGATACCACGACGTGGTATGACATTGGGTGATTACAACAGGCCTGATCAGTTCTATGCTAATAGAGCTGCGATTCGTCCTCCAGCTTTCCAGAGGAATGACTTCGAGCTGAAGCCTGCTTTCTACACACTTGTGGCTCAGCATCCTTTCCATGGTCTTCCTAATGAGCATCCCATGGACCACATAGAGAGGTTTGAAGATTTGGCATCAAGTATTAAGACTAATGGAGTGTCCAATGACTATCTCTTCTGAAGCTCTTCCCTTACTCACTTGCTGGAGATGCTGCATATTGGCTGAAGCAGTTGGAACCAGGATCATTAACTACCTGGGAGGACACAAAGAATGCATTCCTGTGCAATTTCTTTGATGATGCAAGATCTGAGGAGCTGAGGATGAAGATCTCTACTTTTTCTCAAGGACCTATTGAAGCATTCAAGGCTGCTTGGGTGAGATTTAAAGCCTATCAAAGAGACTGTCCGCACCATGGTTTCACTGAGGTTCAACTGCTGGGAATCTTCTTCAGAGGTGTTGATTGGAGATACCAGATGGCTTTAGATGCTGCAAGCAATGGGAACTTCAACACCCAATATCCAGAGAATGCTACCATTCTAATTGAGAACTTGGCTTCTAGCAATAGTATCAAGAATGCAGACCTTGAGAGGAAGAAGAAGGCTGGAAACATTGATGGAAGTCAGATTGCTGAGGTGAATGCTAAGCTAGACTCGATGCATAGCCTTCTAATGGGAAAGAAGCAAGTTCAGTTTGCTGCTGAAGTTGATACTTTTGAGCCTGAAGAACAAGAAGTTAACTACATCAATGGAGCTGGTTTTCAAGGTCAGAGATTTGGCAATCAGCAAGGTTATGGTCCCTCTTACCAGAAATCTTTCCAGAGCAATAACTTCAACAGAAATTATGGTACTTCTTCCTACCAGAAACCTCCTGCACAAGACAATGAGATGAAGTCTATGCTGGAACAGATCTTGGAGGGTCAACAAAAGATGACTGTGGACTTCAATGGGAAGATTGATGCCTTGTACACTGATCTGAATGGGAAATTTGAGTCCCTGAGTACTCATGTGAAGCAATTGGATGTTCAGGTTGCTCAAACTGCGGGAGCTTTGAAAATACAAGAGGGATTTCTTCCGGGAAAGACAGACACAAATCCGAGGAATCATGTGAATGCCATCACGATTTAGGGTGGAAGAAGCCTTCAACCAGTGCTGGAAACGGGTCTGAATGCTGAAGAAATTGTGGAGTTTCAGGCTGAAGAAGAAGATGTCGCAGCTGCAGGACAGGTGTCGATCGACACCACTACTGAGTGTCGATCGACACCGGTCGAAACCCCCGATGATTCGACTCGAGACGGACCGAAATCGAGCATGATCGACACCCTCCCCAGATTTCACCAGATACGTTTAAAACTTCAAAAAGTGCAGAAGAAAGGGTGTACAAGCCCAAGATTCCATACCCTCCTCTACCCAAACACCTCAGGCCACCCATTAGTGCAGAGAAGCTAGTTGCTTTCAACAAGAGGGTGGAAAGGATTCCTAAGGAAATCTCCTTTGATGAGGCTTATGAGAAGTATCCCTTGTGTGCTTTCTTCCAGAATAGCAGAGAAAATTTTTAAGAGATGGAAGAACTTTTTCACAAGGCAAGGGATACACCACCACCACCACCAATGAAGCAGCTGCTTAAGGTTGAAGATCCAGGGATGTTTGTTGTTCCATGCTCCATTGGAGGAGTTGAGTTTGACAAATCTATCTGCGATTCTGGTGCTAGTGTGAATCTCATGTCAAGGGACATTGCAGAGAGATTAGGGATTGCTAACATTCAACCCCCAAACATGACCCTCGAGTTTGCCAACTCTTCTACCACAGTCCCCTTTGGTACAATTCCAGACTTGCTTGTCAAAGTGGGGAGTTGTCTAGTACCAACTGATTTTCAGGTTGTGGAAGTGAGCAAGAATTCTGTTATGCCATTCATTCTTGGGAGACCATTCATGGCGACAGTAGGTGCAGTTGTGGACATGCCTAACAAGAGAATCTCTTTCTCTAATGTTGACAAAGGAGTCTTCTACAAAGCTATCCCTACTACTGGAACTCCAAATCACGTCTCTTGCATTGCTGTGATTGCTAGAGACAAGCTGATGGCAGACGTTTCTCAGGAAAGACCTTGTGACAAAAGTGATGCAGATAAAGTCCTTGGTGAAAATCCTATCATGATCACAAAGGGAACCAAAAAAATAGCAAAGGTGAAGAAGAGAGTGGAGAGCCAAAGGATCAAGGGAGATCTTCAAGTCACTTTGATACCTCAGAGCTGTGATGGGAACTCAATTGAGTATAAAGTGAAGTGCAAAGGAACATCGAAGCCTTTCTCTAAGGTTAGAGCACTTCTTACATCTGAGATGAAGGAAAAAGGGGAAGATGCTGTGAAGGGATCATTGGGCAGAGTGTTGAAGCTAAAGGTGTCTGAATGTGGAGCTTGTTTTGAAGCGAGTTCTCATGCTGCACCCGCTGACTGATTTCCAGCCATCCAAGTCAAGCTAATGACTTAAAACAAGCGCTTAGTGGGAGGCAACCCACTGGTAAGTTCTCTAATTTTCGTTTTTTTTTTGTTTTAATTACTAACTATTGATTTTTGGTTTTACTTGAAAAAAAAAAAAAAAAAAAAAAAAAAATTTGACGAAACGGACGGATATCGACCGTGGTCGATACTGAGCTCGACATGAACAGTGTCTATCGACACTATTCATTGGTGTCGATCGACACCCCCTCGCAGGTAATTCTACTCACTTGTTTTCTTTATATTTCTCTCAATTCTTAACGGATTTGAGTGATTTAAGAGCCTAAGTTGTGTAGATTTTCGTTCTCTATCCATCCTGACCATTATCTATTTTATTTGGTTTGTTTCTGACCTTAAGATTTAATCACACTGAGGACAGTGTTGTTTAAGTCTGGGGGAGGTAGTTACTAACATTGTGTCTTGTTTTGAGGTCAGTTTATTGAGTCAAAAATCGGTTTTATTGAGTCAAAATTTGGTTGAAAGTTTTAGCATCTCTTGGAACTAGTCACAGAACATTGATACTTGAAGGACCATTGCCATAGTGTTGATTTCGGGTCTAACTAGGTAGAACGCTATAGGTGGATCAGTCTATCGGAGAAAGTTTAGATTCCTAGAGAGTTCATAAACTTTGTTGTTAACTCCACCCTAATGAACTTACAATTTCTCATCTTGGGGCTTGGTATGCATTGAATTTGACTCCTCTTTTAGCAATAGCAAGATAAGTTAGGTACAATCTTTCTTTGATCTTCTCTTGTGGAATAAAAAAAAAAAAGATGAAAATAATAAGTCTAAGAACGGAAACCAGAGTCCCTTAAAGGATAATGATGGGAGCTTACACTCATGAACACGTCTCCTCACAAGGAACATAATTAGTGAGTGGCACCGTTCTTGAACTTTGATGAGAAAAGAAAAGAAAGTCGATAAAAAAAAATAAAATGATACCCTAGAAAAGTAGGGAGAAATCGACTAAGAGAAGAGAAAATAAGAGAGTTGTACTGAGATTATCTTTGTCTAGGAGCTTGGAAGGGATAGAGTCTAGAAAGTTCTTTGATCGATATTCCCTCGATGAGACCGCACCTAATTAATGAAAGGGGTTAACAATAGAGGTTCTGAATTTTTCAAAGGGGTTTAAATCGTATTTGGAAGATTGCTAAGCTTGTAGTAAGTACACCGAAATTCTACTTGAGGTTGGCTCTATGGTATGTGGATTCAAGGGTATTGGTCAATGTGGCGTTCCTAAGATTTGCTAACTGTTTCTATGTTTTCAAACCTCGATTCCATTCTAAGTTTCTGTTTTGCTTGAGGGCAAGCAAAAGCTAAGTCTGGGGGAGTTGATATATCATGGTTTTTATGGTTTTTAGCCATGATATAAGTCTTATTTATAGAGTCTTTTTGGTGTTTTTAGAGTCCTATTAGAGTCTTTACAGGTTCAGGAGCGTTTGGAGCATAATTGGAGATTTTGGAGCTTTCTGGAGCGTTGTGGATGAAGCTGCTGAAAAGATGAAGTCGAAGTGGTGCTGAATGAACAGTGTCGATCGACACTGTTCATGGTGTCGATCGACACCCCCTAAATCAGAAGACAATCGCGACGTTTACAAGATTGAAGAAAAAGGAAATTGCCCAGAAGTTTTCCTTATTTACAAAAGTGCCCCAAATCGTGATTTAACCCTTATTTAAGGATTTCAGAGCCATTGTTTAGGCGACACAGATTATTTTAGAGAGAGATTTGGGGAGATAGATCCTATACTCTGTTCTTGAGAGATTTTGAACCCCTTTATTTCTCTTCTTTATTATTTTATGCAAACTATTTTATTCATGATGTTTTCTTCATTCACCATGTCTGAGTAGTTTGCTAGTTAGGTTTTGGGTTATTCAAGGGTTGATGATAGGTTGTTAGAATTGAATTACTGTCGGGATAAATCTGCTTGTTCTTCATCTGGATTTGTGATTAATGCTTATTCTAGCTTCATGACCTAGAATCTGATCTTAGGTTGATTAATAGATGCGAGAGTATTATTGATTGCCTGAACTAATGTTAGATGAGCAAAATACCTATTCGCAAAGAGATTTGGTTTAGGGATTTTGTGAACAATCGAACCTGTTATTAATGCTTGTCTGAATTGATAGGATTTGCAAAGAGATTTGGAATTCTAGGATTTAGACATAGATAATCTTCGCAGCGAGAGTTGGTTGATTTTATAATTGTGTTTCGAGTTCTAGAACGGTTCTTAATAAATATCCTAACAGATTTCTATTCTGCAACTTGGATTCATACCTGCGAATTTCCCATAGCCTAGCGTTTTGTCTCCTGAATTCACCAAGTCGTTAATTATTTGCTGTCTTTTATTTCTGATTTTATTCTTAGCTTAATTTGAAATTAAAAGTCTGCTGTGTCACTATCTCTTTCCCTGTGGATTCGATCCCTAAATACTACAGTGATCTCTTAATTTGAGAGAGTAGCTCTAGGGTAAATTTGACCCCTATCAGAAAGACACTTTGTTCGCCTGCCTTCCTCTGTCCTGATTGTTCGCAAACAATCCATCACCATGAGAACCTTCTGCTCCAGACTTCTGTCTTCGCTCATAATGAGATTGGAGTGAGACAGCAACCGTCTCCAAGGATATTGTCTCCTTGTTGCATGTGAGTGCTGTTAGCAGATTCTCATACGAAGGAGGCAACGAACACAACATAATCATGGTTTTATCTTCGTCCTCAACTTTTACCCCCACACGAGCCAGATTCCCGACGATCTGATTGAAGGCGTGTACATGCTGTATCAGATCTGTTCCTTCAGCCCGTACAAACGCTGCTTGAGATACAGCTTGCTAGACAGCGACTTTGACATGTACATATTCTCCAGTTACTCCCAGATCTCCTTACAGGTTGTGAGATCTTCCACCTAAAGCATCACCTCGTCTGAAAGACACAGACGAATTGTCGACGCAGCCTGCGCCTGCATCTCCTCCCAATCCTCATCCTCGATTGCTGGTTTTTCTTTCGTCAACGCTTTCCTGATCTTCTGCTGTGTTAGAAGATCCTTCCCTCGTCCTTGCCAAAGACCGAAAATTTCCCTTCCCATCGAATCGCGGAATCTCGAACTTAAGGGAACCTCCTGTCACTGAAACCTGGCTCTAATACCAGTTGTTGTGAAATAAAAACGAAAAAGTAAAGAGACAAAACGATTTGAGGTAAATACCCTTCTAAGGTTTCTTATTAACTCGTGGGATGAATTATTTACAAACCTAAGAACTTGTATTTATATAAGCCCCAAAAAAACCCGATTTCCTAAACCACTTAGAAAAGGAGTTTCCTTTTCCTAAGAGTTTCCTTTTCCTAAGCCCAATTGGAAACCGTACCCTAGACCCCTTTGATTATTTGTCACCAGAAATAACAAAACTCTATTTTGTGAATCAATACAAACAACACTTTTCCATTCATTCCATTCATTCCATTCATTACAAACTGAGAGGAACGATCACAAAAGGAGAAGCAGAAAAAAAACGAGAGCTAGAACAAAGCAAGATTAAAGCTTACCAAAGACTTGCTGTCTGTCTAGTTTGCGGCTCTAGAGAGAGACAAAGAGGTTTGATGGCAGATAGAACCAAAGATTACATCATTCATTGGCAATAAATCAAATTTTATTAAATAGAGATTAAACTCAGGAAATAACACAGGATCTCCGATGGATTCAGCAGAGAAAGCATCATCATAAAATACGGTTTCGAGTTCATGAGTCACCAGTGTTCCGCTGTGAGAAGGATCACAAAACAACAACCACTTCTTCTTCTTCTCCTCCGCATCCAAAAGTGCTAGTGGCAAGAGTGCGGAGCCTGCTCGGATTTCACACCAATAAGGAATAAAATCCAGATTTATGGAACGCTTTCCTTTTCTTAAATCTAAAATGAATTTAAAATATGATGTGTCATTGTTTATAGAGAAAGTCCTTCAAATAGCATGGAAATAAGTTTTCGTTCCTAAAATGCCACACACGCTCAAATTTTGACATCCCTAACATTTTTCATTAATCCACTGACCTTATTGCCCTCGATTAAATAAGAAATTTTTGAAAGAAAAAAAAAACTTACGGTTCTTCTTCACCATCGTTGATCATTTTGAAATCACCGATCTCACAGTCCGATCGCCGATCTCACACTCCGATTGCCAATCATGTCTCCGATTTCCGATCAAGTCTCCGTTCGCCGATCAAGTCTCTGATCCGCATCAATTTCGACCAAGTCACCGTTCGTCACCATCATAGACAAAAATTTGTTTGGGTCACCAAACCAAAACCTACGCTGCTTTAAATTTTCTCAAGAAATGTCGAACGAAAACGAAGCCAGTAGAGATTAAAGGGATTTCGAGAAGTTTTATATCACTCCTTTTGATGTCAAAACGCGATTTCTCTTTCTCTCGCGTTTTTTTTGGGCGTTCTCGGGGTTTCTGAGCGTGCGCGTGTTTTGGGAATTTGTGAGAAGCAATTTTTTCTTGCTTCACTTGTTCTCAGGATCTCGTTTTGGTTTTGATTAATCCAGGTTCGTTTAGTTTTTTAATGTGATACATTTTTTTCGTTTCTAGGAAAATTCCGTTATTCCTTTTGTGTTTTATTGTAATGGATCGGTGAGAAAGTTTGGATTCTTTTGAGGAATTTAGCCTACCCATTTTGGGGATTTCTCTTTTTGGTGCAGTTTGCTTCTATTGATGTTGAAACACAGCTCTTGGTGTTAGTGGCTGCTTTGGTTGATTTCAACATTTACGGCTACTGTTGTTTAATCAAAGGTGATTCAGCCATTCTATAGATGAGAAGGTTTTAAACAAATTGATATGATGACAACTTTTGATAGAATCTGCAGGCTTTTCTGTTCACTCTGACAGATCTGAATCATATATGTGATCATATGGGTTTTTGATTAGGTAACTTTTTAAAGAAAGAAGGTGAAGATGTGGTAAAATCAAGCATTGTTCAGCTGCCTAGATTATCAGATTGAAGTAAGAAAAATTCAGTATTGAAGAAAATTGATTATGAGTTTGCTCGATGCAGCTCAGATATACATTTTACAAGGATCAGCTAAGATATACATTTTACAAGGACTAGCTCAGATATCAAGACGTTTTAGGAAGCTTTTCATATGGTTTAGGAATGCTTTCCTGATTTTTTTATTCGGACATTCTGAACACGATTATTCTCTTATTTTTGTTGTTTGATCGTGGTTACGAGTCTATTTGAATTATATATTGGATGATATTTTATTTATTTTGAAAAATATACTAATTCTATTACATGTAAAATTTTAGGAAACAATCATATATATTTAGAAAGGCCTTCCTCAAACCGACACAAACGTGTTTAAGACTTTCACAAACAAGTCCTAAGTCTGAAATGAACATGTGGTCTTCAAGTATTTCTTCTGAATATGAATCGGTGCAGTCACAAACAAGTCCTAAGTCATATACATTTTGACTGACGAAGACAAGCTTGTGGATGATTAGGAAGGTCATTCTAAACATGATTATTTTTGGTTTTCGTCGTGGTTCTTGTTTTTA
>JAHZTW010000002.1:56518922-56634188 GCA_020283515.1 Alliaria petiolata
GGAGATAAAAGAGGTTTCGACTTTTAGATTTTAGGGTTCGTTGCTTCAAATCTGTTCGTCTCAGTTCGCCGGCGAATCAAGAGGTTGGAATTTTAGGGTTCGTCTCGTACGTCGCTTTGTTCATCGTTGGGAAGAGAGAATTTTCTGTTTTCTAGATACAAGGGCAAAATGGTCAACAATAAAATGAAATATGTTAGGGTAGGAAGAAACGTTGCGTCCGTGTTAGTTTTGGAAGTAAAACATGTTTTAGTGGTAAATATGAAAATTGCCCTTGTTTATAAGATTATAATTTTTATTAAGTAAAATAATAATATAAGAATTAATTTTTATCTAATTAAATAACTAAATTATTTTAAATACTAACATTGTTTTCTGAACACGTTTGCGCTATATGACATGTGTGAAAAAATAAAAATAAATGAAGAATTGTTTGACATTTTATAAAACTGAAAAAACATTCCTTCAATATATGCTTATATCGTATATTTCAACATATTTTTACATTTTTCGTTGAAAATTGGACAACTCCGGTAATATGTATATCATACTCTCACTTATCTCATCATACAAAAATCAACTTTCACCCTAAGTTTTCTCTAATTTTTTTCGCCGACCACTTCTCCATTATGTCTCCTCCCCGCTCTGATTCCGCCGGATTGAGCCTTTCTCGCCCAGAGTACAGTAAGTTCTCTCCATCCTTCACCCTAAATTTTTTCTACTCTTTTGCGCTTATTTTGTGAGGTTTGGCGGTGAGGTGGGGCTAACCCAGTAGAAAATTCTATATTAGACTCCTGCTTCCGGTGACACTTGCACGGTTTTTCTGCTTCTCGCTAGTTTTAGGTTAAACTCGTAGTCGATGGTTTGTGTTTTAGAAGAAAGTTGGGGTCATTTATTAGTAGGTTTATTATGAATTTTTGGGTTATATGATGGTACACTTTTTTTATCATGGGGTACATTTAATTAAAAATTTCAAATTGTCAGACTTCATTGTTCAATCTTTCATATTAACCGACTCTTTGTTAATTTATCATAGGAATATGGATAACGTGTTCCACCTAATAACCGACTTACTTGATGATATATCATGGTTTTTACCGGTTTTTGACCATGATATAAGTCCGTTTTATAGAGTCTTTTGGTCTTTTTAGAGTCCTATTAGAGTCTTTACAGGTTGGACTACGATTGGAGAATAATTGGAGATTTTTGAGCATTCTGGAGCATTGTGGAAGAAGCTGCGAAGTGATGAAGTCAAGAGTCATATTTTACAAGGAGTGTCGATCGACACTACTCTGGTGTCGATCGACATCAATCGTGGATTCACAAAGCCGCCTGATTTTACATGTCTTGAAAGAAAAGAAAATTGCCCATAAGTTTTTCTTATTTGCAAAAGTGCCTCAGCTCGTGTTTCTACCCTTATATATAGTTTTCAAAGCCATTCTTTAGGTATTATCTCATATTTTAAGAATCTTAGAAGTTTAGGTTTTTGGAGAGAAAAATCAGACTCCTTTAGAGCAGATTTGGAACTCTTTTATTTCTTCTATTGATTTCTTTTATGCTTTCTATTCAAATAATGATTTATGTTTCATTGATCATGTCTGAGTAGTTTGCTTGTTAGGTTTAGGGTTTTTCAAAGGTGATTGATGAATTGTTAGGTTAAATTGAATTGTTAGGATAAAATCATTAGAGTTCTTCATCTGGATTTGTGATTAATGCTTATTCTAGCTTCGCAACCTAGAATCTGATCTTAGGTTAATTAATAGATGCGAGAGTATTATTGATTGCCTGAATTAATGAAAATACCTATTCGCAAAGAGATTTGGTTTAGGAATTTTGTGAACAATCGAACCTGTTATTAATGCTTGTCTGAATTGTTAGAATTCGCAAAGAGATTTGGAATTCTAGGGTTTAGACATAGATAATCTTCGCAGCGAGAGTTGGTTGATTTTATTATTTTGTTTCGAGTTCAAGAACAGTTCTTCATAATTCCTAACATTCTGTCTAGATATGCAATTAGGATTCACCTGAGAATTTTCCTGAACCTAGCTTTTGTCTCCTGAATTTACTAAGTTTTTAATTGCATGCTGTCTTTTACTTTTAATCTTTACTCTTAGCTTAATTTGAATTTAAAATTCTGCTCTGTCACTATCTCATTCCCTGTGGATTCGATCTCTAAATACTACAGTGATCTCTTAATTTGAGAGAGTAGCTCTAGGGTAAATTTGAGAGCATATCACTCGATGATGTACTAATGAGGGTGGACAGAGAATCTGCAAAATATGCTTGCCGTGCAGCTTGTGCGTGTAAGATACTTAACAAAACCTTGAAGGAGCCATCTGTTATGCATGAGCGAGTTCGTTACAGACATCACCATTATGAATCACTATCCTCCATTCTTCAAATTGGCTCTCTCATCCGGGAATCCTAAGGCATTCTACATGCAATGGATGAGTACAATAGTAGTTCGCCGTGACATTGAGGAATATGGTCGCATATTTCAATAGGGCTTCTAAAGCTGGAATTGACCAATTAACATTTATGTTCGCTATTTGTGCCACCGCATTTGACCACTACGCAAGAGGCTTGGAAATCATAGATCATGTTGTAGGCTGCATATCACGCATGGATTACATGATGGGGATTGCTGAAGCGGTTTACAATACCGTCAAGACTTTGCAGACTGAGCGTAGAGGTTTGTTGCCAAATGTTTTAGGTCCTAAAGATTTCCCTAAATGCAATTTCATACACATAATTATTGTCTGTCAAGAGTGCTACCTATTTGTTCAGTACCAACTCCTTAATTTTGAACTATGATGGTACTCTCCGGATGGTATATGTGGTGTGGTTTTTGGTCGAATTGTCTTCGCTTCATCTTCTCTTAATGGTACTATCTGATATATAGTGGTTTTTACCAGTTTTAAACCATGATATTCGTTGTTTTATCGAGTCTTTTAAGTGTTTTTAGAGTCTTTATGAGTCTTTCAGGTGATTGCATGAGTTATGCGACTTTGGAGCATTTTTTGCAGCTTATGGAGTCAAACCGAACGAAGAGAAAACGAAAGACAGATGAACCGCGAAGATTTCTCACGTTTTGCCACTGGTGTCGACCGACACCATGGAGGGTGTCGATCGACACTCTCTGCGAATCTGCCTCAAGTTTTTAGAAATTGCATTTTTTACCCATAAGTTTTTAGAAGTTACAGATTAGCCCCATTCATGTTTTATACTATATTTAGGTTCTTAAAGCCATTGTTAGGCAGTCACCTTTTATTCTATCGAGACTCGGAGAGAGATTTGTTCCAGAGCTTTTGGGGAGACAATTATGAGACTTTGTTCGTTTGAGAGAAGAATTTGAACCCCCTTTGTATCTTCTACTTAATTCTCTTATGCATTCCATTTCTTTCATGATGTTTGTTTCAATAACCATGTCTGAGTTGTTCGCTTGTTAGGTTTAAGGTTATTCAAAGGTTGAAGATGAATTATTAGATTAGAGAGATTCTTAGGATAATCTCATAGTTCTTCATTTGGATCGTACTAAACGCTAATTCTAGCTTGATCATCTAGAATTCAGATCTTAAGTTAATTAATAGATGCGAAAGTATTATTGATTGTTTGAACTATAATAGATGAGAAAAATACCTATTTGCAAAGGAATTCGCCTTAGGGATTTTGTGAACAATCAAACCTGAACATTAATACATGTCTGAATTGTTTGAATTCACAAAGTAATTTGGGATTCTAGGGTCTAGACATAGATAATCTTCGCAGCGGAAGTTGGTTGATTTTACTGTTGTGTTTCGAGTTCGAGAATAGATCTTCATAAAATCCTAACGGTTTTTTAATATACAATTCGGATTTACTTGAGAATTTTCTAAGGTCTAACGTTTGTCTCATTGATTAAAACCCGTTTTCAACAAGTTTTCCAACTGATTTTCTTAAATATTTTTATTTTACACTTTATTACTTACTTAACTTGATTTGATACTAAGAATTTGTTGTCCAACATTTTTTTTTATGAAATTTCAAATTTATTAATCAATATGCTGAGCTCATTTACAAATTGAATAAAGAATGGAATAGTGTAACCAAAACTATCAAGTTTTCTAAGAACGTATAGAAAAACAATTAGATCCGATTGTGCGGAAACTTATACCCAAGGGAGTAGATCCGATTGCGGATTGCCCTATCAATGAGCAAAATGAGTTGAGAGTGCGAAAACCACGGCTTGATATGTCTACGACCGTTGCGTTCCTTCCAAATAAAGTAAACTGAAGCTTGAAAAAACAGCTTGAGCAAGATCGAATCCTGAGTCGTCGGACTTAGATGAGTGATATACCACATTTTCTCCTGCCAGTCTGGATCAGCGGACAATCCTAGCAAATTCCCCCCTAAGGCCAACCAAACAGTGTACGTGTACGGGCAAGCGAAGGAGAGATGGTCCCATGTTTCCTCGATCTCACCACACAAGACACAGCTCTGCTCCTGCCCCAATTCCTCATCCGATCTCCCGTGGAGAGACGATTTCGCACTGCTAACCAAGCCACAAATGAGTAACATTTGTTGCGCAATATTAAGTCTCTAGAGATATGATAATCCTTTGTACTATAACTGCGATTATGTGTACTTGCATAGATTTTTCTAGGGTAAAACTAGAGCTATCACTATCTAAGGTGTAATTTTGCAATCGTTGTTTTGCGTTTATGGTTTGTGCTTACGCTGATTTTGCTCAAGGTTATTTGGTGCTATTGTTCTATTTCGTTTTGTGTTGCATTCACACTACTTTCTTGTCCTCCGATTTTTTTTCTTTGTCATTGTTTTCATAGCTTTTGTTTTTGTCCTTATTGTCTTTGTTATTTTTGTTATTCTATTTCTCTTTCATACACATAAACCGAATTTGACTTGCACTTGCTTAAGAGATTTTTAGATCAAACATCGAAAAGCAAGGTGATAGAGGCTGTTTTCTAATGGGGTCTTTTCTGGCACGAAATCGTGTTTCTTCTTATCTCCACCATTTACTTTCTTATTGTGGTTGTCTTTCTATAACTTGTTGACTTTAAAGCAGTGGAGTTCTCTTAATAGATGAGAAGGGATGATGTTTCAAGTAGTTTTGGTCCATCTAGAATTAACAGGAAAAAATAATATTGACTAATTTTTAAAAATTTAGAGCGAGGTTAGTATTGCTACGTGAAATAACGATATGCTAGCAAAAATGGTAGTAAATACTTCAATATTCAGTTTTTAGGTCAGATCCCTCAAAGATCATCGAATTGCTTGAGAAAATTCTCTACCAAAACATCCATTAGAAACTGGTTACTGCTTAAAAAAAAAAGACTTCAATCCTTAAATAGTTTCCCAGATTTGTTTTCTGAGATGTTCAAAAACTTCTGCAACATGATGCCTTTTGACACAAAATGTTTCCGACTATCTTTCAAGGTAAAATCTAAATTTAAACCGCTAAAGAAAAACAACATGAGATCAATGTTTTTGCTTTGATTCTGATTTTCTACAGCAATGCTTTCATGAGTGTGGCTGCAAAAAAATTCCCGTGGATGCAAAAGAAAATCTGGAATGTCTAGCATATTACATCGAAGAACTTCTAGAGATTAATGACTCAATTGTTGATGACCAAAGACCAATATATAGTGGGGACGATGATGCTAAAAGTTTGCTTGAGTTTATATCATTTCCAGAAAATGTGGAAGAACATGAAAAAATTGCAAAAATGAAAAACAAAAAAAAAAAAAACGGGTGTCATGGAAAATGAGAAAGTTGATTGGAAAAGTTCGAGAAAAATGTTCACCAAAAAAGAACGTCATTAACCTCTTTAATCAACATTTTTTCTCAAACTCTTCCATCAACTTTCTCATTTTCCATGATACTTTTTTTTTGTTTTTTCTTTTGAAACCTAGTCATGTTCTTTCCACATTTTCTGCAAAGCTCTATAAACATTTTTACCATCAAAGGTCAAAGTCCAAGCTGCGTTTCTTTTTGCCCCGGTTTTTCTTCTCTTTGGAAAACTCGCTTTGCAGGAGTTTTAGGCTTGGACTTTGGCCGAACTAAAGTCCAAACCTAGAAAATGTGGAAAACTCCTGCAAAACAGAGTTTTCCAAAGAGAAGAAAAACCGACCAAGCTGCAGCTTTGTCGGTTTTTTATTTCAACAAAACAAGATGCAAGATGATAAAAATTCATCAAGGTAAATTTTTGACTTATCATAAAACGGGGGCAACACAAAGAACTTTCAAGGAAAGTCTTGGTAAGAATTTTGGTCAAAAAAAAAGTGTCTTGGTAAGAAAAGATAAACAATTCTAAAAACCTTGTTGATAAATCATTTTAGAGATTTGAAACTAACATATATATTTTCTTTGGTTTTCCCAAAAATTCTTAACAACGGCACGTTGGAGTCGTTGGAGTCGCGACACACACATAGGTGTTAAAAAAATTGAATCTCAACTACTGTTTCCACTTTTATCTCTATTCCTCCATTGTTAGATAACTTAATCTCAATCTGATTAGAGTGCAGAAAAGCAGGGAGAAAATGGACGACCACTGTCTTGTGATATGTAGAGAACGGATTTGTTCAGAGGAAGTTAGATGGGACTTTATCAAAGATAAGACCCGGATGTCCAGGGTTGTGGAAATGCGTGAGGGGTTGAATGCCGTTTTGAATGAGTTCTTCGAGGGGGTTTTGCAGGAGTTTCATCCTCTCTTAGCTACTGGCCACCAAACTCAACCGAATTGGCAATTGGTGAATGGAATATCTTGCCGTAGAAAAGTTCAGATGATCGGTGACTTCGTTTAAAGGGGCGCATGACAAAGATGTATAGAGTTGTACAAAATGCCAGAGAATCGCGATAACTGTAGCTTTCCCGATCAAAATCCATGAGTTCACGAGTGATTTTACGATGTATAGACATGGACAAGTGTCCGTGGATGGTGTGTAATGGATAAATCTGTGTTGGGAAGGTGGCCTGGGAAAATTACTTGTGTGAGAATAGCGGGAGAATCTAAGAATGTATGGATGGAAAGTCGTGGAAATTAAGCGCTACTAGGTGTGATTAGAAATACAGTTTTCTCTGTTGGAGACTTGGAGTATCTTTTTACACATGTCTATGTACTTATGTGTTTATGTGTTTTGTGTCCATCAAATAGTGTCCATGAGATTGTCTTTATATGTTGTGTCTTTGTGTTTATGTCCACCAACTCCTATCCACGATGTATATGTGCATACAAATATTGGTAATTGTAAGATTATTATACTTCAGATCATATCTATGAATTTATATCCATGAGATTGTGTTCATGTCGTTACAAGGTTAGCCAACGAAACGTATTTGGATACTTAACTTTAAAAATATGATACAACGATCGAATAGGAACAAGTCTTCATTTGCGGCGTCAAAATCGCTTGGTCCAACACGTCCGGTTCACATATTTATGATATATCTATTACATATATAATGCATGCATAAACAAATATATAGAAGAATGCGTCTATTTGTATGCACCTGAATATCAGAGTGGATATATGGATCAAAATATGCAGTAAAATTTTGGATCAAAACATTAAGGCATGAGAATAAATTTTGTTCAGTGGCTTTCAACACTGCATCTGCAGCCTAATCCCCGATGAAACAAAGTTTTAATATACTTTGAACACACAATATTTAATCCTTATTCAGACTTTGCCTCAACTCTCATAGAAAATCATCAAACTCATGAAATTGCATCCATCTCTCGTGTGTCCATGAGAAATTATCCATGAGATGCAGTTTCATGGATACGATACGTGTGCAATTGATTGTGTCAACGAGATTGTGTTCATATTCGGATACATGAGAGTGTGTCCAATAATTAGTGTACATAGAAATTCAATCCATTCAGATATACATCACATTTTTTTGTCAATAATTGCATTTCTTGTGGCATATATGATTCAATATGTCCATGCGATTTGTTCACACTACAAGAAAACATGACGTTTGCCACGATTTTTTGCGAGGAAATAAATTCGTGGTAAATTAGCATCGAATTTACGAGGAATGTACGAGGAAAATTAAAAACGTCGGTAATTCGTCGGAAAGAGCAACGAAAATAAATCGTTGTAAAATCGTCGTAAATTCCAATGAATTAACGACGAATTAACGACGAAAATATACTTCGTCGCTAAATCGTCGTAAATTTACGACGATTTAGCGACGAAGTATGGCTGACGTGGATTCCTCGGAATTTCGTCGTTAATTTCCGACGAATTACCGAGAAAGTATTTCGAAGTAAATTAACGACGTATTTGGGAGGAAAATAAGTTAGGTGAAAACGTGTTTTACTGGTTTTTTAGCCACGAAAATATTCCTTGTTAATTCGTTGGTANATGGGCGATGTCGCCTTTGGTAAAATCTTCTGGTGGTGGGAAATCTTCTGGATGCATCATCAAGATTTGTTCCGGTTCCTTTTTTCTTTCTGAGTATTGAACTATAAAGTCATATTTGTCATCACCAAGCGGGGCGACAGTAGGATCTCCTTCGAGGTATCTTTTGTAAAGAGGGTCCTTCTTTTTCCTTCGTCTTCGTCGGATATCGTTGTATGATTCATATTCTGCGTCTAGACAAGCAGTGCATGAACAAACATCAAGATACTGATGTTCGTTTTCGTCCCTGAAAGGATATACGACTGAGCCATCTTGGCAAAATTCAATCGGCTGAAGGGGCATTTGGCTTGATGGTCTCCCAAAGGTGCCGTTGTCGTCGATTTGGATAGTAAATTGTGTGTAAAGCTCCCGTCAAAACGACGATGATCTCGGCTTTTCGAATTTGATTTCAGTGGTACCATCGTTCCGAGAATGAAAAGTAGCTTCCAATATCTGGACTGGTGCTTGAGACGCTTGATGCATCTTCTAATAACTCGTAACCCATGACTTAGGTAAGCGTCGTAGCAGCTCTTCGCGAGTTATATGGCGAGGGATTTGTATAGAGTTGGGCGCTTGTGATGCTGACGTCACTTCTAGGTAGAGTGCGTCATCGGAGGAAGGTAGTAAAGGATCAAGTGCATGATCTTGTATTCTGTAGACGATCTGGTGATGTAGTGTCGCAACTACACTTTTTTCTTGCATCGGAGCTCCGATCAGTTGTAGTTGGACTTTGAGTGTCTTCAGGAGGTTGGGATCTTGCAGAGAGACATTGAAGTTGGGAAACAGTGCTACAAATACTGTTCCTGCATTTAAGGTTGTTTGGACTGTCCCAATGCAAGCTTGTTGGTAAGACTTTAGTCTTGAATCGACTAAAGCTATACGAGCGATAACTGGCAGACCCTTTCGGGCGTGTAGAGTTAGCCCGATTCTCACTACACCAAAGTGTAGATGGGTGTATCCATGTTGTTGCCACAATTTTGGTAGGTTCTCTGAAATATTGAGAGATATGAATTGTTCCTCCTCGGTGGCTGGGACCTGACAGGACGAGAATTTGCTGAATTGAACGTACTCCATAACTCGTCGGTTTGAGGATGGTCAGATGAGTTCGCGTACACCTTTGACCGAGAAAACACTAGGCTTTCTGGAAAAATACTCATATGGATTGACCAGTGGTAGGGTAGTCTCAGGTAGTTGATCTCCTGGAACATACTCTATTTCATAGAGGGAATTGATGTTACTGGAAGAACTGCTGGTAGAGGAACGGTTTCTGCTTTTTGATTTTGGTAAGGTACAGATAGCGAACTGGGAATCTATGGTCGAAGGATTTGAAGTAGACATTTTTGTAAGAATGTTTTCCAGAACATTCAAAACAATCAGTCATAAACGATGATTCATTCAATCATAACACAAGTCTCTGGCTCTGATATCTACGATGCAAAGCAAAAAGGGCCAGAAATCGGAAGAATCGAGTGTTTGTCTCTTGATAGGATTGGCAGAAAATTCTGTTTCCTTTTGACGCCTTGGCTTTACTGAATCTCGAGGTAGACATAGTAGTTAGCCGTGTTGACGGTCGTATTGACGGACGAAGGTAATAATATCCAGGTATTAGGAGCTTAAACGGGCCTCTTGCCACTGATGCTCAACCACTTTTAGGATATTACTTCCCCACGAAAGTCATGTTGACCGCCGTGTTGGCTGACTACTTTGCCTAACTAAAGAAACGGAAAAGAATCGCGACTTGCGAAATGAAAGAAAGAAACCAAAGCTTATGAAGATGTTAGGAAGTCTGGAAAACTAAAAGATTTAGAGACACATTTACAGAGAGAAACTTATAGAGAGGTTTTTATAGAAAATATGAGGTGAGTTTTACAATGGAGGTACACACATATTTATAGGTGAGGTTAAGTGGACGCTGACATAAGCGCTTACCTCAGCCTATGCGATTAGATCATCGCTTACATCATTATTACATCATTATTCTGTATTTAATAATTATACATAAATCAAATGCCTCATTAAAACCTTTTCCGGAAAACCCAGTGGAAAAAACCGAGGATAAGGAAAAAGAGTACATATGATTTTTGATGGAGCATATTTAATGCTCCATTTCGAATTCGATGATATGTTTGTCGCAGCAGCCGTAATTTTCTCCTCGACAGTGGTATTCCTCCTCCGGCTCTTCATACGCGGGTTGAGTCTCTATGTTGACGTCGATGTTGAACATTCTTCCGATCTCGTCGATGTTCATCGTGTCATCCGGGAGCTGCGCATCTTGAAAGTATTCTGGTGGACATGTTTGAGACATGTGTTCTTGTTTTACTTCGTTTGGTATGATGGTCGCTGTTTCTTGCTTTATCATGAAATATTGCAGATCTTCGTCGAGGCTCATCTGATAGTCGATCGGATAGTATGACCAAGTTGGGATGAAAGGAATGGGAAATGTTTGCCTGGCATTGTTGAGACGGAAGGCATGAGTTTGGAAGTCTTCGTATGCCTTATTGTCATTGATGTTGAAGTCCGGGCGTACTCCTTCGGGCATGTTGGCGTTGAAGTCGTAGTAATGTTTTTCTAATATGGAAGAGGAGCTTGCCATCATGTTGATTTCTTTTAGCGGGTTTCTGCTGAGCATGTCAGCGAGCGTATTCTTTGAGCCCTTTAAATAGATGGATTCGAAATTGTACTTTGAAAACCATTCGCTCCATCGTAGTAACTGCTGGTGTGGGACCATCTTTTGCTTGAATTGTAACATCTTCGGAATGGAAGATATATCCATCTCGATGCGAAATTTATGTTCTATCAGATGGAATTCAAATTTCTCAATGGCCTTCTTGACCGCTAGGATTTCTTTGAACGTGGAGTGATAGTGCATTTCCGAATCTTTAAAGCGTCCGCTTTTATATCCACAGATTTGACGTTTGCCATCTATCTCTTCAAATAATATGGCTCCCCAATATTTGTCGCTTGCATCTGTCTGAAGGATTCGTGTCCCTGAAGAGGGAATCTTTAAAGGTGGTAGCTTCTGTACCTCTAGCTTTAGGCTTTTGACCGCGTCGGTTTGTCG
Organism: Alliaria petiolata; assembly: GCA_020283515.1. Lineage (NCBI taxonomy): Eukaryota > Viridiplantae > Streptophyta > Magnoliopsida > Brassicales > Brassicaceae > Alliaria > Alliaria petiolata. The sequence continues at coordinate 56,530,386 of JAHZTW010000002.1, forward strand.
TTTAGTCCATTGGGGTGGATTCTTCGTCAGCATCTTCTGGAGTGGTCGTGTCAATTGCGAAAATTGCGAAATAAAGTCGCTCACGTAATTAATTACTCCAAGGAATTGCTGAACTTGTCGCTTTGTGAGATTATCGTCTGGGAATTCCACCAGTGTAGTGGCTAGATGGGCTTGGGGTGTAAATTGGCCGTCCTTGATTTGCATTCCAAGGAAGTCAATGTTGGGCCGGGCTATGATCATCTTTCGGGCCGCGAGCATAATTCCATAGTCCTGTACCATTTTTTGGAGTTGTCTGAGAGAATGGATGTGCTCTTCTTCATTTGACGAGAACTGAAGGATATCGTCGATGTATATCAAAGCCGTGTGGAGAAGCGGTTTGAATATACGTAATATGGCTTGTTGAAACAGCGACGTCGCTGTCTTGAGACCAAAAGGCAGAACCTTCCACTGTAGATGTCGATTTGGTAGACAAAATACTCTTTTGTACCTTTCGTCTGGACGGACTCCTATCTGCCAAAACCCCTATTTTAGGTCGAATTTCGAAAATATAGTTGCTCCTTGGAGGTGTTGAAGAAGCGCTTTCTTGTTGGGAAGAGGGAATTTAACGTCTTGTAGGTATTGGTTGAGGGGCTTGTAGTCAATGACTAATCTGAGTTTGCCTCTTGCTTGTTCTGCACGGTTGTTTACATAAAATGTCTTGCATGCCCATGGTGAGTTTGTTGACTCCACAATTCCTTGACCTACGAGCTGGTCACATTCTTCATTGGCTTGATGCAATAGTGTAGGTGTCATTCCTGCGTGACTTGCCTTAGTTGGTGTAGTATGAATGTTTTCTTTGAATGGTAAAGAGACAAAGAACTCTGAGTTTAGCCATAGCGGATTGTTGCACTTTTGCAGGAAATCTGTGTGGGATTCTGCACATGAAACTATCGTGATTTCTTCTTTGATTTTCTCGAATTCTGGGGACACAGCTCCTTCGATTGTGAATAGGCGGGGAATTGTTGTGAAGGCTTTGAAGAGATTTTTCCATTTTACACCTCGTGGTTCGATCGAGATATCGAATTTTTTCTTCAGTGTATAGTAGGTGTCCCATCCCAAAATTAAGTCTTTTCCAGGTGCGGATGAACCGAGGACCTCCGTTGTTATCTGGCATCCTGGGAAGATTTCTATCGTTATCGGCTTGGACTTGAGCTTAACTGTCAATGAGCTGAAATTTGCCACCCGAAATTCTTGTTGGTGTGGTAGCCACATCGATGATGGGAGAATCTTAGGATTTAGGATTGTTGTGTAAGCTCATGTATCGATAAATGCGATGGCATGAACTGGAGGTTCTTTCTGCAACGGATCGAAGATTGTTACCGGCAGGTGGGGTGTTTGTATTTCATCTCTTCATGGTATTTGAGTAATTTTGAAACAACAGTCATCGTTTTCCTCCTGGTATGATGACTCAGATAAATCATCTGAATCTAAGTAGCCGCATATAGCATCTTTGTCGTCACTATCGTACGATAGTACTGACTCTAGATCATGGTTGTCGAGGTCAATGTCTGGCGCTATCTTGGATATAGAGTTGATGAGATATTGCTTCTTCTTCTTTGATAGGTTCGGACAGTTCTTTGCAAAATGTCCTTCCTTCCGGCACATAAAGCATTTTAATGTTTTACGAAAGCTCTGCTTTTTCCTGAAAAATCGCTTGTGATTGAACTTGTTGAAACGTTTCGAAACCGATCTTCTGAATTTGTCGGGCTTGCCACGTGAATCGCATGAGCTGGTCTTTTTGGATTTTGAACACTTGATAGATAGATCTGGTCTGGCGCATATCTTGGACAGTTGCTTAGATTTATCCATGAATTCCATCCAAAATTCTTTCTGTTTGCAGAGTTTGTCAAGAGTTCTAAAGACGTATTGCTGGATCTGGCCAATAGAGATCTCTTCGATTGTTTGGCCTTGATCTCTCATATACAACTTAGTTTGTTGTCCAAGGTATTCGTCAATAGAGGAGATATATACGTGCTTCATGCTAGGATTGTTGAGACCGTTGAGAGCGTAATACCGGCGGGTTTGGCGTTCAAAGTGTTTCGCCAAATCTCTTTTCTTTAAGGAAAAACATTTTGCTGAGAAGAATTCTTCTTATAGTTGCTCTTTCAGATGATTAGGAGCGCCTATGAACTCTCTGTGGATTTCGCCTAGGAGCAACGGTATTGTCGTTTGATAGACTTGTTGCTGTCTATATTCTCCGAGTGAATTCCACCATTCTTTAAGTGCTCTGGAAATCGTGCTGCAAACTGCTGTATTACGAGCTCTATTGGGGATGTGATAGCTTCTGAATTCATCCAAGCATGGAATTCGTCAAGGCGGTCATTCCATTTTTCGAAGGGGATATCGTCAAATGTGAACGTCATGGTTGTTGCAGCAAATTTTTTTGTCGTCGTCTCCTGATGCCTAGGGGCCGTGTATCTCATTTCTTCGTCGCTCGAGTATACTTCATTTACATTTGGTTCGTCTTTTGGGATTGATGGTTCGCCTATAACGAACTGCTTTGGTAGAGATTTTTCGTCGGAACTAGAACTATAGCCACTGGAGCTTGTACTCGAGAAATGATTGATCATTGTTACCGGCTTCGTGTGTTGCGGTAATGGGGTTGGCATTACTCCGGCATTACTGTTACTGAGAGTATCTAGTAGATTGGTCATCGAAAACTCGATAATTCCGATTTCTGGTCGTTTTTGCTTTGCATCGTCAACGGATTCGTGACTAGATGAGGAATCGAGTGTTTGTCTCTTGATAGGATTGGCAGGAAATTTTGTTTCCTTTTGACGCCTTGGCTTTACTCTTGTTGGCTTCGCTTTTGAAATACTGGCTGTAGTTGTACCATAACGAGATGTGAATGCTTCGTCGGAAGATAGAAACCTGGGAAGGGGGTTTTTTGGCCTTTGATTTTGGTATCCGGTGAGAATTCCTGACAAATAGGACTCTTGGTACATAGGAATGCTTGATGGTATGCTACCCAAAGGATTGAAGAAAGGATCTGACTTGTTGTGATTTTTTACCATGCTTTCGAAGCTTTTTTTGCAGATCCTTAAGTTGGTATTTGAGACTAGCCGTTTCAGCTTCTTTGGTTTTGAATTGGAAAATATTGACCATCATGTGTTGCGCTATAGTCATCATTTCTCGATGAAGATTATGGAGTCGACTATGAATTTCTGTTATTGACCCCTGAAGGGATGTCATCCTTTTACTATAGCCATCAGCCAGTTGATCGACCTTATGATTAAGAGTCGTCAATAATCGGTTTTGAGCGAGCGCGTTTTCCGTTTGCCAATTGAGGACCTTTTCGCCTTGGCTTAGCTGATCCGGCCCAGAAGAATTAATTGCTCCGGCATATTGTGATTTTCGATCCTATAGAGATGTGTGAATGGGTAGTCTGGGTGGATACTCATTTGTGCTATATAGTGACTGTTGATCCCGTGCTTTGATAGGATTGTGGATTGATGCATGAAAATTCTTGCGTTAAGGTGTTCATGTAGAACCTTCTTGTCGATAAGCTGATGTGCATCTTCGGGCATGTTGGCGATGAAGTCGTAGTAATGTTTTTCTGATATGGAAGAGGAGCTTGCCATCATGTTGATTTCCTTTAGCGGGTTTCTGCTGAGCATGTCAGCGAGCATATTCTTTGAGCCCTTTAAATAGATGGATTCGAAATTGTACTTTGAAAACCATTCGCTCCATCGTAGTAACTGCTGGTGTGGGACCATCTTTTGCTTGAATTGTAACATCTTCGGAATGGAAGATATATCCATCTCGATGCGAAATTTATGTTCTATCAGATGGAATTCAAATTTCTCAATGGCCTTCTTGACCGCTAGGATTTCTTTGAACGTGGAGTGATAGTGCATTTCCGAATCTTTAAAGCGTCCGCTTTTATATCCACAGATTTGACGTTTGCCATATATCTCTTCAAATAATATGGCTCCCCAATATTTGTCGCTTGCATCTGTCTGAAGGATTCGTGTCCCTGAAGAGGGAATCTTTAAANCACCGTCGCTGTTTCAACAAGCAATGTTACGTATATTCAAACCACTTCTCCACACGGCTTTGATATACATCGACGATATCCTTCTGTTCTCGTCAAATGAAGAAGAGCACACCCATTCTCTCAGGCAACTGCAAAAAATCGTACATGACTATGGAATTATGCTCTCGGTCCGAAAGATGATCATAGCCCGGCCCAACATTGACTTCCTTGGAATGCAAATCAAGGACGGCCAATTTACACCCCAAGCCCATCTAGCCACTACACTGGTGGAATTTCCGGACGAAAATCTCACAAAACGACAAGTTCAGCAATTCCTTGGAGTAATTAATTACGTAAGCGACTTTATTCCACAACTTTCGCAATTGACAAGACCACTCCAGAAGATGCTGACGAAGAATCCACCCCAATGGACTAAACGACAAACCGACGCGGTCAAAAGCCTAAAGCTAGAGGTACATAAGCTACCACCTTTAAAGATTCCCTCTTCAGGGACACGAATCCTTCAGACAGATGCAAGCGACAAATATTGGGGAGCCATATTATTTGAAGAGATAGATGGCAAACGTCAAATCTGTGGATATAAAAGCGGACGCTTTAAAGATTCGGAAATGCACTATCACTCCACGTTCAAAGAAATCCTAGCGGTCAAGAAGGCCATTGAGAAATTTGAATTCCATCTGATAGAACATAAATTTCGCATCGAGATGGATATATCTTCCATTCCGAAGATGTTACAATTCAAGCAAAAGATGGTCCCACACCAGCAGTTACTACGATGGAGCGAATGGTTTTCAAAGTACAATTTCGAATCCATCTATTTAAAGGGCTCAAAGAATACGCTCGCTGACATGCTCAGCAGAAACCCGCTAAAGGAAATCAACATGATGGCAAGCTCCTCTTCCATATCAGAAAAACATTACTACGACTTCATCGCCAACATGCCCGAAGATGCACATCAGCTTATCGACAAGAAGGTTCTACATAAACACCTTAACGCAAGAATTTGCATGCATCAATCCGCAATTCTATCAAAGCACGGGATCAACTGTCACTACATAGCACCAATGGGTATCCACCCAGACTACCCGTTCGTACATCTCTATAGGATCGAAAATCACAATATGCCGGAGGAAGTACTCTGTTTCCTCTGGTATCTCTGCTCTATTCACACCATCGGCATCACATTCGACATTCAGTGGCTATACCAATACATCAATTCTCAGCAAGGTCAAAAGGATTGTCTTTCAACATTCCTGACCTGGTTCGCCCCACTAACCGTTTGGAGCGGAAAATTAAGACGATCAGCAAAGGCGACAGGCTTACCATTCAAAAAGCTCAAAAACCAGGAGGCCCTAACCCGTTCTTCAACCCTCATACGATCTATTTCTTTTATCGTCCAGTCCATGCCAACGTCAAAACCGGTAATGTTCATGCTCTGCCTACTCTCATCCACCACAACGATTACCACAAAGGAGTACGCCCGGACTTCAACATCAATGACAATAAGGCATACGAAGACTTCCAGACTCATGCCTTTCGTCTCAACAATGCCAGGCAAACATTTCCCATTCCTTTCATCCCAACTTGGTCATACTATCCGATCGACTATCAGATGAGCCTCGACGAAGATCTGCAATATTTCATGATAAAGAAAGAAACAGCGACCATCATACCAAACGAAGTAAAACAAGAACACATGTCTCAAACATGTCCACCAGAATACTTTCAAGATGCGCAGCTCCCGGATGACACGATGAACATCGACGAGATCGGAAAAATGTTCAACATCGACGTCAACATAGAGACTCAACCCGCGTATGAAGAGCCGGAGGAAGAATACCACTGTCCAGGAGAACATTACGGCTGCTGCGACAAACATATCATCGAATTCGAAATGGAGCATTAAATATGCTCCATCAAAAATCATCTGTACTCTTTTTCCTTATCCTCGGTTTTTCCCACTGGGTTTTCCGGGAAAGGTTTTTATAAGGCATTTGATTTATGTATAATTATTAAATACAGAATAATGATATAATAATGATGTAAGCGATGATGTAATCGCATAGGCTGAGGTAAGCGCTTATGTCAGCGTCCACTTAACCTCACCTATAAATATGTGTGTACCCCCATTGTAAAACTCACCTCATATTTTCTATAAAAACCTCTCTCTAAGTTTCTCTCTCTAAATGTGTCTTCAAATCCTTTAGTTTTCCAGACTTCCTAACATCTTCATAAGTTTTGGTTTCTTTCTTTCATTTCGCAAGTCGCGATTCGTTTCCGTTTCTTTAGTTAGGCAAAGTATTCAGCCAACACGGCGGTCAACATGACTTTCGTGGGGAAGTAATATCCTAAAAAAAGTGGTTGAGCATCAGTGGCAAGAGGCCCGTTTAAGCTCCTAATACCTGGATATTATTACCCTCGTCCGTCAATACGACCGTCAACACGGCTAACTACTATGTCTACCTCGAGATTCTGGTATCAGAGCCAAAGACTTGTGTTATGATTGAATGAATCATCGTTTATGACTGATTGTTTTGAATGTTCTTAAAAACATTCTTACAAAAATGTCTACTTCAAATCCTTCGACCATAGATTCCCAGTTCGCTATCTGTACCTTACAAAAATCAAAAACCAGAAACCGTTCCTCTACCAGCAGTTCTTCCAGTTTCATCAATTCCCTCTATGAAATAGAGTATGTTCCAGGAGATCAACTACCTGAGACTACCCTACCACTGGTCAATCCATATGAGTATTTTTCCAGAAAGCCTAGTGCTTTCTCGGTAAAAGGTGTACGTGAACTCATCCGACCATCCACAAACCGACGAGTTATGGAGTACGTTTAACCCAGCAAATTCTCGTCCTGTCAGGTCCCGGCCACCGAGGAGGAACAATTCATATCTCTCAATATTCCAGAGAACCTACCAAAATTGTGGCAACAACATAGATACACCCACCTACACTTTGGTGTAGTGAGAATCGGGCTAACTCTACACGCCCGAAAGGGTCTCCAAGATATCGCTCGTATAGCTTTAGTCGATTCAAGACTAAAGTCTTACCAACAAGCTTGCATCGAGACAGTCCATACAACCTTAAATGCAAGAACAGTATTTGTAACACTGTTTCCCAACTTCAATGTCTCCCTGCAAGATCTCAACCTCCTGAAGACACTCAAAGTCCAACTACAACTGATCGGAGCTCCAATGCAAGAAAAAAGTGTAGTTGCGACACTACATCACCAGATCGTCTACAGAATACAAGATCATGCACTCGATCTTGTACTACCTTCCTCTGATGACGCACTCTACCTAGAAGTGACGTCAGCATCACAAGCGCCCAATTCTATACAAATCCCTCGCCAGATAACCCGCGAAGAGCTGCTACGACGCTTACCTAAGTCATGGGTTACGAGTTATGAGAAGATGCATCAAGCGTCTCAAGCACCAGTCCAGATATCGGAAGCTACTTTTCATTCTCGGAACGATGGTACCACTGAAATCAAATTCGAAAAGCCGAGATCATCGTCGTTTCGACGGGAGCTTTTCACACAATTTACTATCCAAATCGACGACAACGATACCTTTGGGAGACCATCAAGCCAAATGACCCTTCAGCCGATTGAATTTTGCCAAGACGGCTCAGTCGTATATCCTTTCAGGGACGAAAACGGACATCAGTATCTTGATGTTTGTTCATGCACTGCTTGTCTAGACGCAGAATACGAATCAGACAACGATATCCGACGAAGACGAAGGAAAAAGAAGGACCCTCTTTACAAAAGATACCTCGAAGGAGATCCTACTGTCGCCCCGCTTGGTGATGACAAATATGACTTTATAGTTCAATACTCAGAAAGAAAAAAGGAACCGGAACAAATCTTGATGATGCATCCAGAAGATTTCCCACCACCAGAAGATTTTACCAAAGGCGACATCGCTCATAGCCCGAAAATCCTTACAAGAGCAATTAATTCTTCTGAGCCGGATCAGCTAAGCCAAGGCGAAAAGGTCCTCAATTGGCAAACAGAAAACACGCTCGCTCAAAACCGATTATTGATGACTCTTAATCATAAGGTCGATCAACTGGTTGATGGCTATAGTAAAAGGCTGACATCCCTTCAGGGGTCAATAACAGAAATTCATAGTCGACTCCATAATCTTCATCAAAAAATGATGACTATGGCGCAACACATGATGGTTAATACTTCCCAATTCAAAAGTAAAGAAGCTGAAACGGCTAGTCTCAAATACCAGCTTAAGGATTTGCAAAAAAGCCTCGAAAGCATGGTAAAAAATCACAACAAGTCATATCCTTTCTTCAATCCTTTGGGAAGCATACCATCAAGCATTCCTATGTACCAAGAGTCCTATTCGTCATGATTTCTCACCGGATACCAAAATCAAAGGCCAAAAAACCCCCTTCCCGGGTTTCTATCTTCCGACGAAGCATTCACATCTCGTTATGGTACAACTACAGCCAGTTTTCAAAAGCGAAGCCAACAAGAGTAAAGCCAAGGCGTCAAAAGGAAACAGAATTTCCTGCCAATCCTATCAAGAGACAAACACTAGATTCCTCATCTAGTCACGAATCCGTTGACGATGCAAAGCACAAAGGGCCAGAAATCGGAATTATCGAGTTTTCGATGACCAATTTACTAGTACTCTTGGTAACAGTAATGCCGGAGTAATGCCAACCCCATTACCACAACACACGAAGTCAGTAACAATGATCAATCATTTCTCGAGTACAAGCTCCAGTGGCTATAGTTCTAGTTCCGACGAAAAATCTCTACCAAAGCAGTTCGTTATAGGCGAACCATCAATCCCAAAAGACGAACCAAATGTAAAAGAAGTATACTCGAGCGACGAAGAAATGAGATACACGGCCCCTAGGCATCAGGAGACGCCGGCAAAATAATTTGCTGCAAAAATCATGACATTCACATTTGACGATATCCCCTTCGAAAAATGGAATGACCGCCTTGACGAATTCCATGTTTGGAAGAATTCAGAAGCTATCACATCCCCAATAGAGCTCGTAATACAGCAGTTTGCAGCACGATTATCCGAAGCACTTAAAGAATGGTGGAATTCACTCGGAGAATATAGACAGCAACAAGTCTATCAAACGACAATACCGTTGCTCCTAGGCGAAATCCACAGAGAGTTCATAGGCACTCCTAATCATCTGAAAGAGCAACTACAAGAAGAATTCTTCTCAGCAAAATGTTGTTCCTTAAAGAAAAGAGATTTGGCAAAACACTTTGAACGCCAAACCCGCCGGTATTACGCTCTCAACGGTCTCAACAATCCTAGCCTGAAGCACGTATATATCTCCTCTATTGACGAATACCTCGGACAACAAACTAAGTTGTATATGAGAGATCAAGGCCAAACAATCGAAGAGATCTCTATTGGCCAGATCCAGTAATACGTCTACAGAACTCTTGACAAACTCTGCAATCAGAAAGAATTTTGGATGGAATTCTTGGATAAATCTAAGCAACTGTCCACGATATGCGCCAGGCCAAATCTATCTATCAAGTGTTCAAAATCCAAAAAGACCTGCTCATGCGATTCACGTGGCAAGCCCGACAAATTCAGAAGATCGGTTCCGAAACGTTTCAACAAGTTCAAGCACAAGCGATTTTTCAGGAAAAAGCAGAGCTTTCGTAAAACATCAAAATGCTTTATGTGCCGGAAGGAAGGACATTTTGTAAAGAACTGTCTGAACCAATCAAAGAAGAAGAAGCAATATCTCATCAACTCTATATCCAAGATAGCGCCAGACATTGACCTCGACAACCATGATCTAGAGTCAGTACTATCGTACGATAGTGACGACAAAGATCTTATCTGCGGCTACTCAGATTCCGATGATTTATCTGAGTCATCATACCAGGAGGAAAATGATGACTGTTGTTTCAAAATTACTTAAATGCCACGAAAAGATGAAATACAAACACCCCACCTGCCGGTAACAATCTTCGATCCGTTGCAGAAAGAAGCTCCAGTTCATGCCATCGCATTTATCGATACAGGAGCTTACACAACAATCCTAAATCCTAAGATTCTCCCATCATTGATGTGGCTACCACACCAACAAGAATTTCGGGTGGCAAATTCCAGCTCATTGACAGTTAAGCTNATCAAAGAAGAAGAAGCAATATCTCATCAACTCTATATCCAAGATAGCGCCAGACATTGACCTCGACAACCATGATCTAGAGTCAGTACTATCGTACGATAGTGACGACAAAGATAATATATGCGGCTACTAAGATTCAGATGATTTATCTGAGTCATCATACCAGGAGGAAAAAGATGACTGTTGTTTCAAAATTACTAAAATACCAAGAAAAGATGAAATACAAACACCCCACCTGCCGGTAACAATCTTCGATCCGTTGCAGAAAGAAACTCCAGTTCATGCCATCGCATTTATCGATACAAGAGCTTACACAACAATCCTAAATCCTAAGATTCTCCCATCATAGATGTGGCTACCACACCAACAAGAATTTCGGGTGGCAAATTACAGCTCATTGACAGTTAAGCTCAAGTCCAAGCCGATAACGATAGAAATCTTCCCAGGATGCCAGATAACAACGGAGGTCCTCGGTTCATCCGCACCTGGAAAACACTTAATTTTGGGATGGGACACCTACTATACACTGAAGAAAAAATTCGATATCTCGATCGAACCACGAGGTGTAAAATGGAAAAATCTCTTCAAAGCCTTCACAACAATTCCCTGCCTATTCACAATCGAAGGAGCTATGTCCCCAGAATTCGAGAAAATCAAAGAAGAAATCATGATAGTTTCATGTGCAGAATCCCATACAGATTTCCTGCAAAAGTGCAACAATCCGCTATGGCTAAGCTCAGTGTTCTTCGTCTCTTTACCTTTCAAAGAAAATATTCATACTACACCAACTAAGGCAAGTCACGCAGGAATGCCACCTACACTATTGCATCAAGCCAATGCATAATGTGACCAGCTCGTAGGTCAAGAAATTTTGGAGTCAACAAACTCACCATGGGCATGCAAGGCATTTTATGTAAACAACCGTGCAGAACAAGCAAGAGGCAAACTCATATTAGTCATTGACTACAAGCCCCTCAACCAATACCTACAAGATGTCAAATTCCCTCTTCCCAACAAGAAAGCGCTTCTTCAACACTTCCAAGGAGCAACTATATTTTCGAAATTCGACCTAAAATCGGGGTTTTGGCAGATAGGAGTCCGTCCAGACGGAAGGTACAAAACAGCATTTTGTCTACCAAATCGACATCTACAGTGGAAGGTTCTGCCTTTCGGTCTCAAGACAGCGTCGTCGCTGTTTCAACAAGCCATGTTACGTATATTCAAACCGCTTCTCCACACAGCTTTGATATACATCGACGATATCCTTCTGTTCTCGTCAAATGAAGAAGAGCACATCCATTCTCTCAGGCAACTCCAAAAAATTGTACAGGACTATGGAATTATGCTCTCGGCCCGAAAGATGATCATAGCCCGACCCAACATTGACTTCCTTGGAATGCAAATCAAGGACGGCCAATTTACACTCCAAGCCCATCTAGCCACTACACTAGTGGAATTCTCGGACGAAAATCTCACAAAACGACAAGTTCAGCAATTCCTTGGAGTAATTAATTACGTGAGCGACTTTATTCTGTAACTTTCGTAATTGACAAGACCACTCCAGAAGATGCTGACGAAGAATCCACCCCAATGGACTAAACGACAAACCAACGCGGTCAAAAGTCTAAAGCTATAAGTACAAAAACTACCACCTTTAAAGATTCCCTCTTCAAAAACACGAATCCTTCAGACATATGCAAGCGACAAATATTGGGGAGCCATCAAGCATTCCTATGTACCAAGTCTTTTAGATTAGATAATATTTTTTTGGGATATAGATAAATAAATGTCTGCTTATATATCAACACACAAATAGTGTAGCGCACTATATTATGTATATACGATTACAGTTTAGTAGTTTAATAATGACATTAATCACGACTGTTGGGCTACTTGGGCAGACGTAAGTACAAAAATGACCCTTAATTACACCGTATTGGTATTTTATGAATAAAATATAAAAATATGACCTGAATGATATGTCCGTTTAATTTATTTATTTATAAATATAAAACTAATGAGGCAAACTCTGCTTTTGTTTTGTAATAAAAACTTCTTGATACTGAAACTCGATTGGCGTTTGAAAATCCCACATGGCAAATCAGTTCAAAGTTGTAAACTGACTGACCTAGCTGAGTCTATATAGCCGGGTCTTATAAATTTGATCATCTATATATATAAAAGAGAATAAAGTCTCTTCTTATGATGTCAGCTCATCAACACTTATCTTAAAATTATGATCCATCATCAACTAATTTTTATTTGATTTATTATATTTTATGTTATTTAATCTTTCAATTCTTATAATAACTAACATTCATTAATGTAATAGATTCAAATAGAATATGAAAAATCAATAAACCATAAAAGATAGTTTATATATTGATTTAAAAAAAACTCTAATTTAATAATTTTAATTATATTATATTTATGGATTTTAAAATATATTTTTTAGCTTGATATTTTAAAAATTTTAACGAATTGCGATAAAAATTATTTTCATGGTTAGAAATCAGTGTTTAAATGAATGGAATTTCAAAATATATGAGAGATAAAATCTGTTATCCCAAATTTTTAACATGTTCAACACAATCTTCGAATAAAAAATGGACAAAATTTTACAAAAATTCTACAACACATAGATTAAAGAACATACATTGAGAATGACGAGAGAAATAAAAGTTATGAAGAAGATAATGAATGTTAAGTTAAAGGCGCAACAAAATATTATTTGTAGTTCAATATGTTGCGTTTGTGAGAGAAAGAAATAGAGAGGGAAGGAAAGAGAGAGAGAGAGAGTGAGAGATTAATGCATCTTGCAAATACATCGATCACATCAAACATTTATAAAAAAATATTAACATTGTTGTAATGTATCTAAAAAACATTAGATGTTTATGAAACGGAAGGAGAGAGAGTGTGACACAGAGAGAGAGAGAAAGATTAGTGCATCTTGCAAATACATCGCTCACATCAAACGTTTATGAAATTTTTTTAATATTGTATGTAATGTATCTAAAAAAAATATTAGACATTTATGAAAGAATATTAATGTTGTATGAATGAGCATTCAGCTCAAATTTAAGAAAAAATAAATGTAAGTATAATATTAATATAATCTTTTCACATCTAAAGTTAATAAGTGAGATCAATATTATAATATGTGACTATTTAAATTTTTCCTATCAATATTTATATTCAAAATTTCGATATGTAATATTATTTATGAACCCAACATTTTTTAAAAACATTTTAGCTTCTATAAATATATTTAACTTCTTACAATATATTATACGTTTTCAATCAATTATATTTTATTGACAGCATCAAAATGCTAATAACTAAACAAAATAATATTTTATATTACTAATAATAAATTTTTATAACTATATTATTAAACAAGATGTTTAATTCCGCGCTTCGCGCGGATCATACACTAGTTTGGAATAAAGTCAAGCTTATTTTGGTCGGTTTGATAACTTCTCTCTTACATTTTTAGGTATTATCACTATTCACCACGTCTTATAACGAAGGGACAAAGAAAAACACAGAATTAGTGGTAGACAACTAGACAGCCCAAGCCTGCCCCGCCCTTATTTAGAGGGTTTACGGGGAGGCCCGCGGGTCATTCTAAAATTTGAGACATACGACAAGTCAAAAATTTGAGACATACGCAAGTCAAAAAAATTAAGACATCAAAGCGTCATTCTAAATTTGAGACATAACTAAAGCTGAAAACTATAACTATAAACTACGAGTAGATCATAAGAATGAAAAAACATTTGAATATAGATTAGCATCGTTCCGATAAACAACAGGAAGAAAACTGCATTTGAATATAATCTAAGCATAAACTAAGATCACATAAAGTAGTGCCAAAGACAAAACATTGAATATTTATTCCACTGTACTAAATGTATAACCATATTGGTTTAGTAACTGAACTTAGATTCTTGTTTACACATATCAAATGAAGAAAACAGATTTTCTCTAACACAATCTTCTTATAACATAATAGCACAGCGCAAAGAACAATCCATTTCTCTCACAAAATTTTTAAAAACTACATAAATATGAGAAATCCCCTACAAAAAAGCAGGATCAAAACAAAGTCACTCGCTTGTTGTGGAGCTTTACACCTTTTTGTATGATTTTCGCATATCCATGACTTTAGATCCCACAACATAGGCAAGTGAACCCGTTCCCACACTCGAATGGATCACCTAGCATTGCGTCAGCAACTCATTGTATCGTTCTCTGCATGAATGGTAAACAAGAGCATTAAACTTTCCTATTATACTCAGACTTTCACTTAGCACTCTCTCTGATACAACATCAAAGCAAACAAACTGTCCAACCTTCAAAGAAAACAGTTTGTGTAAAATATCCTCTGTGATATTTTCCATCAGATTCTTCACATAAACATTTGTGAATTCTTGATTTCCTGACATAGCTGCTCTTTCATTCTTGTTGATGAACTTTGCTACTAACCTGAGAAAGAAACACACCACGTAAACAAACAAACATTCATCATTAACCTTCAATTATAAAGAAACCATGCTTAAAGGCAGAAGTGTATACAGTTAACTTACAGTTTCTTTCCATCAATTGTATGGCCATGTAGGGCACAACCAGCAGCTACAGCAAATTGCTCTGTATCAAACTGAACAAACCCAAAACCTCTATTTGGCCATTCTCTTCAGCGACTTTGCAAGAAACTGAACAAACCCAAAACCATAGTTACAAACCCAAAACCACAGAGTCGACTTTGTTGATGGCCATGTTGCTATCTTCTTCATTATTGACATGCATACATCTCTATCAATTCTTTTTGCTCTATATGGGGCCTAAGCAATGATGGCAAAAAATCTACAATCCCCTGATTCAAACGATATGCACCTTGGATATAACTTTTATGTGGTTCTTTATTCATCCCTTGTTTCAAGTGAAAAAAAAATACGATGAAAATTTCTCGTTTCATAATCAAATAAAGAAGAACAATTTTTTTATGGAGAATGAGAAGATGATTGAATCTGTTGAGCGGTAATTTATACTTACGATTGATATAGCCCATGAGAAGACGACGAGAGATGATTAGAGATGAACTCACGGTAGAATTATTTTTTTTTGGTTTGAGTAAAAAAACCTGACATCCCAAGATCGTATCCGAAGAGATGATTAGAGATGCTTGACACCGAAGATGAGACTAGAGATGATTAAAGATGATCCAGAATCAATCGGATCTCAGATGATGAACTCACGGTGGAAAAAATTTAGGTTTTGTCAGCCTCGCCCGCAAACCCATGACGGGTTCACCCGTCTAGCCCGCAATCCGCACGGGTCCGACCCGCTAGACCCTCCAATTGGTGGACAATATTTATGTTGTCCAGGCCCGCCCCGCTATGGTCTTACTTGGGCCTGGCGCGGGCGGACGGCCCAATTGACATCTCTACATAATATGGAAGTGATAATTCTGTGTTCACAATACAGTAGAACCTCTATAAATTAATACTCGATAAATTAATAATTACTATAAATTAATAATTTTTGCTGGTCTCGAGTCGGGCCAGTGTAAAAATTAGCAAAATTCGATAAGATAATAAGATAATAATTTTTTTGAAACTCTTATGTAAATATATGGTCCCAATAATAAGTTAAATTAATAATTATACATCTAAGCATATATATTTATCCTTGTTCAAAAACTCGGGCGAGTTGATCATTAATCGACCGGAAACTCGCTCGTCGGTGAGTCACCGTTGCGATTATGGTCTGGGCGGCGAAAGTGTGTGGCAGTCCTATGAATATCCGCCGAGACCGTGGTTTAGCTCAAATCGCCGATCAATTTTCAAAAACCGCATAGCGTTTATAATTTACCCAATTTGGCCCAAAGTGTTAAAGGCCCATTAAGCCCAGCTGAGAAAAAAAAAATTGTTAACTCACCTCTCCGACACACGATTTGGGAACTTGTCTTCTTAGTTCACTTCTTACGATTAACCCTAAATTAGATTATTCAACCTCACAGCTGCATCAATTCGAGCCAAAATCTCAGGAAATCGAGTTTGTCTATCAGTTGCATTCCTTTATTGAAGTGAATTCAAGGTAATACTCTCGAATTGTGTGTGAATTCAAGTCTCACACACTTGGAATGCTTGAAATTCTTTTGTTTCTTTCGATTTTCTTATCTGGTTCTTAGTCTTAGTAGTCGATTTTGTTTGTTTTTAAGGTTAGGGTGTGATGGATAATCCACCAACAGATACACCTCCTACTCTACCTCTTAAGCAAAATTCAAATGATGTAGGATGGGATTATGGAGTATTGTGCAATCAAACAAATACAGACAAATTGAAATGCAAGATGTGTGGGAAAGAGATATCTGGTGGTGTCTACAGAATGAAAGAGCACATAGGTCAAAAGAAGGGAAATGTTTCAGCTTGTCCACGGTCAACTAAAGAGGATCAAGAGAAGTGTAAGAAGGCAATTCGTGAAGGAAAAACCAAGAAAGCTATGAAGAGGAAACGCGAGGTAGATATGAGGGCTGAGGTTAACATAAATAAGGACAGCGTCAATGAGGAAATGGAGAGAGAGCTTGGGACTCTCAAAACTCCTCACTTCCAAGGTCCGATTGATCAGTTTGCCACAATCATTAAACCTGAAGCTTCTTTGGCTGGACAAAAACGGCAACAGAGTATCCATGATGCTATTTCGAAGGAGAAGGCACATGCTGTACATCAATATTGTGCTCGATGGGTATACCAGTCAAATATTGCATTCAATGCAATTGACAATGAGCCTTTTAGGTTATTTTGTGAAACATTGGGAAAGTTTGAGCCTAGTTGGATGCCTCCAAGTCAGTACCAGTTGAGAGAACCATTGCTAAATGAAGAACAACAAAAGACAAAGGAAAAATTGAAGAGTCTAGAAGACGAATGGGACAAAGATGGCTGCTCCGTGATGACAGATGCGTGGACAGACATGAAGAAAAGAAGCATCATGAATTTGTGTGTTAATTCAAGAGGTGGTACATGCTTTCTTTCTTCAAAGGATGCTTCTAAGGATTCTCACACTGGTGAGTATATCTTCAACTATATAGACAAGTGCATTGAAGATATAGGTGATGAGAAGATTGTGCAAGTCGTGACAGATAATGCTACCAATAACGTAGCGGCTGCTAAAATGCTCAAACTGAAGAGACCGAAAATATTTTGGTCTGGATGTGCTGCTCACACTGTGGACTTGATGCTTGAGGGAGTTTCAAAGTTGCCTGGTTTTGCTAAAGTCATAGATCAAGCAAAGGCTGTCACCATCTTTGTATATGCTCATCATAAAACTCTATCCATGATGAGAACATATACTAAGAAGAGGGATATAGTGAGACCAGGCGCAACAAGGTTTGCAACTTGCTTCTTGACACTTCATAGTCTCTATGAAAAGAAAGCACAGCAGAAGAACATGTTTAGCAGTGATGAATGGCATGATTGTAAGCATTCCAAGTGTGCCAAGGGTGTGAATTCGTATGATACTGTTATGAGTTTGACATTTTGGAATAGTGTGATGATTGTTTTGAAAGTGTTCAGCCCTTTGGTGAAGGTTCTAAGGCTGTCAGATGGAGAGAAGATACCTTCTATTAGGTTTATCTTTGGTGAGATTTTAGAAGCTAAGAAATCAATCAAGGAAGCTTTTGACCATGTGGAGAGGAATTACCAACCTGTCTTTCAGATTATGGATGAAAAAATAAAAGGCAGGCTGGATTCACCTTTGCATATTGCTGCCTACTTCCTCAATCATTTCTACTGCTACAAAGATCCAAATATATATGACTTTGAGGACATGCAAGCATTCATTGCTTGTGTAGAGACTTTCTATCATGGTGATTTCGAAAAACAAAACTTAGTCTTGAACCATGAAGTTAGTCTCTACAAAAGCAAAACTGGCTCTTTTGGCATAAGTTTAGCCTTAAAAGGATGTGAAAAGAAGGATGACAAATTCGATCCAGGTATGTTTTCTTACTTTAATTGTCTTTATTTGATCTTTAGGTACATTTGTACAAGTTTAGCATATGATATACTTGTCACTTGCTTAATCGTAGGGAATTGGTGGTCCACATATGGTTGTGGTGCACCAATTTTGCAAAAACTAGCAACTAGGATCCTGGCTTTGACCTCTAGTTCTTCGGGCTGTGAAAGAAATTGGAGCAGCTTTGAAGCGGTTAGTTTATTACTTCTCTAACTTCTGTTTTGTGCCTCTTACATTGCATACCTGATACACGGAAAGGTTAATTTTATTTTATGTTGCAGATCCACACCAAGAAAAGAAATAGACTAGATGTAAATCGGCTAAACAGTCTAGTCTATGTCCAATTTAATGCAAGGCTGTTTAACAAGCAGAAAAAAATCAGAGAAAGCAATGTGGATGTGATATTCGATGATGGTAATGAAGATACAGTTGAAGAATGGCTTGTGAATCATATAGAAGAGCTAGATAATGACATCAGTTTTGTGCTTACTACGCATGCTCCAAGGGTAAGAGATCTTTATGATGATGACTTTGAATCTGAGGAAGAAGATGTTGTGGACATGGAGTTTGAACCTGATATCTACCAAGAAGATCCTGTGTTTCGTGACACACAAATTGCTTAGTATGGTAAGTTTTATGTCTTTCACTTTCTTTAATTGTCGTTACCGAACATTAGTCTATGTTTTTTTTAGTGTAGTTTTCTGTCTACCAAGATGATAGTATAGTTTCTAGTTTTGTCTTTATATTAGTTTCTGGTTTTGTATTTTTGTTTAGTGTTTTTATCTTTCACCACTAAGTCAATCTAAAAGTCAGTTTGAGGTGAAAAGGAGATATGATCAGTTTTGTGTATTTGTGTTTTTATTTAGGTTTTGAAATTTACAATGCCACAATATACTCTGTCTTTTGATGAACCGAATGTTTGTGCCTTTTTCTGTTTTTCTCTTGTCTTTCTTTCGTTTTTAGTTGTACAATCTTTTAACATTTGCTTTTAACTTTTGTTTTCAGGTTGTTATGTAACAAGTTTTAACTTATAGCACATCTAGAAGTCCACTACGCATTAACTAATCATTGGAGAACAAAAGAATGAAAAAACTACAATACTTTTACTAATTTCGATCCAATATTAAAATTAAGCTCCAAATCTAAGAAGCTTCTTCATCACGTTCTCTTTCTTCATCTGCACGTTTTGGCGGCAGAGTTTATTTTATCAATTTTAGTAATGACATAAGACAGAAAACATGGCGCAAACTACCAAATTATAAGTATCTGACTGTACAGTGCAAGACCACATTGGTCAAGTCACTCTTGTCCGATTCAATTTCTTAATTCCCTTTAGAAGTTTGTAACTGAATAACAACTCAAACCGATTGCAATTCACAACGAAACTATATCAATTTTCGGTGTGCATCAACTATTTTTATAGAAAACATTTTAAATACAAAACTGTGATGATTTCTTGTATTTTGGGGATATATATTCTAATTTGTGTGTAAATTATTAATATGAAAATGAGCAAAAGTACCAATAAAAACACCAACATATATAATAATATGACCATCTAATTTTGACATTATTATGGTTCTGTTCTCTTAGCAGGGGTAGTAGAAATTGTACTGCTTATTATATATGACCAATCATTCAGATATAACAAAAAAAAAATAATGTTACAAAAAATATAGCAGTATAAATATGGTTTCTAGTTTACGGTTTATTTTGTTTATTAAGGGCTTGTAAGTTTCAATGAGGTTTGAGTTGATAATTTAGTGTTTATTGTTTAGGATTTAGATTGTTTTACTGTTTGGGGTAGAATTTTTTTCTTTTTCTAAGGTTTAGATTTTTTATTATTGGTTTATGAGCTTTAATGAGGCTTATGAGGGCGGTTTGGATTTACAATTTAATTTTTATGGTTTATGGTTTAGGTTTTTGATTCTTTTACTAAGGATTTATAAGTTTCAAGACGAAGGTTTAAATTGATAATTTAGTGTTTATGGTTTAGTAATTAATTTTTTAATAAGGGACTCTGAGGGACAACGAGTTTAAAACATTTTTATTGAGTATTTAAAAATTTAATATACGTATTTTATATAGAATAATGGGTTTACACTCAAATTAACTATTCATTCCTCAAGTAAAATTTTGGTCATTTAATAAAATTCAAACTAGGAATCCGTAGCAAGAAATCAATATATTTTTTTAATCAGATCACGAGATTGAATCAATTGGTATAAAGGATTTAAGTAAAAATAATTAAAAGGAAAAACCATTTTCGTCCTACATAGAATAGGTAGAACAAAAGAAGAAAATGAAGTGTTAATTCTCTCATTCACGTTCACTTTCCATCAACCAAAGAGAGAGAACATGTTCTGTCATTGCGTTTAGGGCTATGGCTATAAACGGGCCATATTTGTATTAGTTAGTGTTTTTTTTTTTTTTTGTAAAATTATCCTCACTTCAAACTTTTGTTAGTTATTGATAACAACAGGTTTTAACTCTTAAAAGTTACTGCAAGTTGATATAAGATTAAATGTATGATCTTATATGACTCGGATGATGATGTCTTTGTAGCTAGCCACACGACACTCTCTACTTAAAAATGAATATGATTGATGGGGGTTGATAAATCTATGGAGACTAAGTGACTGGCCAAACGGCACTCTTCACTTAACCGGTGAGATGGGACGGATGCAAGTAACAAGGAGGATCGAACGACGCCACAGAGCTTATGATCTAACTTTGATAAGTCACGAACTCAAAGAATCAAGAGGTAGTCGCACAATACTCGTTGAACTCTTTAGGTTTGTAAAGAAAGTTCTCTCTTTATTGATAATAGGTAAAAACGTGAACTACATAGTCACATACAGAGCTTTATTAATAGCTCGTCGACTTGGACCTTCTTGGGTGGAAAATGAAAGAAAAATGAAAGGTAATATATGGTATTGAAAGCTAAAGATACAAAGAATAAAACTAAAGACTAATGAAATAAATCCGTGCAAAAGAAATGAATAATGAAAGAAGTAAATAAAATTCAAACACTTACCATTGCCTCTTGACGCTCCTCCATTTCTGGTAAGTGTCTTTGTCGCCAAGTCTTTATGCTTTGTCGTTTTGAGCTTGGTCGATGATAAACAAAGATAGACTGAGACTATTCCTTAGGAGTGGCCACTCATCTTGAGCTGAGTACGGGCTTGATGGCTTTAAACTTGTATGGGCTCGGTCCATGTGACTTTCATTGTTCATGACTTCAGGCTTGATTGGTTCTCCCGCAAGCACCCGCAAACGCAACTTTTGCGGGTGGTTGCGATTGTTGGTGTTTGGCAACAATCACACAAAACGTTTTCTACCGCTTCAAACTGCTTTGTATCGCTCAAAATCAAAAGCTCCTTCCAACTAGCGTTTGCGGTTGCGGGCGATTGTGGGTGGATAACTAAAAAAATTAAAAATTAAAAAAACACAAAATTTATTTAAAATTAAGATATATATATATATATAAGAAACTTTGAAAAAATCAGATTTGAATATTATAATTACAAATAAATAAATATATTTGACATTTTTAACTAATATTCATTAATAATCTTTCATAATTTTATATGTATAAGATCTATAAAGTCTAATTATTTTGATAAATTTTCTCTTCATCACTAATATATATATAACAACTAAAATTCTTTTCATCTAACATCTCCATACAAAAAAAAACAATTTCTCTATTAAAATCATAACTTTCATCCAAACTAAAAAAAATTGAGAAATAAACATAATATTTTTTATAAATAATTATGTTTAATTAATAATTTTATAGTTTTTTAATAATAATATGGTTTTAAATATTTTTTATAGTTATAAAATTTGTTTATATTGTTAATTTATTGTTTAACCGCTACTACATCCGCAAGTTCACCAGTCGTAAATATCCCGCAAATGCACCCGTTTTTAACCGATGTGCCAGTCGTACAACCCGCATAATAACGATGTTAACCGCAATCGTCCGCTTCCGCAAACTCCCGCAACCGCAACCGCAACAGCTGCGGTTAAACCAGTCAGGCCCTAATTCATTCTTGTCTTCTCTTGGTGCGTCCTGGTCAAGTATAAGCACGTTCATCTTGAAGGTGAGGTCGTGGGGATCTCTTTGATTGATTAGATTCTCCACAGCTTTGTTGAACTCTTCCCGCATAGTCCTAGTACCAGATCTCGTTCTTGGTGGCTTGTACATGATGGGAATCTTGATGTTCTTAGGTTGATTATAGCTGATGTCCTCATTATTCCCTCCCTCTTGAGAAGGTTCTGGCCTCGTAACTATTTTATATGCATCAAAAGGAGCAGTAATAAACTAGAAAAGATGTTTAACTCACCTGGTAGCTCTAGCCAGTATGCGTTGTTGTTGATGCGTTCCAAGATTTTGAACGATCCATCTCCTCGTGGTGCTAACTTGCCCTTCATTTGGTTATGAAATATTTTGGGCCTCATATGTAACCAGACCCAGTCGTCGGGTCCCTAGCTTTCTCCTAAGTGTCCTCCAAAAGTGGCTCAGAAGCTTTGTATCTCTATCCGACACTATAGAGCGAGGCAGTCCATGCAAGATCACAACCTATTTGAAGAAAAGATCGGCTGTTTGTGTTGCATCATTATGAAGTGGGCCTTTTTCGAGAACCGGTCCACTACTACGAATATGGACTCTTTGTGTCTGATCTTGAGTAGAAGCAGTACAAAATCTATCGACATATATATCCATGCTAGATTAGGTATGGGGTAAGGGCATGTAAAGACCGTATGGGTGTGACTTGGATTTTGTCTTGAGACAAATGAACCTCTCCACGTCTCTCTTGAGGTGCGGCCAAAAGAAATGCTCCACCAAAACACTCAGGATCCCATGAGCCCTCATACATGCGATTCTCGGATTAATTAAGAGTTCCCTCCTTGATCCCTGTGGAATACACACTCATTTATCTCGAAACAAGAAACTATTGTGAATATAGAATAAACCTGAGGGTGCTTTGGTGCATTCTTGATAGATGCGTCTAAAATTAGGATCTTCTTCATAGTAATCTTTGATATGCTCGAAGACTTTGGCCTCCATTGTAGAGATCAGTGTGTATCGTCTTGACAAAGCATCGGCCACAATGTTATCTTTGCCCTTCTTGTACTTGGTGATGTAGGGGAATGTTTCTACTAACTCCAATCATCTTGCGTGTCTTCTCTTAAGAGTGGTTTATCCCCTTAGGTGCTTTAATGTTTCATCTGTATGGATCACAAATTCCTTGGACTGAAGGTAATGCTGCCACGTTTCTAATGACCTAACCAGCGCGTACACCTCCTTGTCATAGGTGGGATAGTTGAGAGTCGTGATATATCATGGTTTTTACCTGTTTTTGGACCATGATATAAGTGTTTTTATAGTCTTTTGTTAGTTTTAGAGTTCTATTAGAGTCTTTACAGGATGTAGAACACTTGGAGCTAAATGGGAGAATATGAAATATTTTGGAGCATTTTGGAGAAGTAGCCGAAGTGATGAAGTCAAGAGGCTAGATTGACGAGCTGAGTGTCGATCGACACCATCAATGTCGATCGACACCAATGAAGGTCGGCCAAGTTTCCCAATTTCCATCAGAAAAAGGAAATCACCCAAGTCATAAAAAATTACAAGTCTGCCCCTGGACGAAAAATCCCCTTCTATAAATAGTTTTCAGGCATTGTTTAGCCTAATACCTTATCATTATTTTCTGTTTTTGAGACTTAGAGAGAGATTGATCCTGAACTTTTGGGGAGACAATTCTAACTCATCTGAACCAGATTTCGAACCCCTGTATCATTCTCTATTCTTTTATGCAATTTATTTCAGCCATGATTTGTGTTTGCATAATTATGTCTGAGTAGTTTGCTAGTTAGGTTAGGGTGATTTAGGGTTTGATGAAGAGTTTGTAGAATCATTAGAATTATTAGAGAAATCAATTGGATCTTCACCTTGATTTGTGCTTAACTTAATTCTCTGAATTGATCACTTAGAAATCAAACTTTAGGTTATTTAATAGATGTGAGAGCATTATTAGTAACTTGAACTAATCATAGGTGAGCAAAATATCTATTCGCAAAGAGATTTGATTTAGGTATTTTGTGAACAAATCGAACCTGTTCTTATTGCTTGCCTTAATTTTTTAAATTCGCAAAGAGATTTGGGATTTAGGGATTTAGGCATAGATAACTTCTGCAACGAGAGTTGATTGGTTTTAACTTAGAGTTTCGAGTTCTAGACTGTTCTTAATAAATCCCTAATAAACTTAGATTCTGCATTCTTGGATTCGAACCTGATAATTACCCTTGCCTAGCGCCTTTGTCTCTGAACTTACATCGCTTTAAAACTCGTTTATTTATTTCGCTTAAGTATTTAGTTTACTTAATTATAAATCGCCTAGCATAATCTAAACCTAGAAACCATTAGTGTAGCATCTACTTCCCTGAGGATTCGATACCCCTTATACTTCAACTGCATTGATGTGCACTTGCAGTAATTGATTATTTGGGTAAAACCTGAGCCCTATCAAGTTTTTGGCGCCGTTGCCGGGGAAGTAATAGCTGCCTACGGAATCTAGTACTAGGATTTTGACTAGGTTTTGTTTTTATTTTTGTTACTAATTTAGTTTCCTAACTTTTGTTTCAGGTTCATGCCCAGTACCAGAAGCAACAAGGAAGAGGAACTAATCGCACTGAACCAGGAACTAGGTCGTCTCGAACTACAAACCGCAAGTCTACTTCAGCGTCGATCGACACAGAGAGCATCGATCGACACAAAGAGCATCGATCGACACCCTACCTTAGTGTCGACCGACACCGCTTGTATCGATCGACACCAGACGCAGACCGAGATGGCAGAACCTGTGATCATGATACGCAACGAGGCAGACGACTTTGTTGACCTTCAAGGCAATAGAAGGAACGCCCAAGGCCAGAGACTTGATGCGGCTGGCGCCGTCATCGTCGAACCAGCGATGTAAATCGCCCCTGCAGAAGCTGGACGTGGAAGAACGTTAGGCGAGTACAACCGCCCAGACCAGTTCTATGCTAATAGAGCTGCGATTCGTCCTCCTGCATTTCAGAGGAATGACTCCGAGCTGAAGCCTGCCTACTACACATTGGTGGCTCAGCATCCCTTCCATGGTCTTCCTAATGAGCACCCGATGGATCATATTGAGAGATTTGAGGACCTCACATCAAACATCAAGGCTAATGGGGTGTCCTATGATTATCTCTTCTGCAAGCTGTTCCCTTACTCGCTTTCAGGAGATGCATCATATTGGTTGAAGCAGTTGGATCCAGGATCCTTAACTACATGGGAAGCCACAAAGAATGCATTCCTTTGCAATTTCTTTGATGATGCGAGATCAGAGGAGCTGAGAACAAAAATCACTACATTCTCCCAAGGACCCACTGAAGCATTCAAGGCTTCTTGGGTGCGATTCAAGGCTTACCAGAGAGATTGTCCACACCACGGGTTCAGCGAGCCGCAGCTTATCGGTATCTTTTACCGAGGGATCGATTGGAGATGCCAGATGGCTCTAGACGCTGCAAGCAATGGCAACTTCAACACCAGATACCCAGCTGACGCAGTGGTGCTTATAGAGAATTTGGCCTCTTGTAACAGCAGCAAGAACGCAGATTTTGAAAGGAGACAACAAGCTGGTGTAAATGGAGGAAGCCAAATTGCTGAGGTCAACATGAAGCTGGACAACGTACACAATCTCTTGGTGGGGAAGAAGCAAGTCCACTTTGCCAATGAAGTGGAGACACTCGAGCCTAGTGAAGAATGTAAAGAAGAGGATGTCAACTACATCAATAGAGGTGGATTTCAAGGCCAACATTATAGGAACCAGCAAGGGAACAGGAGCTTCAATGGAAACTATCAGAAGAGCTCCTTCACAGGAAATCAGAACTCTTACACTCAAAAGCTTCCCTTCCATAACAACAACACCAATTACACAAGGAGCTATGGAAACTCTTCCTACCAGAAACCTCCAGCTACAGACAACAAAATGGAGGCTATGATGGAACAGCTTTTAGAAGGGCAACAGAAGATGACAGTGAGCTTTAATGGGAAGATTGACACATTATATCAAGATATGACTGGAAAGATGGACGCCATGTACCAAGACTTGAATGGAAAATTCGAATCTCTGAATAACCATGTCAAGAAGCTGGATACTCAAGTTGCTCAAACTGCAGAAGCTGTTAACATGCAAGAAGGATTCCTTCCAGGGAAGACAGATGCCAATCCCAAACGCCATGTGAACGCTGTCACACAGAGGAGTGGAAAGAACCTTCAGCCTGTGCAAAATAGAGGGATTAGTGTTGCAGAATTCGAGGAGCTAGAAGATGTAGATGATGCTGCGGAGCCAGTGTCGATCGACACCACTAAGTGTCGATCGACACCCATGAAGATTCAAGACAAATCAGACGAACTCGACGCGAAAGACTCGATTTCGGATACTAGTGTCGATCGACACCAGGAGGGTGTCGATCGACGCTCATCGCGGACAGCACCAGATCAGGCCAAGACCACGAAAACTGCTGAAGAAAGAGTTTACAAACCAAAGATTCCTTTCCCCTTGATACCAAAGAGGTCAAAGAAGGAGCTGCTTGACGCCAGATGCAAGGCTATCATGGATAGACTAGTGGTTGAAATCCCCTTGATGGATGCCATTAGAACTACTCCAGTGATAAAGAGATACTTGAAGTGGATGATGACAAAGAACATGGATATGGAGGAAGGAGTGATGATGATATCAGAGCAAGTTAGTGTTGTCATTCAGAACAGGCTTCTAGAGAAACTCTCCGATCCGGGAAGCTTTGTTTTTGATTGCTCCATCTTTTCAGACAAGTTTGGGAGATCTCTATGCGATTTAGGCTCAAGTGTCAACTTGATGCCTCTTTCAGTTGCTCTAAGGCTGGACATGACAGATTTCAAGGCCACAAGAATCTCCCTAGTACTTGCTGATCGTTCTGTCAGAATCCCAGAAGGTGTCTTAGAAGATGTTCCTATCAAAGTGGGAGATTGCTTGATTCCCACAGACTTTGTGGTATTGGCATATAATGAGGAACCAAAAGACCCTCTCATACTTGGTAGACCATTCTTGGCTACAGCTGGAGCAATCATTGACGTGAGGAAGGGCAGGATCGCACTGAACATTGGTGACTTGGTGATGAATTTTGACATGGAGAAGCTGATGAAGAGACCAACAATTGATGGACAAACCTTCTATGTCGATTCACTAACCAACCTTGCTGAAGAAATATTCCAAGAGGACCACCCTACAGACCCCTTGGAGCGCGCACTGACCACTTCTACAAGGGATATTGAACACGTAGACGATGCAGCTGCTGGATACACGAAGATGCTGGATGCAAGTGAGCAAGTCATGCAACTAGTCGCTCAGGAAGACTTGTGTCGATTGACACCAGAGAGTGTCGATCGACACCCTGCGCGCACAACAAGAGCAGCCGATTGGAGTGAGGCTAAGGCACCTAAAGTTGAGCTTAAACAGCTCCCTGCCGGGCTAAGGTACGCATTTCTTGGTCCTAATTCAACTTATGCTGTCATTGTGAATGCTTCCTTAAAAAATGCAGAGCTCACGTTATTGCTAAGCAAGCTGCGCAAGTATCGCAAAGCTCTTGGCTATTCTCTTGATGATATTTCAGGTATCTCACCAGACTTGTGCATGCATCGGATTCACCTTGAGGATAAAAAAAAGTCGTCGATTGAACATCAGAGGAGGCTGAATCCGAACCTGAAGGAAGTAGTCAAGAAAGAGATCATGAAGCTATTGGAAACAGGGATCATCTATCCCATTTCAGACAGTGCTTGGGTCAGTCCAGTTCATGTGGTTCCTAAGAAAGGAGGAGTCACAGTGGTGAAGAACGAGAAGAATGAGCTGATTCCTACAAGAACATTGGTGACTTGGTGATGAATTTCGACATGGAGAAGCTGATGAAGAGACCAACAATTGATGGACAAACCTTCTATGTCGATTCACTCACCAACCTTGCTGAAGAAATATTCCAAGAGGACCACCCTACAGACCCCTTGGAGCGCGCACTGACCACTTCTACGAGGGATTTTGAACACTTAGACGATGCAGCTGCTGGATACACGAAGATGCTGGACGCAAGTGAGCAAGTCATGCAACTAGTCGCTCAGGAAGACTTGTGTCGATCGACACCAGAGAGTGTCGATCGACACCCTGCGCGCACAACAAGAGCAGCCGATTGGAGTGAGGCTAAGGCACCTAAAGTTGAGCTTAAACAGCTCCCTGCCGGGCTAAGGTACGCATTTCTTGGTCCTAATTCAACTTATGCTGTCATTGTGAATGCTTCCTTAAACAATGCAGAGCTCACGTTATTGCTAAGCAAGCTGCGCAAGTATCGCAAAGCTCTTGGCTATTCTCTTGATGATATTTCAGGTATCTCACCAGACTTGTGCATGCATCGGATTCACCTTGAGGATGAAACAAAGTCGTCGATTGAACATCAGAGGAGGCTGAATCCGAACCTGAAGGAAGTAGTCAAGAAGGAGATCATGAAGCTATTGGAAACAGGGATCATCTATCCCATTTCAGACAGTGCTTGGGTCAGTCCAGTTCATGTGGTTCCTAAGAAAGGAGGAGTCACAGTGGTGAAGAACGAGAAGAATGAGCTGATTCCTACAAGAACATTGGTGACTTGGTGATGAATTTCGACATGGAGAAGCTGATGAAGAGACCAACAATTGATGGACAAACCTTCTATGTCGATTCACTCACCAACCTTGCTGAAGAAATATTCCAAGAGGACCACCCTACAGACCCCTTGGAGCGCGCACTGACCACTTCTACGAGGGATTTTGAACACTTAGACGATGCAGCTGCTGGATACACGAAGATGCTGGACGCAAGTGAGCAAGTCATGCAACTAGTCGCTCAGGAAGACTTGTGTCGATCGACACCAGAGAGTGTCGATCGACACCCTGCGCGCACAACAAGAGCAGCCGATTGGAGTGAGGCTAAGGCACCTAAAGTTGAGCTTAAACAGCTCCCTGCCGGGCTAAGGTACGCATTTCTTGGTCCTAATTCAACTTATGCTGTCATTGTGAATGCTTCCTTAAACAATGCAGAGCTCACGTTATTGCTAAGCAAGCTGCGCAAGTATCGCAAAGCTCTTGGCTATTCTCTTGATGATATTTCAGGTATCTCACCAGACTTGTGCATGCATCGGATTCACCTTGAGGATGAAACAAAGTCGTCGATTGAACATCAGAGGAGGCTGAATCCGAACCTGAAGGAAGTAGTCAAGAAGGAGATCATGAAGCTATTGGAAACAGGGATCATCTATCCCATTTCAGACAGTGCTTGGGTCAGTCCAGTTCATGTGGTTCCTAAGAAAGGAGGAGTCACAGTGGTGAAGAACGAGAAGAATGAGCTGATTCCTACAAGGACTGTGACTGGACACATAATGTGCATAGACTACAGGAAGCTGAATGCCGCGACCAGAAAGGATCACTTTCCTTTGCCCTTCATCGACCAAATGCTGGAGAGATTGACGAATCATCCCTACTACTGTTTTCTTGATGGCTATTCGGGATTCTTTCAGATTCCAATCCATCCAGATGATCAGGTTAAGACCACGTTTACATGTCCTTATGGTATA
This sequence comes from Alliaria petiolata, assembly GCA_020283515.1. Taxonomy (NCBI): domain Eukaryota; kingdom Viridiplantae; phylum Streptophyta; class Magnoliopsida; order Brassicales; family Brassicaceae; genus Alliaria; species Alliaria petiolata. The sequence goes on from JAHZTW010000002.1 coordinate 56,560,252, forward strand.
TTTGCATATCGCAGAATGCCATTTAGACTTTGTAATGCTCCTGCGACCTTTCAGCGATGCATGATGTCCATCTTCACAGATATGATTGAAAAGTTTATGGAAGTCTTTATGGATGACTTTTCTGTTTATGGGTCATCCTTCAAAGACTGCATGGACAACTTGTTCGCAGTGTTGCAGCGGTGTGAAGAGAAGCACTTGGTCCTGAACTGGGAAAAGTGTCATTTCATGGTCACATATGGGATTGTACTTGGACACAAGGTTTCAGCAGAAGGGATTGCAGTGGATCGCGCCAAGATTGAAGTGATGACGACTTTGCAAGCACCTGATTCTGTGAAATCAGTGAGGAGTTTTCTGGGTCATGCTGGGTTCTACAGAAGATTCATCAAGGACTTTAGCAAGATTGCAAGATCACTCACTGCTCTTCTCTGCAAAGACGTGAAGTTCGAGTTCACTGCAGAATGTCTTTCAGCCTTTGAACAGATCAAGCAAGTCTTAGTGAGTGCTCCAATAGTTCAACCTCCCGACTGGGATTTGCCTTTCGAGGTGATGTGTGACGCCAGTGACTTCGCAGTAGGAGCAGTTCTGGGACAGAAGAAGGACAAGAAACTTCACGCCATTTATTATGCCAGCAGGACATTGGATGACGCGCAGAAGAATTATGCAACAACGGAGAAGGAATTGCTAGCTGTGGTCTTTGCCTTTGAGAAATTTTGCCAGTATCTTGTTGGCTCAAAGGTGATTGTCCACACTGATCATTCTGCATTGAAGTACTTAATGCAGAAGAAGGATGCAAAGCCAAGGTTGTTGAGATGGATTCTACTTCTTCAAGAGTTTGACATAGAAGTCAAGGACAAGAAATGAGTTGAAAATGGAGTAGCTGATCATCTCTCAAGGATTAGAATTGAAGATGACGTGCCAATAGATGATTTTCTGCATGAAGAGAATGTTTACCTTGTTGAGAGTCGTTTTAAAGCTGCATGTTCGGAGCAGATACGCACAGTGTCGATCGACACTGGGGTAGTGTCGATCGACACCCCGTCCGAAACCAGGAAGAAGAGTCGCGATTCAACACTTCGACGTTTACCAACTTCGAGAGTGTCGATCGACACAGATGGTGTCGATCGACACCAAGGGTCATCATGGGTTCGCAGAATCTTGGACGAAGTGTTTCGACAGCCAATCTTTGCCATTAATGCCGCGAATCGACCATGGTATGCTAACATTGTGAACTTCCTTGCTGCTGACATTAAGCCTACACATCTCAAGGACTATGAGAAGAAGAAGTTCATGAGGGAATATAGAAGATACTATTGGGATGAACCTCACTTGTACAAGCATTGTTCAGACAATGTTTACAGAAGATGCATTGCAGAGAGCGAGGTTCGTGATGTACTGTTCCATTGTCATGGATCCGAGTATGCTGGACATTTCGCAACCTTCAAGACAGTATCCAAAGTTCTTCAAGCAAGCTTTTGGTGGCCTACTATGTTCAAGGACGCGCAGCTCTTCATCGCTCAATGTGATGTTTGTCAAAGGAGAGGAAAGATCAGCAAGCGACATGAGATGTCACAGAACTTCATCCTTGAAGTTGAGGTCTTTGATTGTTGGGGCATTGATTTCATGGGCCCTTTTCCTCCATCCTATGGAATGCAATACATCTTGGTGGCTGTAGACTATGTCTCTAAGTGGGTTGAAGCAATTTCTTCTAAGACCAATGATGCTGAAGTGGTTCTCAAGCTATTTCAGACCATCATCTTCCCAAGATTCGGAGTGCCTCGGATTGTTATAAGTGATGGTGGTTCTCACTTTATCAACAAGGTTTTTAACAAGCTACTGAAGAAGCATGGTGTTCAACATCGTGTGGCTACTCCATATCACCCTCAAACGAGTGGACAAGTCGAAGTCTCCAACAGACAGATCAAACAAATCCTGGAGAAGACAGTGGGCAAGACAAGGAAGGATTGGGCTGCAAAGCTGGATGATGCACTTTGGGCTTACAGGACTGCCTACAAAACGCCACTTGGGACTACACCTTTCCAGCTACTCTATGGCAAAGCTTGCCATCTTCCAGTAGAGTTGGAACACAAGGCACATTGGGCTATTAAAAAGATGAACTTCGACTTGAAGCCAGCTGCAGAAAGGCGCCTAATTCAGCTAAATGAGCTCGACGAATTACGCCATCACGCTTATGAGAACTCAAAGCTCTACAAGGAAAGGACAAAGGCATATCATGACAAAAAGATTGTCTCCAGACAATTCGAGCCAAATGACCAGGTACTTCTATACAACTCTCGTTTACAATTGTTTCCTGGTAAACTGCGTTCTCGTTGGTCAGGTCCTTTCACTGTCAAAGAAGCTCGACCATATGGAGCAATTGTCTTGACAAACTTCAAAGGAGAGGAGTTCACTGTGAATGGGCAGAGAGTGAAACACTATTGGGCTCAAGCCGAGATTCCAGAAGGACACATTGTGTCTTTGGATGATGCACCCAATGCCTAAATCACATGAACTGTCAAGCTATTGACGTTAAACGAGCGCTGAGTGGGAGGCAACCCACTGTTAGGTACGTTTTTCTTTATATTTTGTCTTGATTTTACTAATTATTTTGGCTATTACAAAAAAAAAAAAAAAAAAAAAAGAAAGAGGAACGAGACGAGATAGAGAAAAGAGATTGATTTTGATTAATTGTTTTTTTTTCGTTCATCTTAACAAAAAAAAGTTTGATTAATTGTTTGATAATCGATTTAAGAAGAGAAAGTTAAATATTATGATACATATAGCCCAACAATACCCAAATAAACAAGCCCAACAATACTCAATAAATCAGAAAATCGATTTTGGAGATGTCAAAAATCGTTTGACCAGAAANAGGAGGAACGATCAGACTCAGTGTCGATCGACACCCATTGTGTCGATCGACACCAAGCGGGGACACGGGTAAGTTCTTTAAAACCCGACACTTCTTCTTCATTCTCTCATATTTTCAAAACCGTGAGTTTGAGAGGATTTTCCCCAAATCCCAACTTTCTCATTTCTTAACCAAATTGAGTGATTCAAAGCTCCAATCCGTGCGGATTCTCACCTTCTTTCATAATCCATAGTCATTTCATTCGATTTACAAAGGTATGTTCTTCAAATCTCCCAATTTCATTTTCGGACCTAAGGTAAAAATTTCCGAATTCAACCTTTTTAGCTTGATTTCTTGGTTGAATGATGCTTGTTTAGGTTGTATAACATGATTTAGATCATTCCCCAAACTGTTTTCATCCTCTAATTTGCATAATTTAAAATTTTCGAAATTTTTGGAAATTGATGATGCATTTTGCGAAATTGGATTTTTCTTTGGGTTTTATGGTCTAGACATGGTCGATTGATGATGTTGGGTTTGTTGGGTTTGCTAATTATTGTTGCATGCCTTTGTACTCGTCAGTTTAGGTTCGGATTCGAAATCCACGCATGGTGTCGATCGACACCATGTGGTGTCGATCGACACCCGACCAGGACAAACGCAGTGTTCTTCATTTGTTGGACTTTGGATTTGATTTTGCTTTCATTTTTTCATTGCAGATGCCTAAGAGAGCACGTGATACTGACGCCTCAGCCTCAGGAACTGCCAATGATGAGGCAATTCCATCTCTTCCTCCATGGCCTAAGCCTAAAAAGGTGAAGGTTGGAGTTATAAGGCATTGGGAAGATTCACCAGCAAAGGAAGTTGCTAAGGACGAATGCATTTACAGAGACATCAGTGAGACATGGGACGCTTATGACACGCTATTCTACAATGCGTGGCTGCGAGTAGAGATCGCTCCAACTCGTTTTGCTTGTGAGAAGACGATGAGCGAGCTAGGAATCAAAGATGACATCTTGCATCTGATGAACAGGATAGGGATGGGCACTATTGCGACGAGGTAGTACGATCTTTACCCAGACCTTGTCTGCCAGTTCATTGCCACAGCCCGAGTCTACTACTGGAACGAGATCAATCGGAATGCTCTGGAAGGCACATTGACCTTCCTAATCTGCGGGATCCGCTACCGCATTTCACTTCCAGACCTCTGCCGGATCTATGGATTCGCGGATGAGCATGCCACTGGGGTCTCTCTTCAGACGCAGCTGCCAGAAAACCAGGATTTCTGGTCGCACTTTGGGAATGGGAGGTATGACTCTAAGACCTCCACTCAGACATACATTCGACATCCCACCTTCGCTACTTGGTCCGCATCTTTGCTACTACACTTCTGTGTAAGCATGAGCCAGGGAAGATGCGAGTGTCTGAGTTGGTGATGCTTTATCGAGGTCTTTGGTCTGAGATTTATGAGGATACAGACGCGCCAGTTAGCGCGAACCTTGGTGCTGTGTTTGCACATCATTTGGCTTCCTTGAAGACGAAGCCTTTCAGTGGGACGAAGGCTAAGCCAGAGACTATCGGGAGTCTTCTTACACCTATCTTCCAGCACTGCGGGATAGACACTTCCAGCTGCTCCATTATTACATCGTGTGCCTTGGTTGATATGGAGTACTTGAAGAGAACTCATTGGGTGACTGGCGAGAGGATGTGGGCATTCAGCGACGAGCAGAGAGTGCAACGCTTGGTTCAGCTACCTGACAGAGACCTCACTCACATTACCAGCGATCCAGGACGCCTCGCATTTCACCCCATTCTGAGCAAGATTAGGAATGATCCCGTTGCCAGACGCAGAGGTATCTCATCCCGACCAGCTGAGGATGCACCTCGACCTTCATGTTCTAGGCGCAGAGCACAGACCACCTTGACGCCTATTGGTCCTCATCACCTTCCAGACACTCCCGAGATTCCTATGGAGCCAGATGTTTTTCAGAGATATGTGGTTCAGAGCTTCCAGGCCATCTGGAATGCCATTGCCTCTGTGTCTACCTGCGTTCGACCACCTACGCCACCACATTCCTCTCCACCACATGCTGATGACGACGAGTGACTTTCTCATCCTTTTTCTTTTTAGTATTTTGAGTCAGTTTTTCTTTTCACTTGAGTCTGCATTTTGTTTCATTTGATTCAGTACCTTGTTTCAAACTTGTTGCAGTTATTGAGCTTATTGGATTATCTTGTGCTTTTAACCTTTTGTTGAGTTTTCTAACAGCTTTGAAGACTTCTAACAACAATCTGACTTAACAACTTCAATGTTCGAGTGCCAGAACTCTGTCTACTGACAGAGTGTCGATCGACACAATCTGTGTCGATCGACACCAACTTCAGACACAGCATCGATCGATAACATCTGTGTCGATCGACGCTACACGCAGAAGTCAGGTAAGAATCCGATTTTTCTCTTTATTGCAACAATTTGGTACGAATTTTTTCTATCCAAACTCATTCTTAGTAACACTGGGGACAGTGTTATTCAAGTCTGGGGGAGGTGGTTGCTAATTTTGTGTTTTGTTTTGAGAGTCAGTTGAGTCTTGAGTCAAAAGTTTTCAAAATCTGTTTTATTGAGTCAAAATTAGTTGGAACTTTCAGTTTTTCTAGGAACTAACCACAGAAAGTTAACACTTGAAGAACCATTGCTATAAGAGTTGATTGCAGGACTTACTAAGTAGAAAGCTACAAGTGGAATCAGTCTAACAGGGCGAGTTCAGATCCCCTTAAAAGAACTAGGTATGCGCAGAACTTGATTCCTCTTTCAGTCCGAACAGATAGGCAATTGCAGTCTCTCCTTGATCTTCCCTTAAGAGAAAAGAAAAGAAAGAAAAAGAGTCTAAGTCTGGAATAGTGCCTTTGTCATGAGCCTGTCTCCTCACAAGGAACAATATTAGTGATGCTCTTGAACACGTCTCCTCACAAGGAACACAAGTAGAGAGTAGCACTATTCCAGAGATCCCAAAGAGAATAATAAGAGTCAATGAAAAGATCTTAGAACACCCTGAAAATGGGCAGAAGTTGACTAAGGGAAGAGAAAATAGGGGAGCTGCATGAGAATATCTTGTTTTGGTACTAAGGAAGGGAAAAGAATCAGAAAAGTTCTATGGCATTACCAATGTTAGAGTTCGAATCTTTTACCAAGGAAAGGATCTGGATTTGAACTGGGAGATTGCTAAGCTTGTGGTAAGTACATTGAACATTTCCTAAGGTTGGCTCTAATATCATGTGGATTCAAGAAGTGTTAATCAATGTGGCGTTTTGAAAAAGTGATTGGAAGTTCCTGTTTTCAAACTTCTACTTCAGTCTAAGTTTCTGTTTTGCTTGAGGGCAAGCAAAGGCTAAGTCTGGGGGAGTTGATATATCATGGTTTTTACCCGTTTTTAAGCCATGATATAAGTGTTTTTATAGAGTCTTTTGCTAGTTTTGGAGTCTTTTTAGAGTCTTTACAGGATGGAGAGCATTTGGAGCTAAATGGGAGAATATGGAACATTTTGGAGCATTTTGGAGAAGCAGCCGAAGTGATGAAGTCAAGAGGGTGAATTTACGAGCTGAGTGTCGATCGACACCATCAGTGTCGATCGACACCAATCAAGGACGGCGAAGTTTGACGGTTTCCAATCAGGAAAAGGAAAGAAGAGCAAGTTTGAAGAATTACAAGTCTACCCCTGGACGAAAAATCCCCTTCTATAAATAGTTTTCAGGCATTGTTTAGCCAAATACCTTATCATTATTTTCTGTTTTTGAGACTTAGAGAGAGATTGATCCTGAGCTTTTGGGGAGACAATTCTAACTCATCTGAGCCAGATTTCGAACCCCTGTATCATTCTCTATTCTTTTATGCAATTTATTTCAGCCATGATTTGTGTTTGCATAATTATGTCTGAGTAGTTTGCTAGTTAGGTTAGGGTGATTTAGGGTTTGATGAAGAGTTTGTAGAATCACTAGAATTATTAGGGAAATCAATTGGATCTTCACCTTGATTTGTGCTTAACTTGATTCTCTGAATTGGTCACTTAGAAATCAAACCTTAGGTTGTTTAATAGATGCGAGAGCATTATTAATAACTTGAACTAATCATAGGTGAGCAAAATATCTATTTGCAAAGAGATTTGGTTTAGGTATTTTGTGAACAAATCGAACCTGTTCTTATTGCTTGCCTTAATTGTTTAAATTCGCAAAGAGATTTGGGATTTAGGGATTTAGGCATAGATAACTTCTGCAACGAGAGTTGATTGGTTTTAACTTAGAGTTTCGAGTTCTAGACTGTTCTTAATAAATCCCTAATAAACTTAGATTCTGCATTCTTGGATTCGAACCAGATAATTATCCTTGCCTAGCGCCTTTGTCTCTGAACTTACATCGCTTTAAAACTCGTTTATTTATTTCGCTTAAGTCTTTAGTTTACTTAATTATAAATCGCCTAGCATAATCTAAACCTAGAAACCATTAGTGTAGCATCTACTTCCATGAGGATTCGATATCCCTTATACTTCAACTGCATTGCTGTGCACTTGCAGTAATTGATTATTTGGGTAAAACCTGAGCCCTATCAAGTCGCCCCACTCAACTTCTCACTAAATTAAGCTATGAGCGTTCCTCTTTGGGTAGGGAAAGCTCCAATGCCTAAACCCGAAGCATTTCATTCAACCTCAAAAATCTTTTTTGAAACCAGGTAGCATCAATACAAGTGTGTTGGTAAGGATGTGCTTAAGTTTATCAAAGGAATCTTGTTGAGATTGTCCCCATTTAAAGACCACATCCTTCTTGATCACGGAGGGCAGTGGTGTTGTTAGAGTATTGAAGTCTTTGACAAAGTGCCTATAAAACTTGTTAGGCCGTGGAAGCTCCTGCCATATCCTATGGTTGTGGGTATCCACAGTCTTGTATAACTTTAATTTTCTCTTGGTCCACTCTCAGTCACTGTGAACTTACAATAAAACCTAGAAGGTGCACTTCTTGAGGTTCGCAAAGAAACTTTTTTGTTGAAGTGTTTCTAGTAATTTAAATAAAAATAAAAATTAACGACTAATTGGCTATTTTTGGTAAAAAAAAAAATTTGTATAAAATATAATAAAAGGATAATTTTAAATAGCAGATTTAGAAATTTAATTATTAGGAAGAACTACATAGAAAAATATCCGTTGAAGAAAAAGAATCACAATTGTACGGTCAATAAATGTTTGGCATCTAGCAAAATAAGTATATGTGCTGGTCAATAATACACTAAGACTTTATTGTGTCATTGATGAGATTCATCCTTCAAACATAAGTGGAAGAAGAAGAAAAGTAAAGTTGAGATCGTAAGTTTTCTTTCGCCCTCCTCTTTATCGTCCGATTTTAATTTCGCATGTTTTGATTTTTATCATATTTGATCTGGTAAATAAAAAGAAGAGAACTTTATGTAATTTATGGATCCTCGTGACAATTTTGAAAACCAAGTTCTGTATTTGATTCCCAAATCTAGATTCTTGAATTCAATGAAATATACTGGACTTGTATGAACCAAAATCAATCAAAGTTTTAGTTTTTTTCTTAATCTGATTATTCTTCTGTCGTTAACTCTTCTCAGATCCAATATAAAGCATGGAGATTACAAAAGAAATGGCTGAGATGCAAACTTGGAGAGACCTTCCCTCAGAGCTTCTCATCTCAGTAATGGCTTATCTTGAAATCGAAGATAACGTACGCGCTTCTTCTGTATGCAAATCGTGGCACGAGGCAGCAGTTTCGGTTAGAACCATAGACCAGCCTCCTTGGCTCATGTACTTCCCTAAATCAAGAAACTCTTACGAGTTTTACAATCCATCAAACTTCAAGAAACATACAATGGAGCTGCCTAAATCACTAGCGGGGTCTAAAGTCCGCTACTCTAAAGATGGATGGCTTCTAATGAGCAAAAACATCTCATCAGACTTCGTCTTGTTCAATCCATTTACTATGGATCTTGTGGTCTTGCCTTATCTTGAGTTGTGGTATGGTTACCAATTAGTTGGATTCTCTGGTGCTCCTACATCAAGCAACTGTGTGGTTTTCACAATCAAGGACTATGATCCGGGCCACGTGACCATCCGGACCTGGAGTCCGGGCGAAACCACGTGGTCTTCGATGCAGATCGACTCTCAGTTCCTTGATGTTAAACATAACTATGTCGTCTTCTCAAAAGGTATGTTTTACTGTCTCAATTTAAGAAACTGCCTCGCGGTTTTTGATCCATCTCTACGGACATTCCATGTCCTCGATGTGCCGCCCCCTAGTTGCCCTGATTACATCGATGATGAGAGTTGGTATGAAGGAAAGTTCATGGTGAGTTATAAAGGAGATATATTTGTCATATGTACATTTGGAAATCAAGAGCCGTTGGTGTTTAAACTCGATCTTGCGCAAGGTGTTTGGGAGAAGAAGGGAAATCTCGGTAGCTTATCCATCTTTGCGAGTATTAGTTCATGTGAATCGAGGACTTATGTCCAAGATGGGATGTCAAGGAATAGTATCTACTTCCCTAAGTTATGTGACAACGAGACTCGCTGTGTGACATATTCGTTTGATGAAGGAAGATACCATCCGCGTGAGCACAATGTTCATTGGGGAAAGCAAAGATCTTCTGAGAACATTTGGATTGAAGCTCCTAAGAACTTTGAATTAGTTTAAAAGTGGTTTTGTAAGCAGTTCTCATGAATTTGGTAGGAGTTAAATAGGTTAAATTAATCATTAGAGTTCTATGTAGTTCATTGTGACTAAAACTTTTGTTTCCTCATTATCAGTGTGTTTAGCGTTTGGCTTAATTGGATCATTTGTGATGCATACATTTCATTCTTTAAGCATTTCTTGAAAAGTAAGAATAAACGTTCCAAATCAAGAAAACGTATAAAGAAACAGACCATTAAAAACAGAGGTTATGATGCTGAAATCAGGAGTCTTTGGTGTTTAAACTCGATCTTACGCGAGGTGTTTGGGAGAAGAAGGGAAATCTCGGTAGCTTAACATCTTTGTGAGTATTAATTCATGTGAATTGAGGACTTATGTCGATAATCGGGAATGTCAAGGAATATAATCTACTTCCCTAAGTGACAATGAGACTGGTTGTGTGACATATTCGTTTGATGAAGGCAGATACCATCCTCGTGAGCACAATATTAACTAGGGAAACTAAAGATCTTCTGAGAACATTTGGATCGAGGCTCCTAAGAACTTTGAGATAGTTAAAAAGAAGTTCTCATGAGTTAAGAGGTTAGATTAAACATAAAAGTTTCCTCACTATCGGTGTGTTTAGTGTTGGAGATAGTTCTAATGAATGTTTGTATGGTTTTTGGATTTTGGTTTTTGTTTTTAGATTTGGTTTTTGATTTTTGTTGTAGATTTTGGTTTTCTTGAATGGTTTATTTAGTTTTTGGTTTTTAAGTATTTTTTTAATCTAGATTTATTACAAGATCTATCAGCAATATTGTAACACTTAATTGATTCTTTAGTGATAAAACAATATTTTAAAAAAAATAACAAGAAAGAAAAGAAAATAATGGCAACTTTGTTTAGAAACCCATAAATTGTAGTTTTTGATTTTTGTTTACAAAATCAAAAAATCTTTAAAAACTAGTTTCCATAAAATTTAGGATATCTATTTCTTCAAAAACTTAAATGGCAAAAAAAATAATTTTTGAAACAAAAACTAAAAACCATTGCAAAAACTGCAGACATTGAAAATTCTCTACCAAGACATCCATTAGAAACTGGCTACTGCTTACAAACAAAAATAGACTTCAATCTTTTGATAGTTTCCCAAATTTGTTTCGTAAGATAATCAAAAACTTCTGCAACATGATTTCTTTTGACACAAAATGTGGAAGAACATGAAAAAGTTGCAACAATGAAAAACAAAAAAACCGGTATATTGGAAGATGAGAAAGTTGATTGGAAGAGTCTGAGAAAAAATTTCACCAAAAAAGAACGTCATTAACCTCTTTAATCAACATTTTTCTCAAACTCTTCCATCACCTTTCTCATCTTCCATGATACCTTTTTTTGTTTTTTCTTTTGCAACCTAGTCATGTTCTTTCCACAATTTCTGCAAAGATCTAGAAACATTTTTACCATCAAAGGTCAAAGTCCAAGCTGCGTTTTTTTTTGGCCTCGGTTTTTCTTCTCTTTGGAAAACTCTGCTTTGCAGGAGTTCTAGGCTCAACTATAGTTTCCTCTTCATTGTCTTTCTCCTTCTTCTTCCTTTTCCTTGATATAGTTCTCAATCTCGTAGTGGTAGGGTTCCTTGGTTTTTTCCCGTCTTCCATGATCCATGGTCTATGGAATCTTTGCATTTTTTTGTATCCCTTTGGAGTTCTTCCACTTCCCCTTTCCATTAACATATTGTGAATCATCTTTCACCATCATATAAAACAAACACGTAAGATTAAGTAACAATTGGACGTCATAAATACATTTTAATATCTTCAAGACATTAAAACTAGATTTACATATAATTTCAAGTATTGACGACTTGTAGCAACTTCACATTTCTAATATATAAACAAAAAATTGTATGAGATGAGTTAATTACCTTTTGTTGTAGTAGATGTAGGGCTTTTTTGCATCTGTAGTAGATAAGAAATTGAATAAATCAAACTCTGTGATTTGAAACATAATAAATTTGCAAATAAGCAAATTTATTCTAAATGATTTACCTTGAGGAATTTTTGACTTATCACATTTTTTTCAAATTACGATGTGAAAACAAGATGTGGAATTCAGATGGATGAACTTAAAATTAAGACAACTAGGTGATAAGTCAAAAATTCCTCAAGGTAAATCATTTTGACTAAAAAATAAAAAAAATTTAAGTTCATCCATATAAAAAATTTGCATCTTGTTTTGTTGAAATAAAAATTCCTCAAGGTGAATTTTTGCCTTATCATAAAACGGGGGCAACACAAAGAACTTTCAAGGAAAATCTTGGTAAGAAAAGATAAACAATTCTAAAAACCTTGTTGATAAATCATTTTAGAGATTTGAAACTAACATATATTTTTTCTGTGGTTTTCCCAAAAATTATTAACAACGAAGCAAAAAAAATGGAATCGTAGATCTTGATTTGGCTCCGAGATGCTTCATCTGATCTAGATCCACGGTTCCATTTGATTTGCTTCGTTGTTAAGGAATCGTAGATCTTGCATCTTTGTTTTTCTTTTTTCCACATACACGACATATACGTTGTTAAGAATTATGTGAAAAGATAACTTTCAATCAAAATTTCAAGAGTCTCGTCGGCAAAATAATAACGCCACTATTCCAAAACTGAAACCCCTAAATAGCAATTTCTCAATAAAACCAAACCAAACAAAACAAAACATCAAAAGCTGAAACAAGAGATAGTTCGATGTAAATTTCAGAGGGATACGAAAAGAGGAGATCACAACAACTTGCAAACAGAGAAATTCCAAAAAGAACACTTATGACTAAATTAAGTCGAGAGGTTTAGGGAAGAAAAAGAAAAAAAGTGAAAATCGGCGGAAAGACTTTGAACAAACAGAGAATGATTGAGAAGTTTTCTGATGATTATTCACAGAACAAAGGCCATCAATATATACAAAGCTATTCCTTGGAGAGGAGGTTTAACCTAAGATCCTAAATCAAAGAGAACCTGATACGCTATTTTAATTTACAATCAATTTAGATAAATGCGTATATACAGAATAGGAAACAGACAGAGAGGTATGAGCTGAGCAGGATTGATATCTCTTGATATCTCGTCAATAGACTTTTATGGTACAGCGGCACGTGCCTTTGGTTTGCCCGTTTCCCTTTTTTTTTTTTTCTTTAATAGAAGAAACTGATAGATAAATCTAGTAAATAAATCTAACTGAATCAAGAAACTAGATGATTCTTTTTGGGTGTCTTGCAGAAGTAACGTTTTTGACCGAAAATATAGTTAACTAACGCTTTTCAAAAAGCCATTAAGACGTTTTTACCCTTTTTGGCCATAAGAACATCTCTACTAGAGTATGGGAAACCTCAAATTTGAAGTTTTAAAGTGTTACTCTCCTATGGTAAACCTCAAATTAAACTTAAAAAAATCTGTATTTTACATTATAATCCTCATTATTGATAATAATTAATTAATATCATTATAATTTTCATAAATAGCTAAAAATACATTAAAAACATATTACAAACAATATTAATTAATAAAAATATTACATTATCATCTAAAAATACATATCAATAACATTAACAAACACAAACTAAATTATAATTTATAAATAAAATACCAAATTAAACAATAAAACTATCTCTATAGTTAAATTATATAATATTTTTTTTCTAAATTATGTTAAAGGTTTTATTATATCTTTATAAACATAAATTGTGTATAAATTATACTTCATTATATAATATTTTTAAAAACTATTTGTTATTCATTTTTAAGAAATGTATTGTGTAATATGATATATATCATAAATCATCACATAACCTAAAATTCGATTTTAAATAATTTAAAAATTAAAACATATTTTTCTGGTTATATTAAAAGTAATAAATGGATAAAGACATATAATGTAATTAATCTAATAAAAAAGGAAATTTGTATTAAAATAATGGGAGAATAAGTGTGGTTGTGACACATCAACAAAATGGCACCACTGTAAATATTTCAAAAAATAAGCCTACTCTCTAAAAATGTTTCTCAATTAATATATAGGGGATACTAAAAAAACAAATAACAGATATACAAATACATTGCTAAACTCTATTGATGAACCATATAATCATAACTCTAAAATATAAACCTTAACCTTTTAAACCAAACTTTAAACACTAAAATCTAAACCCTAAACCCCCCTTAAGGATTGGTGAACCCTAACCTCCTTCTTAAACTGTAAAATCTAAACCCTAAAACCCCCTTAAGGATTGGTGAACCCAAACTAATTAGTGTAAATTTTGTAATTTATTTTTCTTTTGAAAATCTTTTAAAAGCTTTCTCAAGTTTTGGAAACTTTTATATGTTGATATCAATTGTTAAATATTAAACCCTGTAAAAAATACTGTTCATCTTCTTTATTTGAGTTTTCAATTTTTTTTCACCTTACTCTTTAATGGGACAAGCCTGAAATGATAAATAAAATACATAAATTTTACAACTAACTAAAAGAATACACGTGACACCGTTGGATGCTAGCCCGATTTTCTTCTTCATGTTCTTCTCGCCTCGTCTCTTGAGGGTGCCTTTTGATAGATCCGATTTCTCCAAAACTGAGGTATGATTTAGTAGATCCGATTTTTCCCCTTTGAATCCACGGTTTGATTTTTCCAAACCCATAAAAAGAGAAGGAGAAAAGAGAGAGAAGTGAATGAAAAAGAGATAAAGAGAGAGAGAGAGAGAAACTTGAAGAAACGTGAGAGAGAGAAAGAGAAAGAAAAAGGTAGGGGTCAGATACAATATCTTTTACAATTGCCATTACCAGGTTTTAAGAAAGGTGAAACGTAATTGTATATGGCAAAAAGGGTAGTTTCCTAATTATATTATGAGGGGCGTTAGTTTAACATATTTTAGGGAGAAAGGGCGTTGGATTCCCAATTGACTCATTCTTTTTCCCTTTTTTCTTTAACACTGATGATCGTTTAAATTAAACTATTAGCCAGTTTTTTTAATATTAAATCAAAATATAAATGGATTAAATTATCAGATATATAAACGTTTCCTCTTCTTTAAATAACTAGGTTTTTTTAACTAATCGATTTATATTTTTAATGTGTTATGAACTTTTAATTAGAAAAAAAATCTTTAAGGGTTGTGAATCTATCTTATTATATAAAGTTGGATATATGATCTTCCGATTAGATTTTAAAATAATGTTGACATAAATTTAGAAATTAATTTTTTTTTAAAAGTATTTTTATATTTTTCAATTAGATTAATAAAATTATATGATTAATTACTAATATTAAAAAGAAAAGAAATTAAAAATCAGGAAAATTAAATAAAAACGATTAATAAAGTTAAAAATAATTTATGATCTAAAAATAGAAAAATTAAGTACAATAATCAAATATCATATAACAAGTTTACCATAGTATTTTAGCTAATTTAAAAAATACTTAATCAAAATATGTATTACATCAATTTCTAATATATTACATCAATTTCTAATATATACATAGTATTTTAGCTAATTTTAAATGTTTCAAAAACCATTTATTTAAATTCTATTCCTTCTCTACCCGCTTATCAATGAATGAATGATTAGTTATTGTATTTCTAATGATCCTTCATTCAGCGTAGTGTGAGGTGACTGGCACACTCCTCCTAAGATCGCCACTCTGAAGGTGTTCGGGATAAGTTTTGCAACCACGAAACCAGAAGATTTCGAGATTCAAAAGATGGGGATCGATGGGTCGCACAAAGGCCGCGGAAGACCTTTGATATACCAGTGCTCTTTCTTCGGATATGATGCACCAAAGGGAACAGGTTTTCTTGTGGATATTACACACCAGCAAAAGATGATCTAACTTAAAAAGTTTTTGATAAAAAAAAAGATAGATAGTTTTACAATGAGAAAAACAAAGAACTTAAATAAAAAAGACAAGTCTACATGCAGACTCTCTAGAAAATAACAACATTAATTCTAAGTTGAAATTGATCCTTGCACTTCCATTTTCGTCACATTTTTTGCCCAGAAAATTAGACACTTGTTTTGTGCTCTTCTTGGGCCTGTAATGGACTTAAAATGGTATGGTCTTGATAGTTATTTCTTTGGGTCGAATTTTAGGGTCTTGATTAACAAATGGATGATGTGAAAGTGATTCATAAACCTCATTAAAAACTTTTCTTTGAAAACCCATTGGAACAAAATCAAAGGTGAGGGGAAAAGAGTGCAAATGAATCACTTGTCCATTTGTTGATACTCTTTGAACGTTGATCAAAAACCAGGGAGGTTTAGGATCATGTCTTCTCCGGTTAGGCTCAATCTTCACTCCACAGCGAGCTGCTTCCTCAGCTACAAGCACGTTTTCATCAGGTTCAAGCTCAGGTTCAAGCTCAGGTTCAAGCTCCATGTCTTTAGTGCTTATCAGGATCATATCATCCCCTCCCTCTTCAATAGGATTTAACCTCAAATCCATTTTATCTGGAAGAGAATAGATCAAGTTAATACAAAAGTAATCGGAAAGGGTTAGAGAGATACCTCCATTTCTGTTTTGGCTTGTATGCTACGTCTGGTGGCTCCTCTTTCATCAGCATGAAACAACTGACGTCTTGGTGTTTATCGTGGTCCAGATCAGGTTGTTTCAATCGTTTGTCTTCCTCCCTCTTCTCGGTTCTTCTTGTGCGCTTCAACGCTGCTCCAAAACCTGTAACTGGCTCTTTTGACATAGACAAGCGCATTATATATGTTTGATCAAGGGGAAAACGAAATTTGAGATCAGAAATACTTATCTTAGGGAATAATGCATCGGGTGGTTTGTCTTTAAACATCAAAGAAGCCTTGACTACTTTTTAATGCTCCTTTGGTCCATAATCAACTTGATTAGTGATAACTTGAATCATTCATGCCTTTGAGTTCTTAACCTGTTTTTTATTTGCTTTCAAAAAAACTAAAGAAAACACATGCCGTCGGTGTTGCTTGTTGTTGTGTCACAGATAACTTCTTTGGTCTTTTCTATTTTCGGGTTTAGTGAAACTCTCAGTATCCGTATTGACACAAACCGATTATATTCTGTTTGTGCTTCTTTGAATAGTCAGGTTATGGGCAAAAGATGTTCAGAAATCTTCATATATACAAGATCGAATCTTTGTTTCATAACTCTAATAAGCTTCAAAGATTGTGCTCTGCAACTTTTTTTATAATATATACCTTTAATTGTTCAATGATCGAAATGCAAAGCCAACGGAGTGAGAATTAGAATCAAATATGAGACAAAAATATAACATGAAATAGTATTACAGTTTAGTCTTTGGACAAATTACACAACCAGCTATAGACAAATGACATGGCAAGCAAGCTTCCATGCATCTTCTCGACATCAATCTAGCAAACGATTAGCTACAACACAACCCAAAAGAGCTTACACAAATCCCATTCAAAGTGGGAAGCAAGAAAGAAACGACATCATCCTTGACTATACACACTAGAAGCAAGACTCTGGACCATAACCACATCTTGAGGAGTTACAAACTTGGACACACAAACAATTTGATGGCAAATAGAACCAAAGATTACATCATGCATTGGCAATAATCAAATTTTATTAATCAGAGATTAAACTCGGGAAATAACAAACAGGATCTCTGATGGATTCAGCAGAGAAAGCATCATCATAAAGTACGGGTTCAAGTTCATGAGTCACCAGTGTTCAGTTGTGAGAAGGATCACAAAACAACAACCTCTTCTTCTCCAAAAGTGCTAGTGGCAAGAGTGCGGCTCCTGCTGGGATATCACACCAATAAGGAATATAATTAAGATGTATGGAACACATTTTGTCCCATGTCTTGTCGCCTGAATTGAACGACCATATCACTTTCTTAGACATCACGGATATGCCCAAGCGGTTGTTGAGGTTGCACATGACCATCTCAGACCTCTTTGCGTTGGCAAATGGAACTGCTATAGAGATGACTTGAAAAGCCTGCTTGTGAAGATCGAAAGACACAACTTTGGTTTCTTGGCACTTTGTGAACCAATGAAGTGACCCATCAACATACACATGACCGGTTGAGCCAGCAATCCGATAAGGAGAAGCGGGAGTAACATATCTCCAAGCGTTGGAGCAAAAATCATAAACCTCGCATGTAGTAGCGTTTTCTAGACCTATTTTTGCAGAGTTGTATAACCAAACGGCCCTGTATGTGCTCGTGAGTTTGTCCTTACCGAATCCAAGGTTTATGTGTCCGAGCCTGTAGTAACTTTTTCCTAAGTGGATCATGAGTAGTTGTAAACTGTAGAGAGGAAGAGTTTGATACCATCTAGTGGTGGGATTGACCACGAAAACGGGATTCCAGGGATCGTGACCGTCACAGCTGCTCCGACAAACTAAGTAAGGTATGTTCTTCTTCATCTCCTGTGGAGCAGGTATCTCGACCGGTGATGATGAACCCATCATAAGTGTTCTTAGAGTTTTTACACGGCGAGGATAAAAGCACAGCATGCAAACTTCTGGATCTCCGGAATTTTGACGATGGATCAGCTGTCTTTCTTTGAAAGAATGGGGATTCGATGGTTGATTTTCATTGCTTTGATACAGCCTTGAATCTCAGCAGAGGTTTCACCGGAAGTCTCTCCATGATGCAATTTACCACTTCGTGGGGCAGCCATTCCATCCTCGAACGATGTTTGTTCGCATCCTTACGTTGATGATGAAGAGAGATAACATTGTATACAAATAAATACAAAAAAAAACGTAAAAGAAAGGGAAATCCTAAACACTTTCCTTTTCTTAAATCTAAAATTCCAATACGAATTTGAATCTTTTAGGGATTTCATGATTCTGTAATACTTTTATGATTTCTCCAATCATAAACTCATGTGAGTTTCTGAATAATAACATGAGTTTCTGAATAATAAGAAAAGAAGCGGAAGCGTACCTTTTGGATCCATTGCTTATGAACTGAATTTTGGGAATAGCTCTTACACAACAAACCCTGAATAGCCTTTGATCTCTATTGATGGGATGCAGAAAGTTTTATGTATTTCATGTTAGGGTTGTTATGGGACCATAACCCTTCTATTTATATAGAAAAAAATTCTAATTCGGCCCTTCATCAAATTAGAAATTACTTAATGTATCCGCACATTAAATTTTCATAACACTTATGCCCCATAGTCTTTTATTTATACCAAAGTGACCACATAAGTTTTAACTACTTTAGATAATGGCCCTAACACATTGATTATACACATGTGACCCCAAAATAATTCTTACAATCTCCCACTGGGTCACATATGTATTCTGAAAATGTGATAGACTTTATGAGCTCAAAATTATCATTATATAGCAGACATAAACAATCACGTCCATTGACTATAAAACATAGGATCATAGCGATTTTCGTTATAACAATCGTAACTGAACCTTCCATGATCACTGAAATCAATATAATCAAATGACATAGATCAATTATGAAAAGTGTGGCATGAAAATCACACGAAAAGTGATCAATACATGTCGATTTTCAACTGGTCCTACTTTATTGAGATCCTTTAACTTTATTGTACAAAGAGTAAACAAAAAAACTTTATTATTGATCAGAACGAAATGTGCATAAACACAACTAAAACATAAAACCCAAAACCAACTGAAAAACTCCCACTAAACGAAATAATCCTCAAACACTAAAACACCCATTCGTGCAGTATGCTCATGAAAAACCTTTGGTGGAATAACTTTTGTAAGAGGATCTGCTATCATGGAGTTTGTCCCTAAGTGTTCTATGGAAATCTCTCCACTTTGTACCCTCTCCTGAACGACGAGGAACTTAATGTCAATAAACTTGGACTTTGTCGTGCTCCTATTTTTTGTTGGAGTACAAAACAGCTGATTTATTGTCACAAAATAACTTTATTGGTCATTCAATTCCTTCAAGAATTCGCAGCCTAGTGAAAAAATTCCTTAGCCAAAGTCCATGATTGGATGCCTCAAAAACTGCTACAAATTCTGTTGCCATTGTGGAGGAAGCTACGAGTGACTGTTTCGCACTACGCCAAAAAATAACTCCACCGGCCAACAGAAAAATAAAACCTGATGTAGACTTTCTACTATCTTGACATCCAGCAAAATCAGAATCAGAATATCCAATGATCTCAAGGTTATCTGATCTCTGATATGTGAGCATATAGTCTTTTGTTCTCTACAGGTACCTCATGACCCTTTTGGCTGCTTTCCAATGGTCCAGACCTGGATTACTTAAGTATCTGCCCAAAACTCCAACAATGTACGCTAAATCCGGATGCGTTCAAACTTGAGCATACATTAGACTCCCCACAGCTGACGCATAAGGAATCTTTTGCATCTTCTGAATTTCTAAATTTCCTTTAGGGCACTGATTGAGACAAAATTTGCCTCATTTAGCGACTTGGGTGTCACCTGGTTTGCAATCCTGCATGCCAAATTGATAACACGTTTTTGCTGTGTTTGTCAAAGTCTTAAGCTTGCTCATGTCATTGCAGCACTTAAGGGTCAATCCAACTTGGGAAGATTGAAGGATACTAATAATACAAGAACTTTTGGTAAAGCTAAGCAGATTCGGATTAAATGGGTGAACAAACCGAAATAAAATACTTAAGGTGATCTACTGAACTTAAAAACTATTTTAAAATCCCGACCAAGGGGTTAAACAACTACAAAGTTACTTCTAAGGAATTAAAAAGCACGATTACTAATTTTAGAAAATGCAAAACTAAAAACTGACGAAACAGGAAATTATCTAAGACTAGGGACGAATTTTAAAAACTAGAAATAAAAATCTACTGACTCTTAAACTTTACCAAGGTACGAAATATGATACTAAGGAATTTCTAAAATACTAGCAAGGTCAAGAACACAACTTTCTGAAATTAAAAAGCTTTAATGAAAGAAATAGACAACTAAAAGATTTTAAGCTAAAAGATTGAAACTTTAAACTAAAGGAGGATGATTTTTATGTTTTCAGATGATAAGAAATGGTTTCACGGTTTGAGGATCAACTTAGAGGGTTCAAGATTCAAGCTTTGGGTTTTTAAAACATAGATCTACACTTTTTGTGCTTTCTCTAAGCCTTGAGAAGCTTAAGCTAGCTTCATCCATGGCGTGTGGTATGAAGCCTTCCTCATCCCTTCCTCCTAACCCATTGATCGTGGAGGAAAGAAAGGATGAGAAGCATGATGCATAGATCTCAAAAAGTGGCTTAACTAATCCCCTAAGCAACCATGGCGTTTGGGAAAGGAAAGATTAGTCTCTTGGATTTGGATTTAAGGGATCTCCTAGATCTGTCTAGGACAAGGAAATCCCTGGATCAAAGATGTCTCTCTCGAGATCCTCTAGGCCTTAAACGCCCAAATCCAAGAAGAGAATGGTTTTAAGAACAAGAAAAGACCAAAGCTTAAACCCTTAAAACCCTTAATCACCTCAAACCGAAAACCCACAAGATTACTACTCACTATGCATGATTAAGATGCTGGAAAACGTAAAAGAAGGAAAGCTAAACATGATTAAACGATTAAGCAAAGAGATTAACAAAGTACTTAACATAAATTTAAAGATTAAGGTTTTCTAAAACATGAAAAGCTTGAAAGACTAACAATGGAGGTTTTTCTCAAAGAAGGAGGAGACAAAACGCAAGTTTCGGATCCCTTTGCCAAAAATAGGTCAAGGGCCTTTTATACAAAAAGGGTAATGGTCCCCTCACTAAGCTCCAAAATGTGAGCTGTCCGGATAAGGTAAGAGATCGACCTCGGTCGTCGATCTCTTACTCGATCTTGGCAGTAGAATGCCTCCCTTCGCTCGATCGCCTAGTCGTTCCAATCGCAGAGATCGGGTGCCTCTGTCGATCGTCTACTCGATCTTGGGATGATCGAGTCTTGGGTTCGATCTGGCTCTCGTTCCATATTCGCGTCCGTGCTTGTGCTCGATCATCTTGGTCGATCTTTGACCTCGATCTTCTTCCACGGAATGGCCTCGTGACTCGATCTTGTGGTCGATCTTCTCAAGATCGACCTGCCTGTCTCGATCCTTAGCTCGATCTCGGTTCCCCTACTTGATGCCCGAGTTCTCCCAAGTGTCCATAGACTCCATTTTGATCCTCAGCTTGTCCACGCACTCCCCAAAACTCCAGTGTATCCAAAACAACCTGAATATGATGCAAGAATGCAAGAAACATGCAAATGCTAATGCAAAAAGCCTTAGGACCTAAAATGGAACAAAAGCTACAATTTCTCTAAGTATGAATGCAATATGTATGCAATTTATGCCCTAAATGCAAGCTAAATGTATGAAATATAGGGATACATCACAAATCTCTTGAGTACTTTTTCGATATAGCTCTTTTGAAATAATCCAAGAATTCCTCGAGTTCGATCTCAATGAATTTGGATTCCTAATACAAAAGATGCTTCACCAAGATCTTTCAGGTCAAAATGATCCTTAAGAAAGATCTTGGTCTCATGCAACATGCTCATATCGTTAGTGGCTAGCAGTATGTCATCGACATACAAAACCAAGAAAATGCATTTACTCCCATTAAACTTCTGATACACACAATCTTCGACTAAATCCACCTCAAAACCAAATGAGATGATTACCTCATGAAATTTTTGATACCATTGACGAGAAGCTTGTTTGAGCCCATAGATGGATTTATTTAACTTGCATACCATTTTATTTGAATTACCTAATACAAAGTTTTCTGGTTGCTCCATATAAATTGTCTCATCAATGTTCCCATTGAGAAACGTTGTCTTGACATCCATCTGATGAAGCTCTAAGTCATATTGTACAACGGTCATGATTGTCCTAAAAGAATCCTGAAACTGGAGAAAAGATTTCTTTATAGTCAATCCCTTCTTTCTGAGTATAGCCTTTAGCTACTAGTCGAGCCTTATACCTCTCCACATTACCATTTGAATCCATTTTGGTCTTAGATATCCATTTGCAACCAATGGGTCTCATTCCTTCTGGTAATTAGACAATGTTCCAAACCTTATTGTCTAGCATTGACTGATACTCTTCTTCAGAAGCTTTGGCCCACTTATCTGAATTGAAACCACCCATGGTCTCACGGAAGTTAATAGGATCATCTTCAAACTGAGTTTAATTTTTCTCTTGTTCCATAAGAAATACTATGTAATCATCTGAAATAGCACTTCTCCTTTCTCTAGTGGATCGTCGCAAAGGCACTTGTTCTTGTTGTACTAGTTCTTGAGGATTTTGAATTTTACTTTCATGTTTGATAACATCGTCATCTTGATTTGGAGGAAAGTCTTCAGTATCAATTTGAGGTTCCAAATTTGCTTTCTCAAAAGCAATTATATGAATCGGATTAGAAACTGAATCTGATTCTTCTAATCTGATTCTTCCTCAAATATGATGTTCCTAACTTCATTTCTCCACCCCCCCCCCCCAAATTCAATATCCTCAAAAAACGTAGATGTCCCCGTCTCAAAAATATTCTTTTGTGTGGGATCATAAAATTTGTAACCCCGAGATCGCTTGGAATAACCAATAAAAGAACTGCTCACAGTTTTGGAGTCCAATTTTTTCTCAAATGGCCTGTAAGGCCTAGCCTCAACTGGACATCCCCATATGTGAAAATGTTTTAGACTAGGTTTCCTGCCAGTCCAAAACTCATAAGGTGTTTTTGCAGTTGCCTTAGTTGGTACCCGATTAAGAATGTAAGCTCCAGTCTTTAGTGTCTCTCCCCATAGTGATTCAGGTAAGGTGGAATGACAGATCATACTCCTTACCATGTCCTTAAGAGTGCGCTTTCGTCTTTCTGATACACCATTCATTCTGGGAGACCCAAACATGATATATTTTGGGACAATTCCACACTCCTCTAGGTATCTGGCAAATGGTCATGGACGTTGTTCACCTGAACCGTCATACCAACCATAATATTCACCACCATGATTGGATCTGACAGACTTTATCCTTCGGTCGAGTTGATTCTCAACTTCAGCTTTAAACTTTTTGAACACGTCTAACGATTCTGATTTTTCATGAATAAGAAACAAGTATGCATATCGAGAGTGGTCATCTATGAAAGATATAAAGTATCGTTGACCGTTCCAAGATGTCGTAGGAAAAGGTCCACAAATATCCGTATGTATCAACTCAAGGACTTCTTTAGCTCTATATGCACCCAATCTCTTATTTATAGTCTGTTTCCCTTTAATGAAATCCACACAGACATCACAATTTGTAAAGTCAACAGAACCCAAAATACCATCTGACACAAGTCGCTCAATTCTATTTCTAGAGATGTGACCTAAGCGTCTGTACAGAGTTCCTGAACTTGCATTTTCAAATTTAAGTTTAGTACCCCTTGATTCAACACTTAAGATTTCATCATGAGAAGCTATATTGTCAAGCATATAAAGACTGTGATTATCCATAAGAGTACCAGTTCCAATTAAAACTGAATTTAAAGACAAATAAACTTTTCCATTCTCAGTTAGACAAGAATAACCAGATTTGTCTAAATAAGGATCAGAAACCAAATTCCGTCTAAATGACGGTGCAACAAAAGTGTCTTTTAAATCCAAAAAACGACCAGTACTAAAACACAATCTAAAATGCGCAATTGCCTCCACAACCACCTAAAATCCATCAGCCACATGAATGCGTCTTTCAGCCTCAGTTGGTTTTCGGTAGCTCAGGCAACCCTGCAGCGAAACACTGATGTTAGTAGTTGCACCTGAATCTAACCACCAAGTGTTTCTGGGTACTTCAACTAAGTTCACTTCATAACATACCATAGAAAGGAACATTCCTTTCTTTCCACGCCATGCGCGGTACTTTTGGCAGTCCTTCTTCATATGTCCAGCTTTGTTACAAAAGAAGCAGGTATTTTCAACCTTAGTCTGCTTCCTTTGAGTTGGACCTTTAGTAGCATCATTCTTAACAACCTCAATTTTTCTTATTTTGCCCTGGCCATTAGAGGTGCTAACCATATGAGCACTTTCAAACCTTTCTTGTTTCATTCTATCCTCCTCTTGCACATAATAAGAAATGAGCTCAGTAAGAGACCATTTCTCCTTATGTGTGTTGTAACTGGATTTCAATTGATTGAATTGAGGAGAAAGAGAGTTCAAGTCAAAAAAAAAAAAAAGATGAGCACTTCTTCCGGAAGCTCAGTCTTGAGAGTCTTAAGTTTTGAAACAATGTTGGATTTTCAAAATGTACTCCCTTATGTTTCCTTTGCCGTGATACCTCATGGTACTAAAACGGTACATAAGCGTGCTTATTTCTGCTTTATCGCTACTTGCAAAACGCAAGTCCATCTCAGCAATGAACTGTTTGAGATCTTTGATCTCTCCATCACCCCTAAAGGTTTCTGGGATGGTGTCCATAATGATCATTAAACCAATACGATTAGAACGTTCCCACTTCTCATAAACAGCCTTATACTCAGCAGTGCTGGTATCAATAGGAGAAGCATGTTGTTTCATCCTTAACGCAAGGTCAAGATCCATACACCCAAGAACAATCTTAACTTTACTTTTTCATTCCTTGTAGTTGGAACTAGTAAGTGTTGGAATTGAACCTAAGTTTGCATATACTGTAATAAAAAATTTTAAAAATCAAAAGAACGATATTTTATTAGTAACTCACTACTAAACCGAAGTAAAATAATAAAAAAATAAACAATTGTGCAATCCATCTCAAGATACCAAGTACAACATTAATATCAAGTCTTTGGACACTAATATTAACTGTTAGCGATACTCTTGTTGTAATAATCAAACACTGACAATAATGCATGATAAACAATAAACCTATCTTTGGATCGATTTATTATTCTCGTGGTTATTCCAAATAATTGTCACATGTTTATCATCACATGTATATATATAATCCGGCCAAATATAAACCTACCTTTGGATCGATTTAATATTTGCATGAATATATATACACATAACATTTAATATTATCTATGAAAAAAATATCCACAAGAGAGGTTATTTTGGTAATATCTTGCATATCAATGAATACAAATCAAATATTAAACTTGCACAATCAAATTTATTTATTAATTTAAAAATTATTTATTCTTGCGCAAACATATAACATAAAATCTGACGATTTTTTATGCAAGAAAGTTTCGATGGCAGAATGATGGAAGGTGGGAAAGAAAAAGTCTGTGACGAACATTTCATGAGTTCGATCTTATTCAACAACATTATTAACCAAATAATTTGTTGACTATACATGGGCCGCAGATTTCCCCTTCCGGCCCAAAATCTTGGTAGCTTAACGATCTTTGTGAGTATTAATTCATGTGAATCGAGGAATTATGTCCAAGATGGGATGTCAAGGAATAGTATCTACTTCCCTAAGTTATGTGACAATGAGACTCGTTGTGTGACAAAGCAAAGATCTTCTGAGAACATTTCGATCGAGGCTCCTAAGAACTTTGAGATAGTTTAAATGCAGTTTGGTATGAAGTTCTCATGAGCGTGGTTGGAGTTAAAGAGGTTAGATTAAACATTTAGAGTTCTCTGTAGTTCATTGTAACTAAACTTGTGTTTCCTCATTATCAGTGTGTTTAGCGTTTGGCTTAATTGGGTCATTGTGATGCATACGTTTCATTTTTTAAGCATTTCTTGAAAAGTTTTAATACATAAGTTTCTCAATTGGGTCATTGTGATGCGTCATTAATACATAAGTTTTAATGTGTTGTAGAGACGCTAATGATTAATAACTAATTATACTTAAGGTTAGATGATAATGTGTGTTTTAATAATTGTCCAAGTAGTGGATTGTGGCAGGTAGTGGTAGCATATGAGTTATGAGTCTCATGACACTAGAGACAATGGTGGGTTAGTGAGAGTTGAGATCTCACCGTATCGTAAGGACACTAAGAGTACTAATACAAAAAGTAGACCAAAATGTTGAAAAAATGTGGTTTATTCCCACTCAAATATTTTTTGGGCTTTTAATTAGGATCTACTGACGAAAAAACAAAAAATTGGATTTACTATATATAACTCAATATATTGGAACATGGGAGGAAAACTTAGACATTGTAATTTTTTCTACACTACTAATGCAATTCAATAACCGGCGAATTTTGGTTGAAGTAGACTAATCCTTTACGGGGTGGCCATTTTATCCAGATCTGAAAATTCGATTCGGTACGGACCCAAAAATATCCGATCAGAGTCGGGGTCAGATCCATCAAAATATCTGATCGGGAGTAATATTTAATGTAGTTCGGATACGGGGTAATACCCTATCCGATCCAATATCCAAAAAAATATCTGAATTATCCGATTTTATGTAATGGAATGTTTTTTTTGGTTTTATGTTCTTTGTACTTATGTCCTTTGGTGACAATTTGGTGTTGGAACTTGAATGTTTATTTTTGTTTTGAATTTAAATTTTTATGTTTTGATTTTTTGTTACTTTCAAGTATTTTTGGTTACTTTTGTTTATTTTTGGTAACTTTTTGGATAAATGTACTTGAACCCAAATTGAACCCGAAAAAATATCGGATCCAAAAAATTAAATCCGAACCTGGAGAGAACCGAACCAAATCCAATTCGAAATTTAATAATACCCGATCGATACCAAAAACTATAATCCTAAAATATCTGAAATCCAAAATACTCAACAAAAATCAATCTGGTAATCCAAATGTGCACCCCTGTGCACCCCTAATCTCTAGAATGGCTATGATCAAAATTACGGAGAAAATATTCAAATTGTGGTCTCATATGTAAATTTTAAACCGTTTTAAGTATTATTATTGTTGATAGAAAAAAAATTGAAATTTAGTACTCCAATCCGAATTTTTTTTTTCTCAACCACGGTACCATTATGAATTTGGTTAAATCAAATCACAAACAAAACCATGAAATTAGGCCCTTTTCAAAAAAAAAAAAAAAAAAAAAAAAACCATGAAATGTTCTTTTGATAATAATTACCAAATATGAGAAGCAATGAAAGTAAACATTTGAAAAAAAAAATAGAAATTTAAATAAGAAAAAATGCAAAGAAAAATATCAAATTTTAGAATAGAAAGTCGTCCTAAAATGTACGACCAATATATGTTTGGTAATAAAACACTGTCACTTTATAAATTGTCTGTCTCCATCCTTTTGAAATGCAACTGCAAGAAGAAGACGAAGAAGAAGAAAATATAAGCGAAATCGTGAGTTTTCTTTTGGTCATCTCTTTTGTATTTTTTTCATTCATTTTACCAAATAATCAAAAGTCTTCGATCGAATCTCACTAATGCTAACTTGTGATTTTTTGGAAGAGTTGGCGCAAGTTAGCATCGACTTTGCTTGACGAAGACCAGATCGAGAGACTCTCAAAGACGAAGACTTGATGATTTGATTCGACGAAAACGTAACTGGGTTTTGATTTCTCTAGCTTCTTTCGTTGAATCACTCGCTGGATTAAGGAATCAAAGTGAGAGAATCCGATTGAGAAATCTCCAAGTTCGTGAGTTCAAAGGTAGTTCCTTTATTGGGTTGTATGGGGAAAAAAAAATCTAGTTTTTGTATGTTGAATTGCGTTTTCTGAGCATCGTTGGCAATTTTTTTTTTTTTAGCAATCTGATGTGTGTAGAGCTAATTTTGACTTGGTAGTCTCAAAACGCTGACTTGCTACGATTTTGGGTGATTTTATATGGTTTTTTGTGAGAAATCTAAATATAGTATGTTGATTTGTGTTCTCTGAGCATCCTTGGCCAGTTTCTAACTATCTAATATTTGTGTTGATACTCTCTGATCAGAGTTGCATAAGTATGCTGAATCTTCTTATCTTTGGTCGAAACTGTTTCTCTAGAGTCTTATCAATTGCTTGGTAGTTTTAAGGAATTGGATGTCTATGTCTCTGTCTTGGTTTATCCTTTGTTGATCTGTAACTTTGAAACTGATACTTACTGTTATCTTTGATGAAGGATTCTGCCATTTTGGCACACTAAATTTCATGAAAACAGAGTTCTTAATCAGACGGCCTCGTATTTATTGAAGAGAGAAGTCACCAGGTTAACTCCCAACACTGCTCTCTATTTGTTTGTTTTTTCTGCTTGATCTAGAAGTTTAGCAATTGTATATACATTCAGGAAACATTGTTTACTTTTTTTTTTTTCATTTTTCAATATTTTATAAGTGTTTTAGATTGATGTGCCACTTAAATTTGAGCTGCTTGCCCTTTCAATGGAACTGAAGTAGACAAATTAGTCTTTCCCACTTAAATTTTCCCAGAGGCTTATGATATTGGTAAAATAAACAGAAATTGTTTTTGCTCTTTTAGCTAAATTATGAATGATGGATCTAGTTTGTCACTTATTTACCTGTGGATCTCTAAAAATTGTGGTGACTATAACTGAAGTCCAATTGATTTATATTATCTCTGGTAGGTCCTCATTGGCAATGAAATCCTACGAGCACGATGGAGTGGACTTGGAAGATGGGAAGACACGAAAAGCCGGAGATGATAAGCTAACTCTGAGGAAGATACCTAACCAGGCTTTGTTATCCGGTTTAGCTTATTGCGTTTCATCATGCAGCATGATACTGGTGAACAAGTTTGTTCTTTCCAGCTACAACTTCAATGCTGGGATTTTCTTAATGTTATACCAGGTACGTTCCTGTAGCAGAACAACTTTTTTAGTTTCTCTTTCACAATCCTTATGGATTTTTGAATTATGCATCTGTAAATTTATCTGTGGTTGCTAGTTTTCATATTCTTAACTCGTCTGTGATGGTGCAGAATTTGGTCTCAGTGATCATTGTGGTGATTTTGAGCTTAATGGGTCTTATAACAACGGAACCACTGACCTGGAGATTGATAAAGGTCTGGTTCCCCGTGAACGTGATATTTGTTGGCATGCTTATCACAAGCATGTTTAGGTAGGAATGCGTTTTTACGCCTTTATTTGCTATTCTTTCTAAAACATCATCTTCATGCGGTATATGTGAAAGACTCTTTCTGTTTACAATTTCTTAGTCCATACTTTCACTCCATCAACAACTTGAGAAAGTTTAAAATTGTTGGCCAAAACAAGACTACTGAAAGATTACTAAATTATTGAAGCTGTTGGGACTACTAATGCTAACTATATGAACATTTACAGCAAAATGAGGATTGCATAAGCTGTAGAGTTTGTAGATAGCGTTACCATATTGTATCTTATAGGCCAACATTTGAAGTGCGGATTTAAATTGACTGTCTCTTTCAATTGCAATTTTTTTCTTTGGCAGTCTGAAATACATCAACGTAGCAATGGTCACTGTCCTGAAGAATGTCACTAATGTAATAACAGCAGTTGGTGAGATGTATCTATTCAGCAAGCATCATGACAACAGAGTGTGGCTTGCTCTCTTCTTAATGGTACGTCTGTCCTCTTTAAAAGTGTTCCAAAATGAATCTGTAAATTATCTTGCGAGAAGAAACTAGAAAGCATATTTTTGACCTCATTGATATGGCAAAGCCTTCTCATTGCACCTACAGTCTGCGAGTGGGAGTCAATCATGTTTTCTTGATGGCCACTCAATTGTTATTATGTAATATATTGTTTGATATAGTCTAATGATAGATTCTTCCTCTCCTCAATGCAGATCGTTTCTGCAGTATCTGGAGGGATAACAGATCTATCTTTCAATGCCGTTGGCTATGCTTGGCAAATTGCTAATTGCTTCTTAACTGCATCATACTCTGTGAGTAAAGTTTTGATCTTTTGCGCTTTTACCACAATATCTACTTGAGTCATTTGAAACCATAAACACAAATAAATGAAAAAAAGCAGAGCACATTTAATCATGTTTTCACGTGAAGCAGTACATGCTTTTTGTCTAAGACCAAGTCTTGAACCTAAATGGTTCTTCTCTATAACCGTTACTACGTTCCTTTCTTGATTCTCATTTTTGAAGACAGATGCAATAAAATCGTCCACTCCTGTTAGCTAGACTATTCCTCTTGACATTTATGTGTACGGCTTATTCTTCGATTAGCTAATGTGTACAGGCCAAATTGCTTATTATTTTGTTGTTTTGCAGCTGACATTGAGAAGAACCATGGATACGGCCAAGCAAGTTACTCAATCTGGAAACTTGAACGAGTTCTCCATGGTCTTACTTAATAACACGCTTTCATTACCGCTCGGCCTCATTCTTTCTTTCGCTTTCAACGAGGTGGATTATCTGTATAACACGTGAGTTTACTTCATGTCCCTCTTGTCCTGTCAAATAGGAAATGTTTTGTGTTATCTTGAAAAACCAAACTGGTTGGCGTATTTTTTATGTTTTGTGCAGTCCGCTTCTTCGATTGCCTGGTTTCTGGATGGTCATGACACTCAGTGGACTTCTAGGTCTTGCCATTAGCTTCACTTCAATGTGGTTTCTTCACCAAACCGGAGCTACAACATACAGGTATAACAGCTTAGAGAGTAAAATGAAGTTTCAAAATCTGTACTTGCTTCTTCTGTGGTGGTTTATCATTGTTACTAAGAGACATCTTATGTTTTATGCAATTTCACAGCTTGGTGGGATCGCTAAACAAGATACCTCTGTCTATCGCGGGGATCGTTCTTTTCAATGTACCTACGAGTTTGCAGAACTCGGCAAGCATACTCTTTGGTAAGCATTTCTCTCTGTTCCATTGCCCTTGTACACATGTCTTGTCGTCCCTGATCATTAGCCTGAGTGATGCTTGTTTTGGTCTGCAGGTCTTGTGGCTGGAGTTGTTTTTGCCAGAGCCAAAATGAGAGAGAAGTCCTAGAAACACATTTCACTACATGACAATTATACTGAAAA
The DNA here is from genome assembly GCA_020283515.1 of Alliaria petiolata. Lineage (NCBI taxonomy): Eukaryota > Viridiplantae > Streptophyta > Magnoliopsida > Brassicales > Brassicaceae > Alliaria > Alliaria petiolata. The sequence goes on from JAHZTW010000002.1 coordinate 56,591,587, forward strand.
TCGTTAACTATTAAAGCATTTGCCACACTTTATGACTAGTGATAAGATTTGTGGATTTGTAGCAAGGTATTGATGATTGTATTTGATTCTTGAGTAGTATAGGAGGTGCTGGTTTAGTCGAAGTAGAATATCAATATTGCAAGCCCAAAAAATTTGTGCCTCGCTGAACCTTTTAAATATTCATTTTGGAGCTTCTAGTCAAAGCAGATATCAAAGAAAGGAAAGTCAAACAAAATGTGTGTGAGATCACTTCATGAGTATTTTAAAGATGGCTTTGATTTATCTTGCCGGAATTTTCGAAAACATTTCTACAATTGATAATCCCCTATATATTATTTGAGAAGCATTTTTATAGAGTACTCTTATTTTTTAAAATATTTACAGTTGTGCCATTTTGCTGATGTGTCACCACCACATTCATTCTCACCAACATTCTAAAAAAAGACTTATTTCAATAAACTAATTACCTTATATGCTATTATCCATTTTTAATTTTTAATTTTTAATATAACCAAGAAATTTATAATTCATTTTCTGTTATGATTCATTTCCAAAAAAAATTCATAACCAATAATTGTATACAAAATAATTAAACAAAATTAAAATTTACAAATAATTTATGATATACATAAACATATAATTTTTAATTTTTAATATAACCAAAAAGATTATAATTCATTTTCTGTTATGATTCATTTCCTAAAATTTTATACAAAATAATTAAACGAAATCGAAATTTACTATGATCTAATATTATACACATTCAATTACTATTTTGCTTAATTTTGTTTTCTCTTATCAGAAAATATTTTTTTTAAACATACTATATTGTCAACATAACAGCTTATTATATATATATAAAAAAAGACTGGATTAAAATATTTTACTATAGTTTAATTTTTAAATTATACAAAACTAAATAAATAATAAATTACCTGCGCAGGTTATCACCTAGTGTACAATATTACATTTTCGACTCAAAAATGATAATGTTACATACATTGGACCTGATTGGTTACTGTTTTAGCTTTAGTTTGGTTGGTTACTGCTTTAGCTTTAGTTTTTTTGCTGTATAATTTAAAGCTGTACGAGCACCTCTAATGGGGGTTCTGAGTTCTTAGAGAAAAAACTAAGAAAATAATTCAAAACTAAATAAAATGTTAAGAACCGGTTTTTAAAAGAGAGTTTTTAGAATTGTTAAGAACCTCATACGTGTCAGTTTGTGATTGGTCGGTTCATTTTAACAAAAAAAAAATTAAAACTTCATAAAACTTCACAAAAATTAAAATTTCACAAAACTTCACAAAAACTAAAACTTCACAAAACTTCACAAAATTTATAAAATGCAATAATTTTTAAGTTTTATAAAATATAAAATGTTTAATAATTTAAACAAAATAAATTCTACTTAAAATATTATAATTTTCAAAATAATATTTTTATTTTATTTTTTAGAACCTCAAGTGGGGTTCTACCATTGGAGCCATACAATTTTAATTCCTTTTAAAGAGGTTCTTAACTTAAATATTTTCAAAATTTATAATTAAAATAATGTTAAGAACCCATGAGAGGTTCTTAGCATTGGAGATGGTCTAAGTTTTTTTTGTTGTAGCTGTAAATTTTAATGCTATAGGATTTTTATTTTTTCAAAGACAAACTATTAGTCCTTTAGATATTTTGCTTTGTACAGCAAACAAAATAAAAAAGGAAAGAAAGATCTGTAGCTTTAAAAAATCTGTGTAAACTATGATTGGAAAAAATTAGTGCTTTAAAAAAATTATAGCTGTGTAAAGATTCTACAGCATTTACCAATGTCCCTTTTATATTACTCTAGTTTTTCTCTTAGTCAATATGATGTGAATTTTCTAACATATTTTACTAGTTAAAGAAACAAAACAAATGTATTGTTTGATGTATATTAAGATTTGTAATTGACGATTCTACTTGTCTCAGTTTTTAATTGGATTTAGCATAGTATTTTTCTTAAAGTTGTAGCATACTTTAAAGTTTAACATAGTTATTCCTTATGTCAAAGAGAGACTAATTGTCATACTTTCTAAGTTTTTTCATTTATTTTTGACATAGTATTTGCTTTAGCATACTTTAAAGTTTAAGAAATATATATATCATAAAAGAGATGAAGTCAACAACCAACATAGATTAACGTTTAAAGACTAATTGATCTTCCGGATTGTACCGTAGCATTGAGAATTCAGCTAAGACAATTTTAATTTTGATTTAGTAAATAGTTTTTTTTTTGTTCTAACCAAATGAATTTTCATCCGAATCAAAAGGATGGTGGATAAAAAGAAAATGGACGAGGAGGAAGAGTTCTTATCCAACCGTCTTTGTCTAAAAAAATCTTAGGGTTTGTAAAGTAAGAAACATCTTGAGTCGACAGATTCTTCACCCACGGCACTCTTCTTTCCTTCTTTGCCCCTGGCCCGTTGCAACTTACTTCCACATACGTGAATTTATCTCTGATTTTTAAATTCACAAAATATGGTCAACATACAAATATATTAGTGTTTGTAATAATTTGAAGAGAAAATGTAGCCTACTAGTTTGTGTTACTATCGAAACTATGTCACAGCACGGATTTAAATCCACATATTGCATGCAGTGCCCAAAATAACACATAAAAAACATCAAATTGCTATAAAAAAAATTGCAAAAAAAAAAGAAAATAAAAATGGGTCCTAAAAAATCTAAAAAAAATCAGAGGTTTTATTCAAATGTTTTTTAATGTATGTGATCAATACCGAGCTTAATTGCATGTTATTCAAAAGAAAAAGAAAAAACAAGTATGAGTTTTTTTTTATGTATAGTAAAAGAGAGGAGGTGTATACTTACTCTTGTCTTGGAAAGTTCCAAGGATCCCAGCCTTGAGGAACAATAACATCTGCCATGTTAGTATTGCAAAAGAGAACTCTCGAGTAGGCTCGGTAAGCTCTTCCAAGGAATGTTTTGCCAACCCCAATAATAGAGCATCCATTGAACACAAACCCACTTGGGTCCTGCTCGGCTTCTCTCCCTTGCGCGGTTATGAATCCTGCTATCAATTGTCCTCCGTTCACCTGTTCTTGATCCTTTGTTGCTGTTATCACTCCCAAAATGTCTATCACGCAACTCTGCAAACACACACTCACGTAATTTAGTGTTTACTTTTAGTAAATTTACCCTTTGTTTAGATGTGGCAAGTAGTGAATTCATAGGTATTTCCTTTTACCTTTTAAAACAAATTTCAATATGTATATGTATATGAATTGAGATTTTTTTAAGAATTTCTACTCAGTGACAACATTTGAATGGTAATTAAGAAAATAGCAATGTAGGCAAGCAAAATATTTGTTGGTTATATTTTGGACGAGTTTGGATGATTTATATATAATTTTTTAATATAACTTTTATGTAAACTTCTAATAACTTTTAAATGGAAGTTACAATTTAAGATTTTGAATTTTGAATTTAGTTTTGTTAGAACATCTAGGATAAACTGTCCACATAAAAAACAAAGAAAAAATTATTCGTCTTTTAATAGTTAAATGAAAAGTAAAACTATACTGAAATTTGTTTTCTTTATTCAATTGTTATTTACCTAATTTCTCTCGAAATTTTTGTCATTTACCTAATTAACTTTTTTTTCTATTTAAAATTCTAAGTAGTTTGAGATATCCCACTTATACGTTACTTTATTCTCTTTACTTAACAGACTTTATTCATTAACACACCTAATTTTACTGCACATACTGGTTCATGTAGAGCTAACATTTTTTTCACGTCATGAAGAGGCTCAACTATACACGCATGTTTATATATAAAGATGCAAAGATGACAAACATCCAAATTGTGCTAAGGACCAATCATGATTTCCGTACGTTTAGTGATATATGAGAGAATTTGAGAGAAAAAATGAGATTAATTACTTGGTATATAGATTGTCCTCTTCCCCAGATGAAATCAATGGCTCCTTTGATGTAACATTTTTCGAAGTAGTGGCGGCCGATTAAGTCACCGATCGTGTCCTGGACACTGTAAAATCCGCAACCGAAGAATGCTGCCTTGTCAGCTGCTAATACAACCGCCGGAGCTATTTTTATCTCACTGATCGGTGTCATAGGCTTCTCTTGATTATAAGTATTCTGCATCAAATTGTTCAATATTTTAGTCACAAAAGTATTCAAAACCGAAAATCGAAAAAATAACCTCATCACAAAAGAAAGAATATGTTTCAACATGATAAAACAAAATTTCAAATTTTAACTATATGATATCAACGGAAACATTATTCGATCCAAAAGATATGTTTGTGTATATTTTATTAGAAAATCTTAGTAGAAAAAAAAAACAAAACCTCAGAAAATAAAAAGAAACATGTCATTAATTAGTACATTAAGATTCAATAGAAGTTAATTAAAAAATTATACTTACTAGATGCACATTATCTTCTAACCTTAAATGTTATATTGATAGCGACGAATAATTCAGCTAACACTCTGAAAGTAGCACTCGTAATGGCTTCTCCACCATCGTTATACTGAATTATCGTTTCTGATGCGTTATTTCCCTCCATTTGTATCTTTGGCTTATCAATCGGAATTAATATCTTTTCGCTGCATCAACAAACACACACATAACTATGTAATTAAACATATAGTGAGAGAATGAAGTACTTTTATAACTTTATAAGATCGAGTACTTACTTGTAGATTCCTTGCCTAATAGAAATTTTGATCCAATGGTCGTTGCCGGAGGGAACCGAGTCGATAGCCGATTGTATGGTTTTGAAGTTACCATTACCAGATTGATCTACGACAATAGTTTTATTGATATCTTGAAGTCTATTATTATTATTACCTTGGAACACATGAGAAACGATGTGTGACGATGTAACCGTCACATATAGAAATGAGAGAGCAAAAAGACGTACTAGAAAATCCATTGCTAAACAAAAGTTTTCAAAGATCACATGTTTGTGTTTAGAGGGTTGATTTAATAATCTATTATATTTAAAGAATTGTCCTCTCTTATTGGTCTTACAATGGCTTTAATTTATTGAAATCATATACACTTTAAATACCTCCACGTTTTACTTCCTTCAAGCATATCCTTTAGTTTGCAAGTTTGGTTCAAAATCTTTTTTTCATTAATAGTTTAATACAATGATTTTAACCAAAAGAGACATTCATACTAATAGTCAAAAAAAAAAAAAGGAGAATATAAGTGACTACATTTCTTAAAGTTTTGGATGCACTCTAGTTTAAGAAATTAAATGTCAGAAGATTTTGTCATTTAGTCATTGTATTTAGTGTCAGTTATTTCTTTCTTTTTGTCAACATTTAGTTTTCAATTATTTCTGATAATTATTTGACTTTTAATCAGCAATTAAAAACATTCAAATTTAGAATTCAATATTTATTTGTGTCAAACTTACTTTTAAGCACATCTATTTAAAAAAAATCACCTTAAGATCCAACAAATTAAAGCTTCAAACCGAATATGTGTGATATATATAATTCTAGCGCGGCAAACTAAAATGCAAAAAGAAAATCTAAATATCTTATAAATGCAATAATCCAAAGCTCTTATGAATACAATAATTCGCGATATAAAGTTTGTGTTTATTCTTCAATAATTTGTTATGGGCTTTCGAATTTGATTCAATGAGAGTTCAATATGTCATTTATTTGCATCTATGAAAGAAATTTCTAATATAACAATGACACCATTCTACAGTAGACAAAATAATAGTGTATTTAAGTCAGCTAGGTTTTAGATCTTGGGACATTCTACATATTAAACTATTGTATTTCTCAAACAATTCAGCTAAACTATTGTATTTCTCAAACAATTCAGCCATAAATTCCACTTATTCAGCCATTATCTTGTAGCTGCTAATAGAACCTCCAGAACTTTTTTTATCTCACCGATCGGTGTCATAGGCTTCTCCTGATTATAAGTATTCTGCATCAAATTGTTCAACATTTTAGTCACAAAAGTATTTAAAACCGAAAATCCAAAAATAACCTCGTCACAAAGAAAGAATATGTTTCAACATGATAAAACAAAATTTCAAAGTGTAACTATGTGATATCAACGGAAACATTATTCATCCTAAAGATCTGTTTGTGTATATTTGTTAGAGAATCTTGGTAAAAAAAAAAACCTAACAAAATAAAAGAAGAAACATGTCATTAATTAGTGACATTAAGATTCAATAGAAGTTAATTAAAAGATTATACTTACTAGATGCACATTATCTAAATTTAAATGTTATATTGATAGCGACGAAGTATTCAGCTAACAATCTGAATGTAGCACTCGTAATGGCTTCTCCACCATCGTTATATTGAATTATCGTTTCTGATGCTTTATTTCCTTCCAATTGTATCTTTCGCTTATCAATCGGAAGTATTACCTTTTCGCTACATAAACAAACACACATAATAACTATGTAAAACATATAGTGAAAGAATGAAGTACTTTTATAACTTTATAGATTACTTACTTGTAGATTCTTTCCCTAATATAAATTTTGATCCAATGGTCGTTACCGGAATTAACTGAGTTGATAGCCGATTGTATGGTTTTGAAGTTACCATTACTGGATGGATCTACGACAATAGTTTTGTTGATATCTTGCAGTCTATTATTATTCTTATTATTACCTTAGAACACATGAGAAACGATGTGTGACGACGTAACCGTCACATAGAAAATTGAGAGACCAAAAAGACGTACTAGAAAATCCATTGCTAAAACAAAAGTTTTACGAAGATCACGTGTTTATGTTTAGAGGGCTGATTTAACAGTATATTTAAAGAATTGTCCTCTTATTGGTCTTACAATGGCTTTAATTTAGAGAAAATTTGGGAAAATACACCAAAACTAGTTTATAATTTGAAAACTACACCTTTATTATTTTCTTAATTTTTTAGAATTAATTATATATGAAATGACTAAATTAACCTTATTTTGAATTCTTATAATTTAAAATTATTTAATAAAATCAAAATAAAATAACATTTTGAAACTAAATAATATATATTTAGAATTTACTTTATTTATAAATTCTAAAATCTTAATTTTATACTAATCTATAGAATATTCTATAAAAATATATTTTTCATAGGGAAAAAAGAAAAAAAAAATTATAAATTTTTTATATATTATATACTTATCTATAGATTATTCTACTAAAACTAGTTTTAAATTTGTATAGACATTTCTCAAATATTAATTTTTATCTGATTTAAGATTCTAATTAAAATATTTATATAAATATATAATTTAGAGAAAATCCTAAGATTTACTAATTAAATATCTCTCATATATTTAATTTTCGATTTTTATTTTAATTTATAAAAATATGTATTATTAAAATCTGGTCAAAAATAGTCTTTTTATTTATCAATAAATTTAGTAATAAAAAAAATTAAAACAGTGTATTTTTTAAATTACAAAAGTTAATTAGGGTACTTTGCCAATTGCCCCTATAATTTATTGTAAACATCTTCACTTTAAATAATTCCACGTTTTACTTCCTTCAACCATATCCTTTAGTTTGCAAGTTTGGTTCAAAAAGACTTTTCCATTAATACAATGATTTTAACAAAAAGAGACATTCATACTAATACTGTCAAACGCATACTAATAATTTTAGGGAGAATTGACTATAGTTTTTAAAGTTTTTGATGCACTCTAGTTTAAAAAATTAATGTCAGAAGATTTTGTCGTTTAGTCATTGTATTTAGTGTCAACTAGATCTTTCTTTTTGTCAACATTTAATTTCAATTATTTCTGATAATTATTTAACTTTAAACCAGTAATTAAAAACATTCAAATTTAGCATTCAATATTGATTTATGTCAATTTTAATTTTAACCATAACTATTGAAAAAATTATCTCAATAACAAATTTAATTAAGCTTCAAACCGAATACGTGTGATATATATAGTTCTAGCACGGCTAACTAAAATGCAAAAAGAAAACCTAAATATCTTATAAATGCAATAATCCAAAGCCCTTATGAATACAATAATTCGCGATATAAAGTTTGTGTTTATTCTTCAATAGTTTGTTCTGGTCTTTCGAATTTGATTCAATGAGAGTTCAATATGTCATTTATTTGCATCTATAAAAGAAATTTATAATATAACAATGACACCATTATACAAAGTAACCAAAATAATAGTGTATTTAACTCCGCTAGGTTTTAGATCTTGGGACATTCTACATATTAAACCAATCAAACAATTCAGCTAAACTATTGTATTTCTCAAACAAATCAGCCATAAATTCCACTTATTCAGCCATTATCTTGTAGCTGCTAATACAACCTCCAGAGCTATTTTTATCTCACCGATCGATGTCATAGGCTTCTCCTGATTATAAGTATTCTGCATTAAATTGTTCAACATTTTAGTCACAAAAGTATTTAAAATCGAAAATCTAAAAATAACTTTGTCAGAAAGAAAGAATGTTTCAACATAAAACAAAATTTCAAAGTGTAACTATGTGATATCAACGGAAACATTATTCAATCCTAAAGATCTGCTTGTGTATATTTGTTAGAGAATCTTGGTAAAAAAAAAAAACCTAACAAAATAAAAGAAGAAACATATCATTAATTAGTGGCATTAAGATTCAATAGAAGTTAATTAAAAGATTATACTTACTAGATGCACATTATCTAACAATAAGTATTCAGCAAACAATCTGAATGTAGCACTCGTAATGGCTTCTCCACCATCTTTATACTTAATTATCTTTTCTGATGCTTTATTTCTTTCCAATTGTATCTTTCGCTTATCAATCGAAATTAATACATTTTCTCTGCATCAAAAACTCACATATTAACTATGTAAAACATGTAGTGAGAGAAAGAAGTACTTTTTTAACTTTATAAGAGTACTTACTTGTAGATTCCTTCCCTAATATAAATTTTGATGCAATGGTCCGGAGGGAACTGAGTCGATAGCTGATTGTATGGTTTTGAAGTTACCATTACCAAATTGATCTACGACAATAGTTTTTTTGATATCTTGCAGTCTATTATTATTATTATTATTATTATTACATTGGAACACATGAGAAACAATGTGTGACGACGTAACCGTCACATAGAAAATTGAGAGAGTAAAAAGACGTACTAGAAAATCCATTGCTAAAACAAAAGTTTTTCGAAGATCATATGTTTATGTTTAGAGGGCTGATTTAACAGTATATTTAAAGAATTGTTCCTCTCATTGGTCTTACAATGGCTTTAATTTCTTGTAAACATATTCACTTTAAATACCTCTACGTTTTACTTCCTTCAATCATATCCTTTAGTTTGCAAGTTTGGTTTAAAAACTTTTTCTATTAATACAATGATTTTAACCAAAAGAGACTTTCATACTAATACTGTCAAAAGATTTTTAAAGTTTTTAAAGTTTCGATGCACTCTAGTTTAAGAAACTAATGTCAGAAGATTTTGTCGTTTAGCCATTGTATTTAGTGTCAACTATTTCTTTCTTTTTGTCAACATTTAATTTCAATTATTTCTGATAATTATTTGATTTTAAACCAGTAATTAAAAACATTCAAATTTAGAATTCAATATTTATTTATGTTAATCTTACTTTTAACCACAACTATTGAAAAAATTACCTCAAGAACAAATTTAATTAAGCTTCAAACCGAATACTTGTGATATATATAGTTCTATCGCAGCAAACTAAAATGCAAAAAGAAAACCTAAAGATGTTATGAATGCAATAATCCAAAGCTCTTATGAATACAATAATTCGAGATAAAATGTTTGTGTTTATTCTTCAATAATTTGTTCTGGTCTTTCGAATTTAATTCAATGAAATTTTAATAGTCATTTATTTGCATCTATGAAAAAAAATTTCTTAACCAACTCAGATTATATAAAAAATTGTGACAACAAAGTTTTTGAACACATACTATGAAAAATGATATTTTGCCTTTATACGACAACTCCGTACAAAGTAATGTAACAGTATATTTAACCACTACAAAACTAAATGATACTATTTTGAATTAGTTATTTATAAGTGAAACAAATATACATGGCTTAACATCAATTATCATAATTGATGTTATAATTAACTAGTTTACATCAATTAGTTGATCGATGTATTTATTAATTTTTGTTAACATCACTTCTAAAAAATGATGCAAAATTAATATCAATAAAAACTGATGCTAATAAAAATTACACTAATAATATAAACATAATTATGTGAGTTAGCTTCAATTATTAAAACTGATGTAACTGTTTTGTTCTTTAACATCAATTTATTAAAAATGATGTTATTTTATCTTAACTTGTATTATTTAATAAATTTGATACTAAATGAAACTAATTTACATCAATAAAACAATGGACATATATATATATATATATATGTTAAATTTTTATTATTATTATATAGTATAATATATTATACATGATATATATGTATTATTCATATGTTCACTATAAAAATGTTGATTACATCAATTAAATAGTATCACAAAATTAAATAATTTTATTTTGAATTACTTATTAATAAATGATATAAAATAAGTGGTTTAACATCATCTATGGTAATTGATATTGTTATTAACTAATTTAACACATATATAATAAAAATGATACAAACTTATAATAGTGTGCATTATTTTAACAATATTGATACAAAATTATAAATTTACATCAGGTAAATAATCGATGTAACGAATGATTTTGGTTAACATCATTTAGAAAAATGATATAAAATTTATATCAGTTAAAACTGATGTAACTAACTTTTTTCACTTTGTCCCACATTGCTAATGGATGAAGAAGTGAAAGAGAAAACATGTCTATATATATTGAAACTTAAATATCTAATATTCATATTTATTGGTGAATAAAATTAATTTTTTTATTTGGTTTTAACCAATAAGATTAATTTTCTTTTTTGTTTTAACCAATCAGATTATTATTTTTTGTTTTAACCAATAAGATTAATTATATAAAAATAAATGACACAATTATTACAATCAATTATCAAAACTCGCATAAATTTAACATCAATTATGTACAAGTGATATTAATATTTTAAATCATATATTTTAAATGATACAAATATTAAGTCATGTAAATGATACAACTATTAAAATCACTTATTAAAACTGACGCTAATTTTAACATCAATTATTATAATCGTCACAAATACTAACATCACTTTTAAAAATTGATGTAAAAGATAACATCAATTTTTTGTAATTGACACATATAAAAATCGATTATAACAATCGATGCAAAAATAAATATATTTGCATCGATTGATAACTAACTGATGTTAATTATTTGCATCACCACATTCAGAGTCATTTGTAAAATTCATTTGCATCAATTATAAGTAATGAAAAATATAAAATAAATAATATAACACTTTTTTTTTATAGTGAACTCCGCTAGATCTGCTCTAAATGCACAACATATTTCTCGGACATTCTACATATTAAACCAATCACACAATTCAACCAAATTAAATTATTGTATTTTTCAAACAACTAAGTCTTAAATTCCACTTATTCAGCTATTATCTTGTAACCATTTACAGCCACTACTCTTGGAATGGCTTTGATCATTATTTTTTTTTTTTTTTTTTGGGTGCTAAAGTGCATTATGATAGTTTACTCGTAACAAATTAACAATTCACATCAACTTACAGTGCGGTGCTATATAATTCCACAACGAAAGAATCCAGAAACTAAAGATATAAAAAACTGAAAATATAAATCTCAAATAGCCATCAGTCATCAGATTTACAACTTAGAATCAACCATAGTCCACAGAATAGTGAAATACGTATTCACAAAATTTATAATTAAAAACAAAACATAAAGGAAAAAAAAAAGATACGAAGTTCAAAATGACATAGAACACAATCAAATTTAAAAACAGCACGGAAAAGGACAAAAGTGTAGTCCAGAAACTAGCCTTAGTGGTGTCAATGAAGCAGGTAATGCTATTTTTGCTAATTTTATCTGTTGTTTTAGTATGAGATTTCAAGTTCCATTTTATTGATAAGTTCACGAATAATTTGTTTTGTTTGTTCATTGGAATTGCATTTAGTGTGCGTGCGGGGCACGTGCTGTGGCATGGCAACAAACATAAACGCCATGACACATTAGCACATATTTTCTACAAGCCGATAGCATCAAGAAGCTCTGAATGCTTAGAAACGGTAACAAGCGAATTCGCAACAATCGCGCCACTAGCAGCCACGGCAGGAACACCGATCCCGGGAAAGGTAGAGTCACCGCAACACAAAAGCTGAGGAATGGGAGTAGAATGGCCAGGAAAGGTACCTTTCCCGGCCTCTATGGCAGGCCCATATGTTCCTCTATTCCTCCTCAGAAACCTCTGATGCGTCAATGGCGTTCCCACCAAACTCACCTCGCACTTTTCCCTCTTGAACCCAGGCCCTAACGCCCGCTCCACCGCCCTCCACATCACCTGATCACCAACGGTACCAGCACATTTTGGTTGACATTAAGGTTTTGGTAAACTTTTGTTAAGTTCGATCCTTGTTAAAATTTCGCTAGGCTCTAGTCGAGATGGGCCTAACATCTAGTGAAAAAATCAGGGGTTAATCAAAGATTAATTGGAGACTAGTTTTGGACTTTTTCATGTTTTTTTTAACATGTAAATACATTATAATTATAATTTAATTTTGATATAGTATTGTGTTCCACATTGCATGAAACCGAATTTATGCCCAATTATGATTTTTATTAAAATTATGAACTCATCAAATTTTACATCCAATTAATTATTAAAAAATATATATTGGTTTAGATAGGAATTTAATCGGCATAAGCAGCTAAAACGTGGGTACCCAATTTATTGACCCAATCAGGCTTAAATCAAAGAGTTTGGCTACATTAAATTTGGTTTCGGTTCGTTTTGTTTGGAATAAAGTTTTTAAATGACGTTCGGTTTGGTTTTGGTTTAACGAATTTGGGTTTGAATTGGTGTCTATTTGACTATGTCCACAAGTCATAAGTTTCGAAAAAGAAAAATGATTTATGTACCTCGGACCGTTGAGATTTGAGATTCTTGTACTCGGCACTTCTCCTGTCAAGACCTTCCCAAAGCCCAAAAGGTTCGGTTCCAGGCAAGTAAGCGTGCAGAACATGTTTCCCCGGTGGTGCGAGGTTCGGGCTAAGAACGCTAGGAACTGATATCAGAACCACATTCTGGTCAGCATCCACACCACGGTCCCAATCGTTCACAACAATATGATGAATCTCAAGATCATCTGCTATTCCCTGTTCCTGTTCAATCAAGAAAACAATCAAAACCAAGAAAGTAACAAACGCAAGAAAGATTTTGCTTCTTTTTTTTTTTTCCTCTTATACCTTTGCGTCGAATCCCAAATGAAGATGCATGAATGATTCACATTGAGGCGTGTTGTTCACACCAGTAACATATGAATCTGGGAGAGCTCCTGGAGGTAAGAGCTTTAAAGTGTCCCACATCGATGCGTTGCTGACTACAGCTTTTCTTGCTCGAACAAACTGTTATCATTTACATATCGAAAAATGAGTAATGATAAAAGAGATCAGATGGAAACTATTTATGTAAAATTCAAGAACTCTTCATACTTGACCGTTCTTTAGCTTGACTCCAACGGCTCTACCATTCTCAACGACAATGTTCTCTACATGGCTCTTAAGTGACAGACGTCCACCGAACTTCTCCAAGCCACGGACAAGCGCTTCAACCACTGCGCCGGTACCATCAATAGGATACTCCAATGTGCAGCCTGGTTTGTACCATTCCGCAAACATGTATATCTGCACACATACGAAGCAAAAGACTTCATTTTAACCCTATCTTGTGCACCAAGATTCGACAACCTTGTTTCTTTTGTCCATTCAAGATACGTTTTGGAGATAAAGAATGAAATTACCATCTCTGCTGAGAGTATACCATCAGATTTGACCCCAGCGAGAAGGAATGAGAGAAGATCAATCCAATTTCGTATAAAAGGGTCTTTAAACCACAAAGAATCAACGATTTCCGAGAAGGGACGGAGAAGCTTTGTGGCTCCCAACGCTCCTTGAGGACCCATTTTGATGAAAGACTTCAAGAGGGAAGGAGCATATCTAAAAAGAAACAAACACTCATATTAAAAAAAAGCACATAGCAAAAGATGAACTATAAGTAATTCTATTCTTGATATACTACCTAGCAGCAGCGGTGGAGAGAACACCAAGATCCCCGCGAATAGACAATGGTGGCAATGCCATAGCAGCAGAAGACAGAGGGAGTATTGCTCCCTGCAATTTCATTATTCATGTGATTGTTAGCAGATGAGATCTTGCTAGTAAATGTCATTCATATTGACTCATAGGCACCCACAAGAAGCTTTTCCCACTCTTGGACTGCGTTAGGGCCGGCATATTTCTCTAGATCCTGAAGAAAGAACAAGATCAGAGATTCAGTTTCATACCAGCTCATAGAAGTCACTGCAAAGTGAAGCAAGGATTGGATTATAATGAGGAGAAATGAAACTTCATTTCATCAGATTCTATGCAAAGGTATCTCAAGAATACCACAAAATCAAAAAAAAAATTTGTCATTTTTATTATCATTTGTAACTAGAACTCGGAAACATAGCAACATAAGCTAATAATCTTTTACCTTAAAGAAATCGGTAGGGCCTATGCGTGACAAGAAGTCCCCTTCTGGTAAGTAGACCATCCAAGAATCATATTTAGCACATGGAAGTGATTCCCCTAAAGCATCAAGAACCTGAGAAATCACAACCAACCCAAAATGCATAAGAACAAACTTCCAAAGACAAAACTCAGACGAACTTCATCCTAATCAAGAAGCCTTGGAAGCAGACATATATAATTATAAGAGGTTCTACATACCTGTGATTAAGCACGGACGGGAAAAGAAAGAATAAAGAACAAAAGTAGTTAAAGAAGAGAAACATTATACTTGGGCAAGAGGGTTTGCTTGAGGTCCTCGCGATTGTAACCCGGAAAACAGAGACGGGCCTGAGTCAAACTTGTACCCTTTGATCTCAAAGGAGTGAGCAGCGCCGCCTGGAAGGTCATGGCTCTCGAGGACAAGCACATCCTGATTGTATCTAGCTAACAATGCACCACAACATAATCCACCTATACCACTTCCAATAACCACAACATCTGCTTCAGGCTCCCCTAAAAGACACAAACCATACAGCAAAAATGGTTAAATCTAACATTCATCATTGCCCTCAAAGCAGAATAGCTCAGGACATAGAAATTTGCCAACTTTTCAATTAGACAACTAGTTCATGTTGCTTTCTACTCACATTTCAAACCAAAAAAGCAATCTACTTCAGAGTTTAACAGATTCTTGCACGCGTTTCTTGATTTCTTGTTCCAATTACAAACTGAATTACAAATTGTCATGATTCAGCCAAAGCTCGAGTTTTTATTTACCAATTTTGAAGGGATCATACTAGATTGATGAGTTACAATTTCACCTCCATTTTAATGAATTCTGCAGAAAATAACGAAAAGAGAGAGAGATATAGAGTGAACCAGAGAAGGATTCTTTGATTGGGAGATTGCCATTGGAAGAGGTTGATGAAGACGACCGTATGAATGAAGATCTAATCGTTGGGCATCTAAAGTTGTAGAGAAACGGTGACTGAAGCGTCCAGCCGCAGAAATTGGCGGCCATGGGAGGAGACAGAGACAGAGAGAGAAGCTATGTGTCTCTGTGTGTGGGATTTGGCGGGCTCATTGTTCTTTTCTTTGTGATGGAGAGAGAGACTTGTTAGAGATATCAATAGAGGGCCTTAAAGCAGCCACGTGCATGCACCAGCTTTCTCCTCCCTTTTTCTTTGTTGGATAAATACGAATCACGGGCTAAATTATATTGGACCCATCTACTACTAGCCCAAGGCCCATAAATGACAACAATTGTAATGTTTTTGAAACCAAACCGGGAGAATAATCGGAAAGTCTTGCGAGTAGCTGGATCATTGGGTCGATCCGGTTTAATCGTGGGCTAATAGATTTTTAACAAGGATTAGCTCTGCTTTTTTCCGAATTTCATTAGTCTATTTTTTTCTTTTTTAAATCTAGAATTAGATGTCTTGGAAACTCCCTTAGTTCAGTGAAGAAACTTCAGCACGGTGCAAAGAGAACTGTTTGTGGTGGATTTGCATATCTATTGTGGATTTTTGTGTAATAGATAAATTATCTGTTAGAAAAATTATCTTTGTAATTGTCCTCATAACTTGTAGTAACTCAGACGACTAAAAAAAAAATTATATATCTCGAGTGGCTTCTCTCCCTTCTCTCTTCGTATCCTTTAGAGAGAGAAGCTCTCATCTCTTCTTTTTTTGTTTAACCTTTTTCTGATCTGTCTATCTTCCAGTTCAAATTCAATCCAATTTTAGTTTTACCTTTTCTATTCTGATTTAATTCGGATTGTAAATTTTCGACTTTGTTCAGACTTTTGTTTGTGGTTTGTTTTAGTTTTCAGCTTTTTGCATGTAATCACTTCAAATCACGAAAGCTATCAGCGGGTCTTTGTTTCATCAGAAGCTTGATTCTTCTTCTTTGATGAGTAATTCCTCAGTTTCTTAGAGAGTTATAAGGCGACAGTTTTTTTTGGCAAATCTATCAAGTCGATGTGGTTGTCTAATGCGGCGTATGAAGATTTGGAGTTCTCATTTTGTGTTGGGAAACAAATGAACGGGTAAATATTATAACTCTTAAACTTGAATATATTTATTGTCTTTTAATATCATATTTTTAACTCTTATTTGTTTTGTTTATTAAATTTTCACATAACTGCAAAACACTTCATGTAAAAAGCTTACTGGTCGTATTCAGATAAGCTTAAACACATCGTGTGTTGGGTATATATCGATGCAGATATGGCCAGTGCCTTAAGACTTATCTATGAGTTAGAGAATGAATTCATTCCTCTTTGCACTTGATATCTCAGCTCACATGTGGATACAGAGATGCTTGACAAAGATGAAAGTGCAAAATTTCACATGATTGTTATGGTTGTATGATTGTTATTGTGTTGGAACACATTGTAAGAGGAGGAATCCTAAAAGAAATCAGGCGTTAATGTGTGTTTGACTGCCGTGCACATCCTCCAATTTCTTCAAACGCCAAGATAAATATTTTTGTTACCCTTTCAAAACTCTAGCCGAGGCATTGGCCCACCCTAAATTTTTTGGGATGTGAGACTTTTGGAAGGTAAGTTTAGATTAAACCACTTAGTATTTGATTATATTTCTATATCTTTTAATTTAATTAACTTAAAACATATCGTTTTGTGTTTTTGGCAGAAAGACATTTACTATGCCCATTAAACCAAAAATTTATTTTGTTTGAGTTATCATGGCGTGATTTTTGCCATATAATTGTTTCAAGGAAAACTTGTTGCTCTATGCCCGTGGACTAAGCATAATGTGGAACCTTGAGAAGGTAAGTTTAGATTAAACAATTTGATTCTATTTCTAACTCTTTTTCTTTAATTAACTTAAAACATACAGTTTTGCGTTTTTTGGCAGAATGACATTTATTCATTTTTGGGTTATCATGGAGTGTGATTGTTGCCATATAATTGTTTTAAGGAAAACTTGTTGCTCTATGCCTGCGGACTAAGCGTAATGTATGATTGTAATCTGCGATCACAATAAATGGAAAATAGTTTGATGATTGATATTAATGCATGTGTGATGGTTGTTTTCGTTATTTTATTGTGAGGTTGAAAGCGACAACGACCCATAATTTTATTTTATTTTGGCAAACTAACTTCTCAAATATAGGAAAACCCACATAGAAAACAGAAAACATAGGCAAAACATTACTAATGGAAAATGATGCCCTTGAAACCTTACACAGAATCTGCACTTCTAATTCCGATCAAGATGGACGACGGTTGGGTCTTCGCTGGTGACATCCACACCGATGACCTCTTCTGATTCAGCTTACACGACGACCTTTTCGAGAGGGTGGTTATGGTTCCAGATCTTTCAGTAGTTCCACGCTATTCTTACAATGACGCCGAGATTGTTCCAAACCTTCGACTCCTTCCAGCCCATGATTCGTCTATTGACGCAAAAAGCATCTATGCTGGAGCCCCCTCGTATGTTGTGTGGGACTACGAGAACGTCTATGTGCCAAGAGGTTTTAATGCAAGAGTGATTGAACCTATCATCAGAGAGAGATTAACGTCTCTTGGTTACAGCGGGCCTATCATCATTGAAGGTGTTGCTGCAACCATAACGGGCCTAACTAATGGGATTGTAAGAAAACTCAGACAATCTGGCGGTCCTTGGTGTTCCAAATTAACAAGCCGCTGACCTTGAAATCATGAACAAGATGGAGTATTGGGCTATTCATCAGCCAATACCCGCTAACCTCTTTATGATTACAGGTGATGGAGATTTTGAATCAAATGTTAGAGGCTTACATAATCCATTCTACAACATCCTTCTGGCATACTCACTGCATAATGCTAGTCCATTGATCAGAGCAATCGATGCTCCTCAATTCAACTGGAGACTACTTTTGCGATTTGATGAAAATCACTGTTTCTGACCCTTTTCGAACGTGTCTCTGAAAACTCTGTCTTTGGTGGTTTTTTTTTTTGAAATATCTTCGGATGTGTCTTTCAAAAAGCTCTTTAACTTTAGTGTAGAGCATCTACTTTCCAATTTCTCTTTACTAATGGCTCGTTGTGGGTCTTTGAAAACTCTGTCCCTAGAGGTTTTTTTTTGTTTGTAATATCTTCGGATGTGTGCAACTTTAATGTAGAGCATTGATATGAGAGTGTACTTTCGAATTTATATAATAAAAAAAAAAAAAAAAATTCTCTTTCTCTCTCCTCTGCCTTTGCGGGGCGATTATCTCCCCCCCCCCCCCCCCCCCTTGTGCTCTCCGCCGTTTTTTTTTCTACGATCCCTCCCCGGCGCGTGGTGGATCTCACCGCCTCCGTGAGAGGGATCTCCGTTCGCGGCTTCTTATTCTGGTTGCCGTTTCGTCGATTTTCATCTTGTCTTTGGCCGTAGATCTGGTTTTCCTCTCTCCGTTTAAGGTTCTGTTGTAGGCAGCGCTCCGGTTGTATGTTATCTCCCTTGCTCGTCATGTGGTGTCAGGCGCTCTCCGCCTTCCCTTCTACTTGAGGACGGCTCTCGGGGGGTGTTGCAGTGTCTCAATCCGAGAGCTTCTATAACACCCCCGATTCGGAATAGGACTAGTCTCGATCGGAGACGCTACAAAATGCCGAGTTTCACTCGATAGGTCAGCCCGTCTTAGAGCACGTCTAAGCTTAAGGCCATCCCGGCAAGTTAGCTCGACCTTTCCGACTGAAGCCTAAGGCTTGCCAACCCGTACTCCAGCGGAGAGTTGTGTAGACTCAGACTAAGTCATTTTACCAGCGGAAGACACAAGGGTTTTATAGATAGAAAATTCGCTTTTATTTCAAGAACATACATATTACAAAGCGTTTATTTATATTACATAATGGATCCGTCCGAGATTTCAAATACTAAAAAAAAACCCTTGTACTAACATACTTACTATATTTTACAAAAGGTACCCAAGTCTACTCTGGTGGTCCTAACGTCCACAACACCCTCTATTCCCAATGGCTTACTAAGGTTTCCTGCGAGAGGGAAGAAAAGGGGGGGGATGAGTAATCTAAGATTATTCAGTAAGTCCAGGACCCACTAAAAGAAAGAAAACCCCAAGAACCCCAAGAATCCCCAAACAACAAGCAATAGCCGAAGCAACATAAAAATAAATAGCCGAAGCATGCAATCCTAGATCTATATGCAAGGGCTAATCTAACTTTCACACCAAACACGCTCGCGTGGACATAGGGATCTCTAAGTGGGTCGGCTAGTTCCCCTCCGCGATCACCATGCACTTGACTATCACAAAGACTAGCCAAGCCGGAACATCACTACTATAAACACCCTGCACTTGACTATCACACAGACAAGCCAAGCCGAAACATCGTTTACCTCGGGAGCTCCTCGGTCGGTTCACATCTCGGTGGGGTTTCCATCCGAGAGCCGCCAAGTGAGTTCACATCCCGGGCGGGACAACCACGCCTCATTGCTGGATTCCCACTATCCCGTCGGATAGTACTCGGCCCTAGGCTGCAATCCCGTCTCTCCGAGTCTTCCCATCTAGCAGTCGATTCGCTAACCATGGGGAACAGGGAACTCCGACCACACCGTCACTAAGTCATGAAAGATAACGCGCCACCAACATGACTCTGCAGTATAATGGATCACACACCATTATACTTCACACCGCGTTGATCCACACTTGATCAAACGCCAACACACCTCCACAGCATCTCCGAGAAGTTAGCACCTTAGAGTGACGACAAAGCCAAAACTTCTCTAATCCCAACTCTCATTTTCGGTTACAAGCCTCACACTTGAACCTCACTCATGTACGTCCATTATAACGCCGCTTACACGACCTTCCAGTCATGCAACGGGTTTTACCATAAACCGTACACTCGCTTATTCGGTGAAGGAACACACAAGTGGATCCGAGATCCGGCAGTCCTTACACCCTTCTCACCACTCGGTAAGGATGATAACATGTCCCACGGACATGCATTAAACCGTTACCTCACCCAACGGGTTTCGCAGCACTCAGATCTAACAGATTTGAGGCTAATCATGCACTAAAACGTTAGTATACACTCGGATCTACACAGATCCGAGCTTCCCTGCATCACATGTTAGTCACACACACACATACAAGCATACAACATATTCTACCGAGGCTAGTGTTGTACTACAATGCAGATCTGAGATCTACACTACATTCTAAACAGCAACCGCGATAGTCCACCTCTACCGGGACTCACCTTGAACTGGACACGGAACCGGACTATACTACCAAGCGGCCTACCGAAGCCAAGCTCTTCTACTCTACACGCCTCACATACTCACTCTATGGTTTCAAAAGGGTTTAGGAGTGGGAATGAAGAATGAGAGGAATGGGGTGGTATTTATAGTTGAAAAGTTACCCATGGTAACAACTTAAGGTAAGTAAAATCTGTATTCTTCCTTCCTTCAGCTGCAAGCCACGTTTTACCCTATGCCTTAGGCTCCTTCTCATAGCCCTTGGCCTGCCAAACCATTCTTATCCATAAGCATAAGGTGGGAGCTTCCTATTGGCCTAAAACTGTTCATTTCACCCTTCTTTTGTGCATTTTACTCTCTAATGCCCCAAATAATTTGTTTAGCTGATAGAAAACACCTCTTTTGCCCTCCAGTGTTGCATAATATCGTCCTCTCTCTTGGTTTTCAAAGATTCACCCAACTGTACTGCGGTTTTGACGGAAATGGACATAACGGACCATGAATTCGGATTCATGTGTTTCTTCTCGTTTTCTCCGAGATCTTGGCCATATTCTTTGATGGATGGACTCCTCTTAGGCTTAGTTAATGTTTCTTAGACTCCCGAGTTGTTTGGTTCTTGGCCGAAATGGTTTTTCCTCCATCTGACTCATTCCGCAGCTCTTGAACGTCTATCGGATTGCGCAAATTTTGTAGGTCTCGGAAGAATTTTTCTTGAGCTGATTCTTTTTGCGTGGTATTCCTTAGGGTCTTGGCTACCTCCATGATTAATCCCATAATTTTTAAAATTGTACTGAGGGGTTTCCATGACTGAAAGCTCTGTCCGGGTCGTTTAGCTCTTTGACAGGGTTATTACATTTTCCCCTCCTTAAATAGGATTCGTCCCCGAATCCTCTTCTTACAAACACCTCCAGTTAGATTTCTGGCCATCCTCCATCTTGGTGTCGTCACTTAATATCGACATTTGGTGTCGTAACCTCGGGTCCTTATTTACCACCATTCCGTCATTTGCTTCCTCTCATACCGTTGCTTTCCTGGATGTCGCCATTTTCTTTTCTCTCTCTAAGGTTGGCTTTCTGTTTTTCTTTTTCTTGATTTGGCTTCATTTGTTTGTTTGCATAGCTTATCTCGACTTCATTCCAGATTTACACATCTACCATATCCCCATTCCGATCTCATCTCTCAAATTCCCCTAGATCTCCTCGTTCTACACCCTAGAGGTTCAGACTAAAACGGGAAATGGGTTTTTCTATCTCTATTTTCGGTGATCTAACTCTCATTTACTAGGAAATCTCAAGGTAAAGTCGTTCTCTTCCGAATCCGACTTACCGAGAAATCCTTACTAGGCTCACGCACCAGGACACGATCGGACTCTACCTAACATCCTAGATCTACGGGACTTTCACACACCACACGCAAGAGATCTGAGTTAGCACCCATACTTACCTTGGTTTAGGCTCGGACTCGGACCTAAACTTGATACCAACTTCCCTAACTCTTCTGGGAGTCTGATCTTCTTCCTGCTGGATCCTAGATCCGGCAGTCCTTATACCCTTCTCACCACTCGATAAGAATGATAACATGTCCCACAGACATGCATCAAAACGTTACCTCACCCAACAGATTTCGCAGCACTCAGATCTAACAGATCTGAGGCTAATCCTGCACTAAAACGTTAGTATACACTCGGATCGACACAGATCCGAGCTTCCCTGCATCACATGTTAGTTACACACACACATACAAGCATACAACCTATTCTACCGAGACTAGTGTTGTACTACAATGCAGATCTGAGATCTACATTGCATTCTAAACAGCAACCGCAATAGTACACCTCTACCAGGACTCACCTCGAACTGGACACGGAACCGGACTATACTACCAAGCGGCCTACCGAAGCCAAGCTCTTCTACTCTACACACCTCACATACTCACTATATGGTTTCAAAAGGGTTTAGGAGTGGGAATGAAGAATGAGGGGAATGGGGTGGTATTTATAGTTGAAAAGTTACCCATGGTAACAACTTAAGGTAAGTAAAATCTGGATTCTTCCTTCCTTCAGCTGCAAGCCACGTTTTACCCTATTCCTTAGGCTCCTTCTCATAGCCCCTAGGCCTGCCAAACCATTCTTATCCATAAGCATAAGGTGGGAGCTTGCTATTGACCCAAAACTGTTCATTTCAACCTACTTTTGTGCATTTTACTGTCTAATGCCCTAAATAATTTGTTTAGTTGATAGGAAACGTCTCTTTGCCCTCCAGTGTTGCATAATATCGTCCTCTCTCTTGGTTGTCAAAGATTCACCCAACTGTACTGCAATTTTGACGGAAATGGACATAATGGACCATGAATTCGGATTCATGTGTTTCTTCTTGTTTTCTCCGAGATCTTGGCCATATTCTTTGATAGATTGACTCCTCTTAGGCTTAGTTAATGTTGCTTAGACTCCCGAGTTGTTTGGTTCTTGTCCGAAATTGTTTTTCCTCCATCTGACTCATTCCGCAGCTCTTGAACGTCTATCGGATTGTGCGAATTTTGTAGGTCTCGGAAGAATTTTTCTTGAGCTGATTCTTTTTGCGTAATCTTCCTTAGGGTCTCGGCTACCTCCATGATTAATCCCATAATTTTTACAATTGTACCAAGGGGTTTCCATGACTGAAAGCTCTGTCTGGATCGTTTAGCTCTTCGATAGGATTATTACAGCTTCGGTGTGGTGTTTCCGGCTAAGTCTTCCGCCTTAGTTTGCTCTATTGTAGAGGCGATTCTTCTTGTCTCGGAGAAAAGTTATGTGTGCTCATCGGGTGAGTGTCGTGAGGACTGCCTCTTCTCCCTTATGTGCCTGCTTCGCTTCGCCTCCTCTGTCTCTAGTTTTCTGCAGCGGCTCTCTGTGTCTTCAGGCTCCGACGGGTTTTCTCAGCTGTGCGTGTAGGGTCTCGGTGTTTCTAGGTGTTTCTCTTGTTTCTCCTCCGTCTGTCTGTTATATGGGGCCCGCTGCGCAAGAGGCGGGGCCATCATTTGTTCAAGGTTTTAGTTCGCTTCGTCGGGCTCTAGAGTTGCTTCGAGTTTTGATCCAACCGTGTTTCCCTTCGTGTTCAGGTGCTTGAATCGATCCTGCTCTGTTCCGGTTCGCTCAGGAGGTGGATTTGTCCTTATTTCGGCTATCCTGCGCCGGTGACTTCTTTTCTAGGACCTCCGTCAGTTGCGTACTGAGTTTCTTGCGGCAGTTGTCCTTAGCCGTGGAGGCCCTGTTCCCCGTCTTCTTTTCTAGGCATCCCATCTTCTGACTCTATCAGTTGCTGCTCTCGGGTTGTCTCATTTGTTGGTTGCGTTCGTAGCTCCGGTTTTGTGTTGTGGTCTCTTGCCTTCTTTGCGCGAAGGAGTTGTCTCGGTGTATGTGGTTTTTTTTTCTCTGGTTGTCTGGGAATTAGCCTCGTCAGGTGTGTTCGCGCCTCCGGTTAAGTCGATCTCTTCCCGTCGCTCTCCTACTTACGTCGCACTTGGTGAGTCTTGTTCTCTACCGCTATCTATTGGGGTGCGATTGTAGCTGCTTGCTGGTTCAATATCCTTTTAGTATCCTTATTGCTTGATTGTTGTTGTTCTTCCCTTGTTCTATTGTTGTTCTTATCATATTTTACTATGTTGTATTCCTTTCCCCTGTTTCAGTACAGAAGGTTTCAAAAAATATTACTAATGCAATTATTAAAACGCATGTGTCGCATAAACATTCAAGGCCTAAAATCGAGCCAAAAAACTTTCCTAGTGGAACCCAAAACTAGAGCACTTACATTTTTTTTTGACACGAGAAATTACATTCATTAGTAAAGATATGCTAATGGCGAATCTTCGAGGTTTAACCAGAAAGGCATCGACGTTCCAACATAGGAGAAAAGACGATTTCTAGTGCGAGTGCTTCTAGCCAAGTAGTCCGATCCGCTTGTTGATTTCTGGTTCGTGGTTCATACACCACATTGATGTTTTGTGACAAGTCACGAAAATCCTCCAGCTCACTTAGTTCTGCTGCGAATGCTGGCCAATGTGTTGGTCTATTCACCATTTGTATTGGATACTGAGAATCCGTGACAAAATGGTTACAAAACCTATTATGTCTTTTTTAACATCTGAGGGTTCATATAAGACTACGTAGCTCTAGATGGAGAAGTTAAATGCCCCGAGGGCTCCCTTGGAGACCTAAGAGATCTTTTGCTCCATCCTGGAGTTGTAGTATCCAACCCACCCTACTTGTAGAGCTATCTTCTTTCCACGCTCCATTTATTCGACATGTGATTAGGGGTCGTTCCATGCTTAGATCGGTATCTATCTAAAAAACTAAAAACCCTAAAAAAGGTTTTATCGAATCACAACCTACCACAACACCAACATAAAAGAACATAGAATCGCAACAAAGCATAACAAAAAAGACTACATTATCTCAATTTTTCTAAGGAAACTAAGCAAGCACTCTAGAAAACTTAGATTAAAAAGAAAAAATAATTTTGATGTTTAATAAAAAAAAGCTAAAAAGTCCAATAACTCTTTGGTGGTGAATGTTTGTAGTTTTTAAAATAGTTTTTGGATTTTATTTTTCATCGAATCAATATTTTAAACAAATAGATTCCTTAAAATCAAGAAAAACTAGTTTTCCAAAACAACTACTCATTTACAAATAAAAAACCAAAATCTCTATTTTTTTTTGTTTCTCCCCAAAACATTACCGATATTTTTTTAATATTATTTCATACATGTTTTTTTTTTTGTAAAAATCTTGCTATTTCTATTTATCAATATTTTTTGTATAAAATAAAAAATCTCATACTTATATACATAAAAAATTTCATAAAATTATAGGATTTATTATTTTTTTATTAAAAATATTATTACTTTTTTATAGAAAAAATTATTTTCTATTTTTATAAAAATCTCTACAATAATGTGCAATAATGAGCTTGTTTTATTTTAATTTTATGAAATAAACATATATGCATTTTTATTGATAATTTTTATAATTATTTATAATTTTTTTGTGAGTTATTATTTTTCATTAATTTTTTGTAAAATTAAACACATAAAACAAAGACTAAAAATTTAAAGCATGGAAAACGTTTTAAAAAAAGTTGTACTTAAAAAATCAAAAACTAAAAAAATTACCTTTCAAGTTTTTTTAAGATCTAAAATGCACAGCAAAAACCAAAAATTAAAAAACCAAAATTCGAAATTCAAAAGTTAGAAAACCAAAAACTAAAAACTAAAATCCATGCAATCATTCATGCTATATTCTTTTTTATTTTTATTTTTTAACAAAAGTTAAAGTTGTGTTGTAAGGAAAAAAAAAGGAACTTGTTTTCATTACTGGGACCTACTACCCTACCATTTAAGCTCACGTGGCAATTAATAAGCCGACCACCATATGACCGTTAAGAGAGATATTTCCTGTTTTACGTGGCATTTTCCTTTTTTTCACAATACAAATTGGAAAAAGGTATCATCTTCTCTGGAACCGTCAGGAACATTCTCGAAACATCTAAGTTTTTGAGCATTCTATAAAACCCCCAAAGCTTAGAAAATCTTTCTTCATAACTAAAACCTTTTCATCTCTCTCTTGAAATTCTTATTTTTTTCGCTAAAGCTTTTTCTCTGTTAGTTTGAATTTGATTTTGATAATGGCGGGCAAAGGAGAAGGTCCAGCGATCGGAATCGATCTCGGCACAACCTACTCTTGCGTCGGAGTATGGCAACACGACCGTGTCGAGATCATCGCTAATGATCAGGGAAACAGAACGACGCCGTCTTACGTCGCCTTCACCGACTCCGAGCGGTTGATCGGTGATGCCGCCAAGAATCAGGTCGCCATGAACCCAGTCAACACCGTCTTCGGTATGTAATCTCATCTTTTTTTACTCTCTATTTGGCTGCTCAATTCTGATTTTTAGGGTTTATTAGAAGATCTTAGCTGCACAAACGATTTTGATTAACTTCTTTGCGTTGATGTTTGATCAATTGCTGTTGTAAATTGTTGATTTTTAGGGTTTTTAAGTAGCTTGAACCAAAAAATTAGCTGAATTTGATGATTTGTGTTCTATATGCGTTTCGATTTCGATTTCATGCATATTCTTGTACTAGATTGTGTTGTTTACATCTGATCTTTTTGGTTTCCCTTTGTTGATTTTGTTTAAATTTGCTTCGAATGTGTGACTAAACTCTGTTTTTTGTTTTTGCTAATTGTGACAGATGCAAAGAGATTGATTGGTCGAAGATTCAGTGACACATCCGTACAAAGCGACATGAAGCTATGGCCATTCAAGATCATCCCTGGCCCTGCCGACAAACCAATGATCGTCGTCAGCTACAAAGGAGAAGAGAAACAGTTCGCCGCCGAGGAAATCTCTTCGATGGTTCTCATCAAGATGCGTGAGATCGCCGAGGCTTACCTTGGCTCTTCGATCAAGAACGCTGTGGTCACTGTTCCTGCTTACTTCAACGACTCTCAGCGTCAAGCCACAAAGGACGCTGGTGTGATCGCTGGCTTGAACGTTATGCGTATCATCAACGAGCCGACGGCTGCAGCCATTGCTTACGGTCTTGACAAGAAGGCGACGAGCGTTGGAGAGAAGAACGTTTTGATCTTTGATCTCGGTGGTGGTACTTTCGATGTCTCTCTTCTCACCATTGAAGAAGGTATCTTTGAGGTGAAGGCTACTGCCGGAGACACTCATCTTGGAGGTGAAGATTTCGACAACAGAATGGTTAACCACTTTGTGCAAGAGTTTAAGAGGAAGAACAAGAAGGATATTAGCGGTAACCCGAGAGCTCTTAGGAGGTTGAGAACGGCCTGCGAGAGAGCAAAGAGGACTCTTTCTTCCACCGCGCAAACCACCATCGAGATTGACTCTCTGTTTGAGGGAATCGACTTCTATTCTCCGATTACTCGTGCTAGATTCGAGGAGCTTAACATGGATCTCTTCAGGAAGTGTATGGAGCCTGTTGAGAAGTGTCTCCGTGATGCTAAAATGGACAAGAGCACGGTTCATGATGTTGTCCTTGTCGGTGGTTCTACGCGTATCCCCAAAGTCCAACAGCTTCTCCAAGATTTCTTCAATGGTAAAGAGCTCTGCAAGTCTATAAACCCCGACGAGGCTGTGGCTTACGGTGCAGCTGTTCAGGCCGCGATTCTAAGCGGTGAAGGAAACGAAAAGGTCCAAGACCTTCTCTTGCTTGATGTCACACCTCTCTCCCTTGGTCTTGAGACCGCTGGTGGAGTCATGACCACTTTGATACAGAGGAACACAACAATCCCGACCAAGAAGGAACAGGTCTTCTCCACTTACTCAGACAACCAGCCAGGTGTGTTGATCCAAGTCTACGAAGGTGAGAGAGCTAGAACCAAAGACAACAACCTCCTCGGTAAATTCGAGCTCTCCGGTATCCCTCCGGCTCCACGTGGTGTCCCTCAGATCACGGTCTGTTTCGACATTGATGCAAACGGTATCCTCAATGTCTCGGCCGAGGACAAGACCACGGGGCAAAAGAACAAGATCACAATCACCAACGATAAGGGCCGTTTGTCTAAAGACGAGATTGAGAAGATGGTGCAAGAAGCTGAGAGGTACAAGTCTGAAGATGAAGAGCATAAGAAGAAGGTCGAAGCCAAGAACGCTCTTGAGAACTACGCTTACAACATGAGGAACACGATCCGAGATGAGAAGATTGGTGAGAAGCTTCCTGCTGAAGACAAGAAGAAGATTGAGGATTCGATCGAGGAGGCGATCCAATGGCTTGATGGGAACCAATTGGCTGAAGCAGAAGAGTTTGAAGACAAGATGAAGGAGTTGGAGAGTGTTTGCAATCCGATCATCGCTAAGATGTATCAAGGAGCTGGTGGTGAAGCAGGTGGTCCTGCTGCTGATGATGAAGCTCCTCCTTCTTCGGGCGGTGCTGGACCCAAGATCGAGGAAGTCGACTAAACAGTTTTTGTCTTGAATCTTGATGTTTGAATTCTTTAAATTTAGTGTTGTTCGGTTTTATGTTTTGCTTTTTTTGAGTAGTACTTTCTCTTTATTTTTTGTGACCCTTTTTCCTTTTTTCCTTTACAATGCTAAAGTCAGCAGACCTTACATAAATGTGCTTCGATTTTCTCGAATGTTCATGGAAAAATGATGATGGTACCAATTATATCCAATTGAGAAAATACGAAACGGTACGCTATAGACCAAAATTCAAGTAATGATATTTTAATGAGTAAGAAGAACAGTCAACCAATACCATATTACCATATCTGAAACTGATAAATTACTCCCGTTTTCGATCCTTTGGCGTATATGGAAATCAAGGAACAATTTAATCTTCCAACAGACCAGTGTTAAAATAGGCAGCGGATGGATTAAAACCATATCTACGCAACATACGGTACCAACGCATTTTCCTCACAAACGATCGTGGACACCCCTTCCCTTAGGCTACCTTAAATGTAATTATGATGCAGCCTTTAATCTATAAACACAACAATTAACATGTGGATGGATAATTCGTGATTCTAACGGTCATAGCAGAATGCAAAGCTTTACTTGGCGCTATTCAAACTACGTGGAGCATGGGATACGACTCCCTTTGTTTCGAAGGCGATTGTCAGATTTTGGTGAATTTGGTTACAAACAATGGACACGACATTTGTGTCTAACTTAGTTGGAAAGATATTAAAATATGGATGCTTAAATTTCGAAATGTAAAAATTACTCATGTTAAAAGGGATTGTAATATTGTAGCCCATGAATTAGTTAGAATTGGTCCGCCAAATGGTGTATATGGATCTGATTATCCTCCCTATTGGATAACGAGAATGCTCCGATTATAACATTTCAATATAAATAAATATGAGTTTGATGAAAAAAAAAAATCTCAGTCGCTCTTACGAATTCGACTTATGGTATGAACTCTAAGTTTTACTTTCTGTGGAAAGTAGCTTCTTTTCGGAAGTTTTAGGATTTCACTTCGATTCAAACCCTTGCAATTTAGATTTTACCTTTTAAAGGGTTTTTAATTGTAGATCGGGATTTATATGCTACCAGTAATACATTGTTTTAATTAGAATGGTTAGCCATTTTACAGATGCTAGTTTACCTAGCAACTCTATCTCCTGTAAAATTAGTTCAACAATGATTTTTCTTTTAAATAATTATCTTTTCATATCCACACAAAGCCCAAACACATCAAACTGAATGAACCTATGATGTTCAGGAACAAAAATATCTAAAGTTTTACAAGCAAACAAATCAAAGAACATAAGAAAAATTGACCTAACGCTAAAGACGTAACAATTTCTCCAGAGCCTCCAACGGCGAGATCACCCAGAGAATTATAATGATCAGTCAAAATTACACATTTTTTTTTAGTATATACTTCAATATTTCCAATGCCTGTATGTATAAATGATTCATCCCTGGTATGATCTTGACACACACCTGTCAAATTCCAAAAAAAAACATGTTATATCCAAGGAAAAATTTAAGCATATTATCAATTAACAAGGAAAATTCATAAATCAAGAATCAAACTGAAATTACGAGAAAGCAAAAGTAATCATAAATCACACAATTTTGGTTTAAAGCCTACAGTTTTCTAATCCAACAGTTATTAATCGTTTATTATAAAATCAAAGCATAGTAATCTACCATATAATCTATCAATCAGCTTTCCATCACTCAAGTCAATAATTCCTCTATCTATAACATTTTAGTAGTCTAATATTCCAATAAAAATCTGTAATGCAAATTCCTAAACAAGATCACTCATACTACTTATCGAGGTTATTGCAAAGATTCAACTAATAAGCAAGAACAAGAACAAACAATCGAAAATATTACCTCAGACATTGTTGTAGATTTGCTTTTCTTAATCACGGAGGCCTAATTCAACCTCCAATTCATCATCTTCCTCAAACAGTTTCAGCAGCCGAGCATACTGCTCATCTCTCTTCTTCTTCTGCCACAGCTTGTATAGGAAGAACGAGAATCCCGCGACAGCCCCGAAACCGATCAGTATGAAGATCACTTTTGTGCCCGTTTTGCCGGAAGAAGACTCAGCCTTTGCTTCAGTACTCGAACTCTTGGAATCACCGGATACACCTGAAAACATCATAGCAACACAATAACATGAAGCTGCTTAATGATTTCGAGAAACTTAACAGAGGCTATGTTAGCACGAAACAAAATCAGCTTTAACCGTAAAGTTTGTTGCATATCATTAGTCCGAAGCTACGATAAAGGCTTTTATAATCTGTTGCCAATCTTTAAACAAATGGGGACTAACAACATAACACACCTTATCAAACGGAGGATATGATCAATTTGCTACAACCATTCACAGAATTTTCGATAAACAGCTCCAAATGCGAAGAATCGAAAGAACAGTTTCATTAGTCATACACAGCATTAAACATGAAACACTTCCAGATGATTTATACAAATATATCATGATGGTAAGTTACATAAACAACAACAATTCCTGTAAACTTTTTAAATTACTGTTCTTTCAGGGATGATATAACATTGGGTAGATCCAGTGAACACATTCTCTGGGATTGAGAACCACAAATTGATCAAAAAGTGACGCTAACAAGCCTGTATATTACAAATTGAGAACTACAAATTGATCAAAAACAACATGTTAAACAAGTTAAATTTGGGAACTTACTTGTCTAAATTTGGCAATAACTACAACTACGCAACAGAGAAAATATAGTTAAGAAACAACAAATCTTCACATTTTTCGATCTTGTGTGATCCCTTGAAATCGTAGCGAACCCTAAATCTCATCAAACAAGTCTCATCAAGCTGAAATTAGACCTAAATCTCGCGGATTCAAACCCTAAATCTTACACAATCTCAGTGAGTCTGATGATTCTACCAAACAGATGTGAAACACAAACAAAATCGGGTTTCTGAAATTGAAATCACAGATCTGATGAAGACGAACCTAAGGCGAAGCGAAGACAAATCGAAGCGAAGAGTAGAAGATGCCACCATGAAAGAGCAGTCGCTGAGGTACCTCTCATCTCTCGGGCTTTGCTTGTACGCAAGGAGGGACAGATTCTTCTCTGGGAGAAGAGAAGAAGTTTCCACTTTTCCAGTTTCCACTTTTCCAATGTATGTGTGTTTTGCAGTTTGATCCCAAATCTTTCTTGAATTGTTAATTAGCTAAGAAGTAAAAGTATTTCGGTAAATAGCATAACACTTATTGCTATGGGAAAGGAAACCCCCCAAAAAAAAAGCAAATTTCAAATAGATTTGAATTTCTCTATAATATATTAACCTAAAAATAAAAAATTACAAATCTTTGACATAATTTTTTGACATAATATTAAGTTACTAACATACAAAGGCAAAATTACAGTGTTTTAACATAAAAAGGAAAAATAAAAATATAGAATAAAGTATGTAATTATAAAAATATATGCTTCGAATTAAAAAAGGAAAAAATTATGAAAAAGGCATATAAGATATTCTTTCATCCTCCAATTAAATTAAGTGAATTATGCAATGAATTATTCATCATAAAAAAATTATTGCTGTAAAAAAAAATATTATAATTACTCATTCGGAAAAGTAACAAACCATTAACATAATCTCAAGAAGTGTTAGCTAGTGGATCAAAATTTTAACACGTATATTTTTTTCCAATTAAAATTAAAAAAAATAAAAAAATAAATTCTGATGTCAACTGAGAAAAGAAAAAGAAAAATCAAATATAAATAAAAACAAAGTAAATATAATTCACAAAAAATGAAAATCAATTCGTAAAGGTTTTGAAAAAAAAAAATATATGAGTAGGTAAACAATAAAAAGTAAATATAATAAAAATAAAAATAGGAAAACCTAAATATTTGGAAACATGTGATAAAATTTAATTGAAAATTGTTACAAAAGTCAAAAATTGCAACGACGTTAAAGTCATCAAAAGAGGCATATGATTTAAACGTGATAAACCAGTGGAACCCATCGTCACTATGCGTATATAGTAAATCTTTCTTTTTACCTCTATATAAAGGAACGTTTCGTTCAATTGTAAAATACACAACTCAATTCTGAATATAACATAAAGTGTAGTAAAACCTTCATCTCTCTCGCCTCTCTTATTATCGGTATTTCCTCCTTCCACGGGTATAAAATTTTCGTCTTTATTAATATTTATTTATACGATAAATTATACCTATTATTATAACACGTTATCAGCACGATCACTCTACGATACGGCTAAATATATATTTATAATATAGCAGGCGGTATATCACATATATAATTATTTATTATATTTAAAGTGGTTGTTTAACGCACCACATTAGTTGCTTAATATTATAGTGGGCGGATTGTCGCCTCGTTAATATTTTTATCTTTATATCATGGATGCTAAGTGCACCATAATTATTTATTTACTGTTAATATTATATTGGACGGCTAAGCCGCCTTATACTGGACGGCTGAGCCGCCTTATAATTTATTTACTGTTTAAATGTGGATGATTCCGTCACCACAATATTATCGTTAAATATCTGTTTATATTATGGTTATTATATAAGGAGGTTTGGTCATCTGTATATATACATTTCATCTGAAACCTGGTAAATTTAACTGATCGTTATTTAAAATTTCAGATTGATTTTTATTTTAACTATTTATCACTCAACGGTAACAAAGAAAATTTTCCAAAATTTTTCGACTTTTCAAACGGCTACTCAACGACTAGTGAACAGTATTTTCATCTATAAATACTCTCATATTTCATTCATCCATCTCACTCAAATATTTCACATTTCTCCAAAATCTTCTCCAAACAAAATCTTTTGTTTTCATAAGAAAAGAAAAAAAAATGTTTCTTCTATTTTTAGTTTTTGTACTTGGTTATATTCTTGCTACTTTTTATAGTTTACTCGTCGGAGAATTTTCTCTAGAAGAATCTGTTATGATTTTTATTTTAATATTTTATGCATTTGTCTTCCTTGTAATCTCGTTATTTATTCCGATACCACACATATTTTAAATCCAATAATATCATCTTTCTAATTATATGCATTTGGAGATACGAAGACGATAACTAAATCTCATATACCGGCTGCAAATGCTCCTGCTCGAATTGAAATACCACAAGAACGTGGGAAAGCAGATAATACACGTGAGTCTAAAACACGCTTGAAGCGTGGTAGGCCAATCGGTTCTAAGAATAAAAATTCCAGAAAACAAGAGCAAGCTGAAATGCAAAGCATACCCAAAATAGCCGAAAATATTTTGGAGGAAACGAGTCATGAAAATAATGACAATATAGAACATCATGAACCTGAAGTAAATCATGAGATATCTATCAATTACATTCAAAATGGAAAGATATGGAATCAGATTGAAATGGATGATGTTGATGAGGTTTTCTCATACCTTGTTTCTAAGGAAATAAATGAGGAAAACGAAGATCCAGAACCTAAGTCCATGTATGAATGCCAAAAGAGGCATGGCTGGTTAAAGTGGAAGGATGTTATACAAGTTGAACTTATTTCGCTTAATAAACGAGATGTATTCGGACCTATTGTGCTCACACCTGTAGATGTGAGACCGGTTGGATACAAATGGGTTTTCGTTCGAAAACGAAATGAGAAAAATGAGATTATGAGATACAAAGCTCGCCTTGTTGCCCAAAGTTTTTCTCAAAGAACTGGAATAGATTATGAGGAAACATATTCTCCTGTTATGGATGCAATCACGTTTAGATTCCTGATGAGTCTAACAGCTGATGAAAATCTAGACATGCGTCTAATGGATGTCGTTACAGCATATTTATATGGATCATTAGATAGTGATATCTATATGAGAATCCCTGATGGATTCGAGATGCCAGCAGCATTAAGTTCCAAACCCAAAGAGTTATGTGCAATAAAATTACAAAGATCATCATATGGGTTAAAGCAATCTGGACGTATGTGGTACAACCGTCTCAGTGAGCATTTAACGAAAGAAGGATATGTGAACAATCCTATATGCCCATGTGTTTTCATCAAGAAAACAACATCCGGATTTGTTATAATCGCGATATATGTTGATGATCTAAATATTATCGGAACTCAAGGGAAAATACAAAAGGCATCAAATTATCTAAAAGGAGAATTTGAGATGAAAGATCTCGGACAGACAAAGTATTGTCTTGGCCTACAAATTGAACATTCTCAAAACGGTATATTTGTGCACCAATCCACATATACCCAAAGAGTGTTAAAACGTTTTAACATGGATAAGTCAACTCCTCTAAGTACTCCTATGGTCGTTAGATAACTTAAAGTTGAAAATGATCCATTCCAACCACATGAGGAAAATGAAGAAATACTTGGTCGTGAAGTACCATATCTAATTGCAATTGGAGCCCTTATGTATCTTTCAAATTGTATGCGGCCTGATATATCATTTGTTGTTAATCTTCTGGCAAGTGGAGCCCACCGTCACTATGCGTATATAGTAAATCTTTCTTTTTACCTCTATATAAACGAACGTTTCGTTCAATTGTAAAATACACAACTCAATTCTGAATATATCATAAAGTGTAGTAAAACCTTCATCTCTCTCGCCTCTCTTATTATCGGTATTTCCTCCTTCCACGGGTATAAAATTTTCGTCTTTATTAATATTTATTTATACGATAAATTATATATTATTATAACAAAAACCAATTAATAGATAAAAAATAAGAGAATCATATTGTTATGTTAGACTTCTCTATCGTTAGGTAATTTTATATTGGTGTTCTCAATTATATTTTATTTATTTTCACGGATGATATGATTTCCATCAAACCCCGAAATCATTGAAGAGGTTGCCTGCTTGACCATCGAGCTCAAGTAGAAAGACATTCGGATGGAAACTTTGGAGCAAGCCAAAACCACAACGGAAAGTGTCAAAACAGAAGAGTCACTTTCTACTATCGTCGATTTCATGCGTCGGCAGAGCGGGCCAGAAACATGTGATATATTGATGTAGGGCCTCAGATTTTTTGGAAATTTTTAGAGCCCAATTTGTTTTTCAAAAAGTTTTTGGTTGCAACACGTGTTTGATTTATGTTGTTACGTTGAGTTGTTGTAAACAAAGAGCATTTGGGCTCTGAAAATTTGTACAAACCATATTTAGGGCCTTCTAATAAATCAAAATTTGGTTGGAAAAAAAGAATCGAACAAATATCTAGAACCAACTTGCAAAAGAACAAACTTAGTTTTTTAAACATGATGTTTTATGTATTATATCTAGGGCCTCAATTTTTTTTATTTCGTATTAGACCCCAAATATCTCAGACACGTTTCTGTGCATCAGAAGTATCTCGTCCGAACTTCTCTATCCGGACCACTTTCTGTCACAATAATTTTTTTTATTTATTAAAAAAAATTTATTTATATTTTTATTTTATAACAATTTTAATTTTTTTGCTCTGTGCATCAGAAGTATCTCATTTGGACTTCTCTATCCGGACGACTTTCTGTCACAATAATTTTATTTTATTTATTAAAAAAACTTTATTTATATTTTTATGTTTTTATTTTACAACAATTTAAATTTTTTTGTTTGAACCATTGTCTTTTTTACTATTAATTTTCGTTAATAATTTTCATTTTTATTTTAATTTCTTAAATTAAAAAGTTGTAACAAAACTTAAACAAATACGTATAATTTTTTAAATTTTCATATTACCATAAATCCCTCGAAAATTTCTTGAAAAATCATTAAGTCGAAAATTCCTCAAAATTTGCTATTCTCAAGGAATTTTCTTGTAGTGGAAGATGAGCAACACACTCGGAGTATGATTCGTTTAAAAGTTTTAATATTTTTGTCTAACAAATTTATCTCTTTATGAATGTGGTATAAACCTCTATAAATTAATAGTGTTGGGATTTCAAAAATTTATCATTTTATAGAGTTATTATTTAATCGATAAATTATTAATTTATAGAGAGATTTTTCGATTTGAACTTTTAATGTTCATCAAGAGACAATAAAAAATTATTTTCAACACTACAAAATTGGTTTAAAAATATCATATCAATGTTGCACAAAAAAAAATATATATCATATCAATGAATTTGTAAGATGAGTCAAACAATATTTATGAACTTGAAACAACAATAGAATCATATTTTACTACATTAACTTAGTTATATATATCTAGATATATAATTGTTAATTTATGAGATCATATATTTACATAAGAGTTTCAAAAAAAAAATTATCTTATTATTTTATCGAATTTTGCTAATTTTTACACTAGCCCGTCTCGTGTTCGGCAACATTTATTAATTTATAGTGATTCTTAATTTATCAAATATTAATTTATAGAAATTTTACTGTATATAGACTTCCATCTCCATCGACATTTTTTGTTTTTTCGATTCACGTTTGACAAATATGTGAATGCCTCGATAAATCTATCATCATGGGTAACCATGCTAACTAATATCAGGTTTTCCTCTATAATCATTGCCAACAAATATAAAATGTTCAATGGATCCAACACTAAGAACCTGTGATACATAATTCAGCACCACTTGATCACTTCAGCAAAATTGAGACCTTATATTTGTGAGAAAGTGTAAGAGCGATTTGAGACAGCTCATTAAAACTTGATGTACTAAGGTAACTTCCCAATTGTAACACCAAAGTCTCTAGTGTTCTTGTGTTCCCCAGCAAAACTTCCATGAACGAACCAACGAGATTCGGCTTTGCAAATTTAAACTCGGCTTCAGCCGGAAAGACCACATCTTTGAATCTCCAACATTGATCCGGGTTCAAGTATTGTGGGTCTATGTACCTATTTACATGTTTTTCCTGCAAAGCAGAAAATTTTGTCATCATGCATGCAAACTTAAACACTTTTCACATAAGACACACAAAATATATCCCTCATATATAGGTTAGCAAAATAAAGGGAAGGCCTTTCTCAAAAAATAAAAATAAAGGGAAGGACAAGCTTTTTTAGATTGTAATATAGGAAAATAAAAGAGGTTAATGGGAAATATACCACAGCGGTGTTCCAATCTTTAGTTATGTAAACTGTTATCTTCTTTAATCCAGGTGAGTTTTGTAGCAGCTTTGCTATACCAGGAACCATAGATCTCAAAACTCTTGTTTCAAGAGTCAACGTTTTGACCTTAAACGTGGGGAAAGGAACACCACTGAACTCGGCCATAGAGAGCATCTAGCATAAGATTGACAAAGAGATATTGAGTACCAAAATACAGACCTTTAAAGAAAAGAACAACCTAAGCAAACAGTTAATCATCATAAAGTACTACTTAGTTGCTTAAAGAACATGATAAAAGAAGGATATTATAGTGAGTTTATACTAAAGACTTTGCAACTCAAGTGATTCTGCAACATA
This sequence comes from Alliaria petiolata, assembly GCA_020283515.1. NCBI lineage: Eukaryota > Viridiplantae > Streptophyta > Magnoliopsida > Brassicales > Brassicaceae > Alliaria > Alliaria petiolata. The sequence continues at coordinate 56,629,888 of JAHZTW010000002.1, forward strand.
TAGAGAGTTCTAAGGATTAAAGATTAAAAAGGATGCAAGAACGACACCATACCTGAAGAAAGCTAAGGCCAACAGTAAGGTTCTCTACGTTCTGAAACTTTTCTACCATCGTTTCCATCATGACTTAATATACAACAGCCTTCAAGGGATCAACTTCAATACACCAGAATCTAGGTAAGTAATAGGCAGTGTCTATGTTAGCTTCGATTAAAGAGGATGCATCAGCTAAAGTACATTTTTCCCCAAAATTTATCAATCTCAAATAATTGATATGAGGAGCCACGATCTTCAATTTTCGTGGAGCCGAATTACAGAATTCTATAGTCAGTCTTCTAAGGCGCCGCGATTCACTCAGATCAAGACAACAAAGTGAACCACAATACAGCAATGTCAAGCTTTCCAGCATTGGAGAACCAGACAGAATCTTAGGAAAAGATTCATCAGAGAGTATAGAGCGGCTCAAAGACAAGTTCCTTAGTGATGTCCAAGAGACGGTGCATATAGGAGTCAAATAACTAAATCTTGATGCTACGATGAGTTGCTTTAGAGAAGAATTGCTGAAGAGGAAATCTGGAAGAGTATAACTACCAAACTCCAAAGAAAGCTTCTCCACGTTGCGGGACATTGCAAACTTGATCAAGCTATCAACATCGTGAGACTCGTGAACCTTTTTGCTTGCTAAGCAGGTTTCGCTATCAAAGCAGAGATGGAAACTAATGATTTTGGTGGCCGAGTAGCTTTCTAGGGTTTTGCTAATCGATTCTTTCGACGTTTTATGCAAAAGAAAAGAGAGGGATGGTTTCTCACACCATACACGCCTCCATCGCTTGGACAAGACGCTAGTTGTGATAGCTAACTTGGTCGGAATAAAGTAGAGGATGTGGTGGAGGATCTCGTCTGGAAGGTAGCTGATTAGGTCTACACCGCCGTTGATTTTGAGGCGGCTAGGGTTTCCTACACATGGCCGGGCCGTGTTTTCCTCTTGGCAGTCATCTTCCATGGCCGTCGGATTTCAATTAATCCTCTTCTTTCTCTCTCTCTCGTTCTCTCTTCTCTTCCTTCTTCCTCCCCTCACCAACTCCCTCTCTCTCACAACACCAAAAAAATTTGATGCCGATGTCATTTCGGACCGCAGCCCGCGGGCCAGGCCCAAGTAAGACCGGGGCGGGCCTGGACACTATAATATTTGTCCACCAAATAGCGGGCTTCGCGGGTCAGACCCGTGCGGATTTCGGGTTTCGCGGGACGAGGTTAGCGGGTCTGCGGTCTAAACCGCAAAATTCATTGATTCAGATTCGATTCTGATGCCAATTCCGATGAGTCTCCACTATTGAGATGATCGAAGACAGTTGTTGTGATTAGCAGACGGTGAATCAACTGAACACGGAAGTGTTGCATCCATTGCTTCAAGACCTTGTTAAGACACCATTTGATCGATGTTTCAAGGTTTGTTTTTTCTTTGATCTTGAAACNACTGCATACCTACACCTTTTAGAATTTTACTATTTTTAATAGACTAAGTTATTCAAGGAAGAAGCAAAAAGGAAGAAGAAGCATACGTTTACCCAAAAAGTGAGAAATAGTTATAATTCATATTCTAAATTACTTTTTCAGTGAAGACGTCATTGAAGTTGCGACACCGAATGCAGTTTACTCGCTCACATTAGCGGGACATATCTATTTGGCCCTGTTGGACCGTAGGTCCGTTGTATAAAGTCCGTAGTTTGTAACTAGGTTAAACGTGTAAAGTTGTATATAAGGCGATGCCTTCTAAACATATGAAATAAAAAAACTTTTATACTACTATAGGCTTCTTGACATGGTATCAGAGCAATAACCTAACTTCTACAAGGTTTTGTTTCGATTTTGTGATCTGAAAATTCGTTTTTCTTCTTTTATTGACCTAGTTTTCGTTATTACTTCTTAACGAATTCTTCTTACAAAAATGAGTACTGGATTTGCTCTCGCAACCACGGTGGCACCAGAACGCATCGAAGCTCGCCGAACCATCTCGCCATATGATCTGACTTTAGGCGACAACCCTGGAACCCTAATCTCCAGACCTTTGTTGCGTGGCCCAAACTACGACGAATGGGCAACAAATCTGAAGTTGGCTCTCAAGGCAAGAAAGAAATTTGGCTTTGTCGATGGATCTATACCGCAACAAGACGAAACTTCTCCAGACTACGAGGATTGGGTTGCAAACAATGCTCTTGTAGTCTCCTGGATGAAGCTTACGGTAGATGAAACTCTCTCAAGATCGACGTCTCACCTTGCTGATCCTAATGAGCTCTGGATCCATCTCCAAAAGCGTTTCGGAGTGAAGAACGAACAGCGGGTACAACGACTAAAAACAGAGCTAGCGACATGTCGACAAAAAGGACTTCCTATTGAAGCTTATTTTGGAAAACTATCGCAGCTGTGGAGAAGTTTGGCTGACTATCAACAAGCCAAAACAATGGAGGAAGTTCGCAAAGAACGTGAGGAGGATCAACTGCACAAATTCCTTATGGGCTTAGACGAGACTCTGTATGGGCCGGTTAAATCTGCTTTGCTTTCACGCATTCCTCTACCATCACTTGAGGAGGCATATAATACGCTTACTCAAGATGAAGAATCGAAACTGACAAGCCGAATCCATGAAGAGAGTACGGACGGCGTGAGTTTTGCTGTTCAAACAAACTACAAACCTCGACCTTCGTATGATAACAAAGGTTCGATTTCTTGTACTCTGTTTGGCCGTACTGGTCATCTAGCTGAAATTTGTTTCAGGAAAATTGGCTTTCCACCTTGGTGGGAAGATAGAAAGCGCAACAAATCAGGCTCTAATGGAGCAAGTCGGGGCAACACAACAATATCTGCTCCGTCACAGACTCGAACCAGTGAACCTGCTCGGGCCAATCACATTGTTGCTGGGAATGACTCTGTTGCATACGCGCATCTTACAGCTGCAGATCGCGTCGGTATCAGTGGTCTTAATGACAGTCAGTGGAAAACTCTGGTCAGTATGATGGAACCGCTTTTAGAAGGGCAACAGAAGATGACAGTGAGCTTTAATGGGAAGATTGACACATTATATCAAGATGTGACTGGAAAGATGGACACCATGTACCAAGACTTGAATGGGAAATTCGAATCTCTGAACAACCATGTCAAGAAATTGGATACTCAAGTTGCTCAAACCGCAGAAGCTGTTCATAGGCAAGAAGGTTTCCTTCCAGGGAAAACTGATACCAATCCAAGACGCCATGTGAATGCCATCACGATTCAGAATGGAAGGAGCCTTCAAACAGAGCTGAAAAGGGGTCTAAATGCTGAGGAAATCGTGGAGTTTCAGGCTGAAGAGGAGGAAACACGAGTTGCAGAGAAAGTGTCGATCGACACCACTCTGTGTCGATCGACACCACTCTGTGTCGATCGACACCAGTAGAAAACCACGACTTTTCGAGCTATGACGGAACGAAATCAACCAAGGTCAACACAAGTTTGTCAACATCAGATACCAGTGTCGATCGACACCAAGAGGGCATCGATCGACACCATGCCCAGACTTCGCCAAGCACGCCTGAAGCTTCAACAAATGTAGAGGAAAGAGTGTACAAACCAAAAATACCCTATCCCCTGCCTCCCAGAAGATCTAAACAGGAGAGAGAGGAAGCTAGATGCAAGGAGATGATGGATAAGCTGATGGTTGAGCTACCCCTAGTTGATGCAGTCAGACTTTCACCTGCATTAAGAAGATATGTCAAGAGAATGGTTGTCAATGGTGTGAGTCCTGAGGAAGGAACATTGCTTACCAGAGAAATAAATGCAATTCTCTTGAACATAGTTCCAAGGAAGAAGAAGAAGGTGTGGGTTTCTGAACAAGTCAGTGCTGTGATTCAGAAGAGGATTCCAGAGAAGCTACCTGATCCAGGAAACTTTGTGCTAGATTGCTCAATCTCAACACGAAGGTTTCCTCATTCTCTCTGCGATCTAGGTTCGAGTATCAACTTGATACCATACTCTGTTGCTGTTCGACTTGGAATGACTGATTTCAAGCTAACCAGAATCTCACTTGTCCTAGCTGATCGATCCAAGAGAATCCCAGAAGGTGTTCTAGAAGATGTTCTCTTGAAGATTAAAGGTTGCATGATTCCCACAGACTTTGTGGTTTTGAAATACGATGAAGAACCTGCAGATCCTCTTATTTTGGGAAGATCATTCTTGGCTTCAGCTGGTGCCATCATTGATGTGAGGAAAGGGAAAATAGAGCTTGACTTGGGTGATGTTATCATGAATTTTGACATGGACAAGTTAAG
>JAHZTW010000002.1:56636161-56693862 GCA_020283515.1 Alliaria petiolata
AGTCTTTATACTATTTTCGAGTCTATTTGAGTCTTTTACAGGTTGGACTACGTTTGGAGCAAAGTTAGAGATTCTGGAACATTTTGGAGCATTTTGGAGAAGCAGCCGAAGTGATGAAGTCGAAAGAGTGGATTTACACACAAGGTGTCGATCGACACCATCAGTGTCGATCGAAACCAGACGAGACCGACCAAAGATTTCGTACTTCCATCAGAAAAAAGAAATCAGCTGAAGTTTACATTATTTACAAGTTTGCCCCTGACGCGAGTTTGCCTATAAATATAGTTTTTCAGCCATTGTTTAGGATACACTTTATAACACACACATTATTTTAGAGAGAGATTTTTAGAGAGATTTTAGAGAGAAGAATTTGTCTCCTTCAGAGCAAATTTGGAACTCCTTTGTTTCTATTGATTTCTTTTATGCAAACTATTTTATTCATGATGTTTTCTTTATTCACCATGTCTGAGTAGTTTGCTAGTTAGGTTTAGGGTTTTTTAAAGGTGACTGATGAATTGTTAGGTCGAATTAAATTGTTAGGATAAAATCATTAGAGTTCTTCATCTGGATTTGTGTTTAATGCTTATTCTAGCTTCGCGACCTAGAATCTGATCTTAGGTTAATTAATAGGTGCGAGAGTATTATTGATTGGCTGAACTAATGTTAGATGAGCAAAATACCTATTCGCAAAGAGATTTAGTTTAGGGTTTTGTGAACAATTGAACCTGAACTTTAATGCTTGTTTGACTTGTTAGTATTTGCAAAGAGATTTGGAATTCTAGGGTTTAGACATAGATAATCTTCGCAGCGAGAGTTGGTTGATTTTACATTAGTGATTCGAGTTCGAAAACAGATCTTAATAATTCCTAACATTCTGTCTACACCTGCAATTTAGATCACCTGAGAATTTCACTGAACCTAGCGTTTCGTCTCCTGAATCTAAATCGTTTAAATTGCTTTTTTTTTTAATTCCATATTATTTCTTAGCTTAATTCGAAATTAGAAAACTGCTGTGTGACTATCCCTTCTCTGTGGATTCGATCCCTAAGTACTACAACTGATCTCTTAATTTGAGAGAGTTGCTTTAGGATAAATTTGACCCATATCAATTACTTGGCCGAGTATTACGGAGAAAAAACTCGCCAGAACTCAAGGTTAGTGACTAACATAGTCGTGCTGAATGTTTAGAGTTTATTGCCGACTTGACAATAAGTTGTTTTTTTGTAGCTGCGTTAGCCCGTGCTCACCGTAGAAGAATGAAGGCTCGTTCATTAGACGCCTTGGGTGATTTGGAGAAGGTCATGAATTCTCCAAATCCTCGTCAGGACCAGGGAATTCCGTCTGGGAATGAGACGGCTCCCGAGGAAAATTTAAATATCGTTCGAGAAGAGGACGATGTGACCAGGCCAGCTGGAAATCTTGCTGAGAACCCGACTAAGAAGGTGGCCGACAAAAGGGGTGCTAAGGCCAAGAAGAAGGCCGCTGAAAAGAAGCGCAAGAAAGCCCCAGAGGTGGGTGAAGAAATTGTGGCGACCGACCTCAATGTTGACGGGTTGGTTAACGAGAATGTCGGGTTCTCCGACTTGGAAGAGAGGCCATCTGACCCGAAGAGGTCTCGGACTGACAGGGCTCTCCATCCCTTCGGATTTTCGTATGAATATCGCGGATCGGGGCTGATCACCAGCGACCCGATGGCTTGTCTTGACTTCTTCCTCAGGCTCAAGGATGACCCAGCGGGAACTTCCACTGATATTTCCCGTTTGATCCGGAAAGAGGACATCGCACGTTTTGTGATGGAAGAAGCTTGGGTAATTTCTTGGCTTATTTCCTGTTTAGTTTCGGTCTCTTTATCTTGCTCGTGCTAACGAAAGGTTTAAATATGTATCTTGTTTGTTCACAGGCCCTCAGCACCACGCTAAATGTGATGTGCGGTTATGACCGTGACGTTCGTACGCTTGATGATAGTCAGACCGAACGGGAGTCTCTCAAAGAGGCTCTCGACGCCGAAAGGAAGAGAAGTGCTGAGCTGGAAATAGCGGCAAAAGAGGCTGATGCGGAGAGACTGAAGTCTCAGGCGGCTGAGGAAGCTTTGAAGATGACCCAAGCTGAGGTCGAGAGTTGGCGAACGACTGCAAGTCGTGCCACCAAAAAGTTCCAGCAGGAGAAGAACGCGAGAGAGAAAAGTCGCGAGGCTGCTAGGAATGCGATGAGGCGGGTCAACAATAATTACGCTGGTCTCATCGGAAAAATGAAAAAGCATTTGGCCCAAAGGGGAGAGGCCGAGGAGATTATCACCACCACGTCTCAATGGAAGGGAGCCGAGCGGGCGACCGAGATCTTTGAGAAGCAGGGTCTCGTGTTGCTCGACTTTGTGAAAAACAAGGTGGTCGAGAGCGTCCGAGATTGGGAGGCCACGCAAGCTGCCTTCGAGGAAATCAGTTTCGAGGACGGCGAGCTGAAAATCCTGACCCTCGACGAGCTGTTCGGGGAACTAAGGCCGGCTATTCCAAAAGAGCCTGTTGTACCATCGTCCGCGATCGTGACTGTGCCTACAGCGTCAGTTTCAGCAGAGGGAACGGTATCTCTTGAAGTTCAAGAGAAAGATGGGGGTGATAATCGACCCGAGGACGCCAACCAGGATGCATCAGGAAAGAGCGCGCCCGAAGCGGAAAGGACCGAGGAGATGGTCGAGGAAGTGATCGAGAAAACCGGGGACTGATCATCCGCAAAGTTGTAATTTTTCTAAGTATTTTTTGTAGCCGATGTGAAATCATCGTGGTTTTTTTTTTTTTTTGTAATTTTATCCAAGTGTTGTTAAGGCCGACTTGGACTTGTTTTGTAAAACTCGAAGTTGCAATGAATGTAATTTGTGATTTGACGAATGATCGTGTTATTTTGGAGTACGAACATGATATTGCGATACGATATCGACTTTAACAATCATGCGACTAAAATTAAGTGTAGAATATGCGAATCGGGTCGGCAGTATTTTGAACACTTAGATATATTCTTAAGTCGACTGCAAGATGCGACATGGTCGGCTAAATAATATTATAGGACTTAAGATCACGGAACAGAATCCGGCTTAAGAGTAAGTGTGAATACAAAACATGCGAGTAGCTCGGCTTAAGTTGTTTTTGTACCACTTATTTTTCTAAGTGTGAATATCAACTGCGAAGCAGGTCGGCGTCTTTATTGATACCACTTAGAAAAATCTAAGTCGAATATAGGTTGTGAGTCTGATCAGCTTATGTACTATATGGATTAGATATTGCGAAGCAGGTCGGCTTTATATGCTGCAATGCGCGGCGTTTAGAACGTATGCAAGCAGACTTGGATTTTTTGTGCCGAATTGGGTAGATCAGACCCGGCTTTAGGCGAATCGGACATCTGGGCAAGATGACGATATGAAAAGATGAGAAAAGTTTATGAATAAAAATAAAGTATTATTCATAAAAGGATAGCCGAACAGACTTTACATAGTGAAATAAACTAAGTCCCCCCATTTTTGTTTGGGGGGAGCAGTTGTACCCGTCCTAAGACGGGTTGCCTACGTACCCCTTTCGGGGATCAAACCGCTCCGTAGTTCATAGTGCTCGTATGAGCATGTATTTTTTTTTTTTTTTTGCGCAAGGCTTAATGATGCCGACCTCAATGGTAGTAGCGTTTGAGGCTCATTGAGTTCCAAGCTCGGGGGACTACATCGCCAGCGGTGGTTTCGAGTCGGTAAACGCCTCGTTTTACGACCTTTGTAATGATGTAAGGGCATTCCCAATTAGCGCCGAGCTTGCCGGCGTTCCGCTCCTTAGTATTTTCGTAGACCTTCCGAAAGACTAGGTCGCCCTCATCGAAGTGTCGATTGTGTACCTTCTTGTTGTAGTAGCGTGCCGCCTGATTCTGGTAATTCTGCATTCGGAGAAGAGCTTGATCCCTTGTCTCTTCGAATGTGTCGAGATTGTCGATCAGCATTGCGTCGTTGAGGTCGGGGTTCTCCGGAAGGATTGTTCGGCGTAAGCTGCCGACGTTAACTTCGGCTGGCACCATTGCTTCACATCCGTAAGCTAGAGAGAAAGGAGTCTTTCATGTGGCAGTTCTCGGTGTTGTGCGGTGCGACCAAAGGACTCCGTTTAGCTCGTCGGCCCAGAGACCCTTCTTCGCGTCAAGACGTTTCTTGATGCCGTCCAGGATTGTTTTGTTTGTTGCTTCGGCCTGGCCGTTGCCTTGTGGATGTCGAGGAGTAGATTTGTTGAGGCGGATCTTCCAGCGTTCACAGAAACCTTCGAAGTTTTTGGAGATGAATTGTGAACCGTTGTCAGTGACGATTTCGTGAGGTAGGCAATGGCGACAGATGATTTACTTGCAGACAAAGTTCTGGACCTCTTTATCTTTGATGCTGGCGAAGGATTTTGCTTCGACCCACTTGGTGAAGTAGTCCGTCATGATGAGAATGTATTTGCGTTGGCGGGATGATGGCATTGGACCGACGATGTCCATTGCCCAGCGCATGAAGGGATAAGGAGCAATGGCCGATGTGAGCAGCTCGGTTGGTTGATGTATCATTGGGGTGTGGCGTTGGCAGTATTCACACTTGCGTGCATACTTTTCGCAGTCCTCCTGCATGGTTGGCCAGAAAAGGCCGTGTTTCTTGATTTTGAGGGCGAGTGCGCGTCCGCTTGAATGGTTTCCGCCAGCTCCGTTGTGGGTTTCCTTGATAGCGCGGTATACTTCGTCTCCGTGGATGCAAATGAGGAGTGTTCTGGAGGCTGTCCAACGGCATAGAATGTTGTTGGCGATTGTATACTTTGCACTGCGGGCGCGTAGTCGCCGAGCTGACTATTTTTCTGCTGGTAACTCGCCGGTTTCAAGAAAGTGTCGAATCTCGATCCGCCAATCTGGTGCGTCGGTTGGATCTGGGGTTGGTGTTGCGTCGGCATTGACTTCTGCGGGTTCGATGGCGAGGACAACCTGGGTCGTTTCGATGCTTGGTGATGTAATGCCTTCGACTGGGATCGTGCGTCATAAGGCGGAATCCTTGTCGGATGCTAAGGCGGCTAGCGCGTCGGCTCCTTTGTTGTCGGATCGGTTGATCTGGAGAAGTTCGAAAGTTTTGAATTACTTGTCTAGATTTTGCACCAAGGCGAGGTAGGCTCCCATTCGTTCATCTTTTGCTTCGTACTCGGCGCTGAATTGTTTTGCGACGAGCTGAGAATCGCTGTGAGCTCGGATGTGTTCGATATTCATGCCTCGGGCTAAACGAAGTCCAGCGAGTAACGATTCGTACTCGGCTTCATTGTTGGATGATGTGAACTCGAGACGAATGGACTGTTCAAGAACTTCGCCAGTTGGTGAATGTAGTTGAATGCCGATGCCGGAGCCGAGGCGTGATGACGCGCCGTCTACGTATAGAGACCAAGGTTCGGTTGTGGGTGTATCGTCGTTGATTAACTCAGGCGCTAACTCGATGAGAAAGTCGGCCAAGACTTGTGACTTAGCGCTGGTACGGTTCCGGTATTCGATGTCAAACTCGGATAATTCGATCGCCCATTTGGCCATCTGTCCGGACTGTGTTGGGCTCTGGAGAATGGTTCGGAGTGGCTGACTGGTGAGGACGGCGATCGAATGTGATTGGAAGTATAGACGTAGTTTGCGAGACGCGACAACGACGGCTAGTGCTAACTTCTCCAAGGTCGGATAGCGTGACTCAGCACCATCCAATGTTTTGCTGTTGTAAAAGATTGGCTTCTGTTCACCCCGATCTTCCCGAACTAGAACTCCGCTGACCGCCGCGCTGGAAACGGCGATGTATAGGAGTAAAGTGTCGCCGTTTTCTGGTTTTGCTAGGATTGGTGGCGTGGATAAGTAGGACTTGAGCTGTTGGAAGGCTTCTTCGCACTTGGCGACCCACTCGAACCATTTATTGCCGCGGAGGAGCTGGTAGAAAGACAGGCACTTGTCCGTAGATCTTGAGATAAATCGGTTTAGAGCGACGATTCGACCTGTGAGACGTTGGACTTCGTGAGTATTCCGTGGAGACGGTAGTTCCAGGATTGCCGAAATTTGCTTCGGATTGGCTTCGATGCCGCGCTGGGTGACTAAGTATTCGAGGAATTCACGTGAAGTGACCGCGAATGTGCATTTTGCTGGATTGAGCTTCATCCCGTACTGATTGAGTATGCGAAAGCATTCTCGTAGATGGGAGATGTGGTCGTCGGCCTTCAATGATTTGACGAGCATGTCGTCGATGTAGACTTCCATCGTCTTGCCAAGTTGATTGCGGAACATCTTGTTAACAAGACGTTGATAGGTTGCTCCTGCGTTCTTCAAGCCGAAAGGCATGACTTTGTAGCAATATGTCCCCCGGTCCGTGATGAATGCGGTCTTCTCGCTGTCTTCTGGATGCATTATGATCTGGTTGTAGCCTGAGAAGGCGTCCATGAAGGAGATAAGTTCGTTTTCCGCCGTTGCTTCGACGAGCTGATCGATTCGAGGAAGTGGGAAGCTGTCCTTTGGGCAGGCTTTGTTTAGGTCGGTAAAGTCAACACAGACTCGCCATTTACCGTTCTTCTTTTTAACCACGACGGGATTAGCGAGCCAGTCGGGGTATTTGACTTCTGTGATGGATCCAGCTTGCATCAATTTTTCTACTTCATCGTGGACGGCCTGGGCGCGTTCAGGTCCAAGTTTTCGGCGTTTCTGTTTGATCGGTCTGAATGTGGCGTCCACGTAAAGTTCATGCTTGGTAATTTTTGGATCGATGCCTTTCTTGTCGGCCATTGACCAAGCGAAGGTTGAGACGTTCTCCCTTATGCTTGGAAGTAGTTCCGTGCCGATCCCGACACAGCGTTCTAGATGTTTGTCGTCAATGTTGACCTGAGTGACGAGGTCTCTCTTCGGCTTCTCGTGGTGAATTGACCCTGGGGTCGAGGTCGTTGCCATTATCGATCATGTAGATTGAGGCGTTCCGAACTCATTGCTTGTCGATGTAGCAGTGCCGTGATACTGTCTGATCTCCACGAACAGTGATGGTGCTTCCTTTGATCGGCATCTTTACGCACTGATGGTAACAGGATGGTACAACTCGCATAAAATTGATCCAAGGTGTGCCGAAGATGACGTTGTATATCGCGGGTTTATCGATGACATCGAATTTGACGATAGAAGTTTTGCCTCCGACCTGAACGGGGAGTTGGATGGTTCCTATTGTTGAGATTGAGTCTCCTGTGAAGCCTGTGAGAGGTGTCAGTGCGACCTCGATCTCCTTGTCTTTGATGCCCATCTTTCGGAGAGTGTTTCTGAAGATCAGATCGACCGAACTATCTGTGTCGACAAGAATCTTTGACACCTCGTCGTCGCCGATTACTAGGGATATGACGAGAGGGTCATTGTGAGGTTGGTCAATGCCGCGTGTATCCCTTTCGGTAAATGTGATAGGAACGTCGTCGGAAAAGAGGGCGGGCGAGTCGGCGGGTGCGTTTGCGGCTTTGCGTTCGTATCGTTTGATGGAGTTGATAGAGTCCGAACAAGACAGGAGTCCGCCCATGATCATGTTGATTCTTCGTCGGGTGGGTGAAGGAGGCGGTGTTTTCTCGTCGTCCCGCTCTCTCTTTTCGTCATCTCTGCCTCGTCTGTTTGGAGCGTTGTTAGTGTTGGGTCGCCGATCAAGGATTCGTGGCTCAGGAAGCTTGCACTCGCCGTCCTCCCACTTTTTCTTCAGGAGACTATAGAAATTTTGCTTTGGCTGCTTTGCAATCTTGTCTCGTGCCGACTTGTCGTCTGCTAGTAATTTCGCTTTGGCTGCTTTGTCTTCCTCCACCCTGATGTAACCAGTGGATTTGTGCAAAGCTTCTTCTAATGTTTTAGTTTTCCCGGTTTTTAACCTTTCGCAGAAGGTTTGGTCGTCACGCAAGTTCTTCATCAGGATCCCGAGAGCGATCTCGTCGGGGAGCCTGCAGCGAGAAACGATGGCTCGAAATCGGTCCAGAAAACTGCGAAGTGATTCTGTATCACCTTGTACGCAGGCCCATAGATATTCGACGAAGTATTGGCAGAAGCAGGCGTCCTTCTCATTTTCGGATACGCGTGCCATGCCCATTGCGACTTTGAACGCCGCTAGATGTCTTTCTGGGTCGGTGCTTCCATTATAGCTGGGCGGCAGCTTAATCTTGCCGAGGTCCTTCATGGGGGCGCTTGTGATAGCCGACGTGAATGGAGTTTGTTCGGTCTGCCTGAGGAGCTTCTCCAATTCAGGGGCCGTTGTAATCGCGTTGTGGACCCTGGAGTCCATGCTGTCGAGTCGCTTATGAATCAGATCTGCTTCAGATGCTGTGAGGGTTGAGGTCTGGGCGGTGACTCTTGAGCGGGCATTAGATCTGTCCTGACCTCTCCGAAGGTGGGTCGTTGGAGTGACCCCGAAAAGGTTGTTGATTACTCGATCGATGTTAGGGTTTCGCCGTGGTGTTGTTTCCCGTCTACGTTCTCGACGTCGTCAGAAACGAGGTGAGTTTTGAGGATACGGTCCATGTCTTCGCGATATGCGACCTGCTCGGCTCTGAACAGATCGAGACGATCGTCCATTCCCTTTTGGATTTGGGCTGTGAAGATCTTCATCATGTCGGTCATGTTGACCGGTGGTGGTTCGGGCAGATTTCTCGTCTCTTGCAGCGGGTCAGTGTGTAGCGTGTCGTCAGATTGATTCTGGTCGGCTTCTTCCGTAGCGGGCAAGCCTGTTGCAGGATCGATTGGCCGACCAGATACTGGATCGGTACGTTGATCCGTGGTGTTGACACCTATGGGCCGATCTGTTACTTAATCTCCTGATCGGCCTTCAACGGTGTTTGTAGCCTTCGGGTCGGTTGAATTGTCAACCATCTTCGAGCTTGGCGGCTTTTCTTAAAGACTGAGTCTCTTATTCCCCACAGACGGCGCCAAATGTAATAACTCAAATCAGACTTTTGAAAGAAATAAGAGTTAATGGGTTTTCAAGAGAGATCTTTTATTGAAAATAGCCGGAGCTCGAGAGATACACGGTGAGTTTAGGTCGTCGGAATAAGAACGCCGACCTAAACTTAAAGAAAGATATTTCTAAGACAATAAGCAATGAATTGCTAAGTTTGCCCTAGGGTTCTCTCTCTCGATTTCTGAATGACTCCATCGTTGAGAAGACCTCTATATTTATAGTATTTTCAAGTCGGTTTTCATGACTTGTTCCTTCTTCTTTTTGGATTAGGAAAGTTTCCCGAGAGATGGTCGACCTGGCGCTTTCTCCGGACTTGACGATGGCAAAATGGAAGATTTCCATTTATTTGTGCCGACCTGACGTCTTATAGAGATAAACGGAAGGTTTCCATTTATCTTGGCCGACCTAAAATAGCTAACGGCTACTACTTTAGGGTTTCGTAATGGGTCGATCTTGATTTTTATCGGGCTTTTTAGAGGGGATACGAATCCCGGCTCTAACATTAAGTAGATATTTTTTTGACAGCATATGTTAAGTACATATACATAATATACCTCTTTACATTTGTTTTAGATTTTTAGATAAATAAATCTAGTTTAAAATTATAAATTAAAACATTTGGCATCTTTCTCAAGTTTCGATTTCGGATCACGTAAGTGGATTTTGTAAAGATAAGCTTGATATCCTCCCTTGTGAGTTGTGTCTTTGAACACGCGGTCTATAGAGATTACTATCGGGATCTCAAAAGTATCAACAACCAAGATCGTATCTTATGACTTATGAGAGTATCACTATTCTAATCTATTCTAAACATATTTAACTTGGAGAAATAAATAAGATCGTATCTTCATTGCTTATCGATATGTCTCGAAGTGGGGAAGCAAATTTTTTTTTAAAATGGAGTTTTTGGTAGGTTGCATTAACTTCGACATGTGGTTCGAGGCATCGGAGATATAATATCCTAAAGTATTACTCCCTCAGTTTTTGAAACAAAGATTTTTTTTTTTCCATAAATATAGATGTTTTAAGTTTTCAAAGTATTTTTTAAGGAAAATGGGTAGAAAAACCCTAACCTTTTATAAAAACATAAAACAAACTCTCACCTTTTTTGTGGGTTTTAAAACTCTGACTTTGTAGAAAAGGGAAATTAACCCCCCAAGTAAATAAGCGTTAAATCAAATAAGTTTCTTATTTTTTTTGGGTTTTTAGTAATAAAATCCTTCAACTATAGATGGATCGTAAGAAAACTCCTTAATTATTATTCTAATGATAAAACTCCTCACGTTTAAGTCTGTTAATGTCGATCCTCTTCCGTCTACAGTTTCGTCAAAACTGAACGGAAACCTGTTAAATCTAAACGCTGCATTTTCAACAACTAAAAAACCACATTTTTTTGTACACCATTGAGAACTTCATATTGAAAGGAGATTGAAAAATCCCCAAATTGAAAATTAGGGTTCTTCGTCCATCACTATCATTGAAGCTCTGGTAAGTGGAATCTTTTTACTTTTAATCGGAAGAAACTCACCCTACATAGAAATCAAATTCGCAGAGTAAAAATCTATTGAAATCGATTTTTTGTTAACAAAACCAAACTACAATCTCAGCACATCTATTGGAATCGAAACAAAATGAGTAAAAATAAACAAAACATAGTTACCTTATCATCTTGCAAGCTCCAACCGCATCCAATCTCTCCCAATCAACTTCGTCGGATTCCTAAACTCGTACACTCATTCTCCCAATTCGTTGGATTTCCTTTCGAAATTGAAGTAATCGACGGAAGAAATCACTCCCAATATCTCTCAATCGACTTCGAAACCACACAAACTTCAGAGAATATCACTTTGAAAAATTAGGGTTCGTCGATTTGGGTGTTGGTTTGGGAATTTTGGAGCCTCAATGAATTTGAGGATTTTAGAATCGGGTTTTCGAACACCCTGATGTTTTGTTTACAAATAGTGTTGCTCCAATGTACAAAAATCATGTCGTTTTTTACTTATACAAAACACAGTGTTTAATTTTAACTGTGTCCGTTCAGTTTTGACGACAGTGTAGACGGAGGGGAATCGACCTTAACAGACTTAAACGTGAGGGGTTTTATTACTAGATTAATAATTGAGGGGTTTTCTTACGATCCATCTTTAATTGAGGAGTTTTATTACTAAAAAGCCTTTTTTTAAAAACGTCGTCTTCTTCTTCTATTCTAGGTCAAACATTGACAACATTGTGATTTTTTAAACTTGCCGTAGAAGAGAAACTAGAGCACACATCTCGATTTTATCTAGTTGGGGATGAGGTAAGTCGATTATTATCTGGAGTTCATCACAATTTTGATTACTTGTAATTTAAATTCGATCTCTGGATTGTAATTTAAATTCGATCTCTGGATTGAAAAACAATTTTTATTGATTTTGAGTGAGTTGACGAGATACTTTTTACTTAAATCTGAATTTCTCTTATTGTTTTCATTTTTAAGTGATAATTTGCATGGTTATGGTGTTGCGGAGGATGGCGAACGCAACGTAGATAATAGTTGTGAGAGTGAGAATGAATCAAGTGAAGAATTGGTTGGTTTGCGGATGCAAGATGAAAGTGATAGTGACATCGAAGATTCATCTAATGAGATGATTGCATTTCGGGTGGGCCAAACTTTTAGTAGTAAAGATAGTTTCAGAAAGCCGATTGACAAATATGCTGTGGATATGAAGAGAAATATACGGTATAAGAGATCTGAAACTATTAAAGTAGGCGCTATTTGTGCAGAAAATGGATGTCCTTGGAATATATATGCGTCCATAAACAGTTCAAGTAAAGATATGGTTGTGAGAACTTTCGTTGGGAAGCACACATGCTCATGGAATGGTAAAGTTCAGTTATTAACCACGAGGAAGATATCTGATAAGTTCATCGATTAATTCAGAAGAAATCCTGGTCTGAAAGCTGGTGAAATTAGGGACAGGTTGCGGGCTAATGATCGAATTTTAGTGTCAAAGGATAAATGTCGGGAGACACGACGAATTTGTATTAAACTGATTGCTGATGAATATGAAGAACAATTTGCAAGGGTGTATGATTATGTATATGCACTTAAGGAGTCAAATCCAGGTTCTACAGTAATTTTGGGAACAAAGGCTAAGGTTTTCGAGAAGTTCTATCCATGCTTTGCTGCAATGAAAGAAGGGTGGAAAAATGGGTGTAGACGTATTCTTCATTTGGATGGAACATTCATGAAAGGAAAAATAAAAGGTGAAGTACTCATAGCTGTTGGCCGAGATGCTAATGATAAAATGTTCCCAGTTGCATGGGCTATTGTTTCTGTGGAGAACAAGCCAAATTGGGAGTTTGTTTATGACATTAGTACAAAAGGACTTGGACCTTGGTTTAGGAAATGGTCTAACTCTTGTTTCAGATCAGCAGAAGGGTCTAATTGCAGCAAGAGACTCTGTTCTTCCTTATTGCGAGCACAGAATGTGTGCTAGGCACATATGGGCTAACTTGTACAAGAAGTTCGGTGATGAAACATGTCTTTTACATATTAAATTCTGAAAGATGGCAAAAGCATAAAATAAAAGAGTTTTTGAGCAGAGAGTAGAAGATTTTAAGCTTTTAAATCATCAAGCTTATGAACGTCTTATGCGATGGCATGCATGTCATTGGTACAAGTATAAAAATTTCAGCCTTATTATAATACTCAAGTAAAATTAAACTCAATTTCAATATTTAAATTCATTTTTCGTTGTATTATCTTGCAGAGCTTTCTTCACAGGTTTTGCTAAGTGTGATGCTGTTGAGAACAATATGAGTGAATCGTTTAACAATGTCATCGATGATGGACGGTTTAAACCACTGGTTGGGTTGCTTGAAGATACTAGGATACATGTCATGACAAGCAATGAAGGAAAGATATGATATACTCATAAATTAGCATGTTTTAGCACCCATTTTAGATAGCTTTGCATTCATTTATGCATTCATTTAGATACTTTTAGTCCAAATTGCATCCATATTAGAGTCTAGCAAGTTTTAGGTTAGGTTGTTGCATATTGTGCATATTGAGTCTTAATTAGGTACTTTGGAGGCTTGGAGGACCCCTTTGGAGAGTTAGGTGACAAGGAGGAAGAAAAGAAGGGAGCCAAACATGAAGCAGACGAATTTTAGAAGTGTATCGACTTTGGTGTCGACCTACCAAGGTCGATATAGCTCGGCAGGGAAGACGGAGTGTGCGTATCAGACGATTGTGTCGAGCTACTAAGCTCGATACACAGGCCACCACGAGTTTTGAAGACGACGTATCGGGCATTCGTATCGGACTGCTAAGGTCGATACACATCTCGTCCGAAGTTGAAGACTGGCGTATCAGGCATCTGTGTCGACCTGCCAAGGTCGACACACTCCTTGAGGAAACATTTAGCAAGCTCGATACGCTGCCCAATTTTCAGACCTAAACCGGGTCAATACCCGATTTGTTCCGGGTTGACTCGGGTCGTCCACTGTTCACTATAAATAGAAAAAAACCATATTTTTCCTGAGTATCTTTTAATTTCTTGTTCTTCCTTAGAAAAATTTCCCTTTTGGTTTTCTAAGTGATTTTGTAAGACATTTCTTTAAGTTTATGCAAATCTAGTACTTACCTCTTTTAATCTTTCATCTTCTATCTCTCTAATCATGTTTATCTCTATCTCTTTCATAGGATTTAATGGATTAACCATGATTAGTGAGTAGTTTCATTAGGATCTAAGGATGGGTTAGATCTAGGGTGTTTTAAGGGTTAGTCTTGATGCCTAGGATTAGATTCTTCCATTTCTCTCCTTGTTTAGTGTTCTAAATGCTAGTTTAGCCTTGATCATGCTAAAACTAGGCCTTAGGGAATTTCACACCCACAAGGTGTTTGATGAAATTCCCCAACCAACTAAACAAGGGATTTACATTCCTAGCTCATGGAAGTGATTGTCTAGGGTGTTTATTGGTAATTTAGAACTGTTTTGTAATGCTTGTTAGCTTCCTTTTCACTAATGAAAGTTAGTTTTTGATTAGGATGATTAATGAAGGGATTAGTGCCATGAAAGTGGATTAGTCTAGCTATTGAGTTCTAAGCCTAGGGATTAGCTTATATTGTGATTGTTTGGCATCAAAGATTGACTCTTGGAACACCTTAGATTGATAACCCAATCCTTGGATTCGTTTTAGTCTTTTGATAATCTTGATTAGTAGTTAATTAGCTTGATTTGGTTTGTTTGATCAATTAGGTTGTTAGTTAAACTTCAAACCTTTATTTCTAGCTTAGATTAAGAAGTTGTATGCATTCCTAGTGTCTTAACTATATCCATATGGATTGATCCTCAAGTACCTACAATGACATGAGTGGGTTTGAGTAATTTTTAAGTCTCACCAAGAAACCGCTAATCAATTTGGCGTCGTTGCCATTTGGATATATGGTTTAAGCATTAGGATTTTACTTCTTCTTGAGACTAAGTATTACTTTTCTTTGAATACTAATCTCTTTCGCGTGTACTACTCTCTCTCTTATTAGGTACAAACACCACTACAACACATTGTTTTGAGAGATTCGGTATGGATCATGCACAAGGTTTGGGTGGTAATGGACAACCACCAAGGCGACATACACACATCGGTTTTGGCGACTCTCCTCAAACTCATACTTCCCGCCATGGTATTACTCCTCCTTCAGTTCAACAAAACAGTTTTGAGATCAAAAGTGGGTTGATTTCCATGGTGCAACAAAATAAGTTTCATGGAATTGATATGGAGGATCCTCTATACCACTTGGATGAGTTTGAGAGGATATGTAGCTTGACCAACATCATTGGCATCTCTGAAGCTGGATTCAAGTTGAGATTATTTCCTTTCTCACTATGGGATAGAGCACACATTTGGAAAAAGAATCTACCTCAAGGTTCAATCACTACTTGTGATCAATACAAGAAGGCATTCTTGGCCAAGTTTTTCTCAAACACGAGGACAACAAGATTGAGGAATGCAATCTCTAGTTTCAACCAAAAGGCTAAGGAGAGCTTTTGTGAAGCATGGGAAAGATTCAAGGGTTATACTACTCAATGCCCCCACCATGGATTTTCAAATGAGTCTCTACTTAGCAGCTTATACAGAGGCGTCCTCCCTAAGTATAGAATGCTCCTAGACACAGCTAGCAATGGAAACTTTTTGGGAAAAGAGGTTGAAGAAGGCCTAGAGCTCATAGAGAACTTAGCTCAAAGTAATGGGAACTATGGTGACTATGATGATGGCTCTTCAACTAATGGGGATGCACATGAGGAACAAAGGCAAAGGGAGATGAAATCCCTTAATGCAAAGATGGATAAGCTACTGCATGCTTCCTCGAAGACGGTTCATAGTGTTGGGGAATATATGGACAGTTTTGATCATAATCAAGGGATGCATGTGGCAACTCAAGAGGAGCTTCACTATGTTGGCGGGCAAAGCTCTCCAATGCATTTCAACAAACAGTATTGGAACCCAACTTACCAAGGGCAAGGAAACCAACAAACCTTTGTACCAAAGACCTACTACCAACAAGGTTTTGTACCACAAGGAGAACCAAACGATCCTTTCCACCAAGAACTAGACATGAGAAGCTTGCTACAACAAATCCTTCAAGGACAAGTCAATGGGACAAGTGAGTTGAACAAGAAGATGGAGGATATGAGCAACAAGGTAGATAGCTCTTACAATGACCTAAATTCAAATTTTGCCCTATTGAGTTCCAAAATCCAACACTTGGAGAACAATGGAACTTCTCCAATATATGGATCTCACCAATGTGTCAATGCAATCACATTGAGAAGTGGTAAAGAATTACCTCCTAGACAACCTCCACACAATGAGGACATTGAAGACCCAGATGGGGGCGGGGGGCGATCTTTCAAGATAATGAGAAAGTAGTTGTTGATGGTGAGGTACTTCAAAGATTGGGTAAAGAGAAGATTGTGGCTAAGGAAAAGGAAGCACCTACAACTTACAAAGCATCTCCTTTTTTTCCACCACCTTACAAGCCTAAGTTACCATTCCCGGGTCGCTTCAAGAAGCAACTTGTGGAGAAATATAGGGCCATGTTCGACAAGCAAATGAGTGAAATTCAATTCACAATGCCCTTGATGGATGCTTTCATGCTAGTCCCTCAATATGTCAAGTTCCTCAAGGATGCTGTTATGGAAAGAACCAAGGAGTTGCAAGGAATGGTAGTCCTCACTCATGAATGTAGTGCCATCATTCAAAGGACAATTGTTCCCAAAAAGCTAAGTGACCCCGGAAGTTTCACTCTCCCATGTGCCTTGGGACCATTGGCATTCAATCACTTCTTGTGTGAGTCTAATGCCACTCTCGGTTGCTAGAAGACTCGGTTTTAGTCGCTACAAGGAGTGTAGGATCTCCCTGGTGCTAGCGGATAGGTCCATTAGACTTTCATTTGGCTTGCTTGAGGATATACCGGTCATGATTGGAAATGTTGAGGTCCCAACTGACTTTGTGGTCCTAGAGATGGATGAAGAACCAAGGGATCCATTAATATTTGGGAGACCTTTCTTAGCCACCGCGGGAGCTATCATTGATGTTAGGAAAGGGAAGATCGATTTGCACTTGGGGAAAGACTTTGTGCTCAAGTATGACATCAAGGATGCTTTGAGAAAGCCAACAATTGAAGGCCAAACCTTTTGGGTGGATACAATGGATAGATTGGCGGATGAGTATCTCGAGAAGTTAGCTATGGAAGACCATCTTCAAGTGGCCTTGACAAAGGAGCATGGTGAGAATGGGTACCTACATGGAGCAAGCTTGGGATACTTGAAGTTGCTTGACTCGCACAAGCCTATAGAGGAAGAGATCTCTTTCATAGAGCTTGAGCACGAGACCAAAGGAGGATGCGTGATTGAGGAGATATGCTCTTTGGGTATTGAGCATGAGGACAAGTCCAAGTTTGGGGGTGATTGGTGTGAGCTCAAGGCACCAAAGGTGGAGCTCAAACCTCTTCCACAAGGGCTAAGGTACGCTTTCTTAGGTCCTAACTCGTCTTATCCGGTCATTGTCAATGAAAACTTAAGTAAAGATGAATTATCCTCCCTTTTATGCGAATTGAGAAAGTTTAGGAGAGCCATTGGTTATTCTTTGGATGATATCAAGGGCATATCTTCTTCTCTTTGCACACATATGATACATCTAGAAGATGAATCTATGACTTCTATAGAACATCAAAGAAGGCTAAACCCTAATTTGAAAAGAAGTTGTGAAGAAGGAGATTCTTAAACTTCTAGATGCGGGTGTTATCTATCCAATTTCGGATAGCACTTGGGTTTCACCTGTCAATTGTGTGCCAAAAAAGGGAGGAATAACTGTGGTTAAGAATGAAAAGGATGAGCTAATACCCATAAGAACCATAACCGGCCATAAAATGTGCATTGATTTATAGGAAGTTGAATTTGGCCACAAGAAAATATCATTTTTCCCTCCCTTTTATTGACCAAATGCTTGAGAGGCTTGCTAATCATCCTTTCTATTGTTTCTTTGATGGGTATAGTGGGTTCTTTCAAATACCCATTCACCCTAATGACCAAGAAAAGACAACATTCACATGCCCTTATGGTACCTTTGGATATCGAAGGATGCCATTTGGGCTATGTAATGCACCAGCAACTTTTCAAAGGTGTATGATGTCTATTTTCTCTGACCTTATCGAGAAAATGGTAGAAGTGTTCATGGATGACTTCCCTGTGTATGGTTGCTCTTTTGGTGCTTGTTTGTCAAATTTGTGCAGGGTATTGGAGAGATGTGAAGAGACAAATCTAGTGCTCAACTGGGAGAAATGCCATTTCATGGTTAGAGAAGGAATAGTGCTCGGCCATAAAATCTCGGAGAATGGTATTGAAGTTGATAAAGCCAAGATCGAAGTCATGATGAGTTTAGCCCCTCTAAGTAATGTGAAGGGTATAAGGAGCTTTTTGGGTCATGCCGGTTTTTATAGGAGGTTCATCAAGGATTTCTCCAAGATAGCAAGACCTCTAACAAGGCTACTTTGCAAGGAGATCGAGTTTGTGTTTGATGAGGAATGCCTTGGGGCATTTTTGAAGATAAAGGAGGCGCTTGTGAGCGCTCCTATAGTCCAAGCACCGGATTGAGATCTTCTTTTTGAGATCATGTGTGATGCAAGTGACTATGCAGTTGGTGCTGTTTTGGGCCAAAAGAAGGACAAGAAACTTCATGTCATATACTATGCAAGTAGGACTTTGGATGACACCCAAGTGAAGCATGCAACAACTGAAAAGGAGCTCTTAGCCGTGGTATTTGCTTTTGAGAAGTTCAGATGCTATCTAGTGGGGTCTAAGGTTGTGGCCTACACGGATCATGCGGCTTTGAGATACATCTATGCAAAGAAGGACACCAAACCAAGACTCCTTAGGTGGATACTTCTTCTACAAAAGTTTGACATGGAAATAGTTGATAAAAAGGGCATAGAGAATGGCGTGGCCGATCACCTATCAAGGATGAGAATAGAGGAGCTAATCCCTATTAATGACTCTCTACCCGAAGAGCAACTCATGATAATCAAGGTAGTAAAAGAAGGATACCACTTGGGGAAGAAGCTAGAAGAAGCCAAGAGCTTGGAGGAAAAGGGATTGCCTTGGTATGCAGATTTTGTGAACTACTTGGTGTGTGGAGATGTGCCTCCTAACCTAGATGACTACTCCAAGAAGAAATTCTTTAGGGATGTGTCTCACTACTATTGGGATGAGCCCTACCTTTTCAAGAGATGCTCGGATGGCCTCTATAGGAGATGCATAGCTCAAGAGGAAAGACCTAGTATCTTGTATCATTGCCATGAGTCAGTTTATGGTGGACATTTTGCTACATTTAAAACTGCAACAAAAGTGCTCCAAGTAGGGTTTTGGTGGCCAAGTTTTTTCAAAGATGCTCATGCATACATCTCTACGTGTGAAGCATGTCA
Organism: Alliaria petiolata; assembly: GCA_020283515.1. Taxonomy (NCBI): domain Eukaryota; kingdom Viridiplantae; phylum Streptophyta; class Magnoliopsida; order Brassicales; family Brassicaceae; genus Alliaria; species Alliaria petiolata. The sequence goes on from JAHZTW010000002.1 coordinate 56,655,091, forward strand.
AAGAAAGGACAACATAAGCAAGAGGGATGAGATGCCACAAAACCCAATTTTAGAGGTGGATTTGTTTGATGTTTGGGGAATAGACTTTATGGGACCTTTCCCATCCTCCTATGGCAACAAATACATCTTAGTCGCTGTTGATTATGTCTCGAAGTGGGTAGAAGCAGTAGCAAGCCCCACAAATGATGCCAAGGTTGTGGTAAAACTCTTCAAGTCCATAATCTTCCCAAGATTCGGAGTCCCTAGAGTTGTGATAAGTGATGGTGGAAGCCATTTCATCAACAAGGTATTTGAAGGCCTCCTCAAGAAATATGGAGTGAGGCATAAGGTTGCAACACCTTATCACCCTCAAATAAGTGGGCAAGTGGAGGTTTCCAACAGAGAGATCAAAGCCATTTTGGAGAAGACTGTTGGTGCTACAAGGAAGGATTGGTCCTCCAAGCTAGACGATGCACTTTGGGCGTATAGAACGGCTTTCAAGACCCCTATTGGGAGATCACCATTCTCTCTTCTCTATGGGAAATTCTGTCACTTACCAGTGGAGCTTGAGTACAAGGCGTTGTGGGTGATTAAACTCCTAAACTTTGATATCAAGACCGCTCAAGAGAAAAGGTTGATCAATCTCCAAGAACTAGATGAGATCCGTTTGGAAGCCTTTGAGAGCTCGAAGATCTACAAGGAAAGGACCAAGGCATTCCATGATAAGAAGCTGAGACCAAAGGGATTCAAGGCTGGAGATAGGGCATTGCTATACAACTCTCGGCTGAAGTTGTTTCCGGGAAAGTTGAAGTCTAGATGGTCCGGTCCGTTCACAATCAAGGAAGTCTTACCCTATGGGGCAATCACCCTCTTTGGTCAAGGAGGTGGAGAGTTTACTAGGAACGGCCATAGACTGAAGATGTACTTGGGCAGTGGCACGGTTGAAGAGGCAAGGAGCATCCCTCTTCAAGATCCTCCACAAGCCTAAGGGTTTGAAAAGTCAAGCTAAAGACGTTAAACAAGCGCTCTTGAGAGGCATTCCCATGGTTATCTTTGTACATATTGCACTTTTTATTTCGATAATGTGTTTTCTAGTGTTTGTGGATGACAGGTTTGAATTGAGGAAGTCGAGCCAAGAGAAAAGGCTTGCCAAGAAAATTTTGGCACTGTATCGAGCTATGTATCGACCTACTAAGGTCGATACAGCTCTCACAGGGAATTTGGAGGAGCTGTATTGGGCTTTTGTATCGACGTACTAAGGTCGATACAGGCGAACCAGGGAAAGCCTGACTCCTGTATCGGGCATCTGTATCGAGCTACCTAACTCGATACAGTTTTAAGAAGGCCCCGTCTGAAAGTGTATCGAACTATGTATCGAACTACTAAGCTCGATACACTCCTTTTCCAAGTAAGTCAATGGGGTTGACCGGTTTTCTAATGAATTAAACCGGGATACCCTACTTCTTCTTCCCCAAAATCGCGAATACCTCACTTCTCCACAATAACTCGCGATTCTTGCCCCTTTCCTCCATTCTCAACCAAATTTCGAAATTTCAAGTTCCATTAGCTCGCATTCTTGTACTTGCTTTGAATTTCATACCCATCTCTGTTCACCATCAATTTCGTCTATAAGGTAAAATGATCTTGAACCCAATTTTTCTCCTTTGCTCTAGTGGTGAAAAATTTAGGGGGCTATGAGCTAGAATGTGGAAATTGATGATTTGGGGATTGGGCATTGATCGATTTCGGTTAAGGAGCAAGTTTCGAATGCCATAATAGGATTTTCCTTGATCAATTCTCAAAAATCATGCATCTAGAGTTCAATGTGCGAAATTCCCAATTCCCCTCTTGAAATTTGTTAGAATTAGGGATTTTCACGTGTATTAGTTTGCATTAATCACCCTTAAGGTTAGCCTATAGATAGCACTAGAATTTGGACAACTTGAGAATTTTGAAATTTTGTCTAGCAAAATTTTGCTAAGTGTTTGTCTTTGAAATAGATGGCTTGGTTCCTTGTCTATAGTTTGCTGGATGGGCTGTTCTTTTGCTAATGCCATGCCCGAGCTTTGGTTATTTTACAGGTACGATGACATCAAGGGATGGAGCTTGGTACTCGGCACGACGATTGGCGAATTTTTTGAGTTGGACCCCCGAGGAAAAACGGTCGAAGTTGAGGCTTGAGAGAATGTATTATGAGCCAACCAAGTTCGCGAGCAGAGCTTTCCTACAAGGGGTTGGGATGTTGGACTCATTTGATGATCTCCTTGGAAGAATGGAGCTCTCTTGTCTAGCAACGATGGACCACCCAACATACCCGGAGGCCACCATGCACTTCCTCTTGACGTTGGATCTCTCCTACGAAGATTCAAGCTCTCCTTCCCCATCGTCGGGTGAGATAACATTCAAGATTCGGGACACCACCTTCTCCCTATCCATGCAAGAGCTATGCCAAATCTACAACTTTAATGATGAGGTACACCTCGTGGATTTTCCCCAATTCTAGTCGGCTCGATCCCTCTGGAATTTAATTGGCGAAGGGAACTTCTGGAACAACAAGGTCAAGACCGTGAGGGTGAGGAATCCATTGTTTAGATACACCCTCCAACTCCTTGCCAACACACTCACGGGAAGGACAACATCCGCTACCATGTCAGAGAACGAGCTTTGCTTCCTTTTTCAAGGAGTAAAAGAGACATTGTGGGACGAGAGGTGGCTAACGAGGGACTTAGAGGGCCCGGTCGACGACAACTTTGGGGAAGACGTGAACTACGGTTGTGTCCTAGCCTCTTCACTAATGAAGTACAAGGCTTGGGCGTTGATGTATCGACCATGCTCGATATACGTAGGAGGTTTTCTCACCCCGATCTTCATCAAAGTCGGGCTCGGCTTGTCCACATTCGAGGAGTAATCGGATCGTGCTTACATGGATCACAACTTCATGGGAGCCATGGGTTTTTGCGGACCCCCTCTCACTCCGAACACATACGCCCATCACTTCACCGATAAGGAAAATAGGAAAAGGGACTGCATCTTCCCAAACCCGGATTTGGAGCTAATGGGCAGCCTCGAGAGCATGGAGTTTCTCCCAACCAAAGAAGAGTGCTACATGCCCTTGGGAAGCACACCCGCAATCCCCATCTCCATAGACGACTCCTCCTCCGAATCCTCCTCCGCCTCCGACTCCTCCGAGGATTGAGGTACCACTCTAAACCATTGTAAATACCATTTAATTTTTATTTTTTACGTTTTGCATTTTGAAATCTTCTCCAAGCTTGGATTACACAAGAGACTGTGTAATTTAAGTTTGGGAGAGTATGGTGTATTTGATTTTGTGTTTTGTGATCTTATTTTCCTCTTTCATGCATATTAGAGTCTCATGCATTCATCTAAGGCATAGAAAAACCAAAAAAAAATGAAAAATTTCAAAAATTTCAAAAAAATAGCATGTAGTTGCATTTGCATTTGTCACATAAGTAGGATTGAGTCTAGCTTTCATATATGATTGCATTCTTGCATAGGGGACAATGATAGACTTTCCTTGTAAGGTGTTAAGCTCATGATTTAGTTCAAGACCCTAGTTAGTAGTTCTTTGATGCTTGATTTGCAAACTTCGAAAGTAAAAGTTGAACCCTACTTGGAGCTCACCATTTGAAACTCAAGTCTAAATTGAAGCAAGCTTTGAATAGAAACCAACTCTCTTGAACTTGAACTTAATTTGAATGAACAATTATCATGGTCATGCATTGTTAGAGAACTTGTGGATATCATATATATATTTGGGTTATCTTCTTTCCTTTTGCCAATCTTGTTAACCCAAATAGCCGACTCTCATCTTTAGAGCGGTTAAGATCAAGCACCCTAGCTAAGCTTTCTTTGAGACCTCTGCCTTATTGAGTGCATTAGGCCTTTTTCTTCTTGTGAACTTAGCAAAAAGTGTTGAGTTTAGAGCGACAAGGATAGGCTTCCATGTAGCTAGCTCGAAAGAATGAGCTAGGTGATAGGTTAGGCTTCTTGGGTGGGGGCTTGAGGCTTGACATTTAATAAAAAGGAGGTTTGAAAGGTTGTGGTGATGAAAGGGGGTAACTAGAATTTTGTGGAAATTTGAGTGATGAGAAAGGGAAAATGAAAATATTTTGACAAGTGTTGGCCAAGTGTATTATGCTCTAAGTGTTTAAAAGAAAATCCTCTAGAAATGAAAAGTAAAGGAGCCAAGAAAAAGAAAAAAATATGGCTAAGTTAAGAAAAGAAAGAGGATAGCAAAATATAAAGGAAAAGAGCTTGAAGTGAAATTGTGCCAACACTTGTGGTTGTAGAAGATGTTTTCCCTAAATACTTAAAGGAAAAAGAAAAGTGTTCTAACTTTTTGTGGGCTATGGCGCAATGCCTTGTAATGGGTAGCCTAGGTTGGAGTTGGTGAGTGAGTTTTAAAGACAATGAGAGTGAAGACCATTTGTGTTACAAAGGGTAGATGGAAGTTTATCCTTGTATGCTTAGGTTGCTTTTTACTCTTAGCATTTTGCCAAAGTCCACTTGTTCATTGAGAGATCCCATAGCATTGGAACCCCATGAAGTTGAGATCATTTTCATCTCAAGACCTTACCCAAAGCCAAACAAGTTCACTAGCATTGCATGATTCATGATCCATGGTTACTACTTAATGAATGTTAAAGAGTTCGTGAAAATGAATGCTTGTGTAGGTTGAGGCTTGGGTTCACTTGAATGAGTATGGGTATGGCTAGACCTTTTGGAGTAGAGTTTGCATTAAGAGCATCCTAGAGTTAAGAACTAGGACCATTGAGTTGTTTGTTTGCTTGACATTTTTGGATTTGAGTCCCCATCTTCAAACCTCTCTCCTTGGCTTGTGTTTCATTTGATTGGGGACAAACAAAAAGGCAAATTTGGGGGAGTTGATATACTCATAAATTAGCATGTTTTAGCACCCATTTTAGATAGCTTTGCATCCATTTATGCATTCATTTAGATACTTTTAGTCCAAATTGCATCCATATTAGAGTCTAGCAAGTTTTAGCTTAGGTTGTTGCATATTGTGCATATTGAGTCTTAATTAGGTACTTTGGAGGCTTGGAGGACCCCTTTGGAGAGTTAGGTGACAAGGAGGAAGAAAAGAAGGGAGCCAAACATGAAGCAGACGAATTTTAGAAGTGTATCGACTTTGGTGTCGACCTACCAAGGTCGATATAGCTCGGCAGGGAAGACGGAGTGTGCGTATCAGACGATTGTGTCGAGCTACTAAGCTCGATACACAGGCCACCACGAGTTTTGAAGACGACGTATCGGGCATTCGTATCGGACTGCTAAGGTCGATACACATCTCGTCCGAAGTTGAAGACTGGCGTATCAGGCATCTGTGTCGACCTGCCAAGGTCGACACACTCCTTGAGGAAACATTTAGCAGCGTATCGAGCTGCGTATCGACCTAGCAAGCTCGATACGCTGCCCGATTTTCAGACCTAAACCGGGTCAATACCCGGTTTGTTCCGGGTTGACCCGGGTCGTCCACTGTTCACTATAAATAGGAAAACACCTAATTTTTCCTGAGTATCTTTTAATCTCTTGTTCTTGCTTAGAAAACTTTCCCTTTTGGTTTTCTAAGTGATTTTGTAAGACATTTCTTTAAGTTTATGCAAATCTAGTATTTACCTCTTTTAATCTTTCATCTTCTATCACTCTAATCATGTTTATCTCTATCTCTTTCATAGGATTTAAGGGATTAACCATGATTAGTGAGTAGTTTCATTAGGATCTAAGGATGGGTTAGATCTAAGGTGTTTTAAGGGTTAGTCTTGATGCATAGGATTAGATTCTTCCATTTCCCTCCTTGTTTAGTGTTCTAAATGCTAGTTTAGCCTTGATCATGCTAAAACTAGGCCTTAGGGAATTTCACACCCACAAGGTGATTGATGAAATTTCCCAACCAACTAAACAAGGGATTTACATTCCTAGCTCATGGAAGTGATTATCTAGGGTGTTTATTGGTAATTTAGAACTGTTTTGTAATGCTTGTTAGCTTCCTTTTCACTAATGAAAGTTAGTTCTTGATTAGGATGATTAATGAAGGGATCAGTGCCATGAAAGTGGATTAGTCTAGCTATTGAGTTCTAAGCCTAGGGATTAGCTTATATTGTGATTGTTTGGCATCAAAGATTGACTCTTGGAACACCTTAGATTGATAACCCCATCCTTTGATTCGTTTTAGTCTTTTGATAATCTTGATTAGTAGTTAATTAGCTTGATTTGGTTTGTTTGATCAATTAGGTTGTTAGTTAAACTTCAAATCTTTATTTCTAGCTTAGATTAAGAAGTTGTATGCATTCCTAGTGTCTTAACTATATCCATATGGATTGATCCTCAAGTACCTACAATGACATGAGTGGGTTTGAGTAATTGTTAAGTCTCACCAAGAAACCGCTTATCAAGATACGCATGATAGACGGATACGAAGGAGAGGTAACCCCATATGTTAAAAAGTTACTTGATAAACAAAGAAAAAAAGTAAAAGATTGCACTCCAATTTGTGGTGGAAGAGGTTGGTATGAGGTTGATCATGGTAGGGACAAATATAGTGTCAATGTAAGAAATGAAATTTCTTGCACGTGTCGTCGATACGAGGTCAGTGGTATCCCATGCTCTCATATGATTTCTGCTTTATTAGCTGAGAATAGAAATCTTCGTACCCCCGAGTCGTTGGTTTCCGAATGGTTTTCAATTTCTAAATGGAAAGTGTGTTATGAACACATACTAAAACCTAACAATGGTATGGAGCTTTGGCCTTTGCATAGAGATGTAAGGGTGTTACCACCGCCTTTTAAAGACCCACTTGGGCGAAAGAAGACACCAAAAAGACGTCTTGAAGCATATGAAACTTCTGCTGGTAGACAAACACAACATGGGATTCAAATGGTATAATCATTGCTGTTTTAGTTGTTGTCTTTATGTTGATTTTTAATCGTTTTATATATGATTGGTTGTGGTTTTTAATCATGTCATGATATTTTAATATGTGTTTATGTGTGTGTTTTTTTTTCTAGACATGTAGCAACTGTCTTAAAAAAGGACATACCAAGCGAAGCTGCTCAAATGAAACAGCTATCATTCCCCCGAAGAAGCTTCGAGGTCGTCCATCGAAAAATCAGCCGAGTGAAAAACCATCAGTGGAGACTACACCTACACTTCAAAGCCAGCCAACACCTACACTTCAAAGCCAGCCAACACCTACACTTCAAAGCCAGCCAACACCCGCATTTCATAACCAGCCAATACCCGCATTTCATAGCCAACCAAATGTTCCTATAGAAAGTCATGGTGTTTTTCACAGTCCATTAACAGGAGACGACTATGTATGTGTAGGTCGAAGCGTTCGAGACATGAGCACTAACATTGTACTACCTTCGTCACTTTTCAGAGAGCATGAACGAAACAAGTTGAATATTAGACGACGCAAAACATGATGATTTATTTGCATTTTACTTTGTGACAAGTTTCTAGAAGTTGTCATGCTTCTACGTACGTTTGTGACTTCATGACTCTCGTTCTCCTTCTCTTTTTAGATCATTTATTTTTATCTAAGAATTTTATTTTATTATGGTCTAGACATAAAAATTCTGTTGGCTATATTATTTAAAAAAAAAACTGAATAGCTCATGCTTCATATCCCATTTAAAATAGAAGAAGAAGGAGACGCTTCTTTAGAAAAAAAACACGACGTATTTTCTCTTCTACGCATATTTACTTAGAGGGCTAATTTCCCTTTTCTACAAGGTCAGGGTTTTAAAACCCACAAAAAAAGTGAGGGTTTGTTTTATGTTTTTATAAAAGGCCAGGGTTTTTCTATCCATTTTCTCTATTTTTTATTAGTTAATAATGATAAATTGTAAACTTTAAGAAAAATAATTGAATTTATTGAATTATTATTAATTTAAAATTGTAAGAAATTGTTAATCACAGAAAAATAATGCATTTATACTCACTGTGTTTCACAAAAAATATCATTTGAGAGTTTTTCACATATATTAAGATATCTATTAAAAACTTTATTTTACTCTTTATTAAGATACTAAATATATTTCTCTCTCTAATTACTACACTAAAAAAAGAAGGTTAAAACTGGATTTTTCTTTAGAATTATGCATTGAAAATATAAAATAGCAGTTTGTGAAAAAAGAATTAAAACTTAAAACAATATTTTTTGTGAAACAGAGGGAATATCAATTAGAAACAGAGAAAGTATTTGTGTTGTTAGACGACGTATGCTTATTATTTATTGCTTATAAAGAAAAAAAAACAATTTTCTAAAATATGACATTTTAAAGCTAATCTAGATGCTCTTTAAACTCGTTATTTATAAGAAGAAAAAAACTTCCTAAACTAAGAGCATCTCCAAACCCCTGTTTTTGGTCGGAACAAAGGCTTTTTCTGCTATTGATGGACTGTGGTTTGAATAAAGCCCTACAATCAATGTCGATCGAAGAGGATATTTCAGTCACGATACCAGCGGATGCAGATTTCAGTGCAATGGTGCGTAGTGCAAGAAGCTTAATTGGACGGTTGCTAAACCCAGAAAGTCAACACATGGCAAGAATGTTGCGGTCTATGCCGCGAATATGGAAGATATATGAGAGGGTTCGAGGAGTGGCACTAACAAAGGAGACGTTTCAATTCATCTTTGAACTGGAAAAAGATATAGAAACAGTCATGAAAACAGGTTTGTGGTTTTTCGATGACTGGGGAGTTGTAATGGATAGATGGAGTGAATTCCCACCTTCGGATTTCCTGAAAACGGCCCTAGTATGGATTAGAATGCATAAGTTGCCAGTAAACTACTTCACACTAAGTACCATGAATGCAGTTGCAAGTGCGGTAGACTATGTGAAGAAGATTGAGTACGATCCAGAAAAACCAAGCCTACAAAACTATATCCGAGCAATGGTTATTCTAGATCTAGAGCAACCGGTTCGTGATACAAAATCTCTGAACTGCCCCAACGGTACGGTGGCAATCGTGGAGATTGAGTACGAAAACTTTCGGAAAAAATGCTTCAACTGCCTGCGCCTAACACATGAAAAACAGAGATGCCCGCTCCTTCAAGGAATCAGAAACAGGGGCAACCAGGGACACCAACAACCTACAGCTCGTCCTGGACCAGCGTTTCAACCAAGGCAGCACTACACAAATCTCTCAGAACGCTTGATGCCGCTATTATCGCCATCATTACCTCCTGGTTTCAATCCTCGACCAAATTTGGTAGTGCCTGAAGTCTTTGAGCAAATGAAAATGTATATGAACTGCACAGACCCTACGGAACGTGCTATTCGAGAGCACTGGATGAAAAAGACGTTGGATGATCTCTCACAAGACCCTGTAGCACAAAGATCTTATCTCAGACTGGAGGCGCCTCCAATCATCACATTCCCGCAGAACAAAGGCAAAGGAATAATGGATGCTGAGAGTGATTCAGAACACCAACAAAGTGAATCGGGGAGCGCAAGATTTTATACTACAGTTGGAGCTGACCACATGAGCGTGGAGAAAAACTGCAGCAATCTCCATCACACAGCTGATATGGAACATGGGAGAGCTAAAAACCACATTGCTAGTACAAGTGCTCCGGGCAACAGTTTTGACTTGAACACTGTGGCAAAAGAACCCGTAGAGAACTTAATGGGAATGGTTTATATGGAAACGACCGAGAAGGATAGTGACCATAATCTTATGTTGACGATTTCTGATCAACCTCAACGACACGAGGACATAGATTCTAAAACGGAGAGCACACCGGCGATACTAGAATTACCAAAGACTCAACTGCCGTTGGGGCTTTCAGTTGGACAAACATCAGGAAATCTTCTCATTACTGAAGAGCTTGGAGGATTTAAAATGGGATACAATCCTGCAACCCCAACGGGACTTAACGCAAACAGCAAGACTCAGAAACAGAGAAGCTCTTCATGGTCCAGAAACAAAAGAAGCACAGGTGGAACCTCGGTTAAGGTGTTGTAGGAAAAAAGGGGACCAACAGATACAGAAGCTGAAATTCATATGAAACGCAAGGCTACAGATTTATCAGAAGCTACTTCCAAGCTATCCAAACAAGATGAGGGTTTGATGGTTCACCAGAAACCATCCAATACTCAATGACGACAATCAGTTGGAACTGTCAAGGGGTGAGGAACGACTTGACAGTTCGACGCCTAGAGAAAATGTGTCGTGAGTATTTTCGGATTTTCTGTTTCTCCTAGAGACTAAAAACTCTAGTGATCACGTATTGAGTTTGCAGAGATCGTTGGGTTACGACCACAGTCATTTGGTAAATCCAGTGGGTCTCAGTGGAGGGTTAGCATTATTTTGGAAGGATACTTATAAGGTGGAGACTCTGGACTCTAATAACAGAATGATTGATACGCAAGTGGAAATTGGATCAATAAAGTTCTTTAAAACTTTCGTGTATGGGGAACCTGTTCGAGGAAGAAGACGGGAAGTATGGAATATGTTAACTCGGATCAGTATAAACAGAGATGGAGCCTGGTTTCTGGTTGGAGACTTCAATGAAATTATGAACAATGGGGAGAAATTAGGTGGTCCAACTCGCCCTAAAGCTTCGTTCTTCCCATTTCGAGCTTTGGTTAGAAACTGCAGTATTAAAGAGATTCCGAGCTCAGAGAATAAGCTATCATGGGCTGGAACAAGAGAGATTATCAACATGAATGGTCAAAAGGAGAATGTCTGGATTCAGTGCAGATTAGACCGAGTGTTTGGTAAAGCAGAATGGTTTCGGCTGTTGATAACATGCATATTTTACCCATTTTTACCATCATAAGTGTATGCTTTAATAAGCATTTCACTAAGATATTAATGTATATTCAGTAGTTTTCGAGTATTTGTGTGTCAAAGACTTTTTTCAGGAATACTTAGGAAAAAGGGAGAAAACCGGAGCAAAACGGACATTTTCTGAACATGAGCTTTTTGACAGAAGTTTAGCACAAGACGGAGACCTTCCCAACACGGGATCGAGCTGAAATTTGGTACAAGATAGCCTGAACTACTACCTTTCACCTCAAAGTGGTTTGAGTCCAATCCCACGGTTGGATCTCAAGTTATGAAGGAAGCAAGAAGGCCCGTCAGACACATCCTCAGAAGAAGCCTGGCCGCGCCAGGAAAGCTCAGAAGACCAGTGGCCGGCCCATGAACCCACGCTCGCGCGGCCACAACAAGTGACGATTTCGGAGCCCGTTTTCAAGCCCAATTCAATCCCGATCGACCCCAAACTCGGTGGAGCCCTAACTGAACCCTAAGAAGACCTAAAGACCTATAAATACTCCTATTCTACAACCTAATGGAGAGAGACACTAAAAAACACTAGAAGCCACAAAGAGAGAGAGCCTCACAGCCGCCTCTTAGCATACTTTTCCTTGTTCTTTGTTCTTTGTTCTTAAGGGAGATAGATCTGTTCTTGAACCCTCGTTCTTTCATCAATCTAATTTGGTTTTATGCAATACTCTTCATATATGATTCCGATTTTCGTTTCTATGCTTGAGTAATCACTTTCGTTGAGTGTTCTTTAAGGGTATCTATGGGGAATTTCATTAACTGTTGTTAAACCAATTGTTTAGGCCGAAGATTAGGGTTTTCTGTCTCACCATATTCGTTCTTATTGCATGAGTCTAGCGTCATGAACTATATTCTGATCGCAAGGTCTTGAGAGCGAAGAACGTCCTGAATCTCAGATCTAGACCAAAATAGGGTAGAGAGCATCCTTTAAAAGATGTCTGAATGTTTATCGTCCCGATCTTATTGCGTGTTCGTCTAGGACACAGGATACGAGAGTATACCTGCGAAATAGATGATCGCAGATCGACCTTGCTTGATCGAGTTAGGTTGTTAAAACCAGTGAATCAGTTTAGAAAAAATCGCCTAGTCTCGTTTGCCTGACTTTTGTGTGTTTGATTTCTAGTTAGAACCCCATAGATTTCCCGAGAAGATTCCCAACGTGTTCGTCCCATCTGCTTTTACATCGAGATTTACGCACTTCAATATTTACTTTTTCTGCACTGCTTACCTGATTTCCTTTTTACAAGCCCTTAAGTTTATTTTCCTTTTCCCGTTGGTTATAGAAGAGATTGACAACCTCCTCTATATAAGGCGTGATACTGCTTTCTTTATTTCTTGCAAAAACCGTGACACTTACCCCAAAACCCCAGTTCCCTGCGTCTTTGGTTGTCCTGATTCTTCTGTTTTGCAGTTGACCTCCTCCCTGTGGACCGATACCCTAAGTACTACAACGCACGCTGTGCACTTGCAGCTTAGGGTCCTACAAATTCAAAGCTCGACGAGTCCCCAAAGAAATCCTCCAATCTCGGACGACTATTTAGACCCCATTATCTGTTCCCTAGAACATATACAGATTACTTAGCACGGTGGGGATTAGACCACAGACCCCTACTCACAAGGCTAGTGGCGCAGAATGCAGGTTACCGTGGTCGATTCTATTTTGATAAAAGGTGGTGCTCCAAACCCGAAACCGCATAGGTTATTTGTAGAGGATGGGATTTACGTCGAAACAATGGTACTATATCAGAGCGACTTGCAGATTGTCAAAAAGAACTATCGAAATGGAAGAAAGGGGCTAACACTAACTCAAAAGTCAAGCTGCAGGAGCTAAAAAAAGCAGCAGATGTTGAAAGTTCTAAAGTACATCCAGATTTCCGCAGGATGAACGAGCTGAAGATAGAATTGATAAAAGCCAACAGAGAAGAGGAAATATTTTGGAAGCAGAAGTGTAAGGACAATTGGTTACTGGATGGTGATCAAAATACGAGTTTCTTCCATGGCTCTGTACAAACAAAACGTATGAAAAATACGGTACATGTGTTGCTGGACACAGAGGGAAGAGAACAGTTTTCTGAAGAAGTCAAAGGTGAAATCGCTGTGGATTATTTTACCAGACTCTTTCGTACTTCCAATCCGGATAGTAGTGAGGAATTACTAGAAGGTTTTGAATCTCGTGTTACGCAGAGGATGAACAACGAACTAGTCAAACCGGTAACAGCAACTGAGATTCGTAAGGCAGTGACACCCATCAAGGGAGACAGTGCGCCTGGTGCTGATGGAATAACAAGGGTTTTCTTTCATAAGTATTTGGGAATCACAGGAGCCACAGTAGTCACAGAAGTCAAACGGTTCTTTGAAACATGCTCCTTACCAAGCGACTGGAACTACACACAGTTATGCCTGATTCGCAAGATACCAAACCCGAATGATATGAAGGATCTTAGGCCTATCAGCTTGTGTTCTGTCACCTATAAAATCATATCCAAAATTCTCTGCAACAGACTTAACCGATTTTTGCCGGAGCTGGTATCTCAGACGCAGGGAGCTTTTGTGGCAGGTAGACTCATCTCGGACAATCTGCTTATTGCTCATGAGATGATACACGGGCTGCGTACAAACCCTATGTGCAGAGAGGATTTTATAGCAATCAAAACGGATATGTCGAAAGCTTACGATCGCGTGGAGTGGAACTTCCTAGAAGCCCTGTTTCGGAAGATGGGGTTTGATCAGAAGTGGATTGGATGGATAATGGAGTGTATTCGTTCTGTGACGTACACAGTGGTGTTAAATGGTCAAGCGCATGGTTATATAAAACCAGAGCGTGGAATTCGTCAAGGGGATCCGCTCTCCCCGTTTCTCTTTATCCTTTGTGCTGAAGCTCTTGTACATGTAATGAACAAAGCTGAAAAGGATGCAAGAATCACGGGGATGAAGCTGACAAAATACTGCCCATCTATCCAACACTTGTTGTTTGCCGATGATAGCCTCTTCCTTTGCAGAGCTACATTGAGTGAGTGTACTGAATTCCTTCGGTGTCTACGGCTTTATGGGAAAGCATCTGGTCAGGAGATTAATTTCACAAAATCTGCCATAACATATGGAGCCGACATAGATCCGTACATGAAAACTTTGCTAGCGGAGTTCTTGGGCATTGACAAAGAAGATGGAGACGGTAAATATATGGGACTTCCAGAGTGTCTTAGTGGATCTAAACGGGAACTACTTGCCTTCATTGACAACAAGCTAAGTAAAAGATTGAACGGCTGGTATGCCAAAACGCTCTCTCTTGGGGGTAAGGAGGTTCTTCTAAAATCTGTTGCAATGGCTTTACCGGTTTACACAATGTCGTGCTTTAGATTGACAAAACATCAATATCAAAAAATCACAAGTGCGATGTCAAGCTTTTGGTGGAATGCATGTGATAAGCAACGTAAGATCCACTGGGTCTCGTGGAAAGAGATGTGTAAATCTAAAGCTAAAGGAGGCATGGGTTCCGAGATGTTAGTGATTTTAATCAAACGTTACTGGCCAAACAAGCTTGGAAGATCTTGAATGAACCGGACTCGCTGCTGGCTAGATTATATAAAGGAAGATACTTTGGATCGACAGGATTTCTAGAATGGGGTAAAGGGTATCGACCGTCTTACGCATGGCGCATCATATTGTTTGGCAGAGATCTACTTTCCAGAGGCTTAATGAAATCCTTTGGAGATGGTACAACAACAAAAGCTTGGATTGACAAATGGGTGATGGATGAACACCCGAGAAGACCAGCCAATAGACAAATATTGTATGATATTGATCTGAGGGTTGCAGATTTGATATCTCCAAATGGGTCGTGGAGACGTGACAGAATTCATGAGCTTTTCCCAGCAGATGATGCCAAAAGGATACTCGATATGCAAACAGGACGAGTGAAAGATCAATACATATGGGCTTATACGCATCATGGAGCCTACACGGTTAAGAGTGGGTTCTGGTTTTTATCGAATTATCCCTTGACTCCAGAACCTGTTCCCACTCCTGTTGAGCAAAGACAGAGACAACTAAAGCAACGTATATGGCGGCTCAAAACGGAGCCAAATATCCGTTTCGTCTTGGGCGTATGATCTCAAGTGCTTTAGCTGTGGCAACTAGGCTTCAAAGCAGAGGAATGGCGGTGGATCCAGTGTGTAAACTCTGCAGTCAGGATACAGAAACTATCAATCCTGTCATATTCCAATGTATGCGAGCACAAGACCTATTTGCAGAAGCACGCATTGGTCCTCCCCCAGGTGGTTTTACCATTTCCCTCGAAGACAATATAACTTATCTGCTGGACTTGATGGAAGCACACACAAACACAATATCGCAATATGAAGCAATTCCTTGGCTTTTATGGAATATATGGAAAAATTGGAACATGATTTTGTATGAGGGAAAACAAAATGCTACGAGTGTGGTAATTCAAAAAGTCACTGCAGATGCGAGAGCATGGATCACAGTGAATATGTCACTAAACACACAAAGCTCAGCCACAATAACGCCAGCGTTAAATGCACGATGGCAGCCTCCGGCATTAGGAATGATCAAATGCAATGTCAATGCAAATTGGCGGAATGATACGCTACATAGTGGAGAAGCTTGGATTGCAAGAGATGCGGAAGGTAAGGTTCTGTATCATTCTAGAAAAGCCTTTACTAGATCCCCAAACCGAGTTATTGCAGAGATTTGATGCATAATCTGGACCATCCAAAGTCTTCGGAACTTGCGGTGCCGAAACATTACCATTGCCACAGATTGCTCAGCTGCTTTCGATGCTCTGACTAAACCAAAGGGTTGGCCTCGCTACCATGCACTCATAGATCATTGTTGTAGCCTGGCTGGGGGTTTAGATAGATGCGTCTTAAACAATTTTGAGTAACAAAAAATATCATCATGGGTAACCATGCTAACTAATAGAGCTAAATCAGGTGAACCTGAGGCAACGTCTTCTGTAATCAGTAAAACTAGCTAATAAATAAAAATGTTCAATTAATCCAATACTAAAAACCTATGATACATAATTTAACACCACCACTTGATCATTTCAGAAAAATTGAGACCTTATATTTGTGAGAAAGTGTAAGAGCGATTTGAGACAGCTCATCAAAACTTGATCTATTAAGGTAACTTCCCAATTGTAAAACCAATGTCTCTAGTGTTCTTGTGTTCCCCAGCAAAACTTCCATGAACGAACCGATGAGATTTGGCTTTGCAAATTTAAACTCCGACGAAGGCGGAAAGACCACATCTTTGAATCTCCAACATTGATCCGGGTCCAAGTATTGTGGGTCTATGCAGATATTAACATATTTTTCCTGCAAAGCAGAAAAAAGTTATCATCATGCATACAAACTAAAACCCTTTTCACATAAGACACATAAAATATATCCCTCATATATAGGTTAGCAAAATAAAGGGAAGGACAAGCTTTTTTAGATTGTAATATAGGAAATAAAAGAGGTTCATGGTAAAGATACCACTGCGGTGTTCCAATCTTTAGTTATGTAAACTGTTATCTTCTTTAATCCAGGTGAGTTTTGTAGCAGCTTTGCTATACCAGGAACCATAGATCGCAAAATTCTTGTTTCAAGAGTCAACGCTTTGACCTTAAACGTGGGGACACCAGAGAACTCCGCCACAGATAGCATCTAGCATAAGATTGACAAAGAGATATTGAGTACCAAAATACAGACCTCTCAACAAACGAACAACCTAAGCAAACCCGTTAAACATCATAGGCTACGTAGTTGCTTAAAGAACATGATAAAAGAAGGATATATTCTTATAGATGTGTTTATACTAAAGACTTTGCAACTCAAGTGATTCTGCAACATAGAGAGTTCTAGTTAAGGATTAAAGATTATAAAAGGATGCAAGAACGACACCATACCTGAAGAAAGCTAAGCCCAACGGTAAGGTTCTCTACTTTGTGCAAATTTTCTAGCATTGTTTCCACCATGACTTCAAAAACAATAGCCTTCAAAGGATCAACTTCAATACACCAGAATCTTGGTAAGAAATAGGCAGTGTCTATGTCAGCTTCGATCAAAGAGGATACATCAGCTAAAGTACACTTTTCCCTAAAATTGATCAATCTCAAATAATGGATATGAGGAGCCACGATCTTCAGTTGTCGTGGAGCATAACTATAGAAATCTATAGCCAATCTTCTAAGGCGCAGCGATTCACTCAGATCAAGACAACAAAGTGAACAACAATACCTAAATGACAAGCTTTCCAGCATTGGAGAACCAGACAGAATCTTATGAATTGATTCATCAGAGAGTAGAGAGCAGCTCAAAGACAAGTTCCTTAGTGATGTCCAAGAGACGGTGCATGTAGGAGTCAGTTTATTACTAAATCTTGATTTTACGGTGAGTTGCTTTAGAGAAGAATTGCTGAAGAGGAAATCTGGAAGAGGGTAATAAGTAGAAAGACCAAACTCCAAAGAAAGCTTCTCCACGTTGCGGGACATTGCAAACTTGATCAAGCTATCAACATCGTGAGACTCGTGAACCTTTTTGCTTGCTATGCAGGTTTCGCTTTCAAAGCAGAGATGGAAACTCATGATTTTGGTGGCCGAGTAGCTTTCTAGGGTTTTGCTAATCGATTCATTCGACGTTTTATACAAAAGAAAAGAGAGAGATGGTTTCTCACACCATACACGCGTCCATCGTTTGGACAAGACGCTAGTTGTGATAGCTAATTTGGTCGGAATAAAGGAGAGGATGTGGTGGAGGATCTCGTCTGGAAGAGCGCTGATTTGGTCTACACCGCCTTTGATTTTGAGGCGGCTAGGGTTTCCTACACATGGCCGGGCCGTGTTTTCCTCTCCGCAATCGTCCTCCATGGCCGTCGGATTTCAATTAATCCTCTCCTCCGCTTCTTTCTTCTCCTCTCTCTCCCTCTCTTCTCTTCCTTCTTCCTCCCCTCACCAACTCCCTTTCTCTCTTCTGCCCTACACCAATGCTTTTTTTCCAAAAAAATTTGATGCCCTACACCAATTTTTTTTTGTCAAGTAAGCACGTGCCATTATTGAGATTGGTTCGTGTCGATCAGATTTGTATTGCCCACAATGGCAGCGAAATATATAACAACAAAATTAATATAAAAAAAAACTCAAATTTGTTTTTTTTTTTTGAATGAATGTTCAACCCAAAAAAACGTTTTTACAATGATTGTAGACTGTTTCAGATAATGTTATAATAACATACTAGCCTTCTTTGCCTTCTTACAATCGGCTTCAAGTTCAGCCTCAAGTTCTATTTCCATTGGTTCCTTGTTTAGATCAAAACCGGCTTCAAGGTGCATCACCCTCTTACCACGCTCCATTTATTGAGTGTTGTTATTTGTATTAGAACAAGAGAGGAAATGCTAATGTCTATAACTCTATGTTATTGTTCTTGTTAATGTTCTCCTCTATTTATAAATTTATTATTCAAAGCAAGTCCGCCATGGTCAACTCCTTAATTGCTATCATATAGGTTTTTAGTTACCATCATAGGAAGAAATAATTATTTTGTTACGAAGAACATGTTTTTTTAAAAAAAAATTGTAGAATTTTAAATAAATTACCATTTAACTTCCAAAAAGTCGTCATTCAAAAATTTATATCATTCCATGTAGGTTATTTCATTAAATTCTTGAATTAAGACTTTATTTTTGGTATGTGCATAAATTCATAGGTATTTATATATGTATATACATAATACTGTATAATCTGTCTCGAAAGTCTTACAGTTGATTTCATATATTCGAATTCTTGTTATGACCCATAATAATGCTTCTACTTCCGAATGAACAGGTGAAAGAATGTGTCTTACTTAAGCCTAAGCCCTTGATTGGTTGAGCTTTTAGAAGAGAATTAATCTTTTTATCAACCAATCAAATTGTGTTAATAACACATTTAGAAATTGCAGATGATCTATTATCAGAGCATATAGCTTCAGCTACATTTCATTCCTTGCAATAACACAACTAATGCAGTTCAATTTGCGACCCTTTTCTTTTGAAAAATCTATCGGCTTCACGATGATTTAATTATTTTGTTATAAAAAACAGGGTTTTCAATTTTTTTTTAAGGTATACAATTTTAAACAAATTACCATTTAACTTCCCAGAAAAGTCAAAATTTTATATCATTCAGCGTAGTTTATTCCCTTAAATTCTTGAATTAAAATTTTATTTTTGGTATGCAAAACGTATATTAATACATATACACTCTCTTTGTACACCTGGAGGAATACGAGACAAACATAAAGAAATTTTATTTCTTTTCTATCTCGCACATACCACAGCACAAAACACAAATGCATACAAGTTGGCACAGAGTGCTCGGGACTAACTTTATTATTTAGAATATGTAAATTCAGTTTCTCCGGTTTGGATTTCTGAACCGTTTTAAGAGGTGAAGTTGTTGATAAAAAAAAAAAAACATACTCCCTCTGTTTTTGAAAGATTGATGTTTACACAATAACTACTTGCTTTTACTAAATTTTTTTATTTTTAAATTACTTGTTTGTTTTCCAATAATTATATTAACACCACTTTCCTCTTTCCAATTGAATACTACTTTCTTTTCAATTTATTTTACCCAAATATTTGTCATTAATTAATCTTGTAAAACAAAATGCATTAATTAAAGTGTAAAACATCAATTTTTTTAAAACAAGAAAAAAATCTAAAAAAACAATCTTTCAAAAACAAAGGGAGTAATTTCGTACCGTCTAAATCGAAAGTCTTACAATTGATTCCATATAAAAGAATTTTTGTTCTGGCCCATGATAATGCTTCTATTTCCGAATGAATAGGTGAGAAATGTGCCTTAATTAAGCCTAAGACTTTGATTGGGTGAGCTTTTAGAAGAGAATTAATCCTTTTTCAACCAATCAACTTGTGTTAATAAAACATTTAGAAATTGCATATATGTGATCTAATATCAAAGCATATAACGAGATAACAAATGCAGTTGAAGTCGCGACCCTTTTCTTTTGAGAAATTTATCGGCTTCACGGTCTTCTCCTTCCCATCATCTTTGATTGAGATTCATGTTTCTTTAGCAATTTTTGGACGTCTTTCTGGAAGCTACTTCGTACAAGTCTGTACATGAATTCAACATATCATCACCCCAATTGGATGGTCTGACGGAAGTCACTAATCGATAATTAGGTGAGATGTTGTGTGTCTTGTAGGTGATCATATTAAAACATGGGATCATGTTCTATGTGCTGCTGAATTTTTCCACAATCATACCGTCAACAAGAGTACTCATTTCAGTGTTATGGGCTCATTTCTCGTGATCCTCTAGATCTCGGTGTTACACCCGATCTCACTCGTCCAAGTAAGTAGATTTATGTGTAACTAAGGCCAAACCTGCAAAGGATCTCAAAGACAGTAATAGACCCAACCCAAGTGTGTTTTATTGTCAACGTTTGTGAGTGGATACTATGAAACCATTGTCATAATTAAGAGGGGTATATAATGTTTCTAGTGATCGTATTAAAATACGTACGTGTAAAGGTACAAAAAAGTTTCATCATTTATCAAGTATTTTTCCTATTTAGATATAGAACAGATTTTAGAACAAATAGTTTGAGAGATTACACGTTTCGGCTTGACCAAATGAAACCCAAACCGGCCATTTAAATAGTTGAAAAGTGAGATAGATAAGAAAGGTTAAGAAACTTAAATTAAAGATTGGTTTAGAAGTTTGAATGCATATCCGAAATTATAGTTTCTTTAGGGAAAAAATAAATTAAATACATAATCAAAATATTCTTATACTAATGTGTGGTCTTCAATTGGGTGTCGATGAAAGTCAGGAGCCTGCCCTTGTAGTCAGCAGGAGGTTTCTATAGAGTATATAAGGAAATGATTTAATCTAATTGATACGTAAATATACCCTAGTCTCCTATCTTCTAATCTCCTATATAACGATTGTAACCTATTCTCTAATGAATCATTCAGTCATTATATTCATATGGTATCAGAGCAAAGATACCTAATTATCTAAAACAGTCACCACAACAGTGTGCTCCTAATCAATCCCAATCTCACTACACACCGCGTCCTTATCTCGGCCGTTGTCAGAGTTGTGGGGGCACTGGTCACAGTGCCAGACGTTGTCCTCAGCTGCAGCACGCAGGTGGTGCGTACACTCCGTCCCAGCACAACACACAAGCAACATGGCAGCCAAGGGCGCATCTTGCTGCTGCTCCCTACAATGCTGCAAGCTGGATTATGGACAGTGGTGCGACACACCACCTGACCTCGGATCTCAGCAACCTTGTTCTTCACCACCCATACAACGGTGGAGAAGAAGTGACAATTGCAGATGGCACGGGTTTGACTATCTCTCATACTGGTTCCTCCTTACTTTCAACACCTTCACGCATTCTTGCTTTGAAAGATGTTCTCTACGTACCTGATTTACAGAGAATTCTTATCTCAGTTTACCGTATGTGCAATAATAACAAGGTGTCTGTGAAACTTTTCCCTACCTCATTTCAGGTGAAAGATCTCAGCACGGGGACCCGATTGCTCCAAGGTAGAACCAAGAATGAGCTGTACGAGTGGCCGGTTACCATCCCTTCCACAAACTTTGCCTCACCTACACCAAAAACAGACTTTATCTCTTGGCATAACCGCCTTGGCCACCCTTCTTTTCCCGTTTTAAAAACCACTGTTTCTCAGTTTTCTTTACCTATCTCAGACTCTTTGAATAAACAGTTGCCTTGTTCAAATTGTCTCATCAATAAAACTCATAAATTACCATTTTCCACAAACACTATTGTCTCAAACCATCCGAGAGAACTTCTCTATAGCGACGTATGGATGTCTCCTGTTGTGTCTATTGATAACTATAAATATTACTTAGTTATCGTAGACCATTATACTCGCTATACCTGGTTATATCCCCTCAAAAGCAAATCCCAAACCAAAGAAACCTTCATTACATTCAAAGCCCTTGTGGAGAATCGATTTCAGCGAAAGATTGGTACCTTATACTCAGATAATGGTGGAGAATATATTGCTCTTCGTCATTTCTTGTCTGAACATGAAATTTCGCATCTCACCAGCCCACCACACACACCGGAGCACAACGGGATTGCTGAACGAAAGCACCGACATATAGTCGAAACTGGTCTCACGCTTCTTGGTCAATCATCTATGCCATCAAGCTATTGGACCTACGCATTCACAACGGCGGTTTATCTTATTAATCGCTTACCAAGCCAAGCACTCAACAACAACACGCCGTATGTGAGACTATTCAAGAAAGCACCAAATTACCGCAAGCTTCGGATCTTTGGGTGTATGTGCTTCCCCTGGCTCATACCATATACAAAGCACAAGCTGGAGAAACGCTCGACAACATGTGTGTTCCTCGGATACTCACTTACACAAAGTGCGTATCTATGCTTGGATAGGCAAACTGGAAGAATCTACACTTCTCGTCATGTGCAATTTGTAGAATCTTCTTTCCCGTTCGCTCCTGCTGCAAAGATCGTTGAAATCGCTCCAGAATCATCACCACCAATCCCTGAACCACAAACCTCGGCCATACCCTCACCGCCACTCGTCCACGATCCACCTCACGCGCCCCTGAGCTCGGATCCTCACCAAGGGAATCAATCGACGCCTCCACCGTCACCGGCGCACCACACGCCAGAGTCTCCGTCATCTCCGATTCATCGTACATCGCCAACACAAACTGATTCTTCCTCGTCAAATTTGTCTCTCTCCGAAAGAGATAATGACAATATGGGCATTTCACAAAGCCCAGAATCAGTTTCTCCTACAAGGCTAGAAAGTTTGAGCCCAACAACCAGAAACACAAGCCCAAATACAAACCTGCACCTTTCACCCTCACCGCCTCCTCCTTCGCCGAATCCGACAATCCCACCACCACCACCTCCAAATCCAATCGTACAAAATCCTCCATTACCACCACCAAATCCATCCGTAAATAACCATAAAATGCAAACCCGAGCCAAAAATAACATTACCAAACCCATTTCAAAACTATCTCTCACTGTTTCCACCAAACCAGTGATTCCCACAACCGTGAGTCAGGCTTTGCGAGATGAAAAATGGCGTAATGCGATGTCTTCGGAGTTCAATGCAGTGTGTCGGAATGGTACTTTTGATTTGGTGCCACCATCACCAACTCAAAATGTCATACCAACAAAGTGGATTTTTACTCTTAAATATCTTCCTAATGGAATGCTTGACAGGTATAAGGCGAGGCCCGTGGCGCGAGGCTTCAATCAACAATATGGTTTGGATTACTCATAAACCTTTAGCCCTGTGGTTAAGTCAACAACGGTGCGTGTGGTGTTGGAACACGCGGTAAAAATCGGAAAAAAATTGGAAAAAATTGGGAAAAATTGGGAAAATTTGAGAAAATTTGGAAAATTTGGGAAGTTCGGATACCCAATCTCATTGCTCTTGGCCGATTCGACAACTAGACGTGAATAATGCATTTCTTCAGGGCACTCTTATTGATGAGGTGTATGTTAAGCAGCCACCTGGTTTTGTCGATCAAGATCACCCAGAATACGTCTGCAAGCTCAACAAGGCCTTGTATAGTCTTAAACAAGCCCACCGTGCTTGGTACGAAGAGCTCAAATCCTCTCTTATTGCTGCTGGGTTTCGTAACTCTATCGCTGATACATCACTCTTCACCTATCATCAAGATTTGGATATCGTCTACATCTTGGTATATGTGGATGACATTGTTGTCACAGGCAGTAGTGATGCACTTGTTACCGCTGTGATTTCGGAACTTTCCCGAATATTTTCAATTAAAGACCTTGGGCATCTCAGCTACTTCTTGGGTATTGAAGCCACTCGCACATCATCTGGGCTCCATCTAATGCAGAGAAAGTATGTAACAGATCTTCTCACCAAGACAAAAATGTTAGACGTCAAACCAGTTTCAACTCCCATGGCTCCACATCCGAAACTATCCATTAATTCAGGTTCGGCTCTATCTGATCCAAGTCAATATCGGATGGTAATTGGTAGCCTACAATATTTATCATTCACACGACCAAATATTGCTTTCGCGGTGAACAAACTCTCTCAGTTTATGCATGCTCCAACGGATGAACACTGGCAAGCAACCAAGCGTATTCTGCGCTATCTTGCAGGCACACCATCACACGGAATTTTTCTCCGCGCCAACTCACCACTCACTTTGCACGCATACTCTGATGCAGACTGGACTGGTGACATGGACGACTATGTGTCTACAAATGCGTACATCCTATATATGGGCTCTACTCCAATTTCTTGGTCTTCAGAGAAGCAGAAGGGTGTCGCCAGGTCTTCGACAGAGGCCGAATACAGAGCCGTGGCTAATACTGCAGCTGAACTTCGGTGGGTCTGTTCTCTGCTCACTGAACTTGGTATTCAGTTACCGTCTGCTCCGGTGATCTATTGCGACAATGTTGGTGCTACATACTTGAGTGCAAATCCTGTCTTCCATTCGAGAATGAAAAACCTAGCACTGGACTATCACTTTGTTCGGGATAATGTTCAATCTGGTGCGGTACGTGTCTCACATGTCTCAACAAAGGATCAGCTGGCGGATCGATGCTTTGACAAAACCACTCTCCAGAGCTCGATTCAATGAATATATGGCAAGATTGGAGTGTCACAAGCCCCTCCATCTTGAGGGGGCATATAGAGTATATAAGGAAAGGATTTAATCTAATTGATACGTAAATATATTTACCCTAGTCTCCTCTCTTGTAATCTCCTATATAACGATTGTAACCTATTCTCTAATGAATCATTCAGTCATTACATTCATAGTTTCACGGTTAGATCTTCTTTTTTGTGAAAATCCTTAACACTCCTTTGACTAGCCACTCGGCCTTCTTCGCTGTGTTGAACGGCCCCATGGAGTCAATCAATCCACATACAAACTCGTGGGTGTCATGGTCCACCAGCAGGGAGTATTCCATGACATTGACCTCCTGTTGATAGATGAAGATTAGTTAATGAATTGAATTGAAAAGAAAGTTTTGTATTGATTAGTTGAGAAACTCACATGGAGGAACCTTGTGTCTTCTAGCAAGGCACGTTTTAGCGAGTCCTTCGAGACTTGGGTTACGTTGATGAATATTAGTTATATAAACCTTTTGAGAAAATCACATTTTAAACCTTCAAACTAAGACTGACTAGCACTTTAAACCTTCAGACATTTGCATTTTCACTCTAAAATATCAAAGTAAAAAAACTAACACTTTTAACCGTCAAAGTAGCTCCTGATTTTGCGCCGCCGAATAACTGAACGTAATTGTTTACTTTGTGATGGAATAATAAACAACCGTTAATCTAATATAAATGCGCTTATTATTTTATTATTGTTTTTAAATTTTCGTTATCAAAAGGAAAAGAAAAAAGCTTGAATTTTTTTTTTTAAATTACAAAAACAAAAAAAACACAGGACAAAATTTCAAAAAAATTATTTATGTTATATTGTTTCTGTTATTTAAAAAAGTTTTTTTTTTTTCTTTTAATAACGAGAATTAAAAACCAGTAATAAAATAATAAGCACGTTTTTATTAGATTAACAGTTGTTAACTATTCTATTTTAGAGTTGACTATTCTGTCACAGAGGTAACTATTCCGTTTAGTCATTCGACGGCACAAACTCTGGAGCTACTTTGACGGTTAAATATGTGAGTTTTTTTACTTTGATGGTTTAAAGTGAGTGTGTAAATGTCTGAAGGTTTAAAGTGCTAATAAGTCTTAGTTTGAGGGTTTAAACTGCGATTTTCCCTAAACCTTTTGTATTGAATTGGGCCGTGTGTGAAAAAGTGTTTTCTTTTCATTACTTTAGAACCTCACATGGAGGAACTTGGTATTTTCTAACACGGCACATATAATTTTTATCTCAAATTTGGACATATAATTTTTATTTTTGGCATATGTTTCTTTTTTTTTGTTTTTTTTTTTGCTTATTGTTTTTATTTTTTTCACAATCTCAATTGTTATAATGTATTGATAGAGTTTTATGAAACATATTTTATATATTAAAATGCATTAAATAAATTGAAAGAGATGTTCTTCTAATCTTATTTGCTTTTTTCAAAATTAAAATTTATCCTTTATTTGATCTTTCATTTTTTGTAATTCTTTTTTTCTTTACAAATATGATTTGAGTTATCCTTTTGTTATATTTTTCCTTTTTTGTAATTTTTTTTTACAAATATTATTTGACACCTATTGAAATCTCAATCAAGATTTTCTAAATTAAAATTAAACCTTTTATTTGATATTTACTTTTTTGTAATTTCTTTTTTTCTTTACAAATATTATTTGATTTATCCTTTTTATTATATTTTTCCTTTTTTCTTTAGAAATATTATTTGACACATGTCAAAATCTTATCGATTAACTTGACACGTGTCACGATAACGTTAATTAGCAACTTCGAATGAAAATATTATTAACACATGTATGTCGAGATCATGTTAATTAACACGTGTCAAAATACTTATATATAATACATGATTATGTTTTAATCTAATACTTAAGGAGAATGAAAATAATTTATCTAATACTTTAGAATTAGTATTATTAATGCTTCTACACCATGAGGTCTGGATTTCGATTCCCAGAATATACGATTTATGCAGGTTTGATATATCATGGTTTTTATGGTTTTTAACGGGAAAACGGCCGATTCACCACTCGAGCCAAGGCAAAACACAGTTTTACAAGATTTTGAAGAAAAAGAAAATTGCCCAGAAATTTTTCTTATTTGCAAAAGTACCCCCACTCTTGTTTTAACCCTTATATATAGTTTTCAGAGCCATTGTTTAGGCATTATCTCATATTTTAAGAATTTTAGAAGTTTAGGTTTTTGGAGAAAAAAATCAGACTCCTTTAGAGCAGATTTGGAACTCATTTATTTCTTGTATTGGTTTCTTTTATGCTTTCTATTCAAATAATGATTTACGTTTCATTGATCATGTCTGAGTAGTTTTCTTGTTAGATTTAGGATTTTTCAAAGGTGATTGATGAATTGTTAGGTTGAATTGAATTGTTAGGATAAAATCATTAGAGTTCTTTATCTGGATTTGTGATTAATGCTTGTTCTAGTTTCGCGACCTAGAATTTGATCTTAGGTTAATTGGTAGACACGAGAGTGTGATTAATTACCTGAACTAATCTTAGATGAGCAAGATTCCTATCTACAAAGAGATTTGGTTTAGGATCTTGTGAACAATTGAACCTACACTTAATGCTTGTTTGAATTGTTAGAATTTGCAAAGAGATTTGGAATTCTAGTGTTTAGACGTAGATAATCTCTGCAGCGAGAGTTGATTGATTTTATATTGGTGTTTCAAGTTCAAGAACAGTTCTTAATAAACTCCTAACATTCTGTCTAGATCTGCAATTCGGATTCACCTGAGAATTTCCTTGAACCTAGCTTTTTGTCCCTTGAATTTACTAAGTCTTTAATTGCTTGCTGTTTTTACTTTCAACTTTACTTTTAATTAGCTTAATTCGAAATTGAAATTCTATTGTGTAACACTCTAATTCCATGTGGATTCGATCCCTAAGTACTGCGACTGATCTCTTAGTTTGAGAGAGTAGCTTTAGGGTAAATTTGAGCATTTCAAATTTTGGCGCCGTTGCCGGGGAATCTGATTAATTGCCTACAGATTTTTAATATTAGAATTTTTATCTAGGTTTTTATTTTGTTTTTGGTTACTAACTGGTTAGTTTCTTGTTCTTGTTTTCAAGTGTATGCTTAATCGCAGTACAAGAAGCAACAAGGAAAAAAAGCTTGTGATTTTGAGCATAGGCGAGCCAAGAAGGAATCTGTAATGGTTAATCCACTCATTCTGATGAGAGACGAAGAGGGTCACTTGGTTGATGCAGAAGGGCATAGGAGGAATGATCAAGGGCAGAGATTGGACGAGAATGGAGCTGTTGTGATCGAGTTAGAGGGTGTGGTGTCGATCGACACCAAGCGGAGCAAGAGATACCAGCTAGACGTGGAAGGACACTTCGGGATTACAACAAACCTGACCAGTTATATGCTAATAGAGTTGCAATTCGCCCACCTCCTTTCCAGAGGAATGACTTTGAGCTGAAGCCTTCTTATTACACACTTGTGGCTCAGCATCCTTTTCATGGTCTTCCTAATGAGCACCCCATGAACCATGTTGAGAGGTTCGAGGATTTGGCATCAAGCATAAAGGCCAATGGAGTGTCCAATGATTATCTCTTCTGCAAGCTATTCCCCTACTCACTTGCTGGAGATGCTGCATATTGGCTGAAGCAGTTGGATCCAGGGTCATTGACTACTTGGGATGACACAAAGAATGCCTTCTTGTGTAATTTCTTTGATGATGCAAGGTGTGAAGATTTAAGGATGAAGATCTCTACTTTGTCTCAAGGACCAACTGAAGCATTCAAGGTTGCTTGATTCAGGGCATACCAAAGAGGCTGTCCACATCATGGTTTTATTGAGGTTCAACTGCTGGAAATCTTCTACAGAGGTATTGATTGGAGATATCAAATGGCTCTAGATGCTGCCAGAAATGGAAACTTCAACACCCAATATCCAGAAAAGGCTACTACACTTATAGAGAACTTGGCATCTAGCAGTAGTACCAAGAATGCAGACTTGGAGAGGAAGAAGCAAGCTGCAAACATGGATGGAAGTCAGATTGCTGATGTGAAGGCTAAGTTGGACTCTATGCATAGCCTTATAGTGGGAAAGAAGCAAGTCCAGTTTGCTGCTGAAGTGGACACTTTTGAGCCTGAGGAAGAAGAAGTTAACTATGTCAATGGAGCTGGTTTTCAAGGTCAGAGATTTGGCAATCAACAAGGTTATGGTTCTTCTTACCAAAAGCCTTTTCAGAACAACAACTTCACAAGGACTTATGGTTCTTCTTCATACCAAAAGCCTCCTGCACAAGATAATGAGATGAAGTCTACACTGGAACAGATCTTAGAGGGTCAACAGAAGATGACTGTGGACTTCAATGGGAAGATTGATGCTTTGTACACTGATCTGAATGGGAAATTTGAGTCCATGAGTACTCATGTCAAGCAATTAGATGTTCAAGTTGCTCAAACTGCTGGAGCTTTGAAGAGACAAGAGGGATGTTGTAGCATCCGCGACCAGAAATCCTGATTATGGTCGTGCGGGTCATGGGATGGCCGTTGTATATACGTTCTGATTCGAGTGAGGTTAGTTCATGTCTGTGATAAATGTATGTACAGTGACTGTGTCCGTGAGAGATAGACGGTACCGTGGCTAGTGCCGAGTGAAAATGGACGAGCCGAGTAAAAACGTGGATTTGTGTCGAGATTGTGACTAAGTGTTGAGATGGGCCATGGGCCGTGAGTTTTACTCGAGAGAATTCGGTTTATCCTAGGTAGAAAATGATTTATCTCGATGATGGCCGAGCGGTTTGGGGTTTGGCCGAGAGAAAAAGGAAAGTTAGCCGGTTTGGCCGAGATAACTCGAATTGGACCGAGAGAAAGTAAAACCGCGTGGGATAAACCGTGGTTAGACGGTCGAGCTAGAGTTTTCGGGCTATTTAAAGGCTTTATCACGTGGCCGCGTGGGGGAAACGAGAAATATCCCGAGAGAAAACCCTAGAGGCAATTTTTCCCGTGAGATTTCCGAGATCTTCGAGAGATCATGAGTTCTGTTCCGTTTATAGGAATTATAACCGTGAGAATCGACTTGGAAGGGCCGATTTACCGAGGGAAGATTCGTTTATCCCAAGGAATCCCGATCGGATCGCGAGATAGCCGAGCGAGTGATCCGATATCCGAGAGATAGTCGAGGCGTGTGTTAGCCGAGAAATCCGAGAGTTATCCGAGAGTTGTTCGATCGGATCGAGAGATATCCGAGAGAAGGAGGATCCGTCCGAGAGATTTCGGTAAGTGATGGGATATCACGAGTTTTATTGAGTTTCTGCCGAGTAACGTCGAGTTAATCTGTCTATTTTGTGCTGTTTCCGAGGGGATTCAGTCTCTGGTTCGAGGAAAAGTGATCAGATAGGAAGTTATCCGAGAGGAGATTGGATCTCGCGAGTTTAGCCGTAGCGATAGCCGGGAGAACGGTGTGCGTCCGACTATCTCTGTTTCTGATCGAGTAATCACCGAGTTTCATCCGACTGAAACGTTTGCCTTTGTGTCTAAGGTGAGTGCGTGACTGTAGCTGGTATCTGGAACCGTAAGATTGCTAGGTTATCCGGTTTTCATTGATTGCTTGTGTAAGTTAGTGTTTATGCTTAGCAAGATCAATGTGTTTCTGTGATTGTGATTGGTATTGGATACCGTGGTTTATACGTGGTGTCTAACTAGCTGTGTGAATCTCCGGATCGAGTTGCTAGCTCAAGGGGATGTGTGATTCTCGCTTGGAGTAGGACTGATGCCGTGAGGAAATTCACAAATGGTTGAGACGATCATAGAACCGTGATTCTGTGTTTGTTTGCTAAGTGATAATGTAAATTGTATAACTGTTGTATGATTGCGTTTCTGGTATTGGCTGGTGGTACGGGATGACCGTACTCACTTAGCATTTATGGTAATGCTTATGCCTCTCATTTGTGTTGAGTGTGCAGGTAAAGAAGTTATCCGTGACGTTTAGTCTTGAATGAGGACTTGCAGGCAGTGAAGAAAGAAGTGGATTAGGACTGGGATTTGGGGGTTTTATTTATCATTAGCTGTTCTGGTTATCTGGATTTGGTTTTACCGTTTATGACTTAGATCAAATTTGGCTAAGTTAGTTTTCTGTTTAAGGAACCTCTGTTATACGATTGGGAATTGGAATTATTATGCAATGAGAATGAATGTTTCATGAATCGCATCTATTGTTTAAGTTTAAGAAAAATCTGAAAAATATGCTAAGTAGGCATTCTGGTAGGAGTTAGACTCGGTACGGCCGGCCTGGATAGAAATATCGGGTTGGGTCGTCACAAGTTGGTATCAGAGCATGGTCGATTCTAGGATAGTTCATTTGCATAGTTGGGGTTAGAAATATCCACATTTCACTGCCGAGTCCGCGGCCTGTTGTTTCTGTGGAGTTTGGAACTCTTGTCTGGTGTTAGGTTCGGGCTAACATGTTCTGTTTTGACTTGCAGATGGCTCCGAGAAGGACAAGGAATGCAAGGTTGAATGGTGCTGTGAACTCGGGGAGTTCTGGAACTGAGAATGCGGTTGGGAACCAGCATGAGATTGAGGCTACCGCGGCGGCCGAGGCTGCGGCTGCGGCTGCGAATGCTGCGCAAGTATGTGGGACGTGACCACGATACTGAAGAGAAGCTGATCCGAAGGTTCATGAGCGGACTAAGGGTCGAGCTGCGTAATGGTTGTCTGGTGCGTGACTATGCGACGGTCACGGAGCTTGTTGAGAAAGCGGCTTTGTTGGAGACTGGACAAGCAGAGGAGGCTTTGTCTAAGGCTGGTACTGTGGCAAGGAGTGGTCAAGTGTCTGGAGGACAGAACCGCAAGTTTGGAAAGAATGTTCCAGCTAAGTCGAGTGGGAACCGCAGCGTGTGTGGATCTTGCGGAAAGGTGCATGTTGGCGTGTGTAGGCGTGCATCTGGAGCTTGTCATCATTGTGGTAGCTTGGAGCATAGGGTTCATGATTGTCCTGAGCCAGACTCGAGGTTGGTGAGAGTGTCGGATGGAGTTAACACGTCCGTTGTGTGTTTCGGTTGCGGAGAGGCGGGACATTACAAGCGTGATTGTCCGAGGTCCGGAGCAGTTGGGCAAGCGGCCACTCTGCCTAAGCGTGCAGAAGATGTACTGGCGCCACCGGCTAAGAGGCAGGCCATCATGCCAAGGGTGTATGCAGCGACCGCGGAAGGGACTGGGGATCCGACCACTTCTCGACCGATCACTGGTAAGTTTTGGTACTTACGTTTTTCTGAGTTTGTCTGTGTCTGTGTGTTATGTTAAGTGTCTTAGCATTCTAAGGATTGAATGTGTAGGGACCTTATTAATGGGTGAGGTGGAAACCCATGTTCTGTTTGACTCCGGAGCGATTCATTGTTTTGTTAATCCAGAGATGATTCGGAAAGGAGGATTCCAGAAGGAACCCGGGGAAGAGTTCGGACTAGTGAGGGCGGCTGGAGGCCAAGTGATGTTCTCACTAGGGACGGTTCGAAACATTTATGTCTGGATTAGCGAAGTCGATATGCCAGTGGACTTAGTGATTTGCGAAGTTAAGTCTTACGATGTCATCCTCGGAATGGATTGGCTCGGTAAGCACAAGGCGCATCTGGATTGTCACCGAGGCAGGGTGGAGTTCGAGAGGGATGGCCAAGTTCTGGTTTATCAAGGAGTGAGACTGACTTCTGGTAGCTTGGTTGTCTCGGCAATACAAGTGGAGAAAATGTTAGAGAAAGGGTGTGAAGCATATCTAGCGACGATATCTTCAATTGAGGTTGGACCAGACGTGGAGTTAGGGGACATTCCTGTTGCACAAGAGTTTGAGGACATTTTCCAAGCTTTGTCCGGGATGCCACCGGCTCGTTCAGATCCGTTCACGATTAAAGTTGAGCCGGGAACTGCTCCAGTGTCTAAGGCACCGTACCGTATGGCTCCGGCCGAGATGGCTGAACTAAAGAAGCAACTGTCTGATCTTCTAGACAAGGGATTTGTAAGGCCAAGCAGTTCACCATGGGGCGCACCTGTTCTGTTCGTAAAGAAGAAAGATGGAAGCTTCCGGCTTTGCATCGACTACCGAGGGTTGAATCGTGTTACTGTGAAGAACAAGTATCCACTTCCAAGGATAGACGAGTTGTTGGATCAACTTAGGGGTGCTACTTGGTTCTCGAAGATTGATTTGGCTTCTGTGTACCATCAGATACCGATAGACGAACCGGACGTTCGGAAGACTGCCTTTCAGACAAGGTATTGTCATTACGAGTTTGTGGTCATGCCGTTTGGTTTGACGAATGGGCCAGCTGCATTCATGAAGTTGAGGAATGGCGTGTTCAGAGAATACTTGGATGAGTTTGTGATTATTTTCATAGATGACATCTTAGTGTACTCAAAGAATCCGGAAGATCATGAGAAGCATTTGAGGATGGTTCTGGAGAAGTTGCGAGAGCTTGTTTGCCAAGCTGAGAAAGTGTAGCTTTTGGCAACGGCACATTGGGGTCTTGGGTCACATCGTTTGGGACAAGGGAGTGTCCGTGGATCAGGAAAAGATCAAGGCCATTGCGGATTGGCCGAGACCTGAGAATGCAACAGAGATAAGAAGTTTTTTGGGGTTGGCTGGCTACTACAGGCGTTTTGTTAAAGGCTTTGCAAGCATGGCTCAGCCGATGACACGCTTGACCGGTAAGGACATTGAGTTTGTGTGGGCAGCCGAGTGTGAGAAGTGTTTCTCGAAGCTGAAAGGGATGCTTACAAGTGCACCAGTGTTGGCTATACCTGAGCCGGATGAACCGTATGCGGTGTACACGGACGCTTCTGGGAAAGGACTAGGTTGTGTCCTAATGCAGCACGGGAATGTGATTGCATATGCGTCAAGGCAGCTAAGGAAGCATGAGGCGAATTATGCTACGCATGACATGGAGATGGCGACTGTAGTCTTTGCGTTAAAGATATGGTGATCTTACTTGTATGGCCTGAATGCTGAAGAAATCGTGGAGCTTGAGGAAGTTGAAGGAGACGAGATTGCTGCTGCAGAGCTAGTGTCGATTGACACCAAGGAAGGGTGTCGATCGACACCACCAATGTTTTTTGAAAATTCGAGCTCTGACGGACCGAAATCGAGCATGATCGACACTGAATCACTACAAGAAAACATACTTTTTACGAGGGCCGAATTCGTGGAAAATTCGTCGTAAATCGACAGTCGCAACGAATTTGCCACGAAAGTCCAATCGTCGATAATCGATCGTCGCGAAAGCAAATTCTTCGCAAATTCCTTGTTAATTTTGGGAGATCCATATTTTGTCGTAAAATCGTCGTTAATAGTGTCGTCGTAAATTCGTCGTTAAATAGCGAGATACATAATTCGTCGTAAATCCGTGGCAAATTGAGAGGAAAAAAATCGTAGTAAATTCGTAGCAAAATATCGTCGTAAAATCGTGGCAAATTGAGGAGAAAAAATCGTAGTAAATTCGTAGCAAAATAATAATCGTCGTAAATTCGTGACATATTGAGGGGAAAAGAATCGTAGTAAATTCGTGGCAAACTAAAAGATCGTCGTAAAACCGTTGCAACAGAGTTCGTCCTTAAATCGTGGCAAACTTATTTTCGTCGTAAATACCTAGTAAACTTTTAAATTTAAAATAAAAAAAAAATATTTACAAAAAAGAAAATTTTAAAAGTAAAATTTAAAATAAAATTTAAAATAAATATTTTTGGTTTTTAAGAAAAATAAAATAAAACTACTACTCCTCTAGGCCATAATCGAAATTCGGGATAAGCCGTCGTGCTTCTTCAGTAGCTTCAGCCGCAAGGCGGCGTGATTCGCGTTCTTGTTGGGTCAAGTGTTCCTCTGTCGAATGGCTGGGCCCGGCATGTGTTGTTGCCGCTCGTCGTCTCCGCTTCTCTTGCAAGAGTGCGGCGATCTGGGGATTTCCCACTGCCATTATCTCGAAGATAGCGTCGTACTCCGAAAGTTCAGCCTTGACTTGTTGTTGATATTCGGTTTGATTTTGTTGGAGAGTCGCTATCTTGGCACGTAGGACGACCGGATCATCTTCGGCGGACCGCTGAGGGGCAAAAGACGAAGCAGATGGGACATGATGAATAGATCCCATCCCTACGACTTTCCCCTTTCTCTTAGGGGCAACCTAGATTTTAAAAAAATAAACAAATTATGATTCGAAAAAATAATAATAATAATAATAGATATATTATTATACATACCTCCTCGTAGATCCGATCGATGTCGGGAGTGGTCAACCCCCCGGATTGCACTGAAGAACCGCCAGGTGATGTCTGAGACATCTGGGACTCTCGCTCGGCAATCCTCGCCGTGACTTCGTTGTAGATCCTCTCGGCCTTGTCAGAGACAAAGAGGCCCGACGCCTTCTTGCGATGTGTCTTCGCAAAAACTTCCGTCATCGGAGGCAAAACACCTCCGTTGTCGGATGCCTACATTTTTTGTAAAATATGTTAGTAAAAATTTTAAAAAATAAAAAATAAATTTATGAAAGTAATTAATAATTTACCATTTGTAAACGAACGCCCGCAAAAGGCGTTTGACCGGCTGTATGAGGCAATGCCGTGGGTAAACCGTCCGGACCAACGGTATTACGGGAAGATGAGCACTTTGCAGAAATGACGACCGAGTGGGGATCCCGCCAGT
Source organism: Alliaria petiolata (assembly GCA_020283515.1). NCBI lineage: Eukaryota > Viridiplantae > Streptophyta > Magnoliopsida > Brassicales > Brassicaceae > Alliaria > Alliaria petiolata. Next base: position 56,690,264 of record JAHZTW010000002.1, read on the forward strand.
AGCGAACCAATCCGTCCCAAACCAACTTCTCGATGTATATCGGTTTTGCGTCGTCGCCTATGACCTCCCATTTTCTTTTCCAGTCCGAAACGGTGCCTCCGAGACGTCCCATCACTTTATTCTTGAACGCTTCCCGCACGGTCGGGGTATCAACAGCATCCCAAGTGTATTTTTGCTATAAAAAAAACAAAAACAATTAAAAATTTATTTAATATCAATTTTAATAAATTATAATTTTAAAAAAAAAACATTTATTACCGCAAACATTTTGAACCAAGTTTCGAAAATTTCCGGCGAGAGTTGAGAGAAATTTGCGTGAGGCTCGGTGAAAAATGACTTGATGATATCGCTAACGGACCGTCCGACACTGCTTTCGATCCCGAACCTAAAAAAAAAAAAATTAAATCACAAATTGAAAACATAGAAATGAAATATGAAATTAAATATTAAATTTAAAAACGTACCACTTTCCGGTTATATGACGCGGATCTAATCTCGTAACATTAGTTCTTCCCGGTTGTGCAATCAAATCATCAACCGTCAAATGGGCATATGGAAGAGGAACACCAGGTTGCCTGAAGAGTGGCAGTGGTGCAGTAGCCTGGGTCTGGGTCTGCGGAACTTCCGACTCAGTAGCGGAAGTAGTGTATGGCTCAGACGAATCTGGAATCGGAACTGTCCCGGACGAAGTCCCACCAACATTATCAGATATAAACTGATAATAATGGTTACGACGAGAAGGCCTCATCTGCACAATAATTAATAAATATAATTAATAACTAAAATTAAAAAATCTCTAAATTAAAAAAAAAATCTATTTACAATAAAATATTTCTAATATTCTTCTAATATTCCGATATCCTAACATTATTCTAATATTCCGATATTCTAACATTTTTCTAATATTCCGATATCCTAATATTATCCAAACCTAAATATATTAAAAAAATATATAAATTTAAATCCTTACCTTTTAATATTTGATAAATTTGGGGAGAGATCCGAGTTGGTTTCTAGAGAGAGAGAGATCTTGAGAGATTTGAGAGATTTGAGAGAAGGTTGAGAAGTGAGAGGAAGGAGAAAGCTCGGCATATATAGAATTTAGATTCGTCGCTAATTTCTCCCAAAGTTACGAGGAATTAGCGACGAATACCCTCTCAGTCGTCGTTAATTCGTCCCAAAGTTACGAGGCATTTACGACGCCATATTTTACGAGGAATTTGAGAGGAGTTGGGAGGATTCCTCGCAAATTCGTCGTAAATGTCCAAAGTTACGACGAATTTGCGAGGAATCCTCGCAAATTCGTCGTAAAATGTAATTTTTTTTTTGTTTAACCCTAAACTCTTTATACGTTTAAAATCTCTTATTTTGTTCAAATCAAACATAATGTAGATACTCATATAGTTTTAAGCATACCATAAAGAATTTTAATTATTTATAAAATGAAAAGTCATAACATTCAATATAAAGAATCATAGTCGTTAAGAAGAAGTATCATTAGTAGTATACGTTATCATTCGAATTTATAAAAAAACATAAGATTTTTATGCATGTACTATACATTTTTAAGCAAAAACAACAAGTTCAATTATACATTTATATAACCAAATAGATTGAACTAGAGTATGCAAATTTGGGGTTTAGGGTATGAGTTTTACGACGAATTTGGGAGGATTCCTCGCAAAGTCGTCGTAAAACTGGACATTTACGACGAATTTGCGAGGAATCCTCGCAAATTCGTCGTAAAATGTAATATTTTTTTTTTTTTTTAACCCTAAACTCTTTATACGTTTAAAATCTCTTATTTTTCTCAAATCAAACATAATGTAGAAACTCATATAGTTTTAAGCATACCATAAAGAATTTTAAATTTTTATAAAATGAAAAGCCGTAACATTCAATATAAAGAATCATAGTCGTTAAGAAGAAGTATCACTCGTAGTATACGTTATTATNATGTAGCCTTTTCCCATCAACTCATCCACTTGTCTTTGCAACTCCTTGGTTTCAACTGGGTTGGTACGGTAAGCAGGGCGATTTGGAAGAGACGCTCCGGGAACTAGATCGATTTGGTGTTCTATCCCACGGATAGGTGGCAATCCACTCGGAGTTTCTTCCGGAAACACATCCTGAAACCTGCTCATCAACGGCTTAAGTTCACTCGGATGCTCCGGTGTAGAGTTAGTGGCCATTAGTGATTCTTTAAACACAAGTAAAATGAGAGAAGGCTTGGAAAACAAAGTTTTCTTTACCTAACTTGGTTTAATGTAGAAGTTGGACCTTTTGACCGGTGCATTAGCTGCTTCCTGTTGTTTCTCAAGTTCACGGCTCTTTCTAAGCTGCAGCTGATCCTGGTGAACTTCGGATGGCGACAAAGGAATAAGAGTGATCTTCTTTCCTTGATGATCGAACATATGCCGATTGGTGTAACCATCGTGCACAGCCTTTTTATCGAACTGTCAAGGTCGTCCTAAAAGTATATGGCTGGCATCCATAGGCAAAACATTTCATATGATCTCATCTTGGTATCGGCCAATGGTGATTGGTACCGTGACTTGTTCCTTGACGTGCTGAACACCATCTTCATTCAGCCATTCAAGCTTGAATGGTCTCTGATGCGGTCTGGTTTCTAATTCGAGTTTCCTGAAAAGCACATCACTAGCAACATTAGTGCAGCTCCCACCATCAATGATCAATGAACAGACTTTATCATTTATGAAACAGCGAGAATGGAAAAGGTTCTCCCTTTGTTCGGTTTCATTGGTTTTGGGCTGCACACTTAGTGATCTCATGTTCACTAGAAGATTTCCTTGAGCCGGATAATCATAAGGTTCTTCCTCATCATAGATGGGTCAGGTATCCTCCTTTTCATCGTTTTCAGCTTCAGACTCTATCTCTCCATTCTCAAGTAGAATCATCACCTTTTGGTTAGGGCATTTGTTCGCATAATTTCCTAATCCCTGACACTTGAAGCACCTGATATCTCTGGCTCTACTCGTGGATTCCACGGTTTTGCCTTTGTTAAAACGAGAAGGTTGTTTAGTCTTAAACTCAGAAGTAAAAGACTTACCTTTATCTTGAAAACTCGGCTTAGGTGGTAAAGTGGGTTTTGGAGCATAAGCTGGTTTTGAAATACCCCTCCTCTTGACTTGTTGTTCTATCAAGATGGCTTTGTGGAGCATGTTCTCAACACTTTCAAATTCTTGAAGCTCCAGCCGGTCCTGAATTTCCCGGTTCAAACCTGCAAGAAAACGAGCCAAGGTTGCATCCTAGTCTTCCTCTACGTCCACCTTAAGCATAAGAGTTTCCATCTCTTGGAAATAGTCCTCCACGTTCTTTGTGCCCTGAGTCAAACGTCTCAACCTTTGATGAAGATCCCTGTTATAATGGCTTGGAACAAAACGCTTTCTCATTAGTTCGGTTAGTTCTTGCCAAGTAGTTATTGGTCTTTCACCTCTTCTGCTCCTAAGAGAAATAACTTGATCATACCAACTAATGGCGTAGCCATTAAATTCAGAAGCAGCAAGTCTAACTTTCTTAAGTTCCGAGAGATTTTGACAATCAAAAACTAACTCAGTTTTTCTTTCCCATTCCAAATA
>JAHZTW010000002.1:56696000-56786646 GCA_020283515.1 Alliaria petiolata
TTCAGTGTACTTACCACAAGCTTAGCAATCTCCCAGTTTGAATTCAGATCCTTTCCTTGGTAAACATTTCGAACTCTAACAATGGTAATGCTACAGAACTTTAGAGATTCTTTTCCCTTCCTTAGTGCCTGAACAAGACATTCTCATACAGCTCCCCTATTCTCTCTTCCCTTGGTCAACTTCTGCCCATTTTCAGGGTGTTCTAAGATCTTTTCGTTGACTCTTCTTATTCTTTTGGGATCTCTGGAAATAGTGCTACTCTCTACTTGTGTTCCTTGTGAGGAGACGTGTTCAAGAGCATCACTAATATTGTTCCTTGTGAGAAGACAGGCTCATGACAAAGGCACTATTCCCAGACTTAGACTCTTTTTTCTTTCTTTTCTATTCTCAAGGGAAGATCAAGGAGAGAGTGCAATTACCCATCTGTTCGGACTGAAAGAGGAATCAAGTTCTGCGCATACCTAGTTCTTAAAAGGGGACCTGAACTCGCCCTGTTAGACTGATTCCACTTGCAGCTTTCTACTTAGTAAGTCCTGCAATCAACTCTTATAGCAATGGTTCTTTCAAGTGTCAACTTCCTGTGGTTTAGTTCCTAGAAAAACTGCAAATTTCACTGATTTTGACTCAATAAAAACAAAATTTTTGACTGACTCTCAAAACAAAACACAAAGTCAGTAATCACCTCCCCCAGACTTAAACAACATTGTCCCCAGTGTTATCAAGCCCAAAGTTGGCTAAAAGAAAGATTAGAAACAGCTGAAAAGACCAGATAGAAGACTTACCTTCGTCTGCGTGTGGTGTCGATCGACACAGAGGGTGTCGATCGACACTGGTTTGAGTCGAGTCCAATGTCGCCTTTTTCAACTGACTGAAACTTAGGACTTAGTAAAACTAAAACGAAAATAAAAAGAAAAACGTACATAACAGTGGGTTGCCTCCCACTCAGCGCTCGTTTTCAGTCATTAGCTTGACTGTGTCGGGATTCAGACGTCTGGTGGATCAGAGGGTGGCATTGATTGCTTCCCAGACGAATGTCTTCACATCCATGGTGGTGTATAGGCATTAGGTGCATGAAAATGACCAAGGAATTTAGGAACAGCAGCAGGGTGGGTCTTGAGTTCGGGTGGGACTCTTTGTTTTCCTGCAGCATAATCAAAAGAAACACCAAGCCTTCTACGAGAATCTCGTTGCTTGCATAAGTGTGAAACATCTTTTGAACCTTTGGTATTCTTATTGATAAGATCAGGGGGTTTGGAATTGATTCCAGGGAATGCGTACCTTTGCTTCCTTCGAGGTTTCTGATCTATAGGATGTGGAGGCATCTGTTTGACCATATAGGATGGACTTGCATTATTGGAAACAGTTTCTGGTGTGATCCGCGAAGGGTGTCTATCGATACTAGTATTGTCGATCGACACCAACTTTGTAGCTCGAATCTCTGCACTTTTGCTGCAATTCAGCTCTGCAATCCTTGCTTCCATGATGAAAACATCTTCCTCCATCAACTTGGCATTGTTTAGAGCTTCATCTTCGCCCAAAGTCCTGAAGATATGATTGTTTCCACTCCAATCTTCTAGCTCAACAATTTTCTCATAATTTTCAGCTAATGCCTCTTGAACAGCCACCTTGTTCACTTGCTCTTTAGAATCCAGCTCCTTGACATTCCCAGCATTATTGTCGTCTGAATGCTCCATGATTGGGTCTTGATCCATGGGCGATTCTACTGAAAACGATTGATCATCGATGGTAGAAGGTCCCCTTAACTTGTCCATGTCAAAATTCATGACAACATCACCCAAGTCAAGCTCTATTTTCTCTTTCCTCACATCAATAATGGCACCAGCTGAAGCCAAAAATGATCTTCCCAAAATAAGAGGATCTGCAGGTTCTTCATCATATTTCAAAACCACAAAGTCTGTGGGAATCATGCAGCCTTCAATATTCAATGGAACATCTTCTAGAACACCTTCTGGGATTCTTTTGGAGCGATCAGCTAGGACAAGGGAGATTCTGGTTGGGTTGAAATCAGTCATTCCAAGTCGAACAGCAACTGAGTATGGTATCAAGTTGATACTTGAACCTAGATCGCAGAGAGAACAAGGAAACCTTCCTGTTGAGATTGAGCAATCTAGCACAAAGTTCCCTGGATCGGGTAACTTCTCTGGAATCCTCCTCTGAATTACAGCACTGACTTGTTCTGAAACTCTCACCTTCTTCTTCTTCCTTGGAACTATGTTCAGGAGAATTGCATTCATGTCTCTGGTAAGCAATGCTCCTTCCTCAGGACTCACACCATTGACAACCATTCTCTTGACATATCTTGTTAATGCAGGTGAAAGTTGGACTGCATCAACTAAAGGTAGCTCAACCATCAGCTTACTCATCATCTCCTTGCATCTAGCTTCCTCTCTCTCCTGTTTAGATCTTCTAGGTGGCAGGGGATTGGGTATTTTTGGTTTGTACACTCTTTCTTCTGCAACCTTTGTTGTTGTGATCTGTTCTGGTGAAGTCCGTGTAGAGCGTCGATCGACACTCGCATATGGTGTCGAGTTTGCTCGTTTCGCCTGGTTTCTCCTTGGGTGTCGATCGACACATAGTCGTGTCGATCGACACTGGCTCCGCAGCATCTTCCACATCTTCAAGCTCCTCGAATTCTTTAGCATTTAGACCCCTTTTTAGCTCTGTTTGAAGGCTCCTTCCACTCTTGATCGTGATGGCATTCACATGATGCCTCGGATTCGTGTCCGTCTTTCCAGGAAGAAATCCCTCTTGTCTCTTCAAAGCTCCAGCAGTTTGAGCAACTTGAGTATCCAATTTCTTGACATGGTTGTTCAGAGATTCGAATTTCCCATTCAAGTCTTGGTACATGGCGTCCATCTTTCCAGTCACATCTTGATATAATGTGTCAATCTTCCCATTAAAGCTCACTGTCATCTTCTGTTGCCCTTCTAAAAGTTGTTCTATCATAGACTCCATCTTATTGTCTTGTGCAGGAGGCTTCTGGTAAGAAGAAGAACCATAGCTTCTCTGGAAGTTGTTGTTCTGAAAAGGCTTCTGGTAAGAAGAACCATAGCCCTGCTGATTGCCAAACCTTTGACCTTGAAATCCAGCACCATTGATGTAATTGACTTCTTCTTGCTCTGGCTCAAAGGTCTCCACCTCATTAGCAAAGTGAACTTGCTTCTTTCCCACCAAGAGATTGTGTACGTTGTCCAGCTTCCTGTTGACCTCAGCAATTTGGCTTCCTCCATTTGTACCAGCTTGTTGTCTCCTTTCAAAGTCTGCGTTCTTGGTGCTGTTACAAGAGGCCAAATTCTCTATAAGCACCACCGCGTCAGCTGGGTATCTGGTGTTGAAGTTGCCATTGCTTGCAGCGTCTAAAGCCATCTGGTATCTCCAATCGATCCCTCGGTAAAAGATACCGATAAGCTGCGGCTCGCTGAAACCATGATGTGGGCAGTCCCTCTGGTACGATCTGAATCTCACCCAAGAAGCTTTGAATGCTTCAGTGGGTCCTTGAGAAAATGCAGTGATCTTCATCCTCAGCTCTTCACTTCTTGCATCATCAAAGAAATTGCATAAGAATGCATTCTTTGTTTCTTCCCAAGTAGTTAAGGATCCTGGATCAAGCTGCTTCAGCCAATATGATGCATCTCCAGCAAGCGAGTGAGGGAACAACTTGCAGAAAAGATAATCATAGGACACTCCATTAGCCTTGATGCTTGATGCGAGGTCCTCAAATCTCTCTATGTGGTCCATCGGATGCTCATTAGGAAGTCCATGGAAAGGATGCTGACCCACCAGCGTGAAGTAAGCAGGCTTCAGCTCGAAGTCATTCCTCTGAAATGCAGGAGGACGGATCGCAGCTCTATTAGCATAAAACTGGTCTGGGCGGTTGTACTCGCCAAGTGTTCTTACACATCCATCTTCTGTAACTTGTATTGCTGGGTCGATGATGACGGCGCCAGCCTCATCAAGTCTCTGGCCTTGGGCGTTCCTTCTATTGCCTTGTAGGTCAACAAAGTCGCCTGCCTCGTTGCGTATTATGATCAGTAGTTATGCCATCTCGGTCTGCGTCTGGTGTCGATCGATACAAGCGGTGTCGGTCGACACTAAGGTAGGGTGTCGATCGATGCTCTCTGTGTCGATCGACGCTCGAGCATACTTGCGGTTCGTATGTTCGAGACGGCCTAGTTCTTGGTTTAACGCGATTAGTTCCTTGTCCTTGTTGCTCCTGGTATTGCGATTAAGCATACACCTGAAAACAAGAATCAAAAACTAAAATTAGTAATTAAAAACAAAAATTAAAAACCTAGACAAAATTCTAATACTAGAAATCTGTAGGCAACTAATCTCCTTCCCCGGCAACGGCGCCAAAATTTGATATGGGTCAGATTTACCCTAAAGCAACTCTCTCAAATTTAGAGATCTGTTGTAGTACTTAGGGATCGAATCCACAGAGAAGGGATAGTCACACAGCAGTTTTTGTAATTTCGAATTAAGCTAAGAGATAATATGGAATTAAAAGACAGTAGGTAAATAAAAACGATGTAAATTCTGGAGACGAAACGCTAGGTTCAGGGAAATTCTCAGGTGATCTAAATTGCAGGTCTAGACAGAATGTTAGGAATTATGAAGAACTGTTCTTGAACTTGAAACACTAAAGTAAAATCAATCAACTCTCGCTGCGAAGATTATCTATGCCTAAACCCTAGAATTTCAAATCTCTTTGCAAATTCTAACAATTCAAACAAGCATTAAAGTTCAGGTTCAATTGTTCACAAAACCATAAACCAAATCTCTTTGCAAATTCTAACAATTCAAACAAGCATTAAAGTTCAGGTTCAATTGTTCACAAAACCCTAAACCAAATCTCTTTGCGAATTGGTATTTTGCTCATCTAACATTAGTTCAGGCAATCAATAATACTCTCGCATCTATTAATTAACCTAAGATCAGATTCTAGGTCGCGAAGCTAGAATAAGCATTAAACACAAATCCAGATGAAAAACTCTAATGATTTTTTCCTAACAATTTAATTCGACCTAACAATTCATTAATCACATTTGAAAAACCCTAAACCTAACTAGCAAACTACTCAGACATGGTGAATAAAGAAAACATCATGAATAAAATAATTTTCATAAAAGAAATCAATAGAAACAAAGGAGTTCCAAATTTGCTCTGAATGAGACAAATTCTTCTCTCTAAAATCTCTCTTAAAATCTCTCTCTAAAATAATGTGTGTGTTGTGCCTAAACAATGGCTGAAAAACTCTATTTATAGGCCTAGGTTCGCATCTTCAATTCCTTGGAAGATTAGGAAAAGTCTTGGAGATTTCCTTTTCTTCAAAATAAGGAAACTTCTTGATTCTGGAAATTGAAAAACCTGGTGTCGATCGACACCAATGGTGTTGATCGACACTCATCGTGTTGCAATTCGTGACTTCATTCCATTAAGCTCCAAAATGTATCCAAATCTCCAATTTGTCTCCAATTGTACCTGAACCTGTAAAGACTCTATATAGACTCGAAAATAGCCAAAAGACTCTATAAAAACACTTATATCATGGTCTAAAAATGAGTAAAAACCATGATATATCATGAGACCGTCAAGAGATGCAGAAGTCTCTTGGTATTCTCCACTCCACGGAACCGAGGAAGTAACCCTTGACCACAGATCTTAGGAGGTTTGCTGCGCTTGGAAGTAACCCTTGCCAAATCAACGAAATGTTCAATATGAACAAAGAGATTTCTCTCAAATAAAAGATGATAAAAATTGGATATTTTATTAGAATGAATCTTACAAATACTTATAGAATTCGTAACACGGAAAAAGAAAAGAGAAATAAAGTTTTGTGGATTTCATAAACTTAGAAAATGAAAATAGAAGACTAGAATTAAAACTAATTAGAATAACCCTTGAACTCCAAAGTGACTCCTCGTATGTGACTCTTGAAGTCATTTTCGTCACCCTCCTTTGACCACAAAATAAAGTAATTTTTTTGGGCTGTCTTGGGCTTGAATTAAGTTCAAAAGAGGCTAGTCTTGGTAGCTGGTCTTGGTAGCTAACATCCCCAAACGAATTATGCATCTTTTCCTGGCCAGAGTTGCTTTAATTAAGCCCGCTAAATGCATCTCCAAATTGCTCGGCTTGGATAATTTGATTTCTAGAGTGGACACGAGTTGGTCTAAAGACTCGGTCATCAGAACGGAGTTCTCTTCGTAAGTTATTTCCGGACAGTGTTGGATCAAAGCGCAACACGACTGTGTCGGACTGAACATGTTCGCGGCCAATGCTGGTCTCTCCTCGATGAACCTCACTTGTACCATCCATGTCCTGCTCTGGTACATGCTGCTCGTCATCATCTGAACCATCCGAAGATGTTTGGCTCGATGCTCTGCCACGGAATCTATCAGATCACATGGTGATTGCAGGGACAAGTAAATCAGTCGGTCGGGCCACTGAGAAAAATAACGCATCGACCGTCGGACAGGGGCGGGGGCCCATAGCCCGTGAGAGGTGTGGGGCCTCGCTGGTAGGGGCAGTCGGGGTGTTACAAGTGGTATCAAAGCCAAAGGAAGTCAAACTGGTTCTGTCCCAGGAGACTGTCTTGGGGTTTGGAGGTTAGGGTTCACACTGGCGGGATCAGAATTCGGGGACGAATTCCCATTAAGTGGGAGAGAATTGTAACGACCCGGCTCCGACCCATTTGAATAAGTTTAAATGGATTGATTTGACTACCTATGTCATCAAAGTGCACTTACCTTTTCTGGTCACTTACCCTATAAGAACTCCAAAGATAAGCATGCTTATGCTGGAGTAGGAATAGGATGGGTGACCTCCGGGAAGTCCTCTGCGGAACCGTGTGAGTGAGGTCAAAACACGGAAAAAGATCATGTGGTGATTGCAGAGACAAGTAAATCAGTCGGTCGGGCCACTAAGAAAAAATAACACCTACAAGAAAACATGGATTTTGAGACCAACAAAAGCATCACAAAATAGTCGCAAATGACATATATGCGACTAATTCGGAACTTAAATCAATAGTCGCAAATATTTGGTCGCAAATTTATTTAGTCATAAAACAGACGTTACTTTACAACGAAATGGTAACTCTATAATCAAGTCGCATATAGACGACTAATTTGTGACAAACAGAGTTAGTCGTAATTTAGAGACGTAATTATAACAAAAATCTGGAGTCGTAGATTTCATATTATGTTGTGACAATATTATTAGTCATAGATTACAGACGTTATATCAAAGATGCAACAAAGTAGTCTATATATTGCGACTAATTTAGGACTAAGAAATAGAAGAATTTAGTCTAAAAAAGCCACACCAAATCCCCACATCATTGTTCTTGATTTTTGTTTGACCCAAACATATCATTGTTCTTGTTTTTTTTTGACCAAAACATATCATTGTTCTTGTTATCAACCGCAAATTAGTTGTTTAATTGTTGGATGGGTTGCAATTGATTTGATAAACCAGTAAAAAGCCAACAAAATAAAAAAAATAAATACCAAATCATAATATTCAATTTCCAAAAACACTACAACAAAAACTGTAAATAACTACAAATTATTTGTAGCAATAGTCATAACTATTATATATTGATGTGGCGGTGGGGATCATCGGCGATATGGTTGTGGGCATCANTCGTCGGCGACATGGTTGTGGGCATCAGTGGTCGGCGATGTGACAGAAAGCACCAGCGATCAATGGTGGTGAACACGGAGGAGTGAGTACGAAACGGCGAGCATGGGAGTGGCGGCGGTGATGAAACAACTTAATTCAGCAAACTCAGATCTCGAAGATGGCTCTGTCTTACCATTCTCAATGGCTCTTGTCACCATCGAACATGGGAGTGGCGGCGGTGATGAACCCACCTCTTAATTACTTCGGCAGTCTTGACGGCAGAGTGTTGGTGGCGACCGAATCTGAGAAAAAAAAAAGATTTTACTGAAGAATATTTGGAGGGAGAAGAAGAGGAGGAAGAAGATGAAGAGGAGAAGAAGAAGAATTGCAAGGAGGCGAAGAGGAGAAGAGAATATTTGCTTGGTCTAAAGATGGTGGTGTTTTCGGTGGCGGCGAGAAGAAGAAGAAACATTGAGAGATAAGAAAAGATGAAGAAAGAGAGAAGACTTTGTCCGTTAGATTTACTTTTATCAACGGCTGAAAATAAAACAAAAGCATGATCCTTGTTTTTAAGTATTGACCAATGAGAAGCAAGTCCTCTATATTTTAAAAGTCAGCGCATTTATTATTTGTTTTTTGTTAGATTAATTTTGCAATTTACAGTAATATTTGATAAAAAAAAATCAAATCAAATCTAATCATTTTTATAAAGCTCAAATCTCAAATATCAAATCTACACTAATACATAATAAATTCATAAGCATGTATTTCACTTTATTTGTAGAAAGTTTTGGAATTTTGCAAAAAATTATTATCAATTCATGAACTATAAATATAGTATGTATTAGTGCATAAATTTATATGATAACTTTTAAGATTGTAAATTAAATATTTTTTAGCATGATATAGAGATTAAATGTAGTTTGTAGTTTAAATATGTGTAAAAACGTATTAATTAACATATAACCTAACATATTTAGGATTGTATATTATTGAATTCCAAAAAAACTAATATACAATCGTAAATATGTTAAGTTATATGTTAATTAATACGTTTTTACACATATTTAAACTACAAACTACATTGAATCTCTATATTATTGAATATTATTGAATTCCAAAAAAACTAACCGCGGTCTAAGGCATTGTGGTTAAGTGGTAGGAGTCGGGACTGGGACGCCAACACGTTTCAGGTTCGATGCCCCTGCTGCGCGAAATTAAAACACATGCATTGGACACCACACAGATATGGGCCCATGCTTTCGGCCCATTTGAATATCCGGAGGTGAGGGTCTATCTGTGAGCTGCACCACCCCCAGGAATTAGTGTGGATCCCTCCATAAGCCTGAAATTTACCATGAGTTACCAAAAAAAAAAACTAGCAAATTAGTGAAAATTTCAGGTGTTGTCCAAAATATAAAATTGATTTTGTCGCACGAGTAGTAGTAAAGTGGTCGCATATTGTAACTAGTTTGTGATACTATATTATTAGTCACAAACCTAGACCCCAAATTTTAAAATTTAAGAACCAAGGATTATTTGCATATGAGTTTACAAGCATTGTTATTCTAATTTCAAAGATCTATCTATTTGAATGGCAAACTAAGATAGGGTAAGAAAGTTTTTAAAGATTCAAAACTCTCACTAAGACATTTGTATAAAACACATGTGTATATACACACTTAACATATGTATGAAGCAAACAAACATAATTGTAAAATATTTGAAATTAGAATTTTTTTCTTTGTTGTGAAGATTAAGTGAATATAGTACTCCAAATCAATGTAGAAACGTATAACTTAACATGTTTGCAATTTTATATTATTGAATTCCAAAAAACTAATCGTGAGGCGTGGGTAAAAAGTAGCAAAATATTCGCAATTCAGATGTTGCAAACAGTTCAGGTATTGGTCGCACAACAGATGCTCTTTGCGACGCTAATGCTACTGTCCAAAATATAAAATGGATTTTGTCGTACATGTAGTAGCAAAGTAGTCGCATATTGTAACTAGTTTGGGACACTATATTATAGTCACAAATTCAGGTGTTAGTAGTCCTACAATTTTTGTTTTTGAACCATGCCACCCTACAAAATTTAAGACTCATTTGTCAAAGTTAGTCGCAATATTGTGATCATAGTAGCAAGTTGTAGCAAAGTGTAACTCTTTTGTAACCTATTTTATTAGTCACAAACCTATACCCTAAACCTTAACATTTAATTGAAAGAAATATTTCCATTAAGGTTAGCAATCATTCTTAATCTTCTAAAGAAAAACTTTCTGTTTAAAAAGGTAAACTAAGATGTGGTAAGTGATTTTTTTATAAAAAAAACCCATCTTTCTCCAACATTAGAAGTGTGTTTACATGTAACACTTAATAGATGTTTTGTTAGATACAATCATAAGTATAAAAATATTAGAATTTTAAAGTTTTTTTCTTTGTTTTAAAGATTCTATTTATATAGTAGTACAATTCTATTTATAAACATATAAATTAACATATTTACAATTGCATATTGTTTATTTTTTAAAAATAAATTGAATGATGTTGGTAAAGAGAAACAAATCAGTCACAAATTCAGGTGCTAGTCGTAAATTAGTCATATAATGGATGCTCTTTCTGACGTAAATGCCACCCTACAATTTAGTCACAAACTTATACCCTAAACCTTAACACTTAATAGAAAACAAATATTTCCATTTATTTTTCACGTTTTTACCAATTTTATTTATTGACTAATTTGCGACACATTTGTAACGACAATTTTAGGATTGCAAAATAGTCACAAATTTGTAACTACGTTTGTGACTACATTTTACGACAACAATAATAATAGCTAATGCGTCTTAATTTGTGATTCATTTGCGACCAAAACTACATAGTCACATAGAAGTCATAACATCGTCGCTAATCAGAGACTGTTTACTGACTAATATCGTTCGTCGTATATGTGTGACTATTTCGCCTTTACAAATGTGGTAGTCGTTGATCAGTCGGAAAATCGTCTCAATAGCGTCACTATTTTTGCGACTAAAAAAAGAGTCGCAAATAATAGTCACAAATCCGCTGTTTTCTTGTAGTGAACACAACGACCATCGGACAGGGGCGGGGGCTCACAGTCCGTAAGAGGTGTGAGGATTCGCTGATAGAGGCGGTCAGGGTGTTACAATATCTGTCACAGTAACGGTAAGAATTCCTAGGTTCGATCTGCCCACTATAAGGGTTCCAAACCACAAGCTTAGAGGTATTGTTGACTTTGGTGGTGCATAGCAATAAACCGTCGCGGTGAAAGACTTGACATATATCGACTCGATGATTTGCATCGTTTAGGGTAACTAGTTTACCGTGTGGCTTAATATATGATGTATCAACATTGTTGGAGAGATTGAAGCTTGTTAAATAAACCCTAAAATTTATAATTATGATCGCCATAAACTCATCCTTCTCAGTTGCTGATTTTGCTTGAGCAATAAGCTTCTTTGTAAAGCTCTCATCTTTCGATAAGGTGTTCCACTTTTTGCAAGTCAATCTCATTGATCTCAGAGATGCTAACGGAACCCTAGAGAGCATTTCCTCTGCCAAATCCCTTGGAAGATCGGACATCGCCACCGCCATCTCGAAATTAGGTCAAACCTTCGAGAACTATTTGGGCCTTTTCATATGATTTCCGAATACATGTCTAACAGCAATTACCAATTTAAGACATAGAAACCCACTGGGGCAATTGCTGGCTTCAAATTTAGTGAGCTTCTTAATGTGGGACAAATACATTTTAATACCAAAAAAATGGACTTCACCGAAAGCAAAAACACATTATAGTTTTTGATACCATATGGATTAGATTTTGTTTAGTAAAATTACAAGTTGAGAAAGATACAACACACGTTTGTTCAGCTCGATGGTATGCTTATGCAACACACGTTTCTGAAGAAGAACACCCTGTTGGATAATTCCTAACTTGAAAAAGGAAATTATCTCTTAAGGAGTAGCTTAAGAAGATAGGAAATAGAACTTAATAGGAAAAGGAAGTTTTCTATTTTGTACTTAGGAAAAGGAAAGAGTAGTTTCCATTCCTAATAGAATTAGGAGAAGCTAAGTTCTATATAAAGAGCTATGGAGGTTGTTCCATAGACTCAAGACAAGAGGTTTAGTTTTGAGAAGTTTCTAAATCTAATAAAGAAAAGCAGTTCTTTATATTCTTGTTTAGCTTAAACGCTTTGAATTGGTATCAGAGCTTCAAGGAGGAAGTCTCGGAACCTGATGGCGGAAGCGAACAATCCGCAGCCGCGAGCTAGGAAAGCAGGAACTCCATCGATCCAATGCCCTATGCTCACATCAACAAACTACACGGTTTGGTCGATGAGGATGAAAGTCATACTTCGAGTCAGTGAAGTATGGGAGACAATTGATCCGGGGTTAGCCGATCCGAAGAAGAACTATGCGGCGATAACTCTCCTCTTCCAAGCTATCCCGGAAACTCTTATTCTTCAAGTGGGAGAAAAAGAAACGTCGAAAGGAGTTTGGGAAGCCATCAAGTCTCGCCAACTAGGAGCAGATCGCGTGAGAGAAGCAAGATTACAAACCCTTATGTCAGAATTCGACAAACTAATCATGACAAGCACAGACTCAGTTGACGACTTCGCCGGAAGAATCTCAGGGTTAGCTTCAAAGGCAGCCGCACTCGGAGAAGTCATAGAGGAGTCAAAACTTGTGAAAAAGTTCCTAAAGGCACTCCCGCGAAATAAGTATATCCAAATCGTTGCTTCACTAGAGCAAGTCCTGGACCTAAACAACACAGGATTTGAAGACATAGTCGGAAGACTAAAAGCGTATGAAGATCGAGTTGGGGAGGTTTCGCAGGAAGAGGAACAGAGCAAACTAATGTGGGCGAACAACGATCAAGGTGGTCGTGGTGGCCATGGAGGTTCACGGGGAAGTGGCAAAGGCAGAGGAGGCGGTAGAGGCAGAGGACGAGGAAAATCCAACGGCCAAAACCGAGGAAAAGAAGCCACAGAGAACAACCAAAACCGGAAGAAAGACAAAGATAGGTCTCACATAGTATGCTGGAGATGTGACAAGACTGGTCACTACGTATCCGCATGTCCCGAAAGACCAAGGGAGCAGCAAGAATCAAACCTCAATGAAGCTAAGGAGGAAGACGCCCTCTACGTTCATGAGGTGGTGTTTCTGAATGAAGACAAGGTGTTTCCCGATAACTATGATATCAATAATGGCGATGCAAGTATCTGGTATCTAGATAACGGAGCAAGTAATCACATGACGGGAAACAAGAATTTCTTCTCAAGCCTTGATGAGAAGATCAAAGGGAAAGTGAAGTTTGGAGATGGGTCGTATGTAGATATTGTTGGAAAGGGATCCATTGTCTTTGTAGGCAAAACCGGAGAGAGAAGAATGCTTAAAGACATCTACTACATACCTGATCTCAAACATCACATAATAAGTTTAGGACAAGCAACGGAGAGTGGGTGCGAAGTATACATGAAAGGTGATGCTTTGTCACTAAGAGACCCTCACGGGAGATTGCTAGTACGAGTCATAAGGTCTCCGAATCGACTCTACAAGACACCAATGGAGATAGACTATCCAAAGAATCTTCATATCCAAGACGATCACACTACGCGGTTGTGGCATGCTCGGTTGGGGCATGTAAGCACTGGTGTCATGAACAATATGGCTAAGAAGAAGATGGTCGTAGGAATGCCGAGTATACTACACGAGAAAAGTGTATGCGAAGCATGTCTTGTCGGGAAACAAACGAGAAACTCGTTCCCGACCAAAACCTCTTACCGTGCGGCACAAGCGTTGGAGCTGATCCATGGAGACTTGTGCGGACCAATATCACCATCAACACCAGCGAATAGTCGATATGTATTCGTTCTGATCGATGATTTCTCGAGATTCATGTGGACGTTGTTACTAAAGGAGAAGAGTGAGGCATTCGATCGGTTCAAAAGGTTTAAAGAGCTTGTCGAAAAACAAGTTGGCATGAAGATAAAAACCTTGCGCACCGATAGAGGAGGAGAGTTTACCTCAGCTCAATTTAATCTATTCTGTGAAGAGAATGGAATCTCGAGACAACTAACAGCACCATACACACCTCAGCAGAATGGCGTGGTGGAAAGAAGAAATCGAACATTGATGGAGATGACAAGAAGTATGCTGAAGGCGATGGATGTTCCAAATTTCTTGTGGGGAGAAGCTGTACGACATTCAGCTTACATCATCAATAGAGTTCCTACCAAAGCATTGGAGGACAAGACTCCCTACGAAGAACTCATGTGCAAGAAGCCAAACGTCGAGCACTTGAGGGTTTTTGGCTGTGTTGCTCACACAAAAATCACTGGTCCACACCTTAAGAAGCTGGATGAGAGATCAAAGAGTGTGGTTAACCTTGGAACTGAACCAGGCTCTAAGGCTTATAGACTCTACGATCCGACAGCTAGAAGAGTGGTGGTCAGTAGAGACGTGGTTTTTGAGGAAAACAAAACATGGAATTGGACATCCACGACAACAGAAACCGATGGTAAACCCGGTATGTTTACACTTCCTCATTACGGTCCCTTAGAAGATGGAGGAGACGGGATTGTTCAGGACTACGAAAATCAGGAACAAGATCCCATTGACCAAGACGAGGAAGAAGCTGACGTAGACAATGGTGTGAACCACGGAGAAGAGCCACAGCAAGTGGTAACAAGATACGGTCGTGTTATACATAAGCCGAGGTATCTTAATGATTATGTACTTCTAGCTGATCTTGAAAGTGAGAGGCTATTGCTCACGGTAGATGGAGAACCAGAGAACTACTATGAGGCTGCGAGCTCAAAAGAATGGATCGAAGCGATGGAAAATGAGCTAGACTCCATCGTAAGAAACAAGACTTGGGAGCTCGTTGAGAAACCGGATGGGGTGGAAACAATAGGGCTAAAGTGGATATTCAAGATCAAGAGGAAGGCAGATGGCTCGGTGAACAAGTACAAAGCAAGACTTGTGGCTAAAGGGTATGTGCAAGAACAAGGAGTGGATTTCGAAGATGCGTTTGCACCAGTTGCAAGAATCGAAACCATAAGGTTACTCATAGCCTTTGCAGCAATAAGAGGTTGGGAGATTCATCACTTAGACGTCAAGACAGCTTTCTTGAATGGTGACTTAAACGAGGTGGTTTATGTAAAGCAACCCGAAGGCTTTGTCAAGAAGGGAGAAGAGAATCGAGTATATAGACTTTATAAAGCACTATACGGTCTACGCCAAGCTCCTAGAGCCTGGAATGTGAAACTCGATCACGTTCTAAAGGGGATGAACTTCGCGAGATGCCTAAAGGAAACCTCTGTTTATCTCAAGAGAAACAAAAGGGACTTCTTGATAGTTGCAATCTACGTCGATGATCTTTTCGTGACAGGATCTTCACGGGAAATCATTGACCAATTCAAGAAAGACATGTCAAGAGAATTCGAGATGTCTGACCTTGGGAAGCTAACGTATTATCTTGGCATTGAAGTGATTCAAGGAGACGATGGAATCAAAATCAAACAAGAAGGATACGCAAAAGGAATTCTCTTAGACACCAAGATGGATGCGTGTAACTTAACTCATGTGCCAATGGAGTCGAGCCTAAAGGTCTCTAAGGCAGAGGACGAACCGGAGATAAATGCAACGGAGTATAGAAGGACAATCGGCTGTCTAAGATACCTCCTTCATACAAGACCGGACTTGGCATTCGCAGTTGGAGTTCTAAGTCGTTACATGCAAAGTCCGAGAGAGTCTCATGGACAAGCCATCAAACACATACTAAGGTACGTACAAGGAACCAACAATATGGGTTTGTTTTTCAGGAAAGATGGGTCAAGGAAGATAATCGGATATAGTGATAGTAGTCACAATATCGATATCGATGATGGGAGGAGCACATCAGGTCACGTTTTCTACTTAGGCTCATCACCAATCACTTGGGCATCGCAAAAGCAACCCACCGTTGCATTGTCATCATGTGAAGCCGAGTTTATGGCAGCTACGGAAGCGGCGAAGCAAGCTATATGGCTTAAAGAATTGTTGAAAGAAATCCAGAGTATAGAAGAGAAGATCATACTAAGGATCGACAACAAGTCAGCCATTGCTCTAACCAAGAATCCGGTGTTTCACGGAAGGAGTAAACACATTCTCAAGAAGTATCACTTCATACGGGAATGCGTGGAGAACGAGCAGATCGAAGTGGAGCATGTTCCTGGCGTGGAACAGAAGGCCGACATCCTCACTAAGCCATTAGCAAGGATCAAGTTCAAGGAAATGAGAAACCTCATCGGAGTTGAAGCGATCGAGTCTCCCAAAGTTCAAGTTGGAACTAAGGGGGAAAATGTTGGATAATTCCTAACTTGAAAAAGGAAATTATCTCTTAAGGAGTAGCTTAAGAAGATAGGAAATAGAACTTAATAGGAAAAGGAAGTTTTCTATTTTGTACTTAGGAAAAGAAAAGAGTAGTTTCTATTCCTAATAGAATTAGGAGAAGCTAAGTTCTATATAAAGAGCTATGGAGGTTGTTCCATAGACTTAAGACAAGAGGTTTAGTTTTGAGAAGTTTCTAAATCTAATAAAGAAAAGCAGTTCTTTATATTCTTGTTTAGCTTAAACGCTTTGACACCCATAGGCCATAGTAGCAACTAGCAACTAGCTAAGTCAGTTTGATGAACTCTGGAGAAAGAAGAGTTAGTAGCGAAAAGAACAACGCTGAGAAGCTTTTTCTTTCTTCTTATAATGAATCTAAAGTAGTAATTTTTAAAAGTGCGAATATTTGGAAATATAACAACTGTGAAACTGAAAAGTGAAAATCATTAATTTTGGATGAGAGACTTTTGTCTAATAAAAACTAGATAAGTTTTGATGTTTATACGATATACACGAGAATCTCTGTTATGATTAAATAAGACAAACATCGTATGTTTGCACGACAATTATTTCAACACCGTCATTTTTTTGTGTGTAAGATAGACAAAATATTTAATGTCTTGTGTCTACATTTAAAGTATGAAAGTTTATCAAGAACGAGGAGAGAGTTTAATATTCATCCATGATAAGAAGACGATTTTTAATTCGATAACAAGGGAAATGGATCTTAGTTTCTTTACCAAAAATCTCTTTGCATGAAACTCATCACCTTGATCAGATGTTTGGAGCGTTGAAACATTTAGAAAGAAACTTCAAATAGTAGAAATAAGCTCATAATTGGATATAAGTCAGTTTGATGAACTCGAGAAGAGCTAGTAGCGAAAAAAAAAAACAATGAGAAGCTTTTCTTTCTTATATAATGACTTTAAAGTAGTGAGAAGATTTGGAAATATAACAACTGTGAAACTGAAAAGTATCGTCGGCTTCAAATTTAGTGGGCTTCTTAATGTGGGACAAATACATTTTCATATATATAACAAAAAAATGGACTTCATCAACAGCAAAAAATACTTTGTATAGTTTCGATTGTATGCATGTTTGGTAAACAAAACAAATATAATCTTCACTGTTTAATCGTAAAACAAAGAATATTAACCGTTAGATTGAAGTTTCTTTTTCAAAACAAAAAGGGTGACATCAGCACATCAATCATATGCGTTAGAAAACTAAATCAAAACATATGCAACCATTAGATTATTTTTTTTCCTATAAATACATTTTTATTTTCATTATAAAATTGTTCATCTTCACCTCGCACTATAAAATTATTAGTTTTAGTTTTTTTGAAGCCCTGTCATTATCTGAAACACATAATCAAAATACTATTTTAATCAATTATTTATTCAAAAACTAACAATCTATCATTTAAAGTTACTCTTTAGTATTTAAAGTTAGTTTTTAGTATTTAAACCAGTTTGACTGGTAACATATATTCTGATATGATATCCCCTATATATTAATTGAGAAACATCTATCTATCTATCTATCTATATACTAAATGAAAGAAAAAGTATGGGGCTCCTAAAACCATCCACATCAGCAAAAAAAAAACTCTATAATTATGCCACATCATCACATTTCTAATAAAAATAATTATTTAATATATTTATAACATGCTTAAAATCATATACTATTTATTAACCTTTAAAAAATAAAAAATCCTTACAATAATAATAATACTTGAATATTGATTAAATTGTATGCACTGCAATAACAAAACATATACATAATTCAACATTTAATTTATGAAAATATTTTTTTTCTTTCTATTTCTTACCAAAAATATATCATACTGATTATTTTTTTAAAAACTATATTTCTTCTCTTATTTTTGTTTAAATTTCGGTTTGTAAAAAATTAAATCATCACAACATCCATATAGTAAAAAATATATAGATTTTTTTATACATGTGTTATAATTCGAATTTTTTAAAATGAATATAAATTACTCAAATGATTAGTATATATGAGTATGTTTTAAAAAGTCTCACATTGGAAATGAGGATGTGTAGATGGTTCAAAAATCATTATAAAAGAACATAAATGATAAAAAAAAAACTGTAAAAGCAAGAAGCTTGATTTAATAGTAATCGATATTTATAAATACTTTTTGGTTTAATATGGTTTGTCAATAGAACCATATAAATTAACCAAATAATATAAATATTTAAACTTGATAACAAGTTAAAAATATTATATCAAAAAGTTGAAATATTAAAATAGTTTAATATGTTAAAAACAAATAATATTATAAATATTTTATTTCTTTATGAAGAAAACATCATTTAATTTATGAAGATATTGTCTTTCTTTCTATTTTTTTACCAAAATTATATCATACTAATTATTTTCTTAAACACTATATTTCTTCTCATATTTTTGTTTAAACTTAGTTTTGTAAGAAAAAAAAATCATCATAACATCCATATAGTAAAAAATATATAGATTTTTATATACAAGTGTTATAATTTGAATTTTTTTTAAATGAATATAAATTACTCAAATGATTAATAATACGAGTATGTTTTAAAATGTCTCACATTGCAAATGAGGATATGTAGATGGTTGAAAAATTATTATAAAAAGAACATAAATGATAAAAAAAATGGAAAAGCAAGAAGATTGATTTAATAGCCATCCATATTTATAAATACTTTTTGGTTTATTATGGTTTGTTAATAGAACCATATAAATTAACTTATTAATATAAATATTTACACTCTACAAAAAGTTAAAATATTATATTAAAAAGTCAAAATATTAAAAATAGTTTAATATGTTAAAAACAAATAATATTATACATATTTTCTTTCTTTATGAAGAAAACATCATTTAATTTATGAAGATATTGTCTTTCTTTCTATTTCTTACAAAAATATATATCATACTAATTATTATTGTAAACACTATATTTCTTCTCTTATTTTTGTTTAAACATACTTTTGTAAAAAAACTTATTTTTGTTTAAACTTAGTTTTGTAAAAAAAATAATTCATCACAACATCCATATAGTAAAAAATATTATATTTTTTATACATGTGTTATAATTCGAATTTTTATCATTTATATAAATTACTCAAATGAATAGTAAATATGAGTATGTTTTAAAAAGTCACACATTGAAAATGAGAATGTGTAGATAGTTCAAAAATCATTATAAAAAAGCATAAATGATTAAAACAACTGTAAAAGTAAGAAGCTTAATTTAATAGATATCCATACATATTATATATATATATATATATATATATAACTCATTAAGTAATTTTTATTTTAAACAATTTCAAAATCATCTATAATAAAATTCTTTATTGATTTCTTATCTTGTGCAGGGCGCAGATTATCACCTAGTTCAATGATAATCGGTCAAAGTAATTCTTTATTGATTTTTTTCTTAATCTGATTATTCTTTTTTCCGTTAACTCTTCTCAGATCCAAAATAAAGCCTGGAGATAACAAAAGAAAAGTCCGAGAAGCAAACTTGGAGTTGGAGAGTCCTTCCCTTAGAGCTTCTCATCTCAGTAATGGCTGATCTTGAAATCGAAGATAACGTACGCGCTTCATTTGTATGCAAATCATGGTACGAGGCAGCAGTTTCGGTTAGAATCATAGACCAGCCTCCTTGGCTCATGTACTTCCCTAAATCAGGAAACTCTTATGAGTTTTACAACCCATCAAACTTACATACAATAAAGCTGCCTAAACCATTAGCGGGGTACGAAGTCCGTTACTCTAAAGATGGATGGCTTCTTATGAGCAAGAGCAACAACACGTGACCTTGGTCAACAGACTTCGTCTACTTCGTCTTGTTCAATCCATTTACTATGGATCGTGTGTTCTTGCCTCATCTTAGGGTGTGGTGTGCTTACCAATTACTTGGTTTCTCATGTGCTCCTACATCAAGCAACTGTGTGGTTTTCACAACCCATGACAGAGTTGATGATCCGAGCCACATGACCATCCGGACCTGGAGTGCGGGTGAAAACAAGTGGACTTTGATGCAGGTCGAGTCTGGGTTTCTTGATCTTAAACATAACTATGTCGTCTTCTCGAACGGTATGTTTTACTGTCTCAGCTTAAGAAACCGCCTTGCGGTTTTCAATCCATCTTTAAGGATATGGAATGTCCTCGATGTGCCACCACCTAGATGCTCTGATATCACCAACGACGATACTAAGAGTTGGTATGAAGGAAAGTTCATGGTGGGTTATAAAGGAGATATATTTGTCATATTTGTCATATGTACATTGGGAATTCAAAAGGCTTTGGTGTTTAAACTCGATCTTACGCGAGGTGTTTTGGAGAAGAAGGAAAATCTTGGTAGCTTAACGATCTTTGTGAGTATTAATTCATGTGAATCGAGGACTTATGTCCAAGATGGGATGTCAAGGAATAGTATCTACTTCCCTAAGTTATGTTACAATGAGACTAGTTGTAGTGTGACATTTCGTTTGATGAAGGAAGATACAATCCGCATGAGCACAATATTAAATGGGGAAAGCAAAGATCTTCTAAGAACATTTAGATCGAGGCTCCTAAGAACTTTGAGATAGTTTAAATGCAGTTCTCATGAGCGTGGTTGGAGTTAAAGAGGTTAAGTTAAACATTTAGAGTTCTCTGTAGTTCATTGTAACTAAACTTGTGTGTTCCTTATTATCTGTGTGTTTAGTGTTTGGCTTAATTGGGTCATTGTGATGCATACGTTTCATTTTTTAAGCATTTCTTGAAAAGTAAAAACACATAAGTTTTAATACATTTCTTAATTGGGTCATTGTGAAGCGTCTTTAATACATAAGTTTTAATGTGTTGTAGAGACTAGAGACGCTAATTATACTTAAGATTAGATGATAATGTGTGTTTTAATAATTGTCCAAGTAGTGGATTGTGGCAGGTAGTGGTAGCATATGAGTTACGAGTCTCATGACACTAGAGACAATGGTGGGTTAGTGAGAGTTGAGATCTCACCGTATCGTAAGGACACTAATGCAAAAAGTAGACAAAAATGTTAAAACAATGTGGTTTATTCCCACTCAAATAATATGTATTTTTGGGCTTTTAATTAGGATCTACTGACGGGAAAAAAAAAATGGATCTACTATACAGTATATAACTCAATATATATTGGAACATTGGAGGAAACTTAGACATTGTAATTTTTTCTACATTACTAATGCAATTCAATAACCGGGGGATTTTGGTTGAAGCACTAATCGCTACTAGAGGTGGGCATTTTATTCGGATCCGAAAACCTGATCCGGTACCGTTCTGAAATCGATATTACTTTGGTTATTTTTAAATTTTTATCTTTAGATTTTTGGTTATTTTTAAATATTTTTGGTTACTTTTGATTATTTTTAGTTACTTTTCGAAAAAGTACTCGAACCTGAACCGAACCCGAAAAAAAGTTGATGTAAATAATAAAATCCGAATCGATTCAAACCCCGTTAGAACCGAATCGAATCCGCTTCAAAATTCAATAATATCCGATGAGTACCAAAAAGTATAGTTTCAAAATATCTGAAACATGAAATATCCAACCCGAACCAATTTGGTAATCCGAACGTCTATCCCTAATCCCTCCCTAATCCCTAGAATGGCTATGATCAAAATTACAGAAAAAAAATTCAAATTGTGGTATCATATGTAAATTTTAAACCGTTTTAAGTATTATTATTGTTGACAAAAAAAAATGAAATTAAGTATTAGTAATCCAACCACGGTACCATTATGAATTGGTTATATCAAATCACAAACAAAACCATGAAATGTTTTTGATAATTACCAAATATGAGAAGCAATGAAAGTAAACATTTGAAAAAAATATATAGAAATTTAAATAAAAATGCAAAGAAAAATATCAAGTTTTAGAATAGAAAGTCGTCCCAAAATGTACGACCAATATATGTTTGGTAATAAAACACTGTCACTTTATAATTTGTCTGTCTCCATCCTTTTGAAATGCAACTGCAAGAAGAAGACGAAGAAGAAGAAAATATAAGCGAAATCGTGAGTTTTCTTTTGGTCATCTCTTTTGTATTTTTTCTCATTCATTTTACCAAATAATCACATCACAAGCCTTCGATCGAATCTCACTAATGCTAACTTGTGATTTTTTGGAAGAGTTGGCGCAAGTTAGCATCGACTTTTGTTGACGAAGACCAGATCGAGAGACTCTCAAAGACGAAGACTTGATGATCGATTCGACGAAAACGTAACTGGGTTTTGATTTCTCTAGCTTCTTTCGTTGGATCACTCGCTGGATTAAGGAATCAAAGTGAGAGAATCCGATTGAGAAATCTCCAAGTTCGTGAGTTCAAAGGTAGTTCCTTTATTGGGTTGTATGTGGAAAAAAAAAATCCAGTTTTTGTATATTGAATTGCGTTTTCTGAGCATCGTTAGCAAATTTTTTTTAGCAATCTGATGTGTGTAGAGCTAATTTTGACTTGGTAGTCTCAAAAGGTTGACTTGCTACGATTTTGGGTGATTTTATATCGTTTTTTTGTGAGAAATCTAAATATAGTATGTTGATTTGTGTTCTCTGAGCATCCTTGGCCAGTTTCTAACTATCTAATAATTGTGCTGTTACTCTCTGATCAGAGTTACATAAGTATGCTGAATCTTCTTATCTTTGGTCGGAACTGTTTCTCTAGAGTCTTATCAATTGCTTAGTAGTTCTAAGGAATGTAGCAGATGTCTATGTATCTGTCTTGGTTTATCCTTTTTGATCTGTAACTTTGAAACTGATACTTACTGTTATCTTTGATGAAGGATTCTGCCATTTTGGCACACTAAATTTCATGAAAACAGAGTTCTTAATCAGACGGCCTCCTATTTATTGAAGAGAGAAGTCACCAGGTTAACTCCCAACACTGCTCTCTATTTGTTTGTTTTTTCTGCTTGATCTAGAAGTTTAGCAATTGTATATACATTCAGGAAACATTGTTTACTTTTTTTTTTTTCATTTTTCAATATTTTATAAGTGTTTTAGATTGATGTGCCACTTAAATTTGAGCTGCTTGCCCTTTCAATGGAACTGAAGTAGACAAATTAGTCTTTCCCACTTAAATTTTCCCAGAGGCTTATGATATTGGTAAAATAAACAGAAATTGTTTTTGCTCTTTTAGCTAAATTATGAATGATGGATCTAGTTTGTCACTTATTTACCTGTGGATCTCTAAAAATTGTGGTGACTATAACTGAAGTCCAATTGATTTATATTATCTCTGGTAGGTCCTCATTGGCAATGAAATCCTACGAGCACGATGGAGTGGACTTGGAAGATGGGAAGACACGAAAAGCCGGAGATGATAAGCTAACTCTGAGGAAGATACCTAACCAGGCTTTGTTATCCGGTTTAGCTTATTGCGTTTCATCATGCAGCATGATACTGGTGAACAAGTTTGTTCTTTCCAGCTACAACTTCAATGCTGGGATTTTCTTAATGTTATACCAGGTACGTTCCTGTAGCAGAACAAATTTTTATTTTTTCTTTCCCTATGCTTATGGATTTTTGAATTATGCATCTGTAAATTTATCTGTGGTTGCTAGTTTTCATATTCTTAACTCGTCTGTGATGGTGCAGAATTTGGTCTCAGTGATCATTGTGGTGATTTTGAGCTTAATGGGTCTTATAACAACGGAACCACTGACCTGGAGATTGATAAAGGTCTGGTTCCCCGTGAACGTGATATTTGTTGGCATGCTTATCACAAGCATGTTTAGGTAGGAATGCGTTTTAACGCCTTTATTTGCTATCCTTTCTAAAACTTTATCTTCATGTGGTATATGTGAAAGACTCTTTCTGTTTACAATTTCTTAGTCCATACTTTCACCCCATCAACAACTTGAGAAAGTTTAGAATTGTTGGCCAAAACAAGACTACTGAAAGATTACTAAATTATTGAAGCTGTTGGGACTACTAATGCTAACTATATGAATATTTACAGCAAAATGAGGATTGCATAACCTGTAGAGTTTGTAGATAGCTTTACCATATTGTATCTTATAGGCCATCATTTTAAGTGCGGATTTAAATTGATTGTCTCTTTCAATTGCAATTTTTTCTTTGGCAGTCTGAAATACATCAACGTAGCAATGGTCACTGTCCTGAAGAATGTCACTAATGTAATAACAGCAGTTGGTGAGATGTATCTATTCAGCAAGCATCATGACAACAGAGTGTGGCTTGCTCTCATCTTAATGGTACGTTTGTCCTCTTTAAAAGTGTTCCAAAATGAATCTGTAAATTATCTTGCGAGAAGAAAGTAGAAAGCATATCTTTTTATAAACGACCTCATTGATATGGCAAAGCCTTCTCTTTGCACGTACAGTCTGCGAGTGGGAGTCAATCATGTTTTCTTGATGGCCACTCATTATTATTATCTAATATATTGTTTAATGATAGATTCTTCCTCTCCTCAATGCAGATCGTTTCTGCAGTATCTGGAGGGATAACAGATCTATCTTTCAATGCCGTTGGCTATGCTTGGCAAATTGCTAATTGCTTCTTAACTGCATCATACTCTGTGAGTAAAGTTTTGATCTTTTGCGCTTTTACCACAATATCTACTTGAGTCATTTGAAACCATAAACACAAAATATGAAAAAAGCAGAGCACATTTAATCATGTTTTCACGTGAAGCAGTACATGCTTTTTGTCTAAGACTGAGTCTTGAACCTGAATGGTTCTTCTCTATAACCGTTACTACGTTCCTTTCGTGATTCTCATTTTTGAAGACAAATGCAATAAAATCGTCCACTCCTGTTAGCTAGACTATTCCTCTTGACATTTATGTGTACGGCTTATTCTTCGATTAGCTAATGTGTACAGGCCAAATTGCTTATTATTTTGTTATTTTGCAGCTGACATTGAGAAGAACCATGGATACGGCCAAGCAAGTTACTCAATCTGGAAACTTGAACGAGTTCTCCATGGTCTTACTTAATAACACGCTTTCATTACCGCTTGGCCTCATTCTTTCTTTCGCTTTCAACGAGGTGGATTATCTGTATAACACGTGAGTTTACTTCATGTCCCTCTTATCCTGTCAAATAGGAAAATGGTTTGTGTTATCTTGAAAAACCAAAGTGGTTGGCGTATTTTTTATGTTTTGTGCAGTCCGCTTCTTCGATTGCCTGGTTTCTGGATGGTCATGACACTCAGTGGACTTCTAGGTCTTGCCATTAGCTTCACTTCAATGTGGTTTCTTCACCAAACCGGAGCTACAACATACAGGTATAACAGCTTAGAGAGTAAAATGAAGTTTCAAAATCTGTACTTGCTTCTTCTGTGGTGGTTTATCATTGTTACTAAGAGACATCTTATGTTTTATGCAATTTCACAGCTTGGTGGGATCGCTAAACAAGATACCTCTGTCTATCGCGGGGATCGTTCTTTTCAATGTACCTACGAGTTTGCAGAACTCGGCAAGCATACTCTTTGGTAAGCATTTCTCTCTGTTCCATTGCCCTTGTACACATGTCTTGTCGTCCCTGATCATTAGCCTGAGTGATGCTTGTTTTGGTCTGCAGGTCTTGTGGCTGGAGTTGTTTTTGCCAGAGCCAAAATGAGAGAGAAGTCCTAGAAACACATTTCACTACATGACAATTATACTGAAAATCGTTAACTATTAAAGCATTTGCCACACTTTATGACTAGTGATAAGATTTGTAGTAAGGTATTGATGATCGTATTTGATTCTTGAGTAGTATAGGAGGTGCTGGTTTAGTCGAAGTAGAATATCAATATTGCAAGCCCAAAAAATTTGTGCCTCGCTGAACCTTTTAAATATTCATTTTGGAGCTTCTAGTCAAAGCAGATATCAAAGAAAGGAAAGTCAAACAAAATGTGTGTGAGATCACTTCATGGGTATTTTAAAGATGGCTTTGATTTATCTTGCCGGAATTTTCGAAAACATTTCTACAATTGATAATCCCCTATATATTATTTGAGAAGCATTTTTATAGAGTACTCTTATTTTTTAAAATATTTACAGTTGTGCCATTTTGCTGATGTGTCACCACCACATTCATTCTCACCAACATTCTAAAAAAAGACTTATTTCAATAAACTAATTACCTTATATGCTATTATCCATTTTTAATTTTTAATTTTTAATATAACCAAGAAATTTATAATTCATTTTCTGTTATGATTCATTTCCAAAAAAAATTCATAACCAATAATTGTATACAAAATAATTAAACAAAATCAAAATTTACAAATAATTTATGATATACATAAACATATAATTTTTAATTTTTAATATAACCAAAAAGATTATAATTCATTTTCTGTTATGATTCATTTCCTAAAATTTTATACAAAATAATTAAACGAAATCGAAATTTACTATGATCTAATATTATACACATTCAATTACTATTTTGCTTAATTTTGTTTTCTCTTATCAGAAAATATTTTTTTTAAACATACTATATTGTCAACATAACAGCTTATTATATATATATAAAAAAAGACTGGATTAAAATATTTTACTATAGTTTAATTTTTAAATTATACAAAACTAAATAAATAATAAATTACCTGCGCAGGTTATCACCTAGTGTACAATATTACATTTTCGACTCAAAAATGATAATGTTACATACATTGGACCTGATTGGTTACTGTTTTAGCTTTAGTTTGGTTGGTTACTGCTTTAGCTTTAGTTTTTTTGCTGTATAATTTAAAGCTGTACGAGCACCTCTAATGGGGGTTCTGAGTTCTTAGAGAAAAAACTAAGAAAATAATTCAAAACTAAATAAAATGTTAAGAACCGGTTTTTAAAAGAGAGTTTTTAGAATTGTTAAGAACCTCATACGTGTCAGTTTGTGATTGGTCGGTTCATTTTAACAAAAAAAAAATTAAAACTTCATAAAACTTCACAAAAATTAAAATTTCACAAAACTTCACAAAAACTAAAACTTCACAAAACTTCACAAAATTTATAAAATGCAATAATTTTTAAGTTTTATAAAATATAAAATGTTTAATAATTTAAACAAAATAAATTCTACTTAAAATATTATAATTTTCAAAATAATATTTTTATTTTATTTTTTAGAACCTCAAGTGGGGTTCTACCATTGGAGCCATACAATTTTAATTCCTTTTAAAGAGGTTCTTAACTTAAATATTTTCAAAATTTATAATTAAAATAATGTTAAGAACCCATGAGAGGTTCTTAGCATTGGAGATGGTCTAAGTTTTTTTTGTTGTAGCTGTAAATTTTAATGCTATAGGATTTTTATTTTTTCAAAGACAAACTATTAGTCCTTTAGATATTTTGCTTTGTACAGCAAACAAAATAAAAAAGGAAAGAAAGATCTGTAGCTTTAAAAAATCTGTGTAAATTATGATTGGAAAAAATTAGTGCTTTAAAAAAATTATAGCTGTGTAAAGATTCTACAGCATTTACCAATGTCCCTTTTATATTACTCTAGTTTTTCTCTTAGTCAATATGATGTGAATTTTCTAACATATTTTACTAGTTAAAGAAACAAAACAAATGTATTGTTTGATGTATATTATGATTTGTAATTGACGATTCTACTTGTCTCAGTTTTTAATTGGATTTAGCATAGTATTTTTCTTAAAGTTGTAGCATACTTTAAAGTTTAACATAGTTATTCCTTATGTCAAAGAGAGACTAATTGTCATACTTTCTAAGTTTTTTCATTTATTTTTGACATAGTATTTGCTTTAGCATACTTTAAAGTTTAAGAAATATATATATCATAAAAGAGATGAAGTCAACAACCAACATAGATTAACGTTTAAAGACTAATTGATCTTCCGGATTGTACCGTAGCATTGAGTATTCAGCTAAGACAATTTTAATTTTGATTTAGTAAATTGTTTTTTTTTTGTTCTAACCAAATGAATTTTCATCCGAATCAAAAGGATGGTGGATAAAAAGAAAATGGACGAGGAGGAAGAGTTCTTATCCAACCGTCTTTGTCTAAAAATTTCTTAGGGTTTGTAAAGTAAGAAACATCTTGAGTCGACAGATTCTTCACCCACGGCACTCTTCTTTCCTTCTTTGCCCCTGGCCCGTTGCAACTTACTTCCACATACGTGAATTTATCTCTGATTTTTAAATTCACAAAATATGGTCAACATACAAATATATTAGTGTTTGTAATAATTTGAAGAGAAAATGTAGCCTACTAGTTTGTGTTACTATCGAAACTATGTCACAGCACGGATTTAAATCCACATATTGCATGCAGTGCCCAAAATAACACATAAAAAACATCAAATTGCTATAAAAAAAATTGCAAAAAAAAAAGAAAATAAAAATGGGTCCTAAAAAATCTAAAAAAAATCAGAGGTTTTATTCAAATGTTTTTTAATGTATGTGATCAATACCGAGCTTAATTGCATGTTATTCAAAAGAAAAAGAAAAAACAAGTATGAGTTTTTTTTTATGTATAGTAAAAGAGAGGAGGTGTATACTTACTCTTGTCTTGGAAAGTTCCAAGGATCCCAGCCTTGAGGAACAATAACATCTGCCATGTTAGTATTGCAAAAGAGAACTCTCGAGTAGGCTCGGTAAGCTCTTCCAAGGAATGTTTTGCCAACCCCAATAATAGAGCATCCATTGAACACAAACCCACTTGGGTCCTGCTCGGCTTCTCTCCCTTGCGCGGTTATGAATCCTGCTATCAATTGTCCTCCGTTCACCTGTTCTTGATCCTTTGTTGCTGTTATCACTCCCAAAATTTCTATCACGCAACTCTGCAAACACACACTCACGTAATTTAGTGTTTACTTTTAGTAAATTTACCCTTTGTTTAGATGTGGCAAGTAGTGAATTCATAGGTATTTCCTTTTACCTTTTAAAACAAATTTCAATATGTATATGTATATGAATTGAGTTTTTTTTTAAGAATTTCTACTCAGTGACAACATTTGAATGGTAATTAAGAAAATAGCAATGTAGGCAAGCAAAATATTTGTTGGTTATATTTTGGACGAGTTTGGATGATTTATATATAATTTTTTAATATAACTTTTATGTAAACTTCTAATAACTTTTAAATGGAAGTTACAATTTAAGATTTTGAATTTTGAATTTAGTTTTGTTAGAACATCTAGGATAAACTGTCCACATAAAAAACAAAGAAAAAATTATTCGTCTTTTAATAGTTAAATGAAAAGTAAAACTATACTGAAATTTGTTTTCTTTATTCAATTGTTATTTACCTAATTTCTCTCGAAATTTTTGTCATTTACCTAATTAACTTTTTTTTCTATTTAAAATTCTAAGTAGTTTGAGATATCCCACTTATACGTTACTTTATTCTCTTTACTTAACAGACTTTATTCATTAACACACCTAATTTTACTGCACATACTGGTTCATGTAGAGCTAACATTTTTTTCACATCTTGGAGAGGCTCAACTATACACGCATGTTTATATATAAAGATGCAAAGATGACAAACATCCAAATTGTGCTAAGGACCAATCATGATTTCACGTACGTTTAGTGATATATGAGAGAATTTGAGAGAAAAAAATGAGATTAATTACCTGGTATATAGATTGTCCTCTTCCCCAGATGAAATCAATGGCTCCTTTGATGTAACATTTTTCGAAGTAGTGGCGGCCGATTAAGTCACCGATCGTGTCCTGGACACTGTAAAATCCGCAACCGAAGAATGCTGCCTTGTCAGCTGTTAATACAACCGCCGGAGCTATTTTTATCTCACTGATCGGTGTCATAGGCTTCTCTTGATTATAAGTATTCTGCATCAAATTGTTCAATATTTTAGTCACAAAAGTATTCAAAACCGAAAATCGAAAAAATAACCTCATCACAAAAGAAAGAATATGTTTCAACATGATAAAACAAAATTTCAAATTTTAACTATATGATATCAACGGAAACATTATTCGATCCAAAAGATTTGTTTGTGTATATTTTATTAGAAAATCTTAGTAGAAAAAAAAAACAAAACCTCAGAAAATAAAAAGAAACATGTCATTAATTAGTACATTAAGATTCAATAGAAGTTAATTAAAAAATTATACTTACTAGATGCACATTATCTTCTAACCTTAAATGTTATATTGATAGCGACGAATAATTCAGCTAACACTCTGAAAGTAGCACTCGTAATGGCTTCTCCACCATCGTTATACTGAATTATCGTTTCTGATGCGTTATTTCCCTCCATTTGTATCTTTGGCTTATCAATCGGAATTAATATCTTTTCGCTGCATCAACAAACACACACATAACTATGTAATTAAACATATAGTGAGAGAATGAAGTACTTTTATAACTTTATAAGATCGAGTACTTACTTGTAGATTCCTTGCCTAATAGAAATTTTGATCCAATGGTCGTTGCCGGAGGGAACCGAGTTGATAGCCGATTGTATGGTTTTGAAGTTACCATTACCAGATTGATCTACGACAATAGTTTTTTTGATATCTTGAAGTCTATTATTATTATTACCTTGGAACACATGAGAAACGATGTGTGACGATGTAACCGTCACATATAGAAATGAGAGAGCAAAAAGACGTACTAGAAAATCCATTGCTAAACAAAAGTTTTCAAAGATCACATGTTTGTGTTTAGAGGGTTGATTTAATAATCTATTATATTTAAAGAATTGTCTTCTCTCATTGGTCTTACAATGGCTTTAATTTATTGTAATTATATACACTTCAAATACCTCCACGTTTTACTTCCTTCAAGCATATCCTTTAGTTTGCAAGTTTGGTTCAAAATCTTTTTTTCATTAATACAATGATTTTAACCAAAAGAGACATTCATATTAATAGTCAAAAAATAAATAATAGGGAGAATATAAGTGACTACATTTCTTAAAGTTTTGGATGCACTCTAGTTTAAGAAATTAAATGTCAAAAGATTTCGTCATTTAGTCATTGTATTTAGTGTCAGTTATTTCTTTCTTTTTGTCAACATTTAGTTTTCAATTATTTCTGATAATTATTTGACTTTTAATCAGCAATTAAAAACATTCAAATTTAGCATTCAATATTTATTTGTGTCAAACTTACTTTTAAGCACTTCTATTTACAAAAACAAAATCACCTCAAGATCCAACAAATTAAAGCTTCAAACCGAATATGTGTGATATATATATAGTTTTAGCGCGGCAAACTAAAATGCAAAAAGAAAACCTAAATATCTTATAAATGCAATAATCCAAAGCTCTTATGAATACAATAATTCACGATATAAAGTTTGTGTTTATTCTTCAATAATTTGTTCTGGGCTTTCGAATTTGATTCAATGAGAGTTCAATATGTCATTTATTTGCATCTATGAAAGAAATTTCTAATATAACAATGACACCATTCTACAAAGTAGACAAAATAATAGTGTATTTAACTCAGCTAGGTTTTAGATCTTGGGACATTCTACATATTAAACCAATCAAACAATTCAGCTAAACTATTGTATTTCTCAAACAATTCAGCCATAAATTCCACTTATTCAGCCATTATCTTGTAGCTGCTAATACAACCTCCAGAACTATTTTTATCTCACCGATCGATGTCATAGGCTTCTCCTGATTATAAGTATTTTGCATCAAATTGTTCAACATTTTAGTCACAAAAGTATTTAAAACCGAAAATCCAAAAATAACCTCGTCACAAAGAAAGAATATGTTTCAACATGATAAAAAAAAATTTCAAAGTGTAACTATGTGATATCAACGGAAACATTATTCAATCCTAAAGATCTGTTTGTGTATATTTGTTAGAGAATCTTGGTAAAAAAAAAAACTAACAAAATAAAAGAAGAAACATGTCATTAATTAGTGACATTAAGATTCAATAGAAGTTAATTAAAAGATTATACTTACTAGATGCACATTATCTAAATTTAAATGTTATATTGATAGCGACGAAGTATTCAGCTAACAATCTGAATGTAGCACTCGTAATGGCTTCTCCACCATCGTTATATTAAATTATAGTTTCTGATGCTTTATTTCCTTCCAATTGTATCTTTCGCTTATCAATCGGAATTAATACCTTTTCGCTACATAAACAAACACACATAATAGCTATTTTAAACATATTGTGAAAGAATGAAGTACTTTTATAACTTTATAGATTACTTACTTGTAGATTCCTTCCCTAATATAAATTTTGATCCAATAGCCGGAATTAACTGAGTCGATATAGCCGATTGTATGGTTTTGAAGTTACCATTACCAGATGGATCTATGACAATAGTTTTGTTGATATCTTGCAGTCTATTATTATTATTATTATTATTATTATTATTATTATTATTATTATTATTACCTTGAAACACATGAGAAACGATGTGTGACGATGTAACCGTCACATAGAAAATTGAGAGAGCAAAAAGACGTACTAGAAAATCCATTGCTAAAACAAAAGTTTTTCGAAGATCACATGTTTATGTTTAGAGGGCTGATTTAACAGTATATTTAAAGAATTGTCCTCTTATTGGTCTTACAATGGCTTTAATTTATTTTAAACATCTTCACTTTAAATAATTCCACGTTTTACTTCCTTCAACCATATCCTTTAGTTTGCAAGTTTGGTTCAAAAAGACTTTTCCATTAATACAATGATTTTAACAAAAAGAGACGTTCATACTAATACTGTCAAACGCATACTAATAAATTTAGGGAGAATTGACTATAGTTCTTAAAGTTTTTGATGCACTCTAGTTTAAGAAATTAATGTCAGAAGATTTCCTCGTTAGTCATTGTATTTAGTGTCAACTAGATCTTTCTTTTTGTCAACATTTAATTTTAATTATTTCTTATAATTATTTAACTTTAAACCAGTAATTAAAAACATTCAAATTTAGCATTCAATATTGATTTATGTCAATTTTAATTTTAACCATAACTATTGAAAAAATTACCTCAATAACAAATTTAGTTAAGCTTCAAACCGAATACGTGTGATATATATAGTTCTAGCGGCTAACTAAAATGCAAAAAGAAAACCTAATTATCTTATAAATGCAATAATACAAAGCCCTTATGAATACAATAATTCGCGATATAAAGCTTGTGTTTATTCTTCAATAATTTGTTCTGGTCTTTCGAATTTGATTCAACGAGAGTTCAATATGTCATTTATTTGCATAATTGCATCTATAAAAGA
The DNA here is from genome assembly GCA_020283515.1 of Alliaria petiolata. Classification (NCBI taxonomy): domain Eukaryota; kingdom Viridiplantae; phylum Streptophyta; class Magnoliopsida; order Brassicales; family Brassicaceae; genus Alliaria; species Alliaria petiolata. The sequence continues at coordinate 56,729,245 of JAHZTW010000002.1, forward strand.
AATTTCTAATATAACAATGACACCATATACAAAGTAAACAAAATAATAGTGTATTTAACTCCGCTATGTTTTAGATCTTGGGACATTCTACATATTAAACCAATCAAACAATTCAGCTAAACTATTGTATTTCTCAAACAAATCAGCCATAAATTCCACTTATTCAGCCATTATCTTGTAGCTGCTAATACAACCTCCAGAGCTATTTTTATCTCACTGATCGATGTCATAGGCTTTTCCTGATTATAAGTATTCTGTATCAAATTGTTCAACATTTTAGTCACAAAAATATTTAAAACCGAAAATCTAAAAATAACCTCGTCACAAAGAAAGAATATGTTTCAACATGATAAAACAAAATTTCAAAGTGTAACTATGTGATATCAACGGAAGCATTATTCAATCCTAAAGATCTGCTTGTGTATATTTGTTAGAGAATCTTGGTAAAAAAAAAACCTAACAAAATAAAAGAAGAAACATGTCATTAATTAGTGACATTAAGATTCAATAGAAGTTAATTAAAAGATTATACTTACTAGATGCACATTATCTAACGACAAGTATTCAGAAAACAATCTGAATGTAGCACTCGTAATGGCTTCTCCACCATCTTTATACTGAATTATCTTTTCTGATGATTTATTTCCTTCCAATTGTATCTTTCGCTTATCAATCGAAATTAATACATTTTCTCTGCATCAAAAACTCACATATTAACTATGTAAAACATGTAGTGAGAGAAAGAAGTACTTTTTAACTTTATAAGAGTACTTACTTGTAGATTCATTCCCTAATATAAATTTTGATGCAATGGTCCGAAGGAAACTGAGTCGATAGCTGATTGTATGGTTTTGAAGTTACCATTACCAGATTAATCTACGACAACAGTTTTGTTGATATCTTGCAGTCTATTATTATTATTATTATTATTATTATTATTATTATTATTATTATTATTACCTTGGAACACATGAAAAACGATGTGTGACAACGTAACCGTCACATAGAAAATTGAGAGAGCAAAAAGACGTACTAGAAAATCAATTGGTAAAACAAAAGATTTTCGAAGATTACATGTTTATGTTTAGAGGGCTGATTTAACAGTATATTTAAAGAATTGTTCTTCTCATTGGTCTTACAATGGCTTTAATTTCTTGTAAACATATTCACTTTAAATATCTCTACGTTTTACTTCCTTCAATCATATCCTTTAGTTTGCAAGTTTGGTTTAAAAGGTTTTTCCATTAATACAATGATTTTAACCAAAAGAGACTTTCATACTAATACTGTCAAAAGATTTTTAAAGTTTTTAAAGTTTTGGATGCACTCTAGTTTAAGAAACTAATGTCAGAAGATTTTGTCGTTTAGTCATTGTATTTAGTGTCAACTATTTCTTTCTTTTTGTCAACATTTGATTTCAATTATTTCTGATAATTATTTGACTTTAAATCAGTAATTAAAAACATTCAAATTTAGAATTCAATATGTATTTATGTCAATCTTACTTTTAACCACAACTATTGAAAAAAGTACCTCCAGAACAAATTTAATTAAGCTTCAAACCGAATACTTGTTAGAGTCGGGATTCATATCCCCTCTAAAAAAGCCTGATGATATTCGGATCGGCCCAATTAAAAACCCTACTGTTGGCAATCGCAACTTTAGGTCGGCAATGGAACCCTTTAATCCAATTTACTTACTTATCCGGAGAAAGTGTTAGGTCGACTCCCGATTTGCGAGGAAAGCACGAAGACGGCCATCTCTAGACAAACTGTGAAGACTCGTGGTCGGCCATCTCTCAGAAAACTCCTCCAAAAGGGAATTTCCCATCGAAGGCCGACTTGGAAGCATTCAGCGCCGACCGACCTGGCGGTATGGTGCGATCCATTCAGTCTCCACTCAGCCTCCACTCAGCCTCCACTCAGCCACCACTCGGCTTCCACTCACACCTTATTTAATATTTTAAAACCCATATATTTAATATGGACTCTTGGATCAAATCGATCCAGACCATCGATTTAAGAGTTGTGTTTAGTATAAATAGAAGGGGGGCTGAAACAGAGAGAGGTTCGAGATTTTTCTCCCTGGAGACCTTTGTAACCGACTTTATTCCGACGATCGGAACTCTAAATAAACTTTCAAGCTCCGGCTAGATTCATTCAAAATATCTCTTGAACAAACCCATTAACTCTATCTTCTTTAACAAGTCGATTTGAGTTATTACAATACTTGTGATATATATATAGTTCTATCGTAGCAAACTAAAATGCAAAATGAAAACCTAAAGATGTTATGAATGCAATAATCCAAAGCTCTTATGAATACAATAATTCAAGATAAAAAGTTTGTGTTTATTCTTCAATTATTTGTTCTGGTCTTTCGAATTTAATTCAATGAAATTTTAATAGTCATTTATTTGCATCTATGAAAGAAAATTTCTTAACCAATTCAGATTATATAAAAAATTGTGACAACAAAGTTTTTGAACACATACTATGAAAAAATGATATTTTGGCTTTATACGACAACGCCGTACAAAGTAATCAAAATAACAGTATATTTAACCACTACAAAACTAAGTGATACTATTTTGAATTATTTATTTATAATTGAAACAATTATACATGGCTTAACATCAATTATGATAATTGATGTTATAATTAACTAGTTTGACATCAATTCAATAAAAATGATAAAAAATTTATTAGTTTGTATCACTTTTAAAAAAATTGATATTAAAATATAAATTTACATCAATTAGGTGATCGATGTATTTATTAATTTTTGTTAACATCATTTCTAAAAATGATGCAAAATTAACATCAATAAAATCTGATGTTAAAAATTACACTAATAATATAAACATAATTATGTGATTTAGCTTCAATTATTAAAACTGATGTAACTGTTTTGTTCTTTAACGTCAATTTATTAAAAATGATGTTATTTTATCCTAACTTGTATTATTTAATAAATTTGATACTAAATGAAACTAATTTACATCAATAAAACAATGGACATATATATATATATGTGTGTGTTAAATTTTTATTATTATTATATAGTATAATATACTATACATGATATATATATGTATTATTCATATGTTCACTATAAAAACGTTGATTACATCAATTAAATAGTATCACAAAATTAAATATTTTATTTTGAATTACTTATTAATAAATGATACTATAAAATAAGTGGTTTAACATCATCTATGGTAATTGATATTGTTATTAACTAATTTAACACATATATAATAAAAATGATACAAACGTGTGCATTATTTTAACAAAATTGATACAAAATTATAAATTTACATCAGGTAAATAATCGATGTAACTAATGATTTTGGTTAACATAATTTAGAAAAATGATATAAAATTTATAACAGTTAAAACTGATGTAACTAACTTTTTTTACTTTGTCTCACATTGCTAATGGATGAAGAAGTGAAAGAGAAAACATGTCTATATATATTGAAACTTAAATATCTAATATTCATATTTATTGGTGAATAAAATTATTTTTTTTTAATTTGGTTTTAACCAATAAGATTAATTTTCTTTTTGGTTTTAACCAATCAAATTATTATTTTTTGTTTTAACCAATAAGATTAATTATATAAAAATAAATGACACAATTATTACAATCAATTATCAAAACTCGCATAAATTTAACATCAATTATGTACAATTGATATTAATATTTTAAATCAGATATTTTAAATGATACAAATATTAAGTCACTTATTGTAAATGATACAACTATTAAAATCACTTATTAAAACTGAAACTAATTTTAACATCAATTATTATAATCGTCACAAATACTAACATCACTTTTAAAAATTTATGTAAAAGATAACATCATTTTTTTGTAATTGACACATATAAAATCGATTATAACAATCGATACAAAAATAAATATATTTACATCGATTGATAACTAACTGATGTTAATTATTTGCATCACCACATTCAGAGTCATTTGTAAAATTCATTTGGATCAATTATAAGTAATGGAAAATATAAAATAAATGATATAACACACTTTTTTGAAGTGAACTCCGCTAGATCTGCTCTAAATGCACAACATATTTCTCTAGGTTTTCCATCTTGGGACATTCTATATATTAAACCAATCAAACAATTCAACTAAATTAAATTATTGTATTTTTCAAACAACTAAGTCTTAAATTCCACTTATTCAGCTATTATCTTGTAACCATTTACAGCCACTACTCTTGGAATGGCTTTGATCATTATTTTTTTTTATTTTTTTTGGGTGCTAAAGTGCATTATGATAGTTTACTCGTAACAAATTAACAATTCGTGAAAGGCATCTTGGTCAAGTGGTAGGAGTCGGGACTGAGACAACACGTTTCAGGTTCGACGCTCATGTCGCGCGAAAATAAAACACATGCTTTGGACNAAACAAATTAACAATTCACATCAACTTACCGTGCGGTGCTATATAATTCCACAACGAAAGAATCCAGAAACTAAAGATATAAAAAACTGAAAATATAAATCATAAATAGCCATCAGTCATCAGATTTACAACCTAGAATCAACCATAGTCCACAGAATAGTGAAATACGTATTCACAAAATTTATAATTAAAAACAAAACATAAAGGAAAAAAAAGACACGAAGTTCAAAATGACATAGAACACAATCAAATTTAAAAACAGCACGGAAAAGGACACAAGTGTAGTCCAGAAACTAGCCTTAGTGGTGTCAACGAAGCAGCTAATGCTATTTTTGCTAATATTATCTGTTTTTTAGTATGAGATTTCAAGTTCCATTTTATTGCTAAGTTCACGAATAATTTGTTTTGTTTGTTCATTGGAATTGCATTTAGTGTGCGTGCGGGGCACGTGCTGTGGCATGGCAACAAACATAAACGCCATGACACATTAGCACATATTTTCTACAAGCCTATAGCATCAAGAAGCTTTGAATGCTTTGAAACGGTAACAAGCGAATTCGCAACAATCGCGCCACTAGCAGCCACGGCAGGAACTCCGATCCCGGGAAAGGTTGAGTCACCGCAACACAAAAGCTGTGGAATGGGAGTTGAATGGCCAGGAAAGGTACCTTTCCCGGCCTCTATGGCAGGCCCATATGTTCCTCTATTCCTCCTCAGAAACCTCTGATGCGTCAATGGCGTTCCCACCAAACTCACCTCGCACTTTTCCCTCTTGAACCCAGGCCCTAACGCCCGCTCCACCGCTCTCCACATCACCTGATCACCAATGGTTACAGCGCATTTTGGTCTTTTGTTACGTTTGACTACACAAAATTTGGTTTCGGTTTTGTTTGTAAAGTATAACAATATTGTTACCGTTTACTTAACATCCGGTTTGGTTTTGATTTCTTATGCATTTTGGTCTTTTGTTACGTTTGACCTTACAAAATTTGGTTTCGGTTTTGTTTGTTCGGTATAACAATATTGTTACCGTTTACTTTAATATAACATCCGGTTTGGTTTAATTTGGTTTATCTAATTTCGATTTGGATTGATTTCTATGTTCACCCCTAGCTGAGATTAGGCTGAGCATTGGGGTTTCGGGTTAGTTTGGGACAGTTTTTTTTTAGTTTCGGGTGATTCGGGTAGGAAGGTCTAGGACCAATATACGAAATGAAGAAATTTCAGTTTGGTTTGGTTCGGGTAGGTTTCGGGTCTAGGTCATTTTCGGGTAACCAAACTAAAATTTTTGTTTAGTTTTTGATAAAATTTGGTTTAGTTTTGCAAAAATTTGTTTTACTTTGACAAATATAACTAAAAAATTCAAATATTTTGGTTATTTTGGTTTAAACATTATTAATATCTTTAGGTTTATAATTATAATTTTGGATATTTGGTTAGTTCAAATATTAAATATAACTAATATTTTTTCTATAAAATTATATTTTGGGTATTTTTAAAAAAATCCATTATGTTTTGTTTTGGTTCAGGTATCCCAAAATATTATAAACAAGAAACCATTCAGGTATTTATGAATATCCGGTTTAGTTTGGTTCTTCCCAATTAGGTTCGGTTTGGTTCAGTTCATTTGGTTCTAGATAATTTGCCCGGACCTAGTTGAGGAAACTCAGAAGATTATAAAAAGAAAATGAATTTGTACCTCGGACCGTTGAGATTTGAGATTCTTGTACTCGGCACTTCTCCTATCAAGACCTTCCCAAAGTCCAAAAGGTTCGGTTCCAGGCAAGTAAGCGTGCAGAACATGTTTCCCCGGTGGTGCGAGGTTCGGGCTAAGAACGCTAGGAACTGATATCAGAACCACATTCTGGTCAGCATCCACACCACGGTCCCAATCGTTCACAACAATATGATGAATCTCAAGATCATCTGCTATTCCTTGTTCCTAATTCCATCAAGAAAACAATCAAAACCAAGAAAGTAACAAACGCATGAAAGATTTTGCTTCTTCTTTTTTCTCTTATACCTTTGCGTCGAATCCCAAATGAAGATGCATGAATGATTCACATTGAGGCGTGTTGTTCACACCAGTAACATATGAATCTGGGAGAGCTCCTGGAGGTAAGAGCTTTAAAGTGTCCCACATCGATGCGTTGCTGACTACAGCTTTTCTTGCTCGAACAAACTGTTATCATTTACATATCGAAAAATGAGTAATGATAAAAGAGATCAGATGGAAACTATTTATGTAAAATTCAAGAACTCTTCATACTTGACCGTTCTTTAGCTTGACTCCAACGGCTCTACCATTCTCAACGACAATGTTCTCTACATGGCTCTTAAGAGACAGACGTCCACCGAACTTCTCCAAGCCACGGACAAGCGCTTCAACCACTGCGCCGGTACCATCAATAGGATACTCCAATGTGCAGCCTGGTTTGTACCATTCCGCAAACATGTATATCTGCACACATACGAAGCAAAAGACTTCATTTTAACCCTATCTTGTGCACCAAGATTCGACAACCTTGTTTCTTTTGTCCATTCAAGATACGTTTTGGAGATAAAGAATGAAATTACCATCTCTGCTGAGAGTATGCCATCAGATTTGACCCCAGCGAGAAGGAATGAGAGAAGATCAATCCAATTTCGTATAAACGGGTCTTTTAACCTCAAAGAATCAACGATTTCCGAGAAGGGACGGAGAAGCTTTGTGGCTCCCAACGCTCCTTGAGGACCCATTTTGATGAAAGACTTCAAGAGGGAAGGAGCATATCTAAAAAGAAACAAACACTCATATTAAAAAAAGACACATAGCAAAAGATGACTATAAGTAATTCTATTACCTAGCAGCAGCGGTGGAGAGAACACCAAGATCCCCGCGAATAGACAATGGTGGCAATGCCATAGCAGCAGAAGACAGAGGGAGTATTGCTCCCTGCAGTTTCATTATTCATGTGATTGTTAGCAGATGAGATCTTGCTAGTAAATGTCATTCATATTGACTCATAGGCACCCACAAGAAGCTTTTCCCACTCTTGGACTGCGTTAGGGCCGGCATATTTCTCTAGATCCTGAAGAAAGAACAAGATCAGAGATTCAGTTTCATACCAGCTCATAGAAGTCACTGCAAAGTGAAGCAAGGATTGGATTATAATGAGGAGAAATGAAACTTCATTTCATCAGATTCTATGCAAAGGTATCTCAAGAATACCACAAAATCAAAAAAAAAATTTGTCATTTTTATTATCATTTGTAACTAGAACTCGGAAACATAGCAACATAAGCTAATAATCTTTTACCTTAAAGAAATCGGTAGGGCCTATGCGTGACAAGAAGTCCCCTTCTGGTAAGTAGACCATCCAAGAATCATATTTAGCACATGGAAGTGATTCCCCTAAAGCATCAAGAACCTGAGAAACCACAACCAACCCAAAATGCATAAGAACAAACTCAAAAGACAAAACTCATACGAACTTCATCCTAATAAAGAAGCCTTGGAAGCAGACATATATAATTATAAGAGGTTCTACATACCTGTGATTAAGCACGGAAGTGAAAAGAAAGAATAAAGAACAAAAGGAGTTAAAGAAGAGAAACATTATACTTGGGCAAGAGGGTTTGCTTGAGGTCCTCGCGATTGTAACCCGGAAAAAAGAGACGGGCCTGAGTCAAACTTGTACCCTTTGATCTCAAACGAGTGAGCAGCACCACCTGGAAGGTCATGGCTCTCGAGGACAAGCACATCCTGATTGTATCTAGCTAACAATGCACCACAACATAATCCACCTATACCACTTCCAATAACCACAACATCTGCTTCAGGCTCCCCTAATACACACAAACCATACAGCAAAAATCTTTGAATTTTACATATAGACCATAACAGCGATGACCAAAACCTACATAATATACATAGTAGAATAGCTCAGGACATAGAAACTTGCTAACTGTTCAATTAGACAACTAGTTCAGCTTGCTTTCTACTCACATTTCAAACAACAAAAGCAATCTATTTCAGAGTTACACAGATTCTTGCACGCGTTTCTTGATTTCTTGTTCCAATTACAGACTGAATTACAAATTGTCAAGATTCAGCCAAAGCTCGAGTTTTTGTTTCTTTTAAGAGTCAACTTCATCAATATACCAGATAGATTGATGCGTTACAATTTCACCTCCATTTTTATGAATTCTGTAGAAAAAATAACGAAGAGAGAGAGAGAGATAGAGAGTGAACCAGAGAAGGGTTCTTTGATTGGGAGATTGCCATTGGAAGAGGTTGATGAAGACGACCGTATGAATGAAGATCTAATCGTTGGGCGTCTAAAATTGTAGAGAAACGGTGACTGAAGCGTCCAGCCGCATAAATTAGCGGCCATGGGAGGAGACGAGACAGAGAGAGAAGCTATGTGTCTCTGTGTGTGGGATTTGGCGGGCTCATTGTTCTTTTCTTTGTGATGGAGAGAGAGACTTGTTAGAGATATCAATAGAGGGCCTTAAAGTAGCCACGTGCATGCACCAGCTTTCTCCTCCCTTTTTCTTTGTTGGATAAATACGAAGCATGGGCTTAAATTATATTTTAATAACTTATACCATACGTAATAATTTCCAAGTCCAAATAATAATTTTTATTAAACCAATTTTTAAACCGTTCAATATAAAACTATTTTTAAACTAATCTAAAGAAAGCCAACTTAGTTTAATAAATAAAAACTATAAAATAATAATAAAAACATTCATATTTCCGAAAACTAGTACCACACTGATAGGGCTCTTCCGGCTACTCCACATGCTCACCTACAAGAGAAAGGAATGAGTAATTTGGATTACTCAGTGAGTGCGAGCCTTAGAGCGCACTCAAACCATCACATACATTTATAGCTATGGACACAGGCCCGACTCGAGGGCATGGCGGGAGGGGCGAAGGCCCTGGGTCCATGCCAGAATTAAAAAAATTTTAAAGGGAAAAAGGGTCCAAAATTTTTTTCTAATAAAATCCTATGCTAAAAAGGCCCAAAATGTTTTTTCTGCCCAGGGCTTTTAAAAAGACTGAAACGGTACTGTTGGACATACGCAAGTTCGAAGCTAAAACACACATATAATCACCACATCCTACCGACGCACCATTACAACAAAGATCTAGTCCTAACAATACTACGGTGTCCCTGCATCCAATCTGGCTCTGGGAGTCCACCCGTCGGCCCATGCAACACCTGACTCGCAGCCAACCCTGAACTATGACCAATCACTTCCTTATTGACCAATTTCCGTAAAAAAAAATCTTTTTTCTGCGCCTCTCTAATTCTCCATAGTAAGTCTGCCTGGTTTACTGCTTCTAATCCTGTAGAATTTTCATGTACCGTCGTAGCGCATAAGCTCAGACTAGCTAGTGTCGTGATGTGATCCCAAGTACCAACATCCCACCGACCATCCCCGTTCCAGCTATAAACGTGCCACCCTTGACTAGAGCAGGAGCTAAGAGGCTAAGGGAGAACTTCAACTAAGCTGTGGAGTCATTACTTGCTGATCAAGGGGTTGACGACATAACCGAGCAGCTGACGAAGTTAACCATCTCCAAAACCGAAGTGCTTACAAACCTAGGAAGCGGGGAAGTGCAAATCAAACCGTCTCAAGAGGAGGATTATTTCATGAAGGACGGTCCAAGAAAATACATGGAAGAATGGCCACTCATCAAGCAAGGACATGAAGTTTCCTTATTCACCATTCTCCCAACTTAAAAGCGTCCATGTTCATTCCCTCCACCAAGTCAAACAAATCCTACCAAATCAGCCAAGGTAAGACTGAATTAATCATATTGTTTGACTAACTTTCTTTGTTTTTGTCTTGATTTTCTTGCATTTACCTTTGATTTTCGAAATCACCTTAGATAAGGCAATTGTTAGCCATTTTCAATCCCTTTAATTTAGCTGCATTTATTGTAATTTGCTTCAAGACCCCTAGAAGGGCATAGCTGTTTGGACTCTATATAAAGTCCCCTCACAGCCTTGTATTTTTCACACAATCAATAAACAACAAGCATTTTCTTAAAGAGTTCTCTCTTCTTTAGTTTTTCTAGGCATTTGAGATTTCTACCTAGTTTAACTTGTCTTATCATTGCCTTCATCACCAGGCTTTGTGGCGACCTTCGATCCACCCTTCTACTCATCATCATCCGATCAGCCTTCTAAAGGAGTGACCTTAGTCCCTTGAAAAGGCCCCATCTTTCCACTTCGACCGGCTAAAAGAAAGTGACTTCAGTCCAGCTTTCAGCCTCCATCATCCACAAAACGTGCCTCAACCCTTGCCGCAACATGTCGCAACTAGTCCTTTGCCAGAAACTATACACTTGCTCAGTTTTGCATACAACTTCTGCTCTCTCAATTTATTCAGTACTACTCACAAATGCTAATCATGTTCCCTCTCACTCCTTGCGTAGATCAATATATTGTCGATGAACACGATTACACACTTATCCAAGTACTCCCGAAACACGTTGTTCATCAACTTCATTAAAGCTGCGGGTGCATTAATTAATCCAAATGGCATTACTACAAACTCGTAGTGTCCATACCGTGTTCGAAAAGCTGTTTTCCGGACATCCTCTTCAGCTATCAAAATCTGATGATACGTAGAAACTAAATCGATCTTCGAGAACCACGATGCGCCTTGTAGCTGATCCAACAACTCGTACCACTGGAACGATTCACGGACGAGGGAGACAACTCGGTGCAGCAGATCGTCGGTGGTGGCGAACGGTGGCGGCGGACTCGAGAAGTCGACGGCTCGGAATAACTTCGTGTCGGCTCTTCCTCACGTCTACGGATTCACGACGAGGAGAAGACGGTGCAGTTTGAATAGTAACAGCAGCGGCAGGGTTAGCAGAATCTGGGCAGAGCTTCGCCGTTGGTAATGGAGCGTGCGGCTTGTCGTTGCGTTCGGTGCAGCTTTTAAGCGAGGAAGAAGAAGACGTGCGTAGGTTTGGCTTCAACTGGGCCTGATTCTCCAAATGAGCCTCACTTTTATTAGTTGGGGCGGGTTTGTTACAGTTTCTCGTGCTCCAAAAAACAGATGCTGCACTTTATTCAAGCTAAACTCCAAAACAGAGTGCAAGTCTGGTTTGCGAGGACCTTATCTCAGGGAGGCAAGGAAGTTCTCCTTAAGGCAGTTGGTCTAGCCTTCCATGTGTTTGCTATGTCTTGCTTCAGATTGCCAAAAGGCTTATGTGAGAAATTAACAAGCATCATGGCAGAGTTTTGGTGGAGTAATGGAGATGATCGCAGACGGATACCATGGGTCGCCCGAAAGAAAATGTGCAAAGCTAAAGAGAACGGAGGGTTAGGCTTCCACGACATTAGTAGATTCAATCAAGCCCTACTTGGCAAGCAAGCGTGGCGTATCCTCATTAAACCAGACTCTCTGCTATCTCGGATTCTTAAACAATTCTACTTTCGCAGGGGTTCATTCTTAGACTGTGGCGTTGACACTCGACCATCCTATGTGTGGAGAAGCATCATTCATGGTAGAGAGTTGTTAAATCAAGGGCTAGTAACCAGAATAGGAGATGGGAAATCTACCAATGTCTAGACTGCAAACTGGATAGTAGATGGTTCTCCACAGCCACCGCTATACCGAGAAAATAGTGTTATTGATCTAACGCTAAAAGTCTCCGACCTACTAAATGAAGACACCGGCCAGTGGATAGCTTAGTCCGTTAACCAAGCCTTTACACATGAAGATGCAGAACGTGTCCTGTAGATTAAGCCAACAAGATTCCTTGGTATGGGCTTTCACAAGGGATGGTCAATACACTTCTCAAAGTGGATACAAATACTTGGACATACAGCTTGAAAGGTAGAATCTGCAAGTGAATACAATGGCTCCTATTGAAAAGAAACTTTGGAGTGATCTATGGAAAATCAAAGGCCCGCCAAAACTTAAACACTTTCTATAGAAAGCTTTGTCGGGGGCCCTAGCGGTTCTGGAACGATTAGAGTTTAGGTGTATCCCAGTGATGTTACATGTGGAGAGTGTGGATCAGCAGTGGAGACAGTCTGTCATGTGTTATTTTGGTGTAGACTTGCTAAGGAAACATGGCGGCTGTCTAAAGTCCCCTTACCCCCTGCAGGTTTTTCACCAAACTCGGTATTCCTGAACATTCTTCATCTAATCTCCATCAGCAGAAAGAGAGAACACCCCATAGAGCTGCGGTTGGCCTTCCCATGGATCATGTGGCAAGTATGGAAGGCTAGGAATGCCCGAACTTTCGAAAACACCAGATGGTCGGCAACTGAGATAGTTTCAAAAGCTCTTGGGGAGTCTGACGCCTGGCTACAGATCAACTTTCAGGAGAACGCGGATAACCCAGACATTTTGATTCCTGGTGCTATACAAAGCTCCTGGAGGATACCACCGGCCAACATTGTTAAATGCAACGTGGGGGTTTCTTGGATTCAATCAAACCGGAACTTTGGGGTAGCCTGGATTGCACGAGATCATGAGGGCACTTCTCTGTTTCATAGTAGACGTGCTTATCCAGAAACTCCCTCTCCTCTGTTAGCAGAGCTGCTAGCGATATTATGGGTCGTAGAATCTCTATCAAATATGTCTCCGACTAAGGTCATTTTTGAATCTTCATGTGGTCTTGCTAGAGAGGCCTTGCTTAACCCTGCACGGTTCCCTCATTTGGAAGATCTTCTGAGACAGGTTTTCAATCTCCTAAATACTTTTGAATCTTGGAGTTTGGAACATATATCGGAGGACAACAACAATGTTGCAGCTGTAATTGCAGAGTGTTACGAAGGGTAGAAGATACCATTCCTATATAGCCCACCAGGGACTTGGTTGGCTACACAATCTCATTACTTCAGAAGCAGCGTAAAACAGTTGAGCAGTGCTCAGCCTGATCATGTTACCGGAATTTCATACCCTCAACTCTTTGTTCATCGTATGCATTTTTACTCTCTGCAACATACTTAATTTGCAGATGTCGAGTCTACATGACTATTTCTTTTGTGAGATGCCTATTGGTGTCATGACCTTGTTATCTTCATCAGAACATTAATAATATTCAGCGTTAAAAAAAAATCTAGAATTAGAAGCGGGTACGCCGAAGCGAAATCGTATGTAAACGTGAAAGCATCTTTTAAAAAACATTAGGAAGCGGATAAGTGGCATATATATATATATATACGCGGGTTTATAATAATAAATTTTACTGTTAAAATATATATTTTAAAAAAATAGAAAACAAAATCGGATCACTGTTGAAAAAAATATATTAAAAATATAAAATCGAAACCTAAAGGTTATTTTTTATTTTAGTTCTCATCTGTTTTCGATTAAAATATTTAAAACACAGAATATATTGTTGATCCTAAGCGATATATATTAACTATACTTCTTTTGTAGTTCACACACTTTATCAACTATCTTTTTATGTTCCGTTGCGTTATAAACTTAGGTATGCAATTCAAGTCCTTCGAGTATGTTACCGATATCCCCATTAACTCTTTGCCAAGCAAACAAAGTCTATCTTTCTCCTCATATTCATCTCCCGTATATGATCTCTCTGCTCTCTAGAGAAGTTATGCTTCTCAATATTCGCATCAAAAGGCTCTCTACATGATTCTCGCTATCATCTTCCTCATTGAGCTCATTATCATCCAATGCGATATGATTAGCATCTAGGATTTCCTTTTCTTAATTGAAATATATCCTAGTTAATCTTATTTACTTATTCGTGTTGAAATCAAAATTGATAAACTTGACACTTGTCACAATCATGTTAATTAGCAACTTTGACGCATCCAACTTTATATAATAAGAGACTAGAATAGGACCTTTACATATGCGGATTTTGAATAAAATATTTTAAACCGGTAAAAAATTATTTGAAAATAAAATCTGATCAGTTGTGAAGAAAAGTATAATTAAAAAAATATAAATTTATTTATTTATTTTTATTTTAATTTTTTGTAATTAAATTTTACTACTATTTTCACATAGGATTTTGATATAGTAAAATAATTATTTATTTTGTTGTAAAAAATATAAATAGAAATTTTACATTAGATAGTGTCAAAATTTGATTGATACACTTTAACACATGTCGCAATCATGTTAATTAGCAAATTTAAAACATCAAGTTTTATTTACTAATAAATTTTAATCATAATGAAAATAACATATTTTTCTTTACTGTGTTTTTTATAGAAGCACAATTTTATTTTATTATTGATAAAGTTATATCATTATTGTGTTTTAAGTCTCAAATTGGTGTTATTCTGTGAATAAGGAAACCAAACAATGATTAAGTTATATAAATAATTTATGGTTAATTCGAAATGTGAATCGTAGCGAACCAAACAGATAACCAAAATGGTTAAATCTATTCTAACAATGAAAAAATTGAAAAAAACTTATTTTCTTTATTTTGTTTTTTTTTACTTTTTTGATTTTTTTTTTAGTATTAGTAATCGATTATACAATTTCTTTAATCTAATTGGAAAACATAAAAGAAACTTATTTTCCTTTCTTGTTTTTAAAACTAATTTTTAGATTTATGTTAAAATTATGTTAAAATATAATTGGTTAAATTTTTAACACGTGTCAAAATCTGATCGATTAACTTAACACGTGTCACAATCATGTTTATTAGTAACTTCGACGCATCTAACTATATATAATAAGATATATATATATAAAGCTAAATATTATATTAAACTAATAAATGATTATAAATAATATAAATTTAATTCTTATATTCTACATAATTCAACTTAATCAAAATAAAAGATTCAAAACCTTATTTTTATTCTCAATTTTTTTAACCTCGTCAAATAAAATTGCTTAAAATTCTTTGTTAATGAAAGAAAGATCATACAACTCAATTTTTTCGAGATAAACTCATTTATCTTATCAATTTTAATCACTTATGATATCGCACTTTGATTAAAATAATAATTTTGTAAGTTTTTCAATATATCTAACATATTAGCATATTTATATCAACAACATATATTGATAGTAAAATAAAACGTATATTGGTATAAAAAATAGTAGAAATACGACAACATAATTTATTTAAAATAAAAACAAAACTAACATCGCTAGAATATTTCAAATATATAAAACATATCATCATATTATTACAAGTATTAATGGTCTGGTTTAACAACACAATGATTCATAATTTTTTTTTTTTTTGGCAACCAATGATTCATAATTATGAACTCTAAACCATTAACAATTGGACTAAATCAGATTAGATCTTACCATATAGCCCAAATTGGATCCAAAAAGTTAGTTAGGGGGTATGAGCAATGATGAATGCTCCAAAAGCATATGATTTTCAGATCTCAAATCAAAATACTTGTAACAATATGATGATATATTTATATATGTGAAATATTCTACTGATGTTAGTTTAAAAAAAAAAATGTGTTGTCTTATTGCTACCATTTTGTATATCAATATACGGTTTATTTTACTATACCAATATATATTGTGAATATAAATAGGCTAATATGTTAGATATATTAAAAAACCTACAAAATTGGATTGATTGCGCTTAGCTCCCACAAATTAACAAGCTATGTTTATTCCTCCCTATAATACACTTGTGCATATTCTCTCCCAAACAATTTTTTTTCTCCATATTTCACCCCCAAAAAGCAATATGTCTAAAACGCAATTTAATGAATTGATCGCGATTTTAATTTTTTATTGAATTTGGGGAAATATGCAGAAAAAAATTGTTTAGGGAGAAATAGGCAGAGGTCTGTAATTTAGGTGGAATTGAGCATAGCACGTATAGTACAGGGGGCTGACGGCAGCCAATCCTAATTTCAAACAATATTTTTATAGACAAAATATGAAATATAGTGTATACATATGCTTTAAATATGGAAGCGTAACCTTTCAAAACGGAAACGCAAGAGTCCAACACGTTTAGAAAATATATTTTTGGAATCGTTATAGAAGCGAGATTCTGAAAGCTTTCGATTCCAATTCTGATTTCGAAGCGGGAAGCGGACCTCGAGAGAAGCTTCTGTGCAACATAGGTCTTGAGTGGCTTCTCTCCCTTCTCTCTCTGGATCCTTCAGAGAGAGAAGCTCTCATCTCTGGATCCTTCAGAGAGAGAAGCTCTCATCTCTTTTTTTTTTGTTTAATTCTTTTCTGATCTGTTTTGATCAGATCTATCTTCCGGTTCAAATTCAATCCAGTTTTAGTTTTACCTTTTCTATTCCGATTCAATTCGGATTATAAATTTTCGACTTTGTTCAGACTTTTCTTTGTGGTTTGTTTTAGTTTTCAACTTTTTGCATGTAATCACTTTAAATCCCAAAAGCTATCAGCGGGTCTTTGTTTCATCAGAAGCTTGATTCTTCTTCTTTGATGAGTAATCCTCACTTTCTTAGAGAGATATAAGGCGACGGTTTTTTCTTGGCAAATCTATCAAGTCGATGCGGTTGTCTAATGCAGTTAATGAAGATTTAGAGTTCTCATTTTGTGTTGGAAAACAAATGAACGGGTACACATTATAACTCTTAAACTTGAATATATTTATTGCTCTTTTAATATCCTATTTTTAACTCTTATTTGTTTTGTTTATTAATTTTCACAAAACTGCAAAACACTTCAAGGAAAAAGCTTATTGGTCGTATTCAGATAAGCTTAAACACATCGTGTGTTGGGTATATATCGATGCAGATATGGTCAGTGCCTTAAGACTTATCTATGAGTTAGAGAATGAATTCATTCCTCTTTGCACTTGATATCTCATGTGACATCCACAAACCGAAAGTAACCTCCCAACATTCTTTTGTTTTTAATTGCCCACCAGACCTTTCGGTAAAAGTTTGGCCACAAAAACGTGTTGTCCCACCACTAAACAAATCACACTTAATTCTTTTCACCTAAAGCTCGTCTCCTCCATTCTTTATAGAGGGAAAGAAGGAGCATGAGAGGAGAGAGGAGGACAAGAAGAAATCGAGACAGAAGAAAGGAAAAGAAAGTGTGTGAGAGGAGGAAGAAGGAGAGCAACCTAAAAGGCTAAAAGAGACAGTCCGACCCGTCTGGGTACAGTTGCGAAATTGCTGATCAGATCGAGTTCTTTCGCCGTGATATTTGGAGGGTAAGCTCTTAACTCGTTGATTGATCTCGAGCCGAAAACGGTTCGTCGTTTAGAGTTGTGTACTGAAAGTTATGCGTGTTTTCCCGAAACCGATTTCTGTAGATCGAACTTCCAAGCCGTCAACTTTCGAGATCATTTCCGGTCGACTCCGAGAGCCTCAGATCGCGATCTTGATCTTGTTAGAAAGAGGATTCTTTGAAATTTCCATCGCCTCTTGAATCGTCCGATTTGAAGGTATTTTCTTCAAGTTACCATCTTTTCAATCCGAGCGGATCTTTATATGCAAATCCGGATACCTGATTGTTCCCAGTTTTCATAGTTGAGATTGCGAGCCGTTTTCCCGACGAACCGGAAAGACCCAGAGACTGATCTTGGTACCGTTGGAAAGAGGACACTCCAAGGTTTCCATAGAATCCAAGACCGTGCGAATTGGTGCTATACTNTTGCGAGCCGTTTTCCCGACGAACCGGAAAGACCCAGAGACTGATCTTGGTACCGTTGGAAAGAGGACACTCCAAGGTTTCCATAGAATCCAAGACCGTGCGAATTTGTGCTATACTCGGTGAGTTATAACTATTTCTTTCCGCGCAAACAAACCGCTTAATTATAGAATTATGAACCCTAATCCGAAAAATCCTAGTCTTAGTTAGGAAATTCTTATTTTGGATGTTTTAACTTATAGAAGTTCTATTTAAGGAATCATAAGCGCTATTTTTCCTATCGCAGTTTTCGACCTTCAACCGCAGTAACCGCTTTTCCGACTCCTCATTTTCAACCGAACTCAAAGGTGGGATTGGTTTATGATTCCTAAAGATGCATTGGTTGAATTAGTAATATTTGTATACTTATATAGGGATTAGATTTGTTTGATGCTTGGTATTGATAAATGTGGTAATTAGTTATATGATCGGTATTTAGTGCACTGATAGTTGGAAGTTATACGGAAGATAGTATTTTTGTGTGTGGCTTAGTTTCCGATATTGTACCGCTGATCGGTCGGATTAGTGTTGATTGACGGCCTACAACGAGGGACTATTGTGAAGTTGTAGTGATCGGGAAAGGGCTGACGAGCCATTGTCAAACCCTGTAGTGGGCGGTGGCACCTTGTGACTTGTCAAACCCAATTTGGGCCGTGGCAAAGAATGAGTACCTTGGACGGTTGATCCCGGAGAATGTGTTATAAATTGCTAGGCTGATTGAATTGTTGCAAATAATTAAATACGAAAATGATTGAACTTGTTAACTGAAAAATGCTAGAAATTCTCTGTAAGTTGTTTGCTTGTGTTTAATTTCTATATTAGTATACATATATTACTATTTCAAATGGTGTATCCAAAGGATCTTGCGGGCTCTTTAGCGCGCCCTCACTGAGTATTGTCGAAATACTCATCCCTCTTTCCCCCTTTTCAGGTGAGACTGACGTCTAAACTCGAGGATGGTCATTGTGGTGTTATTTCCAAGAATCATGGGCGATTTGTTTTCTTTCCGTTTAAATTAAGGATTTCACAAGTTGTTTCTTCTGCATTTGTATTCTTATTTCTCTTGATTTTCATCGTTAAAACGTTTCGAGAAAGATGTTTTGAATATTAAATGCGTATTTAATAAGTTATTATATTTTAAAGAATCGTTAAAATGCGTGAGAACCACTCTCGGCTGAAATAGTGAGATTGGGGTCTCTCATCGCAGCTCACATGTGGATAAAGAGATGCTTGACAAAGATGAAAGTGCAAAATTTGGACATGATTGTTATTGAGTTAGAACACATTGTAAGAGGAGGAATCCTAAAAGAACTCAGACGTTACTGTGTGTTTGATTGCCGTGCACATCCTCTAATTTCTTCAAACGCCAAGATAAATATTGTTGTCACACTGTCAAAACTCTAGCTGAGGCATTGGCCCACCGCAAATTCTTTGGGATGTAGAATTTTGGGAAGGTAAGTTTAGATTAAACAAATTAGTATTTGATCTTATTTTCTTTCTCTTTTTATTTAATTAACATAAAACATATCGTTTTGCTTTTTTGCCAGAATGACATTTACTATGACTCTTTAACAAAAAATTCATTTTGTTTGGGTTATCATGGTGTGATTTTTGCCATATAATTGTTTCAAGGAAAACTTGTTTCTCTGTGCACGCGGACTAAACATAATGTATGATTGTAATCTGCAATCACAATAAATGAAAAATAGTTTGATGATTGACATTAATGTATGTGTGATGGTTGTTTTCGTTATTTCATTGTAACTTTGAAAGCGACAACGAACCATTTTTTTTTTGTTGCAAACTAACTTTTCAAATACAGGAAAATCTACACATAAAACAGAAAACATAGGCAAAACATTACTAATGGAAAATGATGCTCTTGCTTCACTTGAAACCCTACACAAAATCTGCACTTCCGATTCCGATCCAGATGGACGACGGTTGGGTCTTCGCTGGTGACATCCACACTGATGACCTCTTCCGATTCTGCTTACACGACGACCTTTTCGAGAGGGTAGCTATGGTTCTAGATCTTTCAGTAGTTCCACGTTATTACTACAATGACGGTGGCGAGATTGTTCCAACCCTTCGACTCCTTCCAGCTCATAATTCATCTATTGAAGCAGAAATCATCTATACTGGAGCCCCCTCGTATGTTGCGTGGGACTACGACAACGTGTCTGTGCCCAGAGGTTTTAATGAAAGCGTGATTGTACCTATCATCAGAGAGAGATTAATGTCTCTTTGTTACAGTGGGCCTATCATCATCGAAGGTGTTGCTGCAACCATGACGGGCCTAACTAATGGGATTGTAAGAAAACTCATACAATCTGTCATTCTCTTTACGGTTCTTGGTGTTCCAGAGAAATAAGCCGCTGACCTTGAAATCATGAACAAGATGGAGTATTGGGTTATTCATCAGCCAATACCTGCTAACCTCTTTATGATTACAGGTGATTATTTTAGATTAAACAACTTAGTATTGATTATATTTTCTATCTCTTTTTATTTAATTAACATAAAACATATCGTTTTGCATTTTTGGCAGACCGACATTTACTAAGACCCCTAAACCAAAAATTAACTTTTTTGGGTCATCATGGTGTGATTGCTGCCACATAATTGTTTCAAGGAAAACTTGTTTTTCTGTGTCCGCGGACTAAACGTAATGTATGATTGTAATCTGCCATCACAATAAATGGAAAATAGTTTGATGATTGACATTAATGCATGTGTGATGGTTGTTTTAGTTATTTCATTGTGATGTTGAAAGCGACAACTAACCATTTTTTTTTTTTGCAAACTAACTTCTTAAATACAGGAAAATCCACACAAAAAAATAGAAAACATAGGCAAAACATAATTAATGGAAAATGATGCCCTTGCTTCACTTGAAACCCTACACAAAATCTGCACTTCCGATCCAGATGGACGACGGTTGGGTCTTCGCTGGCGACATCCACACTGATGACCTCTTCCGATTCATCTTACACGACGACCTTTTCGAGAGGGTTGCTATAGTTCCATATCTTTTAGTAGTTCCACATTATTACTACAATGACCCTGGCGAGATTGTTCCAGCCCATCGACTTCTTCCAGCCCATGATTCGTCTATTGACGCATAAAGCATCTATACTGGAGCCCCCTCGTATGTTGTGTGGGACTACGAGAACGTGTCTGTGCCCAGAGGTTTTAATGAAAGCGTGATTGTACCTATCATCAGAGAGAGATTAATGTCTCTTCGTTACAGTGGGCCTATCATCATCGAAGGTGTTGATGCAACCATGACGGGCCTAACTAATGGGATTGTAAGAAAACTCATACAATCTGGCATTCTCTTTACGGTTCTTGGTGTTCTAGAGAAACAAGCCGCTGACCTTGAAATCATGAACAAGATGGAGTATTGGGTTATTCATCAGCCAATACCCGCTAACCTCTTTATGATTACAGGTGATGGAGATTTTAAATCAAATGTTAGAGGCTTACAGAGTCGATTTACAACATCCTTCTGGCATACTCATTGCATAATGCTAGCCCATTGATCAGAGCCATCGATGCTCCTCAATTAAACTGGAGACTACTTTTGGGATTTGATGAAAGTCACTGTCTCTGATGGAAAACTTTGAACATGTTTTGGAAAACTTTGTCCGTGATGGTTTTTTTGTTTGTAATATCTTCAGATGCGTCTTTGAAAAAGCTTTATAACTTTAATGTAGAGCATCTACTTTCCAATTTCTCCCCTTTAGTAATGGCTCGTTGTGGGTCTTTGAAAACTATGTCCCTGGAGGTTTTTGTTTTTTGTAATATTTTCGATGTGTGGTTTAACTTTAATGTATAGCACTGATATAAGAGGCTAATTTCGAATTTTTTTAAAAAAATTATAATTCTCTTTCTCTCTCCTCTGCCTTTGCGAGGCGATTATCTCCCCCCCCCCTTGTGCTATCTGCCGTTTTTTTTTCTTCGATCTCCCTCCCCGGCGCGCGGTAGATCTCACCGCCGGAAGGATCGCTGTTTGCGGCTTCTTATTATGGTTGCCGTTTTATCGATTTTCTCCTTGTCCTTGGCCATAGATCTGGTATTCCTCTCTCCGTTTAGGGTTCTGTTGTAGGCGGTGCTCCGGTTAAATGTTCTCTCCCTTGCTCGTCATGGGGTGTTGGGTGCTCCCCGACGGCTCTTGGGGAGTGCTGCAGTGTCTCAATCTGAGAGCTTCGGTGCGGTTTTGCCGGCTTAGTCCTCCACCTCAGTTTGCTCTGTAGCAGAGGCGATTCTTCTTGTCTCGGAGGCCGGTTATGTGTGCTCGTCGGGTGAGAGTCGTGAGGACTGCCTCTTCTCCCCTCTGTGCCCGCTTCACTTTACCTCTTCTGTCTCTGGTCCTCTGCGGCGGCTCTCTGTGTCTTCAGGCTCTGGCGGATTTGGTCAACTCTGTGTTTAGGGTCTCGGCGTTGCTAGGTGTGTCTCTGTCTGTTCTCTGCCCTGCTGCGCAAGAGGCGGGGCCATCGTTTGTTCAAGGTTTCAGTTCACTTTGTCGGGCTCTAGAGGTGCTTCGGGGTTCGATCCAGCGGTGTTTCCCCTCGTGTTCATGTACTTGAATCGGTCCTGCTTTGTTCCGGTTCTCTCAGGCGGTGGATTTGCCCTTAGTCTTTGCGGTCCTGTGCCGGTGACTTCTTTTCTAGAACCTCCGTCAGTTGTCTTCTGAGTTACTTGCGGCATTTGTCCTTAGCCGGGGAGGCCCTGTTCCCCGGCTTCTTTTCTAGGCCTCCCATCTTCTAACTCTATCAGTTGCTACTCTCCGGGTTGTCTCATTTGTTGGTTGCATTCGTACCTCCGGTTTTGTGATGTGGTCTGTTGCCTTCTTTGCGCGAAGGAGTTGTCTCGGTATATGTGGTTTTTTTTCTCTGGTTGTCTGGGAATTAGCCTCGTCAGGTGTGTTCGCGCCTCCGGTTAAGTCGATCTCTTCCCGTCGCTCTCCTACTGATGTCGCGCTTGGTGAGTCTTGTTCTCTACCGCTATCTTTTTGGGTGCGATTGTAGCTGCTTGTTGGTTCAATATCCTTTTAGTATCCTTATTGCTTGATTGTGGTTGTTCTTCCCTTGTTCTATTGTTGTTTTTCTCATATTTTACCATGTTGTACTCTTTTCCTCTGCTTCAATACAAAGGTTTCAAAAAACATTACTAATGAAGTTATTACAACGCACTTTGGTGATGAATGTTTATAGTTTTTAAAATAGTTTTTGGATTTTATTTTTCAAAAAACTATTTTTCATCCAATCAAGATTTTAAAAAAATAGATTCCCTAAAATCAAGAAAAACAAGTTTTTCAAAATAACAACGAATTTACAAGTAAAAACCAAAATCCAAAATCTCTATTTTTTTTTTTTGGTTTCTCCCCTAAAACATTACGGATATTTTTACATACTATTTTATACATGTTCTTTTTTTTGTAAAAATCTTGTTATTTCTATTTGTCAATATTTTATGTATAAAATAAAATATCTCATACTTATATACATAAAAAATCTCATAAAATTATAGGACTTATTACTTTTCTTATAAAAAATATTATTACTTTTTTTATTAAGAAAATTATTTTCTTATTAATAAATCTTACATATTTACTTTAGTCATTTAAAACACATAAAATAAATCTCATCTCTATTTTATAAAAATCTCTACAATAATGTGCAATAATGAGCTTGTTTCGTTTTAATTTTATGAAATAAACATATATGCATTTTTTGTGAGTTATTATTTTTCATTAATAAAATTATATATCTTAAATAATAAAGTAAGGTTTTTTTCAGAAGAGCTTTGCTATGCTGCCACGTGTCATTTCAGAATTTGACATGTGTCATGCATTTATTATACATTTTATATAAAGCATTTAAAAAAGAGAATTAAAAAATTCAACTACACTAAACAAAAATAATAATGACAATTAAATATAATTCACAAAAAAATAAAAACAAAAAACTGCAATAGAGATTCTACAACAATATATAAATAGCAAGAACAATACAACAATATACAAACACAACTCACTTTTATTACCACACAAAATTCCTTTTTAGCACCGATAAAATACTAAAAGCAAGTAACTCTACCTTCAAAGATGTGATTAACTTCCATCTCACTTATCATGACATGGATGATTCAACATCAAGTACATTAACCTAGAGTTTAATAAACTTTATTCAAAAATCTATAATATCACGTCGACCACATAAAACACAATGCCTCAGAGTATTTTTTGAAATTAAAGATTACAACCCAAATGCATCAAGAAGACTAGATGTTGATTTTATAATTGGAGACTTAGAGAACACAAGCACAAGCTACAAAAAAAAATATTATGTCAATTGTGCTATCACACTTTAATTTGTAGTCACAAATTCCATCACAAATGTATTTCAGATTGGTTATACTACGAAATAACATGTCTTTATTGTCGAAGATAAATAATTTGATATTTTATATGCTTACGATGAATAAAACAAATTCTCATCCAGTATAGATATTATTATTCCACCAATTTTTCAATACAAAATTAAAAAACTACATGATATTCATGAATTAGAAATTAATAATTAACGAAAAACTTTAACAAACAAATACTATGAAATAAATTATAAAATTAAAACATTTAAACTATCACAAATCCGCGCAACGCGCGGACCTTCTCCTAGTATACATATATAACTTTGTAACATTAAACACATAAAACAAAGACTAGAAATTTAAAGCATGAAAAACGTTTAAAAAATAATTGTACTTAACCAAAAACTAAAAAACAAATACCATTCAAGTTCTTTTAAGACCTAAAATACACAGCAAAATCTAAAAACCAAAAATTAAAAAACCAAAATTCAAAACTCAAAATCTAAAAACTAAAATCCTTGCAAAAATCCATGCAAACATTCATGCAAACTGAAAACTAAAAACTATATCCTTTCTCTTCTTTTCTTTTTTTTTCTACAAAAGTAAAAGTTGTGCTGTAAGGAAAAAAAAAGGGAAAACCGCCGTGCCCAGGTTTACAGTGGCCTAAGGCAAATTTTAAAAATGTGGCTTTTATTATAATTTTTTTATAAGTCATATTATATCTCAAAACATATTTTGATAAATATAAAAATTCTAAAACAATAATGAAACAATTCAACCTCATACCTCGTATGACAATAAAAAATGGATTTTTTCAAAAAAAAAATTCTAAACAAATTGAAATTAACAAAATACATTAGCCTAAGTTATAAAAATATGTGGCCTTATATTTTTTTAAAAAATTGGTGGCCTTAGGCCAATGCCTTTTTTTTCTAAAGCATCAAGCACGGTAGTGCCGACATTTAAATCTGCAACTTTCAAATTTCGATCATTATAAATTTCAACTCTCAAAAGACATATTAAATAACAGATTTTTAAGTTAATTAACTTTTTAATCTCAAAGTTCAGTTGACTCGGCTAAATTAGTTACGTCGTAATCTCGACTAACAGATCGAATTAACGGAGTTTAATTCCGTTTAAAACCGTCAACCTAAAATGACATCGTGTCCAACTATAGAAAACTCTCAAGGGAAAACCGACATTTAAATTCTGAACTTTCAATTGTTCGGTCATTATAAGACTCAACTCTCAAAAGATATATTAAACAACAAACTGTTAGATTGACTAACTTTTTAATCCTAAAATTCAGTTGATTCGGTCAAATTAGTTTCGTTGTTATCTCGATAAAGAATCAAAATCTGAGTTAACTGAACTTTGAGATTAAAAAGTTAGTCAACCTAAAAGTTTGTTATTTAATCTTTGAGATTTGAGGTATATAATGGCCTAAATTTGAGATTTAAACGTCGGTTTAAGGAATTTGTTTTCATTACTGGGACCTACTACCCTACCATTTAAGCTTACGTGGCAATTAATAAGCCGACCACCATGTGACCGTTAAGAGAGATATTTCCTGTTTTACGTGGCTTTTTTTTTTTTTTCACAATACAAATTGGAAAAAGGTATCATCTTCTCTAGAACCGTCAGGAACATTCTCGAAACATCTAAGTTTTTGAGCATTCTATAAAACCCCCAAAGCTTACAAGTTCTTTCTTCATAACTCAAACCTTTTCGTCTCTCTCTTGAAATTCTTATTTTTCATCGCTAAAGCTTATTCTCTGCTAGTTTGAAATTGATAATGGCGGGTAAAGGAGAAGGTCCAGCGATCGGAATCGATCTCGGTACAACCTACTCTTGTGTCGGAGTATGGCAACACGACCGTGTCGAGATCATCGCTAATGATCAGGGAAACAGAACGACGCCGTCTTACGTCGCCTTCACCGACTCCGAGAGGCTGATCGGTGATGCCGCCAAGAATCAGGTCGCCATGAACCCAGTTAACACCGTCTTTGGTATGTAATCTCATCTTTTTTACTCTCTATTTGGCTGCTTATTTCTGATTTTTAGGCTTTATAAGAAGATCTTAGCTGCACAAACAATTTTGATTAACTTCTTTGCGTTGATATTTGATCAATTGCTGTTGTGAATTTTTGATTTTTAGGGGTTTATTGAGTAATTGCTGTTGTGAATTGCTGATTTTTAGGGTTTTATTGAGTAATTTCTGTTGTAAATTGTTGATTTTAAGTAGCTTGAACAAAAAAAAATTAGCTGAATTTGATGATTTATGTTCTATACGCGTTTCGATTTCGATTTCATGCATATTCTTGTACTAGATTGTGTTGTTTACATCTGATCTATTTGGTTTCCCTTTGTTGATTTTGGTTTCCTAAATTTGCTTCGATTGTGTGACTAAACTCTGTTTTTGTTTTGTTAATTGTGAACAGATGCAAAGAGATTGATTGGTCGAAGATTCAGCGACACATCGGTACAAAGCGACATGAAGCTATGGCCATTCAAGATCATCCCTGGACCTGCCGACAAACCAATGATCGTCGTCAGCTACAAAGGCGAAGATAAACAGTTCGCCGCCGAGGAAATCTCTTCGATGGTTCTCATCAAGATGCGTGAGATCGCCGAGGCTTACCTTGGCTCTTCGATCAAGAACGCTGTGGTCACTGTTCCTGCTTACTTCAACGACTCTCAGCGTCAAGCCACAAAGGACGCTGGTGTGATCGCTGGCTTGAACGTCATGCGTATCATCAACGAGCCGACGGCTGCAGCCATTGCTTACGGTCTTGACAAGAAGGCGACGAGCGTTGGAGAGAAGAACGTTTTGATCTTTGATCTCGGTGGTGGTACTTTCGATGTCTCTCTTCTCACCATTGAAGAAGGTATCTTCGAGGTGAAGGCTACTGCTGGAGATACTCATCTTGGTGGTGAGGATTTCGACAACAGGATGGTTAACCATTTTGTGCAAGAGTTTAAGAGGAAGAACAAGAAGGATATTAGCGGTAACCCGAGAGCTCTTAGGAGGTTGAGAACGGCCTGCGAGAGAGCAAAGAGGACTCTTTCTTCCACCGCGCAAACCACCATCGAGATTGACTCTCTGTTTGAGGGAATCGACTTCTATTCTCCGATTACTCGTGCTAGATTCGAGGAGCTTAACATGGATCTCTTCAGGAAGTGTATGGAGCCTGTTGAGAAGTGTCTCCGTGATGCTAAAATGGACAAGAGCACGGTTCATGATGTTGTCCTTGTCGGTGGTTCTACGCGTATCCCCAAAGTCCAACAGCTTCTCCAAGATTTCTTCAATGGTAAAGAGCTCTGCAAGTCTATAAACCCCGACGAGGCTGTGGCTTACGGTGCAGCTGTTCAGGCCGCGATTCTAAGCGGTGAAGGAAACGAAAAGGTCCAAGACCTTCTCTTGCTTGATGTCACACCTCTCTCCCTTGGTCTTGAGACCGCTGGTGGAGTCATGACCACTTTGATACAGAGGAACACAACCATCCCGACCAAGAAGGAACAGGTCTTCTCCACTTACTCAGACAACCAGCCAGGTGTGTTGATCCAAGTCTACGAAGGCGAGAGAGCAAGAACCAAGGACAATAACCTTTTGGGAAAGTTCGAGCTCTCTGGTATCCCTCCAGCACCACGCGGTGTCCCTCAGATCACAGTCTGTTTCGACATTGATGCAAACGGTATCCTCAATGTCTCGGCCGAGGACAAGACCACGGGCCAAAAGAACAAGATTACAATCACCAACGACAAGGGTCGTTTGTCTAAAGACGAGATTGAGAAGATGGTGCAAGAAGCTGAGAGGTACAAGTCTGAAGATGAAGAGCATAAAAAGAAGGTCGAAGCCAAGAACGCTCTTGAGAACTATGCTTACAACATGAGGAACACGATCCGCGATGAGAAGATTGGTGAGAAGCTTCCTGCTGAAGACAAGAAGAAGATTGAGGATTCGATCGAGGAGGCGATCCAATGGCTTGATGGTAACCAATTGGGTGAAGCAGAAGAGTTTGAAGACAAGATGAAGGAGTTGGAGAGTGTTTGCAATCCGATCATCGCTAAGATGTATCAAGGAGCTGGTGGTCCTGCCGCCGGGATGGACGAAGATGAAGCTCCTCCTTCTTCGGGTGGTGCTGGCCCCAAGATCGAGGAAGTCGACTAAACAGTTTTTGTCTTGAATCTTGATGTTTGAATTCTCTAAAATTTAGTGTCGTTCGGGTTTATGTTTTGCTTTTTATGAGTAGTACTTTCTCTC
This sequence comes from Alliaria petiolata, assembly GCA_020283515.1. Taxonomy (NCBI): domain Eukaryota; kingdom Viridiplantae; phylum Streptophyta; class Magnoliopsida; order Brassicales; family Brassicaceae; genus Alliaria; species Alliaria petiolata. The sequence goes on from JAHZTW010000002.1 coordinate 56,757,935, forward strand.
TACTCCATTTTTTTGTGACCCTTTTTCTTTTACAATGCAAGAAGTCAGCTGACTTTACTACATAAATGTGCTTCGATTTTTTATCGAATGTTCACGGAAAAAATGATTGTGGTACCAATTATATCCAATTGAGAAAATACGAAACGGTACGCTATAGCCCAAAATTCAAGTAATTATATTTTTATGAACAAGATGGAGTGATCGTATAAGGTTAGAAATCAAACATTAGGGGAAGTATAAGGAGATGCATCTGTTATATGTTTTTCATTCTTTAGAATAAACCTCAAATATACCGTTTATTAGAAGACCAAAACGTGAATTAGATCAAATAAAAAAGAATTCGATTATATAAAGAGACCTCATGGGTTCTCCTGGGGCCGTGGCATGTTGACGACTGTCTAATGTGGACTCCAGAAGCATCCTTAGCCATCCCTGAGATAAAAACAATCCCGGTGTGGGTAACTTTAAAGAAAATACTCAATATCTTGTATTCTATCCCTGAAATTAGTCATATAGCTTCAGGTTTAGGTGCTCCAATGGCAACTCACAAGCCTAGGCTAGACCCCATTCTAATGGGTGAAGCTAAGATTTTGGTTGAGGTTGAATTGAGTAAAGCTTTCCCTTCAAGGATCGCTGATGATAAGAACGGGTTTATATCCATGGTTGATGCGGAATACGCTTGGTTACCCTCTAAATGCAGTAGATGTGGTCAACTTGGACACAAGGTCAAGCGCTGCTTGCAAGCTGATAGTGATGTAGCTGCTGAAGCTACTCAGATTGTCTCGAATGCTAGTATTGTGGTAACCACCAAGAGATCCAACTCCGACCCCATTTATGTTCCAACTAACGCTACCTATGCACCTGCTATAGGCAATTGAGGTATCTCCTACGAACATCCTTGTCAACACAGATATTGAATCAAACTCTGTTGATCCAATTACTACTGCTTCTGCGGATGATCTTACTTCCCTAGCTACATTATCGATTCTCGAGTGTATGTCTACGTCTGTAGCACATCAGCCAGCTTCTGCAATTATTATCAACAATGGAACTATTGAGTCTCCTACTTTGGAGTCTGCTCAGACTTTATTAGCCACCACTACTTCTATAGCTCAAACACCTTCTACTGTCCAAAGGGAAAGTAGTAGATTAGCTGAGCCTGACTTTGGTTCAAACAAGTTTGCCTCTTTGAGTGTTCTGGAAGGAGAAGAAGATTCAGCGGATTCAGAAAAAGATTTGGATTCGATGGATCTTATGACACCTTCGGGGAAAAGAATCCTTCGAGAAAGACCGGTTAAGCCTTCAGCAAAGGCAAAAGAGATGTTTTGGCAGCCCACGACCCGTGGACGTGGAAACCGAGGACGTGGAAACAGAGGTGGACGCGGATAGCGGCTTCCTTATCCCAAGCTCTAAAGTCAATCGTAGCGGAAGATGCGATTGTTTTTGTGGTTCATTTTATGTTCCCAATCTTTTTCAACACTTGTAATCGCTTTTTAAAAAACTATATGACACCGGTCATAGCACGTAACCGTTATCTATTAATAATAATAATAATAAAAAATTGTCTAAATAAAATAAATCAAACACATAATCAAATGGAAGAAACGAGAGAGAATAAAAACATCTCCAATGGTTAGCTCTATTTTTTATTTTAAATATAGAGTTTTCTATAAACATAGAGTAGCTTTGCTCCAATAATTATCTCTGTTTTTTACTTTAAAAAAAGAATATTTTCATTATATTTTATTTTTTTTAGTTATTAATTTCTTACATATCTTTTTACTTTACAAGTATACAAATTTTATCCACTTATCTTATATGTTTAACAAAAAGTAAATAAAATTTTGATTTCATTAAAATAAACATATACTACAAAAATAATTTTTAATCGTGTATTATGTTATTTTTAATTTAATATCATTCATTGTTGTATTTACATATTTCAATTAATTATATAATTAGTTATCTTTGATTTAATTTTGTTTAAGTGTAAAATAAAGCATATAAGTTTTGTTTAAAAATAAAATAAAAACATATCAAAATGTAAATGATTATTTTGTAAATAAAAAAGTTCAACATTAAAAAATAGAGATTTCTATATGTGACTCCAAATTTGGGGTTAGAAATAGAAATCTCTATTTTTAGAGTAGGAGACAGTTTTACTATAAAATAGAATTTAGAGGCAAAAATAGAATCTCATTAGAGATTATCTAAGATATGATGTTTTTTAAAAGCAGTTTCAAACGATTCAATCATAATAAAAGACTTGAGATTTTCAGGCAGGTCGTTGGTTTTTGTCAGATTTTTTTCGGTCTGGTCGGTTTAGACTTCAAAACACTGCAAAAACACAAGGAAACGAAAAGCAACAAGAGTTTTTCTTAAATTTAATTTGTAGTATGTGGGTTTGATTCTAGGTAATGACACAAAAGTAAAAACAATAGCTTTAGAAAATTAAGAATGGCAAAATGTTTCATTTATTTTGTAAGTATTTTTTTTGCCATTTTCGCAATATTTTTTTCTGTTGATTAATAAATATTACATTTATCTGATTGGCAATTTGACTTTAGAAACTTTAGAGGCTTTAAAAAATATTAAAATCTTTAAAGTTATATTTATCTAATGACACTTAAATGGTTTTAAAGTCCTAAAAATTCTCACAACCATTTTCTTTCATTTTTTCTTCATAACCGAATGGTTTTTTTTTTAAAGCTAAAAATTGTGGCTTTAACCTTCTTTTTTTAAATCACATCTATTATTTTTAAGTCACAGTTTTCACAGTCACCATTTAAAATAAAAATTCGCAGTCACAAGACTCACAACTGTTATGAATTCGACTTGTAGTATCACCCGTAAATTTTACTTTTTATCGCTTTTTTCGGACCGTACAAGTTTTAGGATTTGACTTCTATTCAAACCCTTACAATTCGCAATGAATGATCTCATGCTGCACCTTAGATTTTACATTTTAAAAGGGTTTTAATTGTAGATCGGGATTTATATGCTACCAGTATAATACATTGTTTTAATTAGAATGGTTAGCCATTTTACGGATGCTAGTTTACCTAGCAACTCTTTCTCCTGTAAAATAAGTTCAACAATGATTTTTCTTTTAAATAATTATCTTTTCATATCCACACAAAGCCCAAAGACATCAAACTGAATGAACCTATGATGTTCAGGAACAAAAATATCTAAAGTTTTACAAGCAAACAAATCAAAGAACATATGAAAAATTGACCTAACGCTAAAGACGTAACAATTTCTCCAGAGCCTTCACGGCGAGATCACCCAGAGAATTATAATGATCAGTCAAAATTACACATTTTTTTTTATTATGTACTTCAATATTTCCAATGCCTGTATGTATAAATGATTCATCCCTGGTATGATCTTGACACACACCTGTCAAATTCCAAAAAAAAAACATGTTATATCCAAAGAAAAACTGAAGCATATTATCAATTAACAAGGACAATTCATAAATTAAGAATCAAACTGAAATTACGAGAAAGCAAAAGTAATCATAAATCACATAATTTTGGTTTAAAGCCTAAAGAATTCTAATCCAACAGTTATTAATCGTTTATTATAAAATCAAAGCATAGTAATCTACCATATAATCTATCAATCAGCTTTGCATCACTCAAGTCAATAACTCCTCTATCTATAACATTTCAGTAGTCTAATTAATATTCCAATACAAATCTGTAATGCAAATTCCTAAACAAGATCACTCATACTACTTATCGAGGTTACTGCAAAGATTCAACTAATAAGCAAGAACAAGAACAAACAATCGAAAATATTACCTCAGACATTGTTGTAGATTTGCTTTTCTTAATCACGGAGGCCTAATTCAACCTCCAATTCATCGTCTTCCTCAAACAGTTTCAGCAGCCGAGCATACTGCTCATCTCTCTTCTTCTTCTGCCACAGTTTGTACAGGAAGAACGAGAATCCCGCGACAGCCCCGAAACCGATCAGTATGAGTAACACTTTTGTGCCCGTTTTGCCGGAAGAAGACTCAGCCTTTGCTCCGGTACTCGAACTCTTGGAATCACCGGATACACCTGAAAACATCATATCAACACAATAACATGAAGCTGCGTAATGATTTCGAGAGATTTAACAGAAGCTATGTTAGCACGAAAACGAAATCAGCTTTAATTGTAAAGTTTGTTGCAGCGATTATCGTTAGCCCCAAGCTACATAGGATAAACGCTTTTATAATTGGTTGCCAATCTTTAAACGCTTATACTGGAATAACACTAACAACATAACACACCTTATCAAACAGAGAATATGATCAATTTGCTACAACCATTCACAGAATTTTCGATAAACAGCTCCAAATGCGAGGAATCGAAAGAACAGTTTCATTACTCATACACAGGCATTAAACATGAAACACTTCCAGATGATCTATACAAATATCATGATGGTAAGTTACATAAACAACAACAATTCCTGTAAAATTTTTAAATTACTGTTCTTTCAGGGATGATATAACATTGGTAGATCCAGTGAATACATTCTATGGGATTGAGAACTACAAATTGATCAGAAAGTGAAATCAAAAAGACAAACCATCAACAAGACATGTTCAATGGAATCACGAAAAAAACATAAACTGTTTGGTGAATTTGCTCTTGGGCCAACATGTTAAACTTGGAACTCACTTGTCTAAATTTGGCAATAACTACAACTACGCAACAGAGAATATAGTTAAGAAACAACAAATCTTCACTTTTTTCGACCTTGTGATCCCTTGAAATCAAACAAATATTTCTGAGCTGAAATTAGACCTAAATCTCGCGGATTCAAACCTTAAATCTTACACAATCTCAGTGAGTCTGATGATTCTACCAAACAGATGTGAAACAAAAACAAAATCGGGTTTCTGGGATTGAAATCACAGATCTGATGAAGACGAACCTAAGACGAAGTGAAGACAAATCGAAGCGAAAAGTAGAAGATGCCACCATGAAAGAGCAGTCGCCGAGGTACCTCTCATCTCTCGGGCTTTGCTTGTACGCAAGGAGGGACAGATTCTTCTCTGGGAGAAGAAGAAGTTTCCACTTTTCCAATGTATGTGTGTTGCGGTAAAAAAAGAACGAAAGAAAGAGGAAAGGCGAGTGTTTTGCAGTTTGATCCCAAATCTTTCTTGAATTTTTAATTAGCTAAGAAGTAAACAAAAAAAATAAAAATAAAAAACATAGAATAAAGTATGTAATTAAAAAAAAAAAAAATACTTTTAGTTAAAAAAGGAAAAAGTTATGAAAAAGGCATATAAGATATTCTTTCATTCTCCGATTGAATTAAGGTTATTGCATAATTTATTCATCTTAAAAGAAAAATTATTATAATTACTCATTCTAAAAAGTAACAAACCATTAACATTATCTAAAAAATGTTAGCATTAAATTTTGACAAGTATAATTTTTTTCCAATAGGATTAAATAAGAAAAAAGGAAAAAAATTAATTTGTGATGTCAATTGAGAAAAGAAAAAGAAAAACCAAATATGATTAGAAACAAAGTAAATATAATTCACACAGAAAAATGAGCATCAATTTGTCAAGGTTTACTATAAAATAGATATATGAGTAGTTAAACAATAAAAAGTAAATCTCCTTTATATAAAAGGGATAGCTTTCCTGCCCTCTGAGATATGCCACCTCAGCAAAATAATCCCAGAAATAATCGACCAATAAAAACAGCAGAAGTTGCCACATCAGCTCCACCTGTTTAAGCACCCACCGCTTCAAGCCGCCGAGTAATTCTCAAAAAAAATATCAGACCAACAAAGAGGGCCATAGACAATGGCCCCATCAACAGCTCAATTTTTGGACTCATCATCTTCTCGGCTTCCTCATACAACCAGCAACTTACATTTCATTTCTAATTAAGTAGGCAATAAATGAAAAACTCAAAGTAGTGGAGTTCAGCATGCGCCTCTTCATCTCTTCCTCATACGAAACGTCTTGCTTCAAACAACTTCTTCGGTTTCAACCTCTTCGAATCTCCCATACTTTCCCGATCTCCAATTTTAAACACTCATCAAATTACTTGATTATAGATTGATTCAGTTTCATTATCTTCACTTCAGTTCTAAATACGATTTTCTCTCCCAAATTTTAGGAGAAATCCGGCGGAATATTGGTAAGATATCGCCTTTCTTCATCTCTTTCTCTTAAATTTATGCGGTTTTGAGATCTGCGTCTAACCCATGTACTGAATTCCTGTTTCCAATTTTAAAAGCATCGACTCGCAGGATGACGAACAAGGCCTTAGACGCATACCAAATCAGAAACAGACCTGAACGGAATAGGTCTTTCGGTAAGGGTCAGTACATATGGAGGTAAGCCAGAGACAGGAACGAGAGAATAAGATATGTTCTGAAACCAGTGTTTTCTCTTTATATTTGTTTTGTGATTCTACCATAACTAATTTACAAATCCTGTCCATTCCTACATGAAATTTCTCGCAGATTTTTTCATCAATGATGGCCTTGAATAAGAAATAGCCGGACGAAGGCCTGATTGAAAACTACTCACAAAAAGTCACATACACGACAGTGCCGATGGAGACAGTATCGCAAACTGGGAGAAAAAATTTACAAATTGGTATACTAAATTGTCTTCCATTTTTGCGAATGAAGACATCTGAAATAGTTAAATTCAGTGATATTTGTGATTTGTGATTTGTAAACTCAGTGATTTGTTAATACGACCTAATTTTGTTTCTCACCATTTCTGTGATGAGCTAAGGTATGGATACACAAGCATGGTTTGTTCATATATACATCCGGGATGGCATGGAGTATTTAAAAAAATGGCATGGAGTATTTTCCAACCTGGCTTGGATCAAGCAAGGGGTTTTCACGGTATGTTACAAACGAATAGGAGTTGTTAAAGTCCATAAGTACGCTTGATATTAGTTTAGATTTTGAGTTGTCTTTCCTGAATTTGATTGTTTTGTTTTAGTAAAGTGTTTGCAGATTATAGTTTGGTATAAAATCACTGTAAATTACAATTACTAAAACCCAGTAAACTGCTTCTCACTCAATGAAAGAAAATTAAATAAATGCCAGTATGGAATCACTCTGGAAATTTTATAAGTTCAAATCTTTTACGTTTTTGTCTACCAGCTTTCAATTATCATTACAACACGTTTGCATCTCTCGAGTTCAAAGGCAGAAAATGCTCTCAGGTTAAGTACATGAGTTCTTTCTTTCTCTGTATTTTCTCTCTCCCATTTACCATCAACTGTTATTTTACTTTCTCATACTTTTCCTAATTTACTCTCTAATATAAACGATGGTCTGTAAATGATTCACTGATTTTTTTATTCTTCTTTGATTGTATGTTTTATAATATGACCAGAAGTTGTAGCAAAATATATGGTGTAGAACATGTAGCTTTTTGTGCGTAGGATTAGACCGCAGACGGTTCACTTCTCCCTATAAAGCAAAAGAGAAAAGAAGTGATGATAAAAAATTCAAAGCTAGCAACAAAGTTCGAGAAAGAATATCAAAACATTAAAGATGATTGGGCCTATGTTTCTTCTTCTCTTTTAGGATTAAGTAGTTAACTGGACTGAACGCGTGAGTAATATGATTAGGTGGTATACATAAGTTTATTTTTTGAAATGTCTTTACCAATATACCACGATAATTGACATCTAACGTAGGGCTAATGGTTTTGAATGTCCTGAACCAGTTTTTTTTTAAGATGCCCTTGCTGTTTTAAATTAGTGTTTTATGTGATCTTTAAAAGTTAAATATTCAGACATTTTAGATACTGAGTTTTACGAGTTTATTTTCTACACTTTATGATGCAGATTATTTTTGGGAATCAAAGGTCAATTTGTCGAGCAAACAAATTGCAACTAAAACAAAATGCATAAGAAGAATGTGCTGGAGAAGTAAACCCATTGAGCTGAAAAAAGACGAGAGTCAAAAAAGAATGATCGAGAAAACATTCTCATTTTATCGAGGTAGTAATAGAGAAGTAAATCGATAAAGGAAACCATCTACATGGCTGTAATACTAAGACGAAAAATTGACATCATATGTTTTATTCAATATAAAGCCAGCCATCTTTTCTACCACTATGCATTGCAAAATTTATACAAAGCCATACGTCACAAATAAGGACCCACGTTTAAATCCAGGACAAAATCAAAATAATTATACAAATCATAGAGCTTCATCAAAGATTATTAGAATATTGGTGTATCTTAAGAAATTTAATGTCATTAAAAAAAACTTGAGAGTAATTTACAGACCTACAAATACAATTATGAATACGGGATTGGAAATTTGGTTTAAGTAGACAACTTCTTTTGGGTTGAAATTTTAAGTTATGATTAATTTTAACTGACTAATGGTTTAATGATCAAAGACATGATAAACTCAGGCATTTCACATGTTCATTTCCTCCATTCTTCAAGTTCCTTTTCTTCTACCAAACATGTATATATTGTTTCGTTAGTTTTTTTAAATGAGTTTCGGAGTATCAAAGTTCTGAGGAAATTTAACAAAAAAAATAAAAATAATGTGAGGAAAACTCTATAAAATGTTTTGCGTACTATCAAAGCTTTTGAGAACCATGTATTTATTAGTATTATTCATGTTGTATCTTATGTCTTTTTCTATTGGGTGAAAATCAAAAATATGAAGAATATAATTAAACTTCATGTTTATATGCATGAGCTTATAGTTGTGTGTGTTTGAAATGAAAATTGTCACCCTCATTCAAATACTTTCTTCTACATTCTACATAATGATATACAATTTTATTTCAAATTGTCACCCTCATTCAAATACTTTCTTCTACATTCTACATAATGATATACAATTTTACTTTCTCAACTTTAAAGACGAGAATGTACCATCTCGCTTTTAGAAAATCTTCTAAACTTTTCTTAAATGTATTTCGTTAATGTAACCTATATGTTTATCAAGAATTTCAATTGATAGTAAAAACTTAGTATAATTTTGCGTTTTAATCAAATATTAAATTTATACTGTCCAAAAATAAACCAATATTAAATATGTATTACAAATATTTTATTCATTTCATCCGCCCGTAGGGCGGGCTAAACCCTAGTATAATTAAAATATGAATTGGAAAAAACTAAATATTTGGGAAAATGTGATAAAAATTTAATTAGAAACCAAGTGTAATAGATAAATAAATTAAGAGAGTCATCTTACTATGTTAGACTTCTCTATCGGTAGATAATTTTATATTGGTGTTCTCAATTATATTTTACTCCCTCTGTTCCTAAAAGAAAGTATTTCTAGATTTTATTTTTGTTTCACAAAGATAGTTGTTTTAAGTTTTCAATGCATTTTTTCTTAATTAATGATGAAAATTTGTAAATTTCAAGAGAATTAATTGAATTTCTCAAATTACTATTGGTTTAAATTTATAGGAAATTGTTAATTATAAAAAAATTTATGCATTTATAGTGAAGTTTTAATATGTTTTTTTAATATGTGTAATAATTCCAAAACAATTTTCTTTTAAAAGCAGAGGGAGTATTTATTTTCACGGGTGATATGGTTTTCACCAAATCCCGAGATTATTGAAGAGGTTGTCCGGTTGACCATAGAGCTCAAAGAGAAGGACACTCGGATGGAAGCTTTGGAGCAAGCCAAAGTCACAACGGAAAATAAGCTCGTCAAAACAGAAGAGACACTTTCTACGCTGCTGTAAGTATCCGGACGACTTTTCATCATAATTATTTTTATTTATTAAAAAACTATATCTATATTTTTATGTGTTTTTTTATTTGATGACAATTTTAATTTTTTGTTTGAACAATTTGGTTTTTATTATTACTATATAATTTTAATTTTAATTTTTTAAATTAATTTTTTTTAACAAAATTAAAACAAATGTATAGTTTTTTTAATTTTAATATTGCCATAAATCCCTTGGAAATTCCTTGGAAAATCATTGAGTCAGAAATCTCTTGGAAAAAAATGCGCTTAGGAATCCCTTGGGAAACATATGGTCCTCGGATGTCACTTGGGAAAACAGTCGTTGAAAACTCCTTGCTAACTAATAGAGCCTATGCATGATACATAATTCAGCACTACTTGATCACTTCAGCACAATTGAGACCTTATTTTTGTGAGAAAGTGTAAGAGCGATTTGAGACAGCTCATCAAAACTTGATCTATTAAGGTAACCCCCCATTTGCAAAACCAATGTCTCTAGTGTTCTTGTGTTCCCCAGCAAAACTTCCATGAACGAACCGATGAGATTCGGCTTTGCAAATTTAAACTCCGACGAAGGCGGAAAGACCACATCTTTGAATCTCCAACATTGATCCGGGTCCAAGTATTGTGGGTCTATGTACCTATTAACATATTTTTCCTGCAAAGCAGAAAAAGTTATCATCATGCATACAAACTAAAACCCTTTTCACATAAGACAAAATAAAGGGAAGGTCAAGCTTTTTTAGATTGTAATATAGGAAATAAAAGAGGTTCATGGTAAAGATACCACTGCGGTGTTCCAATCCTGTCTCTTATACACATCTAGATGTGTATAAGAGACATCGGCCATAGAGAACATCTAGCATAAGATTGGCAAAGAGATATTGAGTACCAAAATACAAACCTCTCAACAAAAGAAAAACCTAAGCAAACAGTTAATCATCATAAACTATTTAGTTGCTTAAAAGATCATGATAAAAGAAGGATATTATAGTGAGTTTTATACTAAAGACTTTGCAACTCAAGTGATTCTGCAACATATAGAGAATTCTAAGGATTAAAGATTAAAAAGGATGCAAGAACGACAACATACCTGAAGAAAGCTAAGCCCAACAGTAAGGTTCTCTACGTTCTGAAACTTTTCTACCATCGTTTCCATCATGACTTGAAATACAACAGCCTTCAAGGGATCAACTTCAATACACCAGAATATAGGTAAGTAATAGGCAGTGTCTATGTTAGCTTCGGTTAAAGAGGATGCATCAGCTAAAGTACATTTTTCCTCAAAATTTATCAATCTCAAATAATTGATATGAGGAGCCACGATCTTCAATTTTCGTGGAGCCGAATTACAGAATTCTATAGTCAGTCTTCTAAGGCGCTGCGATTCACTCAGATCAAGACAACAAAGTGAACCACAATACAGCAATGTCAAGCTTTCCAGCATTGGAGAACCAGACAGAATCTTAGGAAAAGATTCATCAGAGAGTATAGAGCGGATCAAAGACAAGTTCCTTAGTGATGTCCAAGAGACGGTGCATATAGGAGTCAAATAACTAAATCTTGATGCTATGATCAGTTGCTTTAGAGAAGAATTGCTGAAGAAGAAATCTGGAAGAGTATAACTACCAAACTCCAAAGAAAGCTTCTCCACGTTGCGGGACATTGCAAACTTGATCAAGCTATCAATGTCGTGACCCCCTTTGCTTGCTAAGCAGGTTTCGCTATCAAGGCAGAGATGGAAACTCATGATTTTGGTGGCCGAGTAGCTTTCTAGGGTTTTCCTAATCGATTCTTTCGACGTTTTATGCAAAAGAAAAGAGAGAGATGGTTTCTCACACCATACACGCCTCCATCGTTTGGACAAGACGCTAGTTGTGATCGCTAACTTGGTCGGAATAAAGTAGAGGATGTGGTGGAGGATCTCGTCTGGAAGAGAGCTGATTAGGTCTACACCGCCGTTCATTTTGAGGCCGCTAGTGTTTCTTACACATGGCCGGGCCTTATTTTCCTTTTGGCAATCGTCCTCCATGGCCGTAGGATTATAATTAATCCTCTTCTCTCTCTCTCTCTCTCTTCTCTTCCTTCTTCCTCCCCCTCACCAACTCCCTTTCTCTCTTCTGCCCTACACCAATGCTTTTTTCCGAAATTTTTTTGATGCCGATGTCATTTCGGACCGCAGCCCGCGGGCCAGGCCCAAGTAAGACCGTAATCGATCGGGGCGGCCTGGACACTATAATATTTGTCCACCAAATAGCGGGTTCGCGGGTCAGACCCGTGCGGATTTCGGGTTTCGCGGGACGAGGTTAGCGGGTCTGCGGTCTAAACCGCAAAATTCATTGGTTTTCACGATTTCCAGTAGTGAAATCGATTCAGATTCGATTCTGATGCCAATTCCGATGAGTCTCCACTATTGAGATGATCGAAGACAGTTGTTGTGATTAGCAGACGGTGAATCAACTGAACACGGAAGTGTTGCATCCATTGCTTCAAGACCTTGTTAAGACACCATTTTATCGATGTTTCAAGGTTTGTTTTTTCTTTGATCTTGAAACTAGAAATTTTCTTTGTTCTTTGTTCTTTTTTTTTTTTCACTTGAAACAAGTGATGAATAAAGAACCACATAAAAGTCATATCTGAAGTGCAGTCTGCAGATCGATTGAACCAGGGAATATCTTTACATTGGGTTTGTTCAGTTTCTTTGCTCAATTTGAGTGTGTGGTGTTACCTCAAAAAATGCAACACATGTTAACTTGTGGGACAAAAGGAAACGAACTAAGGTCTTTGAACGCCACATCATGTCTGATTTCTTAAACTCTTGCTCCCTGTCTTCTCCTTGATTAAACTTGTCAAACCTAACTTTTGCTCCTTACGTCTTCATTGAACTTGTCAAACGAAATGGACCCATTTTAGAAACGAACGAACAAACAAACGAAATGGACACATTTGAAGGCCATGAGGAACCTGTTTATTCCGTGTGCCCGCACCAGAAAGAGAATATTCAGGTAGTGTAAAGTATCTCTCTTGCTCTATATCCTAGGGCATTCCGTAAGATGAAATCATCCTTTTGCCTAGTGTCTATATCGATTTCTCTGCTCAACTAAAATTCTTAATCTCTTGTACTAAAATTCTTAATCTCTTATACACGGAAGTTCCATCTTATGCCAAGCTTATATTATTTACAGAAGTACAAATACATGTAACTATACTAATAGAAGCATCTGCAGCACATTTCTATAATGTTTAAGCTTGAAACTCACTTTCTTTTGATAATTTCTTGTGTTTTGCTATGTAGTGATGTGAGCAATTTTTACGTTCCTTGCTTTACATTTTTACTCTCTTTGGCCCTTGAGATTGTTATGTTGGAGAATTTTTTATCTATGTCAGTTCACATTCTCAACTACTGTTGATGGAAAAATAAAGGCTTGGTTATATGACAACATGAGTTCTATAGTGGATTATGATGCCCCAGTATGGCATATTGTGCTGACGGGAATTGTTTTTTCAAGTTTCAGTTTACAAACACATTGAAAGAAGCCCGCAAATCCGCTAAATAAGGGCGGGCGGGCTTGGGCTTATGTTTTTTTTCCACAACTCGCGGCGGGCCAGTCCGCACGGACAAAAAAAATAAAAACCCGCCACCCCAGTTGGACGCGGACGGGCCCGTCTCTAGGCCTACACCAATGCTTTTTCTTTTTTTATCAAGTAAGCACGTGCCATTATTGAGATTGGTTCTTGTCGATCAGATTTGTATTCCCCACGATGGCAGCGAAATATGCAAAATTAATATAAAAAAATCTCAAATTTTTTTTTTAATTGAATGTAAAATTTATTTAACCCAAAAAAACGTTTTTATAATGACTGTAGACTGTTTCAGATAATGTTATTATAACATATTTTTGATGATGGTTTAGGAACCAAACCTCGAGTGACTTTCCAAGTATCCTTTGAGCTGAATTTTGCTTTGAATTTGTGATTACTATTTTTCCATAGCACCACATCGGTTTGTTGCAGTGCTTTCTCACGTTGAGTGTCAATGACGTCCTCAATTTGGTTGAGTATAGGCACTCGATGATGAGATTACAGGACCTTTGCCATATTCGTATGAATTGGTATTCCCAAGTCCACACAACCACGCAAGCCTGTCAGCTTTTGGAGTCTTCCCAGGGGACTCCAGTCATCGTACCAGAAAGACGTTGTAAGACCATTACAGACTTCCATCTTTGTAAGAGTATTTGCTTTCTCTCTGTACTTTAGTAGCTTTTTTCAACATCCAAGAGCCGAGGGTTGAGGATTCTCTGACTGACCAAAAAGAGCATTTGTGTATGAGGAACCGTCTGATCCAGTTAGTCCATAGCGAGGAGTGTGCAGACAGTATCCTCCATATCCTCCATCTGTCCTGTGTCCTGAGTAACAGTCTCATGTGTATGGACACTAGTGTGTGGTGCAGATGTAGATGCATGATCAGAATGTGGTGGAGATGCAGGAGCAGTGTTAGATGAGGATGCATGATCAGTGTGAGATGGAGATGCATGATCAGAATGCATAGGAAACAAAGAGTCGAGAACAACAGGAATATGCATAGGAAGAATAGAATCAGAGAAAGGATCAATAGACGGTGCCTGAGGGAGTTGGGACTTATAAGGAAACACATGTTCATGAAAAATCACATTTCGAGAGATAGATACAGTTCGGGTTTCCAAGTCCAGAACCTTATAACCTTTGTAACCCGAGGGGTATCCTAGAAAGACACATTGTGTAGCACGAGGACTAAATTTATGCCTATCCTTTTGTAAAGTAGACACGTAACACAAACAACCAAAAGATTTAAGAAAGGAGTAATCAGGTTGCTTCTTGACCAATATTTCATAAGGAGACAATTTATGTAATAACAAAGATGGAGTCCGATTAATCAAGAAGACATCAGTGAGAATGCAATCACTCCAATAGACCAAAGGCAGATTCGATTGAAACATGAGAGCTCTAGCAACATTTAGAAGATGTTGATGTTTCCTCTTAACAACAGAATTCTGTTGTGGAGTATATGCGCAAGAAAAATGATAAATTATGCCATGCTCTCTAAGCAATTGCGGAAAGGCAAGTTCAGGTGCATTGTCACTACGGATAGCTTTGATTGTACTCTGATATGAAGCTTAATGAATGAAGCTTAATGAATGAAGCTTAATGTATTCAAAACAAGCTTAATGAATGAAGGCATAATATGAGAAACATCACTTTTATTTTTCAACATGTAAACCCAAGTGACATGAGTACAATCATCTACTATAGTGAGAAAGTATCGAAAGCCCTCTACAGATTCTACAGAGAAGGGACCCAAATGTCTATATGAATAAGATCAAATGGTAAAGACGACAAACGATTATGAGAAATATAAGGCAAACGTTTATGTTTAGCAAGAGGACAGACATGACAATGTAATAAATCAATAGAACTAGACTTAGTAATAGGAAGAACACCTGATAAATGCTGTAACGTGGCTAAAGATGGATGACCAAGGCGTTGATGCCAGAGGTGACTATTGACATGTAAGGATCCACATAAGTTTGTATTATGAGAAATGACACCAGTCTCTAAAATGTAGAGATTATGTAGCAGAATGCCTCTACCAATCATCAAGTCCTGAGTATGCTCCTGAATGTAACAAGTTGTAGCAAAGAAATGAGCAGAATGATTGTTATGCTTCAGTAAACTACTAACACTGATCAGATTAAAACGGAAAGATGGAACATGTAAAAGTCGTGAAGAACTAATGCATCAGAAATATGAATGGTTCCAGTGTGAGTGATGTGCTCCCTAGTGCCATTAGGTAAAGAGACAGTGACCCCATACACAGAAAAAATGGTACTAAACAATTCCAAATCAGAACAGACATGAGTAGTTGCCCCACTGTCAATTATCCAAGCACCATTGATATGGGTCAAATTTACCCTAAAGAAACTCTCTCAAATTAAGAGATCAGTTGTAGTACTTAGGGATCGAATCCACAGAGAAGGGATAGTCACACAGTAGTTTTCTAATTTCGAATTAAGCTAAGTGAGAATATGAAACTAAAAGATAGAAAGTAATTGAAAACGGTGTAAGTTCAGGAGACGGAACGTTAGGTTTAGGAAAATTCTCAGGTGATCTAAATTCTAGGTCTAGGCGAATGTTAGGAATTATTAAGCACTGTTCTTGAACTTGAAACACTAATGTAAAATCAACCAACTCTCGCTGCGAAGATTATCTATGCCTAAATTCCAGAAAACCAAATCTCTTTGCGAATTCAAACAATTCAGACAAGCATTAATATCAGGTTCGATTGTTCACAAAATCCTAAACCAAATCTCTTTGCGAATAAGTATTTTGCTCATCTAACATTAGTTCAGGAAATTAATAATACTCTCGCATCTATTAATTAACCTAAGATCAAATTCCAAGTCATGAAGCTAGAATAAGCATTAAACATAAATTCAGATGAAGAACTCTAATGATTTTATCCTAACAATTTAATTCAACCTAAAAATTCATCAATCACTTTTGAAAAACCCTAAACCTAACTAGCAAACTACTCAGATATGATTAATGAAACATAAATCATAACTTGAATAGAAAGCATAAAAGAAATCAATAGAATAAATAAAGGGAGTTCCAAATTTGCTCTAAGGGAGTCAAATTCTTCTCTCCAAAAACCTAAACTTCTATGATTCTTAAAGTATGAGATTCTGCCTAAACAATGACTGAAAAACTATATTTATAGGCCTAAGTACGAGTCTTCAATTCCCAAAAGGATTAGGAAAAGTCTTGAAGATTTCCTTTTCTTCAAAATATGGAAACTTCTTGATTCTGGAAATTGGAAAACCTGGTGTCGATCGACACTACATGGTGAGGAGACGTGTTCAAGAGCATCACTAATATTGTTCCTTGTGAGGAGACATGCTCATGACAAATGCACTATTCCCAGACTAAAACTTTTTTTTTTCTTTTTTTTTTTCTCAAGGGAAGATCTAGGAGAGACTGCAATTGCCTATATGTTCAGACTGAAAGAGGAATCAAGTTCTGCGCATACCTAGTTCTTATAAGGGGATCTGAACTCGCCCTGTTAGACTGATTCCACTTGCAGCTTTCTACTTAGACCATGCACAACGGTAGTTCTTAGGTTAGGTTCTTAGTGTTTTTAGGATATAATTTAAATGAAAAATAATTAAAAAACAGAGAAACGAGTCTTAATTAAGATCTTTTAAGATCGGTTATTCAAGGACACGTGTAGGTCCAGCATCTTCTCGTGCCCATCTGTCTTCCTTTCTCTCCGTCGTCATTTTTCTTCCTCCTTCTCCTCTCTCTCTCGCTCTCTCGTCGGTGTTTGAGAGAGAACCATGTGGGAGTCGATCTGCCTGACGCTTGCGGCCACCGCCGGTAACAATATCGGCAAGGATTTGCCTCCCTCCTCTCTCCCTCAAGCTTAAGGTCCCTCTCTCTCTCTCTCTCTCGCTCTCTCTCTTTCTTCGTCGGGTTTTTTCGTCTCTTCTCTCTCTCTGATGCTTTCGATTTCGATTGCATGCTTTCTCCGAGTCTGGATTTCCGTTTGATTGCACGGATCTCTTGCTTTAAACCCAACTTTCGGGAAATTATGGATTTATATATATGGAAATTCGAATTCGATTCCGTGTCAGGTACAACCAATTCGATGAAAAATTGTTGGATTCGAGTATTTGCGAATCCTGGCTTGCTGAGTTCTATAAAAATTTGATCGATGTTGTGATTTAAACCATCGGGGAGGCTCGATGCTCCTTTGTGGTCAAATTTCTATTGGAAGCTCACGTTTAATCGTCGATTGTAACAGGTGTGGTCACGGGAATGTTTGCTCTGGACGGCTTTTACGCCTACATGCCCGCCTAACATTTTATAGTCTGTATATAGATGATCATATTTTGATAAAACAAAAACTACTATGGCTTTGAATGGTAACACATAACAGATGCAGAATAAAGACAAACCATTTATTTTGCAGATCAATTTGCATTTGTTCTCCATTCAACTCTTTTAAAGCAGATCTAAAAATAAATAATAAAAAATTAAAGATCTGCATGCAGATCAATTTTTGGTTGTCTTTTAGTGAAAAAAGCAGAACAAATTCATCCCTCATTTTTTGACCAGATCAAATGCAGATCAAGTAGTTTTTTCTGATCTGCACTTGTTATGCTTGATCTGCATTTTTTAATTGATCTGCATTTTTTTGATCTGTGTTCCATTCAAAGCCTATCTCCCACGTTATACGTGAGAATCTTGAAACATTGCTGTAAAATATATATATATATATATATTTGTTTAATGTTTAATTTGACAAAGTAATACGTGTACATGCCTTCATGCCTACTCCTTAATGGCTGTCGGTGAATTATAATATTTTGTTCAAAATCCTAAAAATATTAATTGAGAAACATTTTTAGAGAATAGATTATTTTTTGAAATATTTACAATGGTGCCATTTTCTGATGTGTTATCACCACACTTATTCTCTTATTATTTTAATACAAATTTCCTTTTATGATTAGACCAATTATATTATATGCCTTTATCCATTTATTACTTTTCATATAACCAAAAATTTATGTTTTAATTTTTGAATTATTTAAAATCGAATTTTAGGTCATGTGATGATTTATGATATACATCATATTACACAATACATTTCTTAAAAATGAATAAAACAATAGTTTTAAAAAATATATTTTTAATGAAATATAATTTATACACAATTTATGATATACACAATACTTTTTAATGATTAAGCAGAAAATATGTTTACAATAAAAAAAACTTCTATATGTGTGATTTTAATAAAAACAAATTATAACAAATTAAAAAATATAATTTAGGTTACAATAAAATATATTTCGATATGTGTGATTTTAATAGATATCTATATTTATAAATATTTTTTATATGGTTTGTTAATAGAATCATATAAATTAACCAAATAATATAAATACTTAAACTTGAAAACAAGTTAAAAATATTATGTCAAAACGTTGAAATGTTAAATTATATTATTCATATATATATAAAACTGATTAAATTATTTTTATTTTAAACAATTTCAAAATCATCTTTAATAAAATTATTTATAGATTTTTCATCATGCGCATGGCGCAGATTATCACCTAGTAGTATATTAAAATTTGAATTGATTTGGAATGATTTGAGTTTTAATAAGTTTTTCTATGATTTGATTGAATTATGGAAGTTGATATGATTTGTTATTAAAGTTATATCAAATCTCACCTAAAACTATGAGATTTGAATTTTTATATTTTTAACCAGAAAACTCAATCAAAACATTTTAAAATCACTCGGAATATCTTAAAATCCAATAATTCCAATAACATTGGATTTGATTAAGTTTTTATAAATTCTTGATTGAATAACAAGAGATTATGAAAGACAATTAGAAATCATTAGTTGAATAACAAATTTTGGATCACGTAGTTGGATTTGATTAAGTTTCAGATCACGTAAGTGGATTTTGTAAAGATAAGCCTGATCCTCCCTTGTGTGTGTCTTTGAACACGCGGTCTATAGAGATTACTATCGGGATCTCAAAAGTATCAACAACCAGGATCGTATCTTTTGAGTATCCTAATCTATCCTAAACAAATTGAACTCGGAGAAATAAATAAGATCGTATCTTCATTGCTTATCGATATGTCTCGAAGTGGGGAAGCAAAATCTTTTTTAAAAATGGAGTTTTTGGTAGGTTGAACTTCGACATGTGGTTCGAGGCATCGAAAATATAATATCCTAAAGTAAAAACCAATGATTTCTAAATGTTATCATTAATCTCATGTTATTTAATCAAGAATTTAAAAAAAAAACTCCTTCTGTTTTTATAACAATTTTTTTTTGGTTTTTTTTTGTTTCATAAATATAGATGTTTTAAGTTTTTAATACATTTTTATTAGTTAATAATAATAAATTGTAAAATTTTAAGAAACATAATTGAATTTATTGAATTACTACTGATTTGAAATTGTAAGAAATTGTTAATCATAAAAATGAAACAAAATTAAAACTTAAAAATAATTTTTTTGTGAAATGAAGGAAGTATCAATTAGAAACAGAGAGAGTATTTATGTTGTCGGACGACGTATGCTTATTTCTTGTTTATAAAGGGGAAAAACAATTTTCTAAAATATGACATTTTAAAGCTAATCTAGATGCTCTTTAAACTCGTTATTTATAAGAAAAAAAAACTTCTTAAACTAAGACCATTGACAGGTAGTTTCATCAGATCAATAGTTGTTTGAATAATTGGCTGAATATTGGCTGAATATTAGTCGTCTTATTGATATTACGGGTGACTATAAAACTAGAACGTTGGGAGTCCAGTTATAATCATCTACGGTGAAAGTTGAATTGACTGCTACTATCTTGATAGAGAGGCGAAAGCGATATCCTAACTCGAGATCACGAATTCAAGGAACTCTTGATCCTAAGCTGGATGCTTGACCTAGAGATCGTAATTACGATGTCGAAGGATCTGGATCTAGAGGTCGCGAATGCGATGTCTAGGATCCTTGAGCCAGAGGTCGTTAATACGATGTCTAGGGTTCTTGATCTAGAGGTCGCGAATGCGATGTCTAGAACAATAAGAGGTCGTGAATACTCTTCACAGTGCTTGAAAAGCTCTTTATAAATTTATGCGGCAAAAAGGTTTTGCGTAAATGCTTCTTTAACTTTTCCCATGACCGAATTGGCTCCTTGCCGGTGCGAGTACGTGTTGATTTCAGTTGTTTCCACCACGCCGCCGCATGTCCCCGAAATCGCATTGACACTGGAGGAACACGACGATCCGTCGGAACCTGTTTGAATTCGAGAACTTCGTCGACAGAAACTAACCAATCGAGTAGCGCATCACCGCAGATACCACCTTGAAACTCAGGAATATCGACCCGAAAGCCAAGTTCCCATCTGTTTTCACGTCCATCACCATGGTTGTCATCACGCCGGACTTGTCGATGGTGTTCATCCTCCTCGTCTTCAGCATCAACATCTTCTTGGCGATTAGCGAACGGATTATCGCCATCGTTGTTCACGCGAATCGGATTGCGAGCATCCAAACGAGTCAACAAGGTTTCACCCATCTCCTGGATTGACGCAAGGATCGTCGACTGAATGTTCTCCTGCATCGCGAGGAGCGTCGAACGTAGCTCTGCCCAATCGGTTGTAGGACCACGGTTGTCACCACCGGTTTTGTTGTTGTTTTTCGGAGGCATCGTCAAAGCAACAACACGCACAAGAACGTTCCTAGTCTGATACCAACTGATAGAGAGGCAGAAGCGATATCCTAACTCGAGATCACGAATTCAAGGAACCCTTGATCCTAAGTTGGATGTGTGACCTAAAGGTCGTAATTACGATGTCGAAGGATCTGGATCTAGAGGTCGCGAATGCGATGTCTAGGATCCTTGAGCCAGAGGTCGTTAATACGATGTCTAGAGTTCTTGATCTAGAGGTCGCGAATGCGATGTCTAGAACAATAAGAGGTCGTGAATACTCTTCACAGTGCTTTAAAAGCTCTTTATAAATTTATTTCAATATCAAAGGTGATGTTTACAAAGCCATTGAACACCTTTAAATACTAACTAGATATAGATGGATCTCTAGACCTAACCCTAGAAGGATTTATAATTATCCTTAAATAAAAGAAGAAAATAAATGTAAATAAAGAAACTAGGCAAACACGTATAAAGCCCATGACGTGTTTGCTTGAAAGCCCAAAACCAAAAGATGCGCTGCATCAGTTCCCTCCGGGTGGAAGAGGGTTCGTCCACGAATCACAAAGGTCGTTATCACCACGAAATGGAGACAAATGTTTGACGTTGAACACATCGGAAGTGCGAAGGTGGGAAGGCAGACGCACACGATACGCGTTTGCATTAATGCGTTCGACAATCTCTACTGGACCAATCTTTCTTGCTTTCAGCTTATTATACTCCCCAACAGGAAAACAATCCTTGGTAAGAGTAACCCAAACAAGATCACCTGGGTCGAAAAGAACCTCACGTCGCTTGGCATCAGCAGCTGCTTTGTACTTTGTCGTTGCTTGAGTCAGATTTTGCTGAGCCTGACGATGAACCACCTGAAGATCATTGATAAAATCGATAGCTTCGCCATGGTGACGCGAGCGATCCGGCAATGTCGTTAAGTCCAAAGGACATCGCGGAGTGATGCCATACACGACCCGAAAAGGGCAAAACCCAACACTGCGATTAAATGCATGGTTATGAGCAAACTCTGCTTGACACAACTTTGCATCCCAAGACTTGATGTTATCGCCAACCAAACATCGCAAGAGATTACCAAGGGATCGATTAGTGACCTCGGTCTGTCCATCGGTCTGAGGGTGATAAGCAGAGCTCATATCAAGACTTGTTCCCAGTAGCTTCCACAGGGAACGCCAAAAGTGACTAAGGAAACGTGTGTCGCGATCCGAGACGATGGAAGAAGGAAGACCATGCAACCGATAAACCTCACGGAAGAACAAGACAGCCATGTGAACTGCATCAGTGGTCTTCTTACACGGGATGAAATGAACCATCTTGGAGAATCTATCGACGACCACAAAGATGGAATCAAAGCCCTTCTGAGTACGCGGGAGACCAAGAACAAAGTCCATACTCACATCTGTCCAAGGTTGCGTTGGAATGGGTAAAGGCAGATACAAACCAGCATTGGACGCCTTTCCCTTCGCATGATGACACACGCGACAACGTTCCACAAAGCGTTCTACGTCACGACGCAGCGATGGCCAGAAATAGGAATCGGTGACCAGTTTTAAGGTCCTATCACGACCTACATGTCCCTCATTGTGAAGCTCTTGAATAATTTGAGATCGCAAGCTACACTCTGGAACACAAAGACGCAGCCCGTGAAACAGAAATCCATCGTGGATCGTATAATCGGACCGAACACCCTGTCTCACATCCTCGAAAAGTCGCCCAAAGAAAGGATCCAAAGGGTAGAGGTCCGCAAAAGAAGAAAATCCCACAACGAAAGTGTGCATCGTTGTGAGGAGACTATGACGCCGACTTAAAGCATCAGCAACACGATTCGTCTTACCCGACTGATGACGAATAGAGAATGTGAATTGCTGTAAATAAGCGATCCATGTAGCATGACGAGCAGAGATTTTAGCTTGACTATCTAGGTGACGCAAAGCATCGTAATCTGTAAAAAGAACAAACTCCCGATGAACTAAGTAATGACGCCAGTGTTTAATCACCTGGACAATGGCATAAAATCCGACTTCGTATGTGCTGTATCGCCCACGCGCACCAGCCAACCTTTCGCTATAGAACGCCACTGGGCGACCCTATTGACTCAAGACAGCACCTATACCCAACTTTGATGCATCGCAATGGAGCTCAAATGCCATCGTAAAATCCGGGAGAACCAAGATCGGTGCTGACGTCAACTTTTCCTTGATGAGCTCAAAAGGGGTCGTAGCTGCTGGAGTCCATTCAAACTTCCCCTCTTTCATGCAGTCGGTTATTGGTGCCATAATGGAACTAAAATGACTAACAAATCGCCTGTAAAAAGAGGCCAAACCGTGAAAGCTACGCACTTCTGTGATGGTGCGAGGAATAGGCCACGACCGAACTGCCTCAATCTTAGATGCATCAACTGCTAAACCCTTAGCCGAAACAATATAACCAAGAAAAAGGACTTCCGAAACACCAAATTCGCATTTGTGTTGTGCCGCGAAAAACTTCTCCTTGCGCATGACCATCAATACATCACGGATATGAGAAATATGGTCGTTCATCGAGGAACTGAATATCAGGATGTCGTCGAAATACACAACGACAAACTTGCCCATGAAAGGACGAAGTGCCTGATTCATGACACGCATGAAAGTGCTAGGAGCATTGGACAGACCAAATGGCATCACCAACCATTCGAACAAACCCTCACGCGTCTTGAAGGCCGTTTTCCACTCGTCTCCTGGCCGAATGCGAATCTGATGGTAGCCACTTTTCAAGTCGATCTTGGAGAAGATAGTGGCCGCGCCAATTTGATCCAACAAGTCGTCAATCCGTGGTATTGGAAAATGATACCGGACCGTAATCTTATTAATGGCACGACTGTCCACACACATACGCCAAGTGCCATCCTTTTTTAGGAATTAGTAATGCTGGGACAGGACATGGACTAAGGCTCTCGCAAATATAACCCTTTCGCAGCAGATCTTCTACCTGACGTCGGAGTTCCTCATGCTCAAGAGGACTCATGCGATAGTGCGGACGATTAGGCAAAGTGGCTCCTGGAACCAGGTCGATATTATGTTGAATATCGCGGAGGGGAGGAAGCTCTGTCGGAAGCTCCGCAGGGAATACGTCCGTAAAGTCATCAAGTACGGACGCCAACTCTGGAAGTAGCGTGGCCGAAAGAACGCGCGATGCTGAGGCTGGTACAATCACATAAGCAATCTGAGACGTGCGACATTCTGCTGAAAACTCCGAATAAGAACACAATAGAGCCATTGACTGTGGAGTGGCTTGTGGCTAAACGGAGGGTGGTGGCAAAGGAGGAGCTTGTAACGAGGACTCATGAGATGAGAATAAAACGATTTGATGTGTTTTCCAAATGAAGCTGTACGTGTTTTTGACACCATCGTGGATGATCTTACGATCAAATTCCCAAAGTCGCCCTAATAACAAATGGCTCACATCCATTGGTGCGACATCACAATAAGTGCGGTCCCGATAGAAAGGTCCTATCGAGAATGCTACTAGAGCTCGCTGAGTGATGCGAACACTTACACCTTCCTACAACCATCCAAGAGTGTAAGGTGCTGGGTGGTCTTCTCGTGGAATTCCCAACTTATCCGCAGCCACATCGGAGATAACGTTGCGGCAGCTCCCTGAGTCAATGATGAAGCTGCAAACGCGTCCCTTAATCGTGCAAGTGGAGCGAAATATGTTGGTGCGAAGCCACTGCTCATCCTGACGACGTGGAGCAACACAAGATCGACGAATCACCAGTAAGTGACCTGTATCTCCCTGCGTTGGATGACTGATGTCTCCGTCGTAGTCATCATTATCGTCATGAGAGTCATACGCAGCTGGGAGATCATATGTTGAATCTCCAATCATCAGACCGCGACACGACTGGTGTGGGCAAGCTGTTTGCCTATGACCTGGCTCCCCACACGAGAAACATCGAAGAGCATTAGGTCGGGTTGACCTTCGTAAAGCCGGATCCTCGGACGCTGATGTGATACGAGTCGACGAGGTGACTCCCTCGCTGCCATCTTTCGCGGGAACAATCGTAGATCCACTGCCTTGTTCCTGAGATTTGTTACGCGACGTCCAAGTGGGGGCACAAAATTGTTGCTCGAACGTTGCGGCACGCCTGTAAGCTTCACTTATGGTCGACGGATCAAATTGAGCCATCGCTGTCTGAAATTGTGGTCGAAGACCTCCAAGAAAGCGAGCGACCAGCTGAATCTCGCTATCGTACAACTCGTTTCTTGTTAACAAAAGGGAAAACTCTTCTGCGTATTCATCCACACTACGATGCCCCTGTTTCAGATTGTGCAACCTCGTGTACATGGTGCGATCGTAGTTATGCGGCAAAAAGGTTTTGCGTAAATGCTTCTTTAAATTTTCCCATGACCGAATTGGCTCCTTGCCGGTGCGAGTACGTGTTGATTTCAGTTGTTTCCACCACGCCGCCGCATGTCCCCGAAATCGCATTGCCATTGGAGGAACACGACGATCCGTCGGAACCTGTTTGAATTCGAGAACTTCGTCGACATAAACTAACCAATCGAGTAGCTCATCACCGCAGATACCACCTTGAAACTCAGGAATATCGACCCGAAAGCCAAGTTCCCATCTGTTGTCACGTCCATCACCATGGTTGTCATCACGCCGGACTTGTCGATGGTGTTCATCCTCCTCGTCTTCAGCATCAACATCTTCTTGGCGATTAGCGAACGGATTATCGCCATCGTTGTTCACACGAATCAGATTGCGAGCATCCAAACGAGTCAACAAGGTTTCACCCATCTCCTGGATTGACGCAAGGATCGTCGACTGAATGTTCTCCTGCATCGCGAGGAGCGTCGAACGTAGCTCTGCCCAATCGGTTGTAGGACCATGGTTGTCACCACCGGTTTTGTTGTTATTTTTCGGAGGCATTGTCAAAGCAACAACACGCACAAGAACGTTCCTAGTCTGATACCAACTGATAGAGAGACGGAAGCGATATCCTAACTCGAGATCCCGAATTCAAGGAACTCTTGATCCTAAGCTGGATGCGTGACCTAGAGGTCGTAATTACGATGTCGAAGGATCTGGATCTAGAGGTCGCGAATGCGATATCTAGGATCCTTGAGCCAGAGGTCGTTAATACGATGTCTAGGATTCTTGATCTAGAGGTCGCGAATGCGATGTCTAGAACAATAAGAGGTCGTGAATACTCTTCACAGTGCTTGAAAAACTCTTTATAAATTTATTTCAATATCAAAGGTGAGGTTTACAAAGCCATTGAACACCTTTAAATACTAGCTAACGAGATATAGATGAATCTCTAGACCTAACCCTAGAAGGATTTATAATTATCCTTAAATAAAAGAAGAAAAACAAATGTAAATAAAGAAACTAGGCAAACACGTATAAAGCCCATGACGTGTTTGTTTGAAAGCCCAAAACCAAAAGATGCGCTGCATCATATCTTGAACGTGATGAATGAGTTAGAATTACCTCCGGCGGTGTGTTTCGGTATATGTTTAGTGTTTCTCTCTATCTCATTCTCTATCGATTTGGCCTCTCCTTGTCTTGTTTTGATCAAGAGCTATATTTATAGAAAATTTACCGTTGGGTTTAGTGCATCTTCGTCTCGTTAGGGCAGTTGTAGTTGGGCCATTTACGTGTTGGCTAGGTAGATTATCTGGTCATGTCAGACTCTTTTGACCAGTCATGGGCAAGGGTAAAACCACTCTCAACAATTGCCCCCAATTCTCCAACAAGAGAACAGTCTTGATGAATCCAGTTTACCTGCAAGGATCCGAGTTACGTTGTTGGAGTCTTTAACAATTTTTAGTAACCTAATTTATTTCAAACGTACATGTTTGTCGATATAAATTTTAATCATAGGCTTGTTTCTTGACTGCTCAAACAAACAATAAACTCTATCCAAGGACACTTTTTTGATGAATTTTTTTGCCCCAAGCTTCCATCTCCATCGAACATTTTTTCGTGCTTTCGATTTAACGTTTGACAGATATGTGAATGCCTATCTAGATAAATCTATATATCATCATGGGTAACCATGCTAACTTATAGAGCTATATCAGGTGAACCTGATGCAACTTCCTCTGTAATCAGTAAAACTAGCTAATAAATAAAAATGTTCAATAAATCCAATACTAAAAACCTATGAGTCTATGATACATAATTTAACACCACTTGATTACTTCAGCAAAATTGAGACCTTATTTTTGTGAGAAAGTGTAAGAGCGATATGAGACAGCTCACCAAAACTTGATCTATTAAGATAACCTCCCAATTGTAAAACCAATGTCTCTAGTGTTCTTTTGTTTCCCAGCAAAAGTTCCATGAACGAACCGATGGGATTCGGCTTTGCGAATTTAAACTCCGACGAAGCCGGAAAGACCACATCTTTGAATCTCCAACATTGATCCGGGTTCAAGTCTTGTGGGTCTATGTACCTATTAACATGTTTTTCCTGCAAAGCAGAAAAATTTATCATCATGCATGCAAACTTATTAAACCCTTAATTTTCACATAAAATATATCCCTCATATAGGTTAGCCATATAAAGGGAAGGATATGCTATTTTATAGATTATTTGGACTTTGTAATATAGGAAAATAAAAGAGGTTAATGGTGAAAATACAAGAGCGGTGTTCCAATCTTTAGTTATGTAAACTGTTATCTTCTTTAATCCAGGTGAGTTTTGTAGCAGCTTTGCTATACCAGGAACCATATATCTCAAACTTCTTGTTTCAAGAGTCAACGTTTTGACCTTAAACAATAGGAAAGGAACACCACATAACTCGGCCATAGATAGCATCTAGCATAAGATTGAAAAGAGAGATGTTAAGTACCAAAAGAAAAATTAAACCTAAATAAGCATTTAATCATACACTACTTAGCATGTTCATGTTTCCAAAACATCTACAGGGAAACGCATCTCACTTATTTACTTAAAGAACATGATAAAAGAAGGATATAATCTTATAAAGTGTTTATACTTGCCGCTCAAGTGATTGTGCAGCATAGAGAGTTCTAAGGATTAAAGATTAAAAAGGATGCAAGAATGACAACATACCTGAAGAAAGCTAAGCCCAACAGTAAGGTTCTCTACGTTCTGGAACTTTTCTAGCATTGTTTCATCATGACTTGAAATACAACAGCCTTCAAGGGATCAACTTCAATACACCAGAATCTAGGGTAAGTAATAGGCAGTGTCTATGTTAGCTTCGATTAAAGAGGATACATCAGCTGAAGTACATTTTCCACCAAAATTTATCAATCTCATATAATGGATATGAGGAGCCACGATCATCAATTGACGTGGAGCAGGATGGATTATCATCAATTGACCTGGAGCAGGATGGTAGAACTTTATATCCAATCTTCTAAGGCGCAGCGATTCACTCAGATCAAGACATCAAAGTGAACCACAATACAACAATGTCAAGCTTTCCAGCATTGGAGAACCAGACAGAATCTTATGAATTAATTCATATATCAGAGAGTAGAGAGCAGCTCAAAGACAAGTTCCTTAGTGATGTCCAAGAGACGGTGCATGTAGGAGTGAAATATCTAAATCTTGATTCTACGATGAGTTGCTTTAGAGAAGAATTGCTAAAGAAGAAATCTGGAAGAGTGTAAGAACTAGAATCCAATCTAAAAAGGAATAAAAGTTTGGGTGGGGGGGGGGGGGGG
>JAHZTW010000002.1:56787107-56817037 GCA_020283515.1 Alliaria petiolata
GCCCCCCCCCCCCCCCCCAGTTCGGTCAGCGAGTGAGATTGAGCTCGACGAACTAAGAAGAAGGAATCAGTTCAGCATAAATTGAGATCGGCGTGTTTTGAAAGCTTTAGGAAACATAAAACACTCTCTCAATCTGCAATAGAGGTCTTGTCGTTCTTTTTGAGGAAATATCGCATAAAAACCCGAGGTGGTGATGACGCTCTCCCGCCACTTGTGGGTCCCGCAAAAATTAGGGTTTCCACGCGTAAGAAGATGAAGCGCTTTGATTAAATTTAATTTGGGGAAATACGAAGAGTCGCCAGGGTAATGATGACCTTCGGTAACCGTTCTCATTTCTCTATAAATAGAGTGAGGTCTTCTCACTTCCTCACCAGCGCCGTCCACAAGCCTTGTTGCTTCATCGCAGTAGCGTCTCCCTTGTTGTCTTTCACCAGTGCTGCCCACAAGCCTTGTTGCTTCAGCAACGCTTGCATCTTGATATGCCAGAGATTGAAACTGTTTCTCCCTGTGAACTTGTCAATCTTCACGTTCGTTCCAGACATCTTCTCACCAGACGCGAAAATCCTAGAACCTGGATGCTCTGATACCAGTTTGTTGTAACGGATGCGGGAAGTAACAATAAACGTAAAGAATACGATACAAAATTTAACTTGGTTCACCAACGATGTGTTGGCTACGTCCACAGGTAAAGGGAGACTGATTTATTAATGGAGGCAGAACATTTTTAGAATACAACTGATATTAGGTTAGAGAGGTTACTTATAGCGAAACGAAAATCTAAAGAACCCTAACAACATGCGATTTGAACTTCAATGCTAAAGCCCAAGTAGAAGCCTTTATCAAACAGCTGTGCGACCCATAACATCGCTGAACATTGCTGACCTTATGCAGCGCATCCAGTAACATCGCTGACCTTATGCAGCATCCTCACTTGCTGAAACAAGCTAGATTCAAAACATATCAACAAAAGAAAGACTAAACTCCAAAGAAAACTTCTCCACGTTGCGGGACATTGTAAACTTGACCAAGCTATCAACATCGTGAAACTATTGAACCCTATTGCTTGCTAAGCAGGTTTCGCTTTCAAAGCAGAGTTGAAAACTCATGATTTTGGTGGCCGAGTAGCTAGCTAGGGTTTTCATAATCGATTCACTCGACGTTTTAAACAAAACAAAAGAGAACAAGGTGTCTCGCACCATGCACGCCTCCATCGTCTTGTCCACAAGACGCTAGTTATGATAGCCAAATTGGTCGGAAAAAAGGAGAGGATATGGTGGAGGATCTCGTCTGGTAGAGAGCTGATTAAGTCTACACCGCCATTGATTTTGAGGTGGCTAGGGTTTCCTACACATGTTGGGGAGGAGTTTTCCTCTCGGCAGTCATCTTCCTTGGATGTCGGATTTCAATTAGGGGGTTATTGGGAAGCTGATTAATGTAGATTTGAAGAGTTTTTGTGGATTTCAAAAGTATAGAGATTTTAAGAATTTTCAAAGATTTTTATAGATTCTAACAATTATGTTCTCCCATATTTATAGTATCCATACAAAATTTTTATTGATTTTCGTGGATTCTCATGGATTCTTATTAAAATTTTCTTTCAATTTTTTGGTAAAGTAATTATATGATATATTCAAATAAGGTGTTTATTTGTTTCTAAAGAAGATAATAATGACGTGATCGGCTTTGATTGGTAACCAAAAGCTTTACGAAAAAGCTGCGGTTTAAGTTATACCGTTTTAATAGTTACCAATCATAAAAGTAGTACGAAAAGCGTAACTAACATTATTACACTCAACTTTTTTGTACTGCTTTTTCTTACCGCTTTTTTTTACAGTTTTCAACTATTTTATAACTACTAATCACTCCATCTTACCGCTAAAAATTTCATACCGTTTTAGATTACCAATCGGACCCGATATCATTATTCATTGTTTCACCATTCATCATTTAGGACGAACATAGGTAATACAAGTCTCTTTAGGATTTAAGATTTACCGTTATTTTGTATATTCTGTCATTGTTCAATCTCTTTTCGTATGACTATGATTTTCTTTATTTTTATTGCCATAACAAATCTGGATTTTTTAATATTTATTGACATAACAAATCTGAGTTTTTTTAAAATCTTTATTGACATAGCAATTCTGGGTTGATGATAATGAAGTATTGCTGATATTGGAAAAAAAAACTTCAAATGTCTCACAAGAGACGAGAGATAAATTGTGTTAAACCTAAAACTATCTATGTTTATTTGAGAAAGATATAATTTTTTTTTGTTATCCAAACTTTTATTGCGACTGCAAATCGATCCCACCGAAGTTCCTGACTTATTCATTCATACTTCTCTCAGCTATTGCGCATCTCAAAAACGATTTCATTTGGTTTTTCCTACTCTCCCTACACAAGCTTACCGCGCGGCTTCACAGAATCTAACGACTCACGGTGGCGGTGGAGTCTGCTGAAATGACTGTTCCCGTCACTTTTGTGCCCTAGGTCTCGCGCCCTAACTTACAACACAAGAAACATACCTGCACACACTGAAAAAGGGAAAAGGAGAGGTGAGCAACAAATTACTCATTGAGGAAAGATCATCCCTGCCCACATGATTCACACCATCAACAATATAACTCAGCAACCAAATACACTAAGCGTAAAACAGACAAACATCACATAACTTATCGTCAATCATATCACATATCATAACTTCACACATAACACACGACACTGAATCCTGACACACTTGGGCTGGCCGTACGCCACCTTTTGCTCATCAGCCGGTTTACGGGCTTCAACGGGATCGCAATGTCCTCGTCCTCAGTCCGAATGCACCGAAACATTGAACTTTAACAGGATCGTCATGTCCGACTTCTCAGTACGACTTCACCAAACATCACATACTTTATACCAAACACTTTATACTAACTTTACATATATTCACCCAAAACACATAACAACCGATTATCATCAATCTCTCACATCACCACAATCAACAAACAACCTCCTAGACTCAACATATGTGATTACAGAACTAGACCATTGAATAGTATGAATGCACAAGTCACAAATCCTCACCTTAGCCACTTTGATGTTGAATACCAACTCATCTTTTTTTTACTCTTTTAGGCAGATTCGCTGTCACGCACTTAACATCTTGTTTCCTCATGCTCAAGGGTCTCAAAACGGTTCTCCTTCAATAGAGAGATGGATCCAAGTATCCTTAACATGTCTGCAAAGTTTCTGGACAAACGGACCTTGTTTGCCCAACCAAACGACCTCACTCTACATTCTGATTTCGGACACACGCTGCACAAAATAATTCCAATAAAACAGTTGTAACTCCCATACCACAATAACTACCAACGAGATATTTAACGCATCACAGAATCTCCCGAAACGCGACTTCTCCTCTGTCTGGTCTCTCACTTGCATTACACAAATCAGGTCCAAAACCGCATTCATAACTTTCATACCAAAATCTCAAATGACAATCTGATTTCTGCTAGACTGATATTAGAGTCAGGGATGTTCTTACCAAATTTTAGATCGATATCAACAGTTTTGCTTATCCGTTTTTCTTTTGTACTGAAACAGGTCAGATCTGTGAAGATAGGAGATTTTCCAGGTTGTAGCAGACAGAAGGAATTGGTGATATCTTTTAGCACAGATCTCTGATGACGACGATTTTGTACTTTCTGGAAACATGAGACTTGGGGCTTTCCAGAGAGAGATTAATTGTCGCGTGGTTCCTCGGGGTTCAGCGGGAAAACGTTTCTCAAGGTGACAGCGGTGGCTAGGGTTTAGGGTGATGAAGAACAAAACGGTCAGAGCTTCGCCGTATCAACTCTTTTTGTCATCTCTCCTTTGTGAAGGGCCATTTATATAGAGTGGGAAGGGGATAGAGGTTAGTATTTCTGTCATGGGTTTTGTTAATTTGGGCCTTAACCTCTTAATTAATTTGCTTAATTTATTTCTTCCTTTCCACCATCATTCAGCCAAATAACTTATTTCTCACGATCCTTTATCAACAACAAATTTTAAGAAAATCGGGTCGTTACAATTCTTCCACACTTAACGGGAATTCGTCCCGAATTCTGCTGCGAGAGTTCTTCATTGCAACCTTTTAAATGTTGACAAGATTTTGTGAAGAGAAAAACTGAATCCAGACCACTTATTGCTTAAAATGATTTTCGATCTCCAATCCATGGGACTGCTTCTCCCCACTTAGTTCTCAACCAAATCTCGTAATGTATTTCTGTTTGATACCGTAGCTCCAACAAGTTCAGATAACCAACACAGAGATCACTTTGCTACCGCCCATGTTCATTAGGGTTCGTTACACACTTTGATGGGGTTGTTTAAATTTTTCAGCGTACAATTCTCTGTACAAGTTTTTCACCACATTCCATCTCTGCCTTGAGCCGAAAAAAATATAATCTCTTTCGGTGTGAATGGTCAACACTCACGCTTAGTAATATAAACATAGGGAACGACCAGTGTCATAGCTGCCATTTTGCATAACATTTAACTGCATCACTCTTTCTTCAGGTGCCTCTAACATGAAGGAGATCCTCTACTTCCAAATAAATTCTGCCCAACATTTATTTATATATATATATATATATTTTATACCGTCTAACTCTAGCGATGACCATCAGACAGGCATACAACCTTTCCTTACACCCTGCTGACGAAAGATGGTAACAATGCCTTTATGGCTTTCTGAATCAGCGGACGATACCCCACTACGCTTCCTTTATGATCATGCTGATGCAAAACTAACTTCTAACTCAAGATTCCCTACCTTGTATATTAGTCATATCATTACTAATATTTCCCTTAGGTTTCGATTCCCATTTAACCTGCCCTTTCCATTTTCACTTGAGCCATACAAAAGTCAAACTTGCTACTAGGTAACTTCAATGCAATAGTTATTCTTTCCACTACTATTTTGGGACAACACGCCCACCTTTACCGATTGAGTAAACTCCCTTAGCTGCTTCGAAAATGCAGAAGAAATTTACAATGAACCGCTAACTTTTCTATCCCATTGTTGATTTTTTTTTTTGAATGCTTTCTCGGAAGTTCTATTACTAGACGGCTTGCAATTAGAGTACAACACACGAAGTCGATTCCTTCAAGACTTTTTAATCATGCTTATGACTAAGTATTCATGGTTTAAAGAATTTTCCATATCCTCAAATCATTAAGCGTTCCTTTGCTTTTACTTATCTAAACATAAAATTGCTCCTTAATATTTGGGTAACACTACCAACGATTCCTTCAAGACTTTTTAATCATGCTTATGACTCAGTATTCATGGTTTAAAGAATTTTTCATATCCCCAAACCATTAAGCGTTCCTTTGCTTTTACTTATCTAAACATAAAACTTGCTCCTTAATATTTGGGTAACACTACCAACGATTAATAAGCGATCCTTGCTTAGCCAACATTGTAGTGGAGACATCCAGACTGAGCATTGCACTACCGCGCTTCCGCTGAGCCACTCTGCTTCTCAGAAAATTTGAATGTACTCTTCTTTCTCAGACTGCTTCCTCTCTAATCCTTTCCTTCTTCCGGGTCGTATTTCCTTTACGATTATTACGTATGCAAACATCTTTTCCCGATAAAATGTCCACAAAAGGTGATACCCATAACTCTCACGGTTTTCTTTAGTCCTCAGATTCATGTATTGCATTACATTGACAAGAACTATCAGATGTACTCTTGCACCATATCTTATCTCCCTTTCTTTTGATATTCATGCTATAACTTCCCGTTCTTTTTAGGTTCTATCCTCCATAACATGTTCTTGATGATACCATCTTAAGCACCCTCCGGAAGACAATCTTAATACCCAACAAACATTCCAAACACAAAGTTTCTTTCTCCACCATAAACAACTTTCAGTTTTCCATTGCTTTACTTGGACTCTCCTCATCCTCATCCAAAGCTACGTTGTAGTATAGAAAGTGACCTTGAATATTAGCATTGATGCCCTTATGTCGGTTCCTAAGCCATGCGTCCTTTGGCTCAAACAACATATCTCTGCTTCTCATCAGTAACCTTTGCGTGTCCCACTTCGCTTCATATCCTTGTTAAGCATATAATCTACATTACTTCTTAACCCTGGCTCATCCGTGGCTTGCTCTTGCTTTGAACTTCAATTATCGCGTTCAGTCTTGACCGTCATTTCACCAATGATCGCCCTTTCCACGGTTTCCATGAGCTTATACAGTTCTTTTGATTTTGATATAACATGTCTCTTGTGTTTCTATGATCATCTCATTCCACTTCAACTTCATTTTCAAAAGAACTTATGCACCACCAAATTTTTCAGGTTGTACCAAATGTCTTCTAAGTCTCCAAGATTTCATCATTGCTGCTCGTACGGTTCCAACTCTTCCTTGCCTTCTTAACAACACGCCTCAGGAAGCTCAACACTTGTCAATTCGACTCTCACAACTAGGTGTGGATCCGATATTGAACAAAGTGTGGGGCTACACTCTTCTAACAGAACACTAAGCAACTTTTTTTTTTTAATAAAACAACTTAGCACTTATAACCTACCAACTCAATCAACTTAAGACTTACAACCAAACAACACAACTCTAGCGCGAGACCATAGATACCTAAATATCATTTTCCCTTAAAACATTTTCCCAATTCCTTTTGAACGTTTCCGGAAACATTTTATTTTTAAAAAATCATTTTTCAAAACCCTTTTTTTCTTTTAAATTCGACCAACTCCCGAGAATCGACTCTCCGGGTCAGGACCGGAGTAGCACCTTACGCTCTGATACCAAATTGAAAGGACCGTTCCCGTCACTTTTGTGCCCTAGGTCTCGCGCCCTAACTTGTAACACAAGCAACACACCTGCACACACTGAAAAAGGAAAAGGAGGGGTGAGCAACAAATTACTCAGTGAGGAAAGATCATCCCTGCCCACATGATTCACACCATCAACAATATAACTCATCAACCAAATACACTAAGCCTAGAACAGACAAACATCACATAACTTATCGCCAATTATATCACATATCATAACTTCACACATAACACATGACACTGACAACTGACACACTTGGCCTGGCTGTCACCTCGAAAGGTCGTACGCCACCTTTGGCTCTTCAGCCGGTTTACGGGGTTCGACGGGATGGCCATGTCCTCGTCCTCAGTCCGACTGCACCGAAACATCGAACTTTAACGGGATCGTCATGTCCGACTTCTCAGTCCGACTTCACCAAACATCACATACTTTCTACCAAACACTTTATACTAACTTAACATATATTCACCCAAAATACATAACAACCAATTATCATCAATCTCTCAAAATAAAAAATTGGGTAGTTCATCTTTTGGGAAAGCTACAAGAGTACTTCCTCAAAATTTGCCCCGGAGAATACCGCTAGATTCAATCGATTTTTTCCGCAGGTTTGTTATCCTCCTTCGATTCAGAAATTTCTGTTTGGGTTTGATTTCATTTTAGGGTCATTCAAAATTGTGTTGTTTTAATTTTTTAAAATTTGTTTTTGCATTTTTCATGTTTATAATTGTTAGTATATTCCGTTTAATTCAATTTCAATGGTTGATTAGGATGTGATTGTGTGCGAACGATTTGATGAATCTTGTGAAATAAACCAACTAATATCAGATGAAGTATCGCCATGTCTGTTTGAGGATTTTCTACCAAATGGTAAGAATGATTTTCTTCTTCATTTATTTCAGTGCTTAGTCGGCTCCGTAAAGCTTAGGTTTTTCTCGCAATGCAAAACAATCCTAAAATTGTAAGGTGTATTTCTATAATTGTGTTTCATCACTAAAGATTAACGCAATGTAATTGGAAAATGCTTTAGCATGTACCTCAATCCTAAATCTAATTTCGGCTGGAAAGAAAGAAGATTTGAGAAATGCAGTGGAGTAAGCTTCAGAGGAAAAGATAATAAGTTTTTTTTTTTTTGATAAAAAGATAATAAGTCTCACAGCGTTCACTTCTCATGGGTAAGTTTAACTTCTCACGTTATTGTTTACAATTATTGATTGGTTATAAAGCCAAATCGCATAGTCTTTGTTGTGTGTTGTGAATGTTATTTGCAGGCAACGGAGAACGGGAAGCAAGAGAGGCACATGCAACAGTGGATAAATTTAATGTGATATGGGACTTGGAGCGGGTGAAGAACAGTGCGCAAGAGTGCTACAGAAACCAGCAGGGGCTCAAGAGCTGTAACTGCTACAATATCTTGTTGAAGAAGAGTCAATTGTGGAGACACTACAAGAAAACATGCCGATTTCCGACGGATTTTATGACGGAGAAATGCCGTCGAAAACTTTATGACGGAATTTTGACGAAAATTCAAAACCGTCGAAAAAATCAAACGGACACAAAGTCCGTCAGAATTCCGTCGGTAATTTCTGACAGACAAAGATCCGACGGAAATTTCTGATCATTTCCCATTTCCGACAGACAAAGAACCCGTCGTAAATCCTTCAGAAAAGTGGCCGTTTCGATATAGACGTTGTATAGCCGTTGTAATTTTGAGATTTCGTCGTAATTCCGTCGAAAACCCGCCGAAAATCCGTCTGTAATCTGCTTAATTTTCTTATATAAATCAATCTTCTCATCTCCCCTCATTCATAACAAATCTAAACAAACTTTATAAAATGTCTTCCTCTAATCGTTTTGATTATTTTCGATCTTGGATGGATAAAAGTCCGAGCGATCCGGTGACGGGAGTACTTACGAATGAGTTTGCCGAAGGTCTACATCAATTCATATAATTCGCATCAAACGAGGACATAACATTGCAATCCGGTAAGATGTATTGTCCTTGTAGTACTGTAAATGTGGAAATCATAGGTTTATTTCGGTATCTACTGTTCAGAATCAACTAGTTAGGCGAGGATTTATATCGGGTTATAAGATTTGGTATTCGCATGGAGAAAATGATTCAATGGTAAATTATGCAAGTACTAGTGAACATTATATTGCGGATAGGTTTGAGGAACCTATAACGGATGTAGATGAACAGTTAGGTACCGTCCAGATGGTAAACGATGCATTTCGTGAAAATATACCATCGTTTGCTGAGGGTGGAGTTAGAATAGAGGAACCAAATTTAGAAGCCCGAAGGTTTTTTGACATGTTAGATATGCTAAACATCTGTTATATCGAGGTTCTAGAGAAGGGGATTCGCCTTTATCAGCGGCAACTAGGTTGATGACCATCAAGACGGATTTCAATTTGAGTGAGGATTGTGTGGATGCATTCGCTGATTTTGTGAAGTCAATTTTGCATGAAGATAATTTTTCACCAGATTCGTATTATGAGATACAAAAACTGGTAGCTGGTCTAGGTTTGTCATATCAGATGATAGATGTATGCATCGACAACTGTATGATCTACTGGAGAGAGGAAGAGAAGCGATCGTCATGTCGGTTTTGTCGCAAACCTCTTCAAGACACAAGCGGAAGAGTTCATGTACCATATAAACGTATGTGGTATTTGCCTTTAACAGAAAGGTTAAAAAGGTTATATCAATCGGAGCGCACAGCGCTGCAATGAGATGGCATGCAGAGCATAGATCAGATGGAGAAATAGCCCATCCCTCAGATTCAGAATCATGGAAACATTTTCAATCATTGTATCCGAGTTTTGTCTATGAGAGAGAAATGTGTACCGTGGATTAAGTACAGATGGTTTTAACCCATTTGGAAAACATGGGAGGTAATATCCGTTGTGGCCAGTCATCGTGACACCGTATAATTTACCGTCTTCGTTGTGTATGAAACGAGAGTTTCTGTTCCTTACCATTCTCGTTCCTGGCCCAGAGCATCCGAAGAGATCACTTAACGTGTTCTTGCAGCCATTGATTTATGAGTTGCAACAATTATGGGAGAATGGTGCTCAAGCATTTGATGTTTCTCGCCAAGAGAATTTTGTGATGCGTGCTGTACTTATGTGGACCATAAGCGATTTTCCAGCATAGGGGATGCTCTCCGGATGGACAACACATGGAAGGTTATCGTGTCCGTATTGTCAAGATTATATGAATGCATTTCAGTTGAAGCATGGACGAAAGACGTGTTGGTTTGATTGCCATAGAAAATTTCTACTGAAGGATCATCCATATCGTCGGAGCATTACATTGTTCAAGAAGAACAAAAAAGTATTTGATGATCCACCTCCGGAGTTAGACGGTAATTATATGTTAAGCCAGTTCAGAGATTATGGAGCAGAGAAGACGGTAATATGCGGTGGAAATGTGCATCATCATGTTGATGCATGTGGAGATCTTCACAATTGGCATAAGAAGAGTATATTCTGGGATTTGCCATATTGGAAGGATCACTTGTTGAGGCACAATATAGATGTCATGCATATTGAGAAGAACTTTTTTGACAACATTATGAACACAGTGCTAAATGTCCAAGGGAAGACGAAAGACAATTTGAAGTCTAGATTGGATTTGCCAGAGATATGTTCCCGTAAAGAACTACATGTGATGTAGAACGAGAAAGGTCAAATACATGTGTTTCGGTTGGATGCTCCTTCAAAACAGGAGTTCTTTGATTGGTTTATGCATAGTGTGAAATTTCCAGACAGATACGCATATAATCTTCGTAATTGTGTTGATAGTGGGAAGGGAAATTATCTGGGATGAAGAGTCATGACTGTCATGTTGTGATGCAATGTCTCCTTCCTTTTGCATTTGAAAGCCTACTACCCCGAAACGTTCACGGAGCGATTGCAGGTATATTTCATAAATTTTTTCAGATTGTACATGAATATTAAAATAATTTATAGAAAATATTAATTTATTTCTATTATCATATTATTTTCCAGGGATAGGTGCATTCTTTCGGGATTTATGCAGTAGATCTCTTACAGCAGACGGTATCCGAAATCTGCAAGAAAATATACTTGTGATCATTTGAAATCTCGAGAAGATATTTCCACTGTCGTTCTTTGATGTTAAGGAACATCTTCCCATTCATCTTCCTCGAGAAGCAGCACTTGGTGGCCCTGTTCAGTACCGTTGGATGTATCCTTTTGAGCGGTATATGTTTCATCTCAAGAAGAAAGTTAAGAATTTAAGTAGAGTGGAGGGCTCTATTGTGGCACAAAGTATAAATGAAGAAACGTCAAACTTTGCCGGATATTACTTTCCACCACAAGTCCGAACAAAGAGTCGAAGAACAGCACGGCATGATGATGGAGGAGAAAGACCCATTTATTATGTATATGTCCCTACTATCTTTGCACAAATTGGATGAGTTAGTGGAAAAGCGAAGAAACGAAGGTTATCTGAGAAAGAACAAGATCACTTGCATATGTACATTCTGACAAACTGCGACGATGTTCTGCCATACGAGAGGTATTATTAAATAATTTATTTGTTTGATTCTTATGTTGTTACTAAACATTTTACATTTTCGTATACAGAATATACATTGATCAAGTTCGCGCTCATCATCCCCATTACACAGAAGATATACATTGATCAAGTTCGCGCTCATCATCCCCATTACACAGAAGATCAAATTAGTGAACTCAAACATGCCGAATTTGGACGTTGGTTGAAACACTACGTAAGCTCAATTTTTTAAAAAATTTGTGTTAATTTATATTTAATATATGAAATAAAAATTCTCAGTTTTATACAACTATTTTAATTGTTTGTTGCATGTTACGACATGCTCTTCTAACGGTCAATCATTTTCGACTTGGTTGGAAGAGTTGATATACGGTCCATCATTTGTTGCAACGGCGTATCCGATGTATTGTACTCGTGGATATGGTTTTAATATTCTGCGGGAAGGAATGTGCAGACCCACTTGTGATTATGGTATATCTTCACAATCTGGTGATACTGTGTACTACAGTGTTTTACATGAGATACTGGAAGTTCACTACCCGGGAGTGATTGATATGAGGTGCATTGTGTTTTCATGCGATTGGTATGATCCTTCTATCGGCTGCGGCGTACGACATGACGAATTTGGTGTTACGGCCGTCAATTCAAGAAGAAAACTTCAGAAATATGATCCATTCATCCTCGCTTCACACGCAGAGCAAGTCTCATACATTCGATATTATCGAGTGCGGAATAAGCAAGATCCTTGGATTACTATTACCTCGATAAACCCCAGAGGAAGGATATATGGTGTCTCCGAAAATGATCCTTTGCAACAACGCGGATTGGGTTTCTTAGGTCCAATTGACCATTCACTTGAAGTTGATCTTGTGGTTGACTTCACCGACCAAGCAGACGCTGAGATATATGAAGATTCTGAGGACGAGGTTAAAGAATTTGAAGAAGATTCGGATTCAGGAGATTCAAATAGTTCATCAGATTCAGAATAATATTTCCCCCTAAAAGTTTTCAAAAAAACTATATATTATATGTTAAAAATATATTTTTACAAAATTTATGTTTAAAAAAACAATTTTCCCCATATTTTTAAAAACTTTTTTGTATTAAAAAAAAATTCTCATTTCTTTTAAAACATATTTTCCTCATATATATCTATATATAACTTTCTTATTCCTATATTTTTAAAAAATATCTTTCTTAGGTTTTAAAATTTTCAATTATTTTAAAACCTATTTTCCCCATATATATATCTTTCTTATTCCTATATTTTTTAAAAAATATCTTTCTTAGGTTTTAAAATTCTCATTTCTTTTAAAACCAATATTTTTAAAACATTTTATGTTTAAAATAAAAAAATATTTTCCCCATATATATATATATTTTTTTTCTTATTACTTTTTAAGGCTTTTATGTTATTATTTATTTTTAAAACCATATTTTTTTTATAATTTCGTTGGCCATCGTAAATTTACGACGGATTTCCGACGGCCACCGAAATAATTTTAGATAAATAAATTTGTAGGCACATTAAACATGTGTAACATGGTTTTTGAGGTTCCGTCGGATATTTCCGACGGATTCAGAGTTTGTGGCTTAAAATCTCAAAATTTAAGGCTCCTTTCCAAAATTATGCAATATATTATATCATCTCTTAGTATTATCAAATAATAAGCTTATTTTGGTGACTATTTTCAATTTTTTATCATTTCATGTATTAGTACTTTGAGTTAGATTATAAAGTATATTATGTTTAAGTGTAATGAAGTAAGAATTTTAGATTTCAGAAAAATATTAAAGTTTTTAATGTATATGATAATTGTTTTTATGATAACCATATAATTATTTTTAAAATTATGTATAGATTAGTTAAACATATATTTAAATCAGATTTAAACCCCTAAACCTTAAATCCGTCGGAAATCCGTTGGAATTTTCCGACGGGCAATTAAATATCTGACCTAATGGATGGTTGACTCGCCAACCAGAATACATGCAAAATTTATTCAATCCGTCGGAAATGGATTAAATTTTCCAGATGGCGCCTTTATTTCGCTCTTGGAAATAACGAAAAAATTAAATTTGTGACGGAATTCCGACGCCTTTACCCGTCGGAAATCTTCTTTAAATTACTTTGCATCTGTTCTTCTTCCTTCTCACACTTAAGCAAAAAAAAAAATTTCCTCCTCTCTTCTTTTTCGCCGAGCCCTCCGATTCACACGGCCACCACCGCCATCTCCGCCAGATCCTTCCCGCCGGCCATCTCCGCCGAATCCGCCGCCATCTCCTCCGGATCCTTCCCCCCGGCCATCTCCTCTTCCTATTCCTTCCTTTTCCAAACTATGTATGTTAATCCCAACCTCTATTAATATTCTTTGTATAATCAAATGTTTGGTTGTTAGATTTAAGATTTATAGCTTGTAATTGTTAGAATTGTTAGATCTAGGTTAGTTTAAGGTTTCATTTTTTGGTTTTAAATTTGGTGTTTTTGTTTGGGTTTTAAGAATTT
The DNA here is from genome assembly GCA_020283515.1 of Alliaria petiolata. Lineage (NCBI taxonomy): Eukaryota > Viridiplantae > Streptophyta > Magnoliopsida > Brassicales > Brassicaceae > Alliaria > Alliaria petiolata. The sequence continues at coordinate 56,800,994 of JAHZTW010000002.1, forward strand.
TTAGATCTATATTTTTTTTTAATTTGTTGAAATTGTTAAAATTTGGTTAAAATTGTTAGATTAGGGGTTTTGTTGATTTTGTAAATTAATTTTAGTTGTCATTATAATTAATTTATTATTTTATAAGTTTGTAAAAATTTACTTAGTATAAAAAACTAAATTTAATATAATATTTGCAAATTTTACTATTTATATTAATAAATCTAAATTTGTTTATTTAAAAACATTTAGGGCTTCATATGGAAATTTCGCTTCCTACGATAACCGATCCCCTCGGTTATCTCCTCATATTCCCGTGTCCCCGGCCTTTACTCCCGGTTCGAGTTCTTCTCCCGGTCAGACTCTTGTTCCTCGACTCAGATGGAAATAAATGAGTTTATTGAGCAACCAGGGCGTCACCATATTACGAAGCTCGATCCTCAACGTCAAGGTGAAGCTAATTGGTTTGGCCATGAACAAGGGATTACAAAATCTATTTTGAAGATGCTTCATGGGATGCTAAAGATACCGTACAAAAAGTATTCGGAAATGCCTGCCGATGAGCAACAAATGTGGCTTCGCTGTTTTGCGGTGAGTTACATAAATTTTTTTTTATATGATTTTGTTTTTGGTTTTAAACAATATTTATAACCTATTTTTTTAAAAACAAATGTAGCAAGATTATAATTGGGACCGTGTCGACACCCCTACCGTTGAAGCCTTCTTGCACCGCAAGGCCGCTATTTGCTACTCAAAACACATGAATGCGTGGAAGCATAAGTGGAAGAAGGGCAAACTAGAATGTCCTAGAGGATTGAACAATACTTGTTGGTTAACGTTCCAAGTTTACTGGGCCGACGCTGCGACGGAAAAAATCTCCAAAAGGAATTCGAAAAACCGATTGAGCCAACGAGGTGGTAAAGGGATAGCAACGCACAATGCGGGAGCCACTGGTTTTGTTCGACTAGCAGACGACTTGGTAAGAATTATACAAAAAAAAAATTTCTTTTTAATTTTTTTGTTTTGTTTTTACTAATTTTGTTTTTTTAGGCGGCAAAAAACGGTGGTGTCCCCGTTAATTTGTATGAATTTGTGCAAGTCTCTCACACCAACAAGGTGACCGGTCAATTACAAGATAGAGCTGCTATTGATCTTGTCGAGAAGGTAAAGAGGCTCCAAGAAGAACGCATAACTCAGCTGTCTCAGCAAGGGACGCTGGTCGAAGAGCTGACTCGCGAGAAAATTGACGCAATAGTTTTAGAGGTAATCAATCGTTTTATATTAGAATTTTTATAAATATTTCACTTTTCTAATAATTTTGTTTTTTTCTTATAGCATACTCCGAAAAGCAAGGGCCGCTTCTTCGGGTGAGGATGTATTCCCGAAGTTTATAAGAAGGGATACGCTTCTTCTTCTCAACGAGAATCCGCAATCCAACATGAAGTTGATGAGTTGAAGAATCAAATGGTGCAAAAAGACACTAGACTTGCGGCTATGGAAGATTTTATTACAAGAAAATTCCCGGGAGAATTTTAAAAACCGTTGATGTAATTTGTAATTTGTTTTTATTATTTTTTTTTGGAACAATTTTTATATATTTTCAAATTTTATAATTTCAATTTCAATTTCTTTTCGGATTATATATTTTATTTTAAATTTTGAATTTAAATTTTATTTTCATTTTTTATAAAATATTATATTTCCCGTCGGAAATTCTATCGACGACTATTTCCGACGGAATTCCGATGGATACAATTTCCGACGGAATTTCGACGGACACGATTTTCGATGGAATTCCGACGGTTTTAATTTCCGACGGGTATCCGACGGTTTTGATTTCCGATGAACCATTACGATAAGGTATTCTGTCGGAAATTCGTCGAAAATATTTCCAACGACCTTTCCGACGATAATTCCGTCGTTACTTCTCCGATAGAACACTGTCGCAACGCCGTCAGAAAAACCGTCGGAAAATGATTCCATCGAATATCCCGTCGGAAATAGTTTCCGTCGCTATCCCGTCAGAAATTTCCGACAGGATTCCGACGGCATTACGTTTTCCGACGACCTAGATGGGACGAACGGTTTCCGTCTGTATTTGATTGTTTTCTTGTAGTGAGAGCAAATTCATGCACGAGAAATTCTCCTTCTCCGGTAACAAATCTCCGGAAGCTCTGCATGTGGTTGCCACTTCTTAGAAAGTCTTCTTTGGAAGACCACTGTGATAAAACACATTTCGTATCTGAAAATTTCAATGTTCGTCTTGTAATGAAATTGGCTTGTGTAGCGTTTGACTTCTGTCTTTCTTTGAAGGTTTGTGTTGAAATGACATTGGACTTTGCTCAAATATGAATCCTTCAAACAGCGTCGTATGTGGTTTAAATCAAATTGGGTATGACTTGGTTTCATAATTCTTCGTGACATATCATCATAAATAAATACATATTGTGAACATCAAAAACGTTAGAGTTAATTTAAGTAAAAACATACAAATGAGTCTAAGTAACTCTATAGAAAAACATTCAAAGAGGAATTGCATTTACTATAAGAAACGAGGTTGATAGATAAAAATGAGTTTTTTTTTTCTCAGTTCTTCACTGAAATACATCAAAAGTTTGTTTAAATACATATTGCCTCTGCAGGATTTATCAAAGCTTGTGGCAAAAAAAAAATCTATGTGAGATACATGCAAGAGTTCCTCACTTTTGTACTTCCAAAACAGAAAAAAACATCTTTCTGATGAATTAATTTATGATTATAATTACATCCATTGAGGGACTTATAATATACTAAATAGATGTCTATAAACCAATGTTTTTATACATTATGTCACCTACTTTTGTAAATTGAAGTATAAGTAATAAAAAATTCATGTAAAAAAGGACAATATTGCAGGTGCTTACCAAATCAATTACGCCTGAACACGTATATATAACATTTATAGATTTATTAAAATATAAAATAATGTCACATCTAAAATATTTGATAGAGTTTAACATTCTTAATCGTTTAAAATTAAAATAATGTGGTGTAATTTTGCTGATGTGTCAGCACCACATTCATTCTGACATATCAATTAATTAATAGTAATAAAATTATTATAAATAAAAAAATACTAATTTTGTTTTTGGGGGAATCAAATTTGAGACATCGAAGACAACTTAATAAGCACACAACCACTTTCACAAAAACATTTTATATGTTTCCCAATCAGTTTCTTTTAGATATCTATAAGTTTATTTAAAAATAAATATCTCTAAAGACATATGGTAGTGTTTTAAAATCATATTATTATTTATTTATTTCAGATATTGTTTCCATAATTTATTTATTATATCCCTTCATTTATCTTTCTAATTGTTTTAATATCATACAAATTTAAACTTCTGCCTACTATATTTTCAACATAACAATTTATTTTATAAAAACTGAATTAAAATATTTTACTATAGTTTAATTTTTTAATTATAAAAACATAATAAATAATAAATTCAACTTCACCTAAACAAAACTAAATATTATTTTATTAATCTCGTTGATTAATAAGAATTTAATGAAAATTTGATATTAAAATAATTAGAAATTATTATATTTTAAATTCAAATTCACTTACCCGAAAAATATAAATCTTTCACTCCGCGCAGGGCGCGGATTATCACCTAGTAGTTTAATATTTGGTTTTACCATATCTTCATAATGATTATACGTTTTACAGTCCGTGAGATTTCCATGACATATTAAATTTAACAAAATGAATACTTCTTGAAAGCATATGTTTAAAATTCATTATTACAAAAATTTAACATGCACATACTAAATAACAAAATAAATACAACAAAAATAAACTTCCACATATGCACGGCTACTCTCCCAGTGATGATAATAAAAGGTGGACTAGTGCTGCGTATGGAAAAACCAACATTTATGTTGTAACTAGAAACCAGTCTGTCATTAATATATATTTTTTTTTAACTCAGGATAAATCGCAGGCCTATTGAGGGACCCATACTAATTCCTGGGGTGTTGCAGCCCACGGATAGACCCTTATCTCCGGATATGCAAATGGGCCTAAAGCATGGCCCATATCCGTGTGGGTGTCCAAAGCAAAGTGTTAAAGTTTCGCATAGCAGGGTCGTCGAACCTGAAACGTGTTAGCGTCCCAGTCCCGACTCCTGTCACTTGACCACCATGCTCCGGACGTCTGTCATTAATTTTAGTATAAATAAATTATACATAACTTAAAAAACGATAAGATTACTCCCCATGTTTCATAAACAATATCGTTTTAACGTTTATTTTTGTTTCCTAAATAATATCATTTTTATATTTATAATGCATAAATTTGAATAAAAAAAGTTTTAACTCAATTAATTTAGTGTAATAATGAGAGAAACACAATTATTCAGTATATTAATAAGAGGTAAAATATAACTTTTCATGAATTTCTTAATATGTATAAAAAACTAAAAAATAACATTTTTCTAAAACAAAAGTACGTATTAGTATATTTTTTATTCACATTAAATTGTTTTAAAAAAAACGGTATTCTCTCCGTTTCAATGCAAAAAAACAATTATACAACTTATTTTATCATTAGTTAAATTGTGTTTAATTAACTAGATAATAAAAATGTTTTTATTTAAAAGATTAATTATTTTATGTAAAAACCTTAAACATTAACTAATTTGAAACGCATAGTGTATATAGTCTATATGTAAAACAAGCAAAACGACGTTGTCAGCACTATCAATACCATCTACAAAGATCGATGGTATTTCCGATATCAGGCTTTAAGACTTTCTTTTTTCTCAGACGTTTGATAAAAAAAATTCAAAATCAATTATAACTTACCTTCACAATTAAAGGATATTTACACTTAAAGGCACTTTTTATAACTCAATTAACAAGAAAAGGCGGGAGAACGGCCAATTCCTACCCAAACTCTGGGTTGCGGTCCCGATCCGTACCTATACTTCTGATCTGTGCGAAAACATATCCATACTTTATATTTTTTACAATTTCATACCTAAACTCTAAAAAAACGGTTAAAACATACATTGACCTTAAATCCGTCAGTCAACCGTTTGATATTACTGACGTGTCTACGACGTATCTGCTGAGTCAATAAAAAAAAAATTATAAAAATTTGATCTGTCCGGCGAATCACAAAAATAAAAAATAAAAAAAAATAAAATCAGAGATTTTTAATTTTAATAATTAATAAATTTCTTTTTTCTTTTATATCTTATTTTAATTCAAAATATAATATAAATTTATAAGAGAGATAAATATCATAGATTGTTTTGATTTCTTTTTATTTAAGTAAATTTACAATGAAAAAATGTTTTAGTTGGATAGACTTATATATGAAGTTTTGCGTTCTAAACATGTCAATAATTCTAATTGCCAGCATTTTTTTATATGATCATGACGTTTTGGGCCCAAAGACCGTACGTTCCCCAGGACGTGGTCCAAACCATGTAATATTACTCTTATTTGGAGAGCAGATCTCTCCCAACGTAAATTGAACCTAATCGAACATGTGATCTCCAAGATGTAGGGATCTTTAAGCCTCTTAGTTACCGAAAATGTAGGGATCTTGGAAATCAGAGGTTTGAAATACAAAAAATGAATTTATTTTTTAGGATAAACAAAAAAACTTTATTCTATTTTTATTTTCCTTTTTGGAGACTTATCGCATAAGTCACATTTTTTACGAAGAAAGTTATATATATATTTAACTGGTTTGATAAAATTTATTAATTATTAAAACTAAAAATCTCTAATTTTATTTTTATTTTTATTTTTGTGATTCGCTGGACACATCACATTTTTTATAATTTTTTTTTGTTGATTCAGCAGACACGTCGTAGCCACGTCAGCAATATCAAACGGTTGACTGACGAGTTTAAGGTCAATGTATATTTTGGTCGCTTTTTTAGAGTTTAGGTATGAAGTTATAAAAAAAATAAAATATGGATATGTTTTCGCACAGATCGGAAGTACAGGTACGGATCGGGACCGCAACCCAGAGTTTGGGTAGGAATTGGTCGTTCTCCCAAGAAAAGGCACTGGTAGCAATTTAGGCAATTTCAAGACTTGCAATTACAAAATTATCCTTATCTCATACTTCTCTTATCTGGATGAAAATACTGACGGAAAGAAAATCGATGACATTATTCGAGGATTTAACCATTCGACGACATTATTTGAGAATTCAAATCAATTCGAGGATTCAAACCAATTCGAGCATAGAAGCTTTTCAATCTAGAATCAGCGTTGTTAAATAAGATGATCTAGCGAAGATGATGGTGGAGGATCTCGGTGTGAAAGCGAGAGGTGGCGAAGCTATTGCCTCTACCCGGAAATAGTTCAAAATTGAAGATGGCAAAGCTATTGCCTCTACCTGGACAAATCAAGCGAGACTAAGAGAAGACGTGGGTGTTTTGTTGGCTTATTGCTCCCGGAAGAGAGGCGACTGGGTATTGAAGCAGTGCTGGAAATGGAGGCGGAAACAAAGGTGGATTCCTTAACCGCTTTCCAAATCGCTGATGGGAGAGGGCATCACGAGATGAGACGGTCGACGTCGTGAAATCGAAACTTTATTTCTCTCTCATTGCTTCACTAATGCTGATCTCTTAAACTTCGATTAATTCACCGAGGCTTATCTTGTCGACTCTGATTCCGATCATGACTCCAGATTCTCCAAGGTTTTTCATTTTTTTCCTCTCTGATCTTCATTTTATCTATTTGGGATTTAATGGGGATTTCTTGTCTCATTTCTGGACAAAGGTGAGAATGGCAAAACATGTCTTTGTCCACCATTAGTTGTCCATTCGTGCATTTGGTTGTGTATGTTTGTTGGTTGTTGATTCAATTGTCTTTGTTTTTGGCAATCAGGGAAGAGTGAAATTGATATAGATGGTTAAGTTGCCATGGACATTCTGACGTGGACAAATATGGTATTGTTGAGTTGTGGAGATTGACATGGTCGAGTTGGTGATATTGTTGTTTGTAATTGATCTACGAGGTATGTTACAGTTTCAGATTCAATTCACTTCATTTCATTGAATCATGACCCTAATCCGGTTTACATGCTTTTTGATCTCGGGTCTTCAGACCGCTGCTGATAGGACACTACTGGCTGCAAAGGGTAGCATTCCGATTGGCATTGGCCGAGACTCCCACATGAAAAGACCTATCATTGACAAGAATGCTCGTATTGGGGACAACGTCAAGGTCATTTTCCACTTTAGTAATCTGTTTATTATTACTCTGTTTCCTCTTTTAACGTCCTCTGCTCTCTCTACGTTGATTGAGATCATTAACACGGACAACGTGCAAGAAACTGCGAGGGAGACAGATGGATACTTCATCAAGAGCGGCATTGTTACAGTGATCAAGGATGCTCTGATTCCTAGTGGAACCATAATCTAGGAGACCCTTTTTTAACTTTCTTATAAATGGTTTTTGACCTTTTGTTGCTTAATGTGAATGATCTGAGGTCAAGGCCAATGCATTCACTGCTTCTTCTTTGAATAAACAATCTTTAATTTATATTTTAAATATCCCAAAACCGTCATATCTTTAGCCCAACAAGATAAAAAAATGAACAAGAAATTATTTAGGGGCGTGAGAAAATACTTGCATTGCAATCTGATATATCATGGTTTTTACCCATTTTTGGACCATGATATAAGTGTTTTTATTGAGTCTTAGTATTATTTTCGAGTCTATTTAGAGTCTATGCAGGTTCAGGTACAATTGGAGCTGAACTGGAGATTTGGATTCATTTTGGAGCATAATGGAATGAAGTCACGAAGTTGGATTGAAGATGCACGCTTGGTGTCGATCGACACTAGCTGGTGTCGATCGACACCGACTTTCCCGAAACCAAAGACGTGAAGTTTCCAGAATTTTGAAGAAAAAGGAAAATCTCCAAGACTTTTCCTAATCTTCCAGGGAATTGAGGATTCGTGCCTTAGCCTATAAATAGAACTTTTATGCCATTGTTTAGTCACACACTTTATAATTTAGAGAGACAAAGAGAGAGTTTAGGTTTTGAGAGCTTTAGGGAGATAAATCTGCACTCTGTTCTTGAGAGATTTGGAACCCTTGTATCTCTTCTATTCTTTTTATGCAAATTACTTATTCTGTGATGTTTGCTGCATCCATGTCTGAGTAGTTTCATAGTTAGGTTGTGGGGTTTTCAAGGGATTGATGATAGGTTGATAGAATTGGTTTTCTATTGGGATTATTTGCTTGTTCTTCATCTTAGATTGTTTTAACTCTGAAATTTAGGATTGATCACCTAGATTTCGAAACCCTAGGTAATTAAACAGATGCGAAAGTTTTGTTAATAACCTAGCGACCAGATCTTTAGATGAGCATTGAATCTATTCGCAGCGACAGTTGGTTTAGGTCTTTGTGAACAAAATCGAACATGAAATTAATGCATGTCTTTGTTTTAGAACTCGCAGCGAAAGTTGGCTTTCTAGGTTTAGACATTGATAACATCTGCAGCGAAAGCTGGTTTGTTTGCTTTTCGTGTTTCGAGTTCTAGAACAATTAATCCTAAATAGTAATCAAACCTTCAGCCTGAATCCTCCTGAGATACCTCACCGCCTACCGCTTTGTCTCCTGATTTTAAAAAACCCGAATCGAATTTGCCTTGTTTATTTTATTGCTTTTTACTGCTTTCCTACTTTACTCTTAGCTTAAAAACTGATTTAGAATTTGTCTAGTTACATCAATTCTCTGTGGAATTCGACCCCTAAGTACTACATTGATCTCTTAATTTGAGAGAGTAGCTCATGGCTAATTTGAGCATATCACAATCAAATATCTAAATTTTGTGGCACGAAACTTTCTTTCTGCCCAAGAATTAATTTACACCAAACTGCAAATCCACCAATTTCCTAAATTTGTTGCATGATATGATTCAGAGGACCATCATTGAAGACTAACATAGAGAGTCACGATCTGAATATGCTTAAGGACGGTGTTTTTTGTGCAGAAGCCGAGAATATGTTCATATAGACAGCGATACTTAAGAGAAAGTAAGGTTACACAAACATCGTTCTTCTTAATGGGAATTCTGGGAATGAATAACCTCCATCACAATAAGATTTTGCTTCACAGTGCAATCTCCATCCACTTGAACATCATGAAATGGTCAATGAGCTCATGGACAAAGAATCATTGGGGTTTAATTTGTTGCCTGCGAATGATGATCGAATATTCGTTCAATGATAGTGAAGGACTAATACACTTATGTACACCCAGCTAATAGACGTTAGCAGTGGACATCCTCTCATGGACACACCGGATCATGAACACATTCTCATGGACACACTGCATGAACACAGTCTCATGGACACAATCCAATGACCACAAACTCATGTAAGGAGACTCGTGGACACCGGACGTATGGATGAGTGTATATGGATGGTGCTTGGATATTTTCTGAATATAGCTTTTAAACAAATACGCTCTTACACAAATGCAAAGAACTTTCAAGTTGGTACACTTTTCAAATGAGCAATAAACTTATTTTACAAATAAAATCCTAAGCTTGAGTACAATCTACCAAAACCAAAGCACACAAAAATCAACGTGTGGACGTTGTGTTGTGGACAAACGTGTGAGTACACTATCCACGATGTCCCTTCATGGTAAAAGCTTCTAGTTTCGCCAACTCCACCTCGTTGCTTACTTGTTTGAAAATGAACATAAGACAAATCAATAAGAAAGAGATTTCAAGAACCTTAAATGGACAACACAAAGCACAAAAAAGCCTTTTAAGCCTTACCACTCGACGAAGAGTCGGCTCCAAAAATGAGAGCAAAGCCTCTGTATACTATCCATCTTAAGGGCCACCTCAATTACACTGCAAAAATAGTGCATATGGACGTGGTCTTGTGGACAACTCTGTAATTTTCCAGAAATCAAATTTAAAACTATTTAAGAGAATTGATACTATGTTATATGATCTTAAAGGGGCAAACAATAAGGACCCATTACTAAGGAGCCTCAGCCTTTACAGTCAAACAAAAAACCCTAAACAATCAAGTTCTATAGCTTCTTTCTTGATTCCCATTTAAACATTTGAAGAATATCAATCTTTGGATACTACAAAAAGTTGAAATTATAGGAAAAGTTTGGACAAACGATTATCTGAGAATAGGCTAGAAATATTAAGAACCCATTACTAAGGAGCCTCAATCTTTATAGTCAAACAAAAAGCTTAAACAATCAAGTTCTATAGCCTCTTTATCAAGAGAACTAATGTAACGACCCGGTTATTTGGAATTTAATGGGCCAGTTTCGTTTTCTCATTCAGGCCCAATAGCACATTTCACCAAAACGCATGTATATGCGTAAGCATCTCCCCCTTGATCATTTTTACCCTAGCCGCCGAGAAAACCAGAGATAGAGAGATATCGAGGATTGTGAGAAGAGGAGAAGAAGGAGAAAAGAGAGAGGAAGGGAGTTCGTGAGAGGGAGAAAAAAAAGAAGAAGAAGCGGAGGAGAGTGAGAGAGAAGAAGCATACGTGAGAAGAGCTGAAGCCGTCACGTAGCTCCGTCTGGACGCCACCACCTCCGTTGATCATCGCACATCCATCATCACCGGAGAAGTCTGCCACCACCGAAGGAGGGAGACGCCACTAACCGTGATCCACCGCCGTTGTTGGGGTTGCACCCGAGAGAAAGTCGTGGAGAGGAATGCACCACCGTCGACCAGCAGCGACTACCACCTCTCATCTTTGTGAGCTCCACATCACCGGAGGAGGAGCTACTGCCCCACAGAGCCGAGATCCGCCGCTGCGAGTCCAAACCGTGAGGGCTAAGTGCTACCTTTAGCCGGACCTTTAGCCGTTACTTGCGCAGCAAGTTAATCTGATTCAAGCTGAGTCTTCCCTTCACGTCATTTTTCCTCAAATAGTGGTTTCTGCCGTTTTGTCTCCACAACAGTAGCAACGTCATTGTCACTGTGGTAAGCGGATTAGTTTCCATCGTCGACACCTCCGTTACGTTTTTCCGAGAATTGTCGTGTGGTTAAACCGCCGTTGTTGTCTGTTTCTTCAGCTCCCTTGTCTTCATTCTGAGTTGCTGTAACGTGGAGTGGAGTCGATATCATCTTTGGTAAGAGGAATCTCATGGTTTGTCAACATCTTGATTCACGTTTTTGGTTTGTGGTTATCACCATTGTTGCTTGAGCTCTAAGTTACCTTTGATCCATCGTATTTGCTCCAGATGTGTTTAACCATCGCAAGCGTTTGTCAACCTCGTCACTTCTCCGTTTCTGCTCAGCCGAGACTAAGGTGAGGGCGGGATCCGTGGATATGTATCAGTAATAATCATTTAGTATTAGTAAGTACTAGGTCTAGGTAATTGTTTGGTTGTGTGGATTGGTGAAATGTGATAATGTGTGATGGTGAATGTTTAGTGATCATGTTAGTTGTTGTGATGATAGTATATGGTGGATAGTATATGATGTATGTGTGTAGTCGGACTGAGAACGAGGACATGGCGATCCCGTTAAAGTTCGATGTTTCGGTGCAGTCGGACTGAGGACGAGGACATGGCGATCCCGTCGAAGCCCGTAAACCGGCTGACGAGCCAAAGGTGGCGTACGACCTTTCGAGGTGACGGCCAGCCCAGTATGTCAGGTGTCAGTGTCATATGTGATGTGAATGGAGTCGTGATGTGATTATTATTTTGATATATGTGGATTTGAAAAGTGATTCTTGTTGTGTGAATGATTGTCTAGAGTTAGTAATTGCTATTGCAATGATCATTAATGCTAAGTATCGTGTGGGCGGAAATGACCTCTTCATTGAGTAATTCGTTGCTCACCCCCCCTTTTTCCCCTCTTCAGTGTGTGCAGGTGTGTTGCTTGTTTTGCAAGTTAGGGCGCGAGATCTAGGGCACCAAAGTGATGGGAACGGTCCTTTCAGTTTGGTATCAGAGCGTAAGGTGCTACTCCGGTTCTGACCCGGAGAGCCGATTCTCGGGAGTTGGTCGGATTTTTTAAAAAAAAGTTTTCAAAAATGATTTTAAAAATAAAATGTTTCCGGAAACGTTTAAAAGGATTTGGGAGAAATGGTTTAAGGGAAAACGATCTTTAGGTGTCTATGGTCTCGCGCTAGAATTGTTTTGTTTGGTTGTACGTCTTAAGTTGATTGAGTTGGTAGGTTATAAGTGCTAAGTTGTTTTATTAAAAAAAAAAAAAAAAAGGAAGTTGTGTAGTTGTCCGATTAGAACAGTGTAACCCCACACGTTGTTCAATATCGAATCCACACCTAGTTGTGAGTTTTGAATTGACAAGTGTTGAGCTTTCTCAGGCGTGTTGTTAAGAAGGCAAAGAAGAGTTGAAACTGTGAGACGAATAGTGGTGGAATCTTGAAGACTTAGAAAACATTTGGTACAAGCTGGAAAAAAAATTGGTGGTGTACGAAGATCTTTTGTGAATGAAGTTGAAGCAAAAATGAGGTGATCATAGAAAGGGAAGTGAGATGTTATGTCGAGATCAAAGGAAGTGTATAAGCTCATGGAAACCATGGGAAAGGTAATCATCGGTGAAACGTTGGTCAAATCAGAACGCGTCGGATGAAGTTCGAGGTGAAAAGCATGGCAAGTGGGAAACATAATGATAAAAGGGTAGAGTCGTGTATCAAGGATATGGAGTGAAGTTTGGCTTGGAATAATTACTTATAAGAGTCAGGGATGTGTGGTTAAAACCAAAGGAGTCATGGATCAAGGACATGGATAACGGCCTCATGGTGTATATTCAAGGTCATTTTCTATACTACATCATAGCTTTGGACGAGAATGAGGAGAGTTCTAGTAAAATGACACAACCCCGAAAGTTGTTTATGGTGGAGAAAGAAACTTTGTGTTTCAAATGGTTGTCGGGTATCAAGATTAACTTTTAGAGGATGTTTACGGTGGTATCTTCAAGAACGTGTTATAGAGGATTGACCCAAAAGGAACGGGAGCTATATCATGTAAATTAAATAAAAGGGAGATAAGATATGGTGCAAAGATATTTTGCAGGGAAAAGACGTTGGCATGTGTAATTGTCGTAAAGGAAATACGACCCGAAAGAAGGAAAGGATTAGAGAGGTAGCAGACTGAGAAAGAAGAGTCCATTCAAAATTTTTTTTTGAGAAGCAGAGTGGCGCAGCGGAAGCGCGGTAGCGCAATGCTCAGTCTTGATGTCTACACTACAATGATGGCTAAGAAAGGATCGCTTATTAATCGTTGTGTGTGTTACCCAATTACTAAAGAGCAAGTTTTATGTTTGGATAAGTAAAAGCAAAAGAACGCTTAATGGTTTGAGATATGGAAAATTCTTGAAACCATGAGTACTTAGTCATATGCATGATTGAAAAGTTTTGCGAGAATAGACCTCGTGTGCAGTGACTGTATTTTGATTGCAAGTTTTCTAGTAAAGGAAATTCGGAGAGAGCGCTACAAAATAAAGGGCAATGGGATTGAAAAATTAGCGGTTATTGTAAAGTTCTTTGTGAATTTCGTAGCAGCTAAGGGAGTTTATTCAATCGGTAAAGGTGGGCGTGTTGTCCCAAAATGGTAGCGAGAAAACTATTGCATTATGGAGTTATCTAGTAGCAAGTTAAACTTCGTGTGGTAAGTGGAGAGGGAAAGGGACACGTTTAATGGGGATGGAAACCTTGGAGGAAATGTTAGTAAAACGATACGACATAACGACAAAGTAAAGAACCTGGAGTTGAAATCAAATTTTTGCATCGGACAGCGAAAACATGGTGGGTTATCATTCATAGGTTCAGTAAGCCGTCAAAGGCATGGCTACCATCTTTCACCAGGAGAGTGTAAGGAAAGGTTGTCTGGATGTATGTGGTCATCGCCAGAGTTGGACGGTAATTTAAATTTTTTTTTTTTTTTTTTTAAAAAAATGTTGTTTAGTTGAATATATTTGGAAGTAGATGATCCTAATAACGCTGAAACCATTCGAAAAAAAAAAAAAATTGGTACAGCTAAAGATTCGGAAAGGTAGCAGCTATGACATTGGTCGTATCCAATGTTCATATTGCTAAGCGTCGATAGTGATCATTCTCACATATTGGGATAATATTTTGTTCGGCTGAAGGTAGAAATGAAATGTGGTGACAGACTTGTTCAGAGAATTGTATGTGGAAAATTTTAAACAACCCCATCAAAAAGTGTAACGAACTATAATGAACATGGACAGTAACAAGTGATATCTGTGTTGTTTATTGGGAGTCGTTGGAGCTATGGTATTAAGGATAAAGACATTCCGAGGATTTGTTGAAAACTAAGTGAAGGAGAAACAGTCTCATGGATTGGAAAACAAAAATCATTTAAAGTAGAAAGTGGTTAGAGTTCAGTTTTTCTAGTCAGTGAGTTTTGTTGCCATTTGAATGGTTGTAATGGAGATCTTTCGCCGCAGAATTCGGGACGAATTCCCGTTAAGTGAGGGAGAATTGTAACGACCCGGTTATTTGGAATTTAATGGGCCAGTTTCGTTTTCTCATTCAGGCCCAATAGCACATTTCACCAAAACGCATGTATATGCGTAAGCATCTCCCCCTTGATCATTTTTACCCTAGCCGCCGAGAAAACCAGAGATAGAGAGATATCGAGGATTGTGAGAAGAGGAGAAGAAGGAGAAAAGAGAGAGGAAGGGAGTTCGTGAGAGGGAGAAAAAAAAGAAGAAGAAGCGGAGGAGAGTGAGAGAGAAGAAGCATACGTGAGAAGAGCTGAAGCCGTCACGTAGCTCCGTCTGGACGCCACCACCTCCGTTGATCATCGCACATCCATCATCACCGGAGAAGTCTGCCACCACCGAAGGAGGGAGACGCCACTAACCGTGATCCACCGCCGTTGTTGGGGTTGCACCCGAGAGAAAGTCGTGGAGAGGAATGCACCACCGTCGACCAGCAGCGACTACCACCTCTCATCTTTGTGAGCTCCACATCACCGGAGGAGGAGCTACTGCCCCACAGAGCCGAGATCCGCCGCTGCGAGTCCAAACCGTGAGGGCTAAGTGCTACCTTTAGCCGGACCTTTAGCCGTTACTTGCGCAGCAAGTTAATCTGATTCAAGCTGAGTCTTCCCTTCACGTCATTTTTCCTCAAATAGTGGTTTCTGCCGTTTTGTCTCCACAACAGTAGCAACGTCATTGTCACTGTGGTAAGCGGATTAGTTTCCATCGTCGACACCTCCGTTACGTTTTTCCGAGAATTGTCGTGTGGTTAAACCGCCGTTGTTGTCTGTTTCTTCAGCTCCCTTGTCTTCATTCTGAGTTGCTGTAACGTGGAGTGGAGTCGATATCATCTTTGGTAAGAGGAATCTCATGGTTTGTCAACATCTTGATTCACGTTTTTGGTTTGTGGTTATCACCATTGTTGCTTGAGCTCTAAGTTACCTTTGATCCATCGTATTTGCTCCAGATGTGTTTAACCATCGCAAGCGTTTGTCAACCTCGTCACTTCTCCGTTTCTGCTCAGCCGAGACTAAGGTGAGGGCGGGATCCGTGGATATGTATCAGTAATAATCATTTAGTATTAGTAAGTACTAGGTCTAGGTAATTGTTTGGTTGTGTGGATTGGTGAAATGTGATAATGTGTGATGGTGAATGTTTAGTGATCATGTTAGTTGTTGTGATGATAGTATATGGTGGATAGTATATGATGTATGTGTGTAGTCGGACTGAGAACGAGGACATGGCGATCCCGTTAAAGTTCGATGTTTCGGTGCAGTCGGACTGAGGACGAGGACATGGCGATCCCGTCGAAGCCCGTAAACCGGCTGACGAGCCAAAGGTGGCGTACGACCTTTCGAGGTGACGGCCAGCCCAGTATGTCAGGTGTCAGTGTCATATGTGATGTGAATGGAGTCGTGATGTGATTATTATTTTGATATGTGTGGATTTGAAAAGTGATTCTTGTTGTGTGAATGATTGTCTAGAGTTAGTAATTGCTAATGCAATGATCATTAATGCTAAGTATCGTGTGGGCGGAAATGACCTCCTCATTGAGTAATTCGTTGCTCACCCCC
>JAHZTW010000002.1:56822664-56860638 GCA_020283515.1 Alliaria petiolata
TTGCTACGTCGTCATCTTTCCGGGGTAAGCAGATCTGCATCTCTTTTGTCACCGCCGTTACGTTTTGCCCGAGAGTTGTGAAATAGTGAATCTGACTTTGTGGGTTGTTCTCTTTAGGTCGAAGCTTCGTCGTCTCCATTATAGTTGTTGTTGCGTTGGCTGAAGTTACTATTGTCGTTGGTAAGCGAAATCTCATTGTTCATGTTCACGTTACGTATTCCCAAGAGTTCATGAACACGTAACATGTTATATGGGTTGTCTTCCACTATTGCTTCAGGCCCAAGTTACCATATTTGAGTATTGCATCTTCTGCCGTGTGTTACTTCTTTCCGTAGCTGTCCATTTCCGTTTCGTTTCTGCAAGGCTAAGGTGAGGGCGGGATCTGTAGATATTTATCAGTACTAATCATTTAGTATTAGTAAGTACTAGGTCTAGGTAATTGTTTGGTTGTGTTGATTGGTGAAATGTGATAATGTGTGATGATGAATGTTAGTGATAATGTTAGTTGTTGTGATGATGGTATATGGTGGATAGTATGTGATGATTGTGTGCAGTCGGACTGAGGACGAGGACATGGCGATCCCGTCGAAGCCCGTTAACCGGCTGACGAGCCAAAGGTGGTGGAAGACCTTTCGAGGTGCCCGACCAGCCTAGTGTGTCAGGTGTCAGTGTCATATGTGGTGTGAATGAAGTCGTGATGTGATTATTATTTTGATATGTGTGAATTGAAAAGTGATTCTTGTTGCGTGAATGATTGTCTAGAGTTAGTAATTACTAATGCAATGATCATTAATGTTAAGTATCGTGTGGACGGAAATGACTTTCCTCACTGAGTGACTTTGTTACTCACCCCTCTTTCCCCTTTCAGGTGAGTTTGCTCCGGCGGAGTAAAAGTTCGAGGCGAGGATCGTTCGGGTGCCGGATTTCGGGAAAGGGTTAATTTATGGTTTTAATCGTTTTTATTCGTTTTAAGACAAAGATCTGGTTTGCTCCTAAGTTATTTCTTTGATATTTTCTTATGATTTAAATTGGTTAAGTTATTTTATGACGGATTTAAGTAATAAACGGATGGATTTCATAAGTATAATTATTTAAGAATTGTTAAGTTGATAATGCTCTATTTAATGCGGTCGGGGTGTTACAACTAAGGCATGGCTAAAGGAAAACTATAATATGATATCTTAGATTGTGCATTTATTTATGATGAACAAGTGGTATGTTTCAAAAAAGAAACTAAGCCAAATTGAGCAACATGTGATACCATTAAACGCATGGACAAAATATGAATGGTCACAGAATACATGGACACAAATCTGTGGATGTCATAGGTATCAAGAATGGTTACAGACACGAGGTGTTTCGATGTAGAGAGTTGTTACCTTCCATGTCGGACTCTAAGACGACTACGGTGGTCGTTGTGGAGAAGATATATGAGTTCGGTGGTACGAGGTGGTGAAATTGCGTTTTCCAGTTAAGTCTCTGTCTGAAACGGTTGGGGATACTGCGATTACTTCTTTTCCTCATCTTCCTCGTTAATGGCCCTCTCAAAGATCAATTCACTGTCGCTAGGTCCGTGCCTCCATCACCAACGTGCGCTCGTCTCGTCGTCACAAATTCATCACGGGCAAATACAATCGTTTTTGATTTCCCAACCACCGGATCCATAACCCACCCAAGACACGTTCTTACACCAACTGCAAAATACCAGTGGCACTGCAAGATTTATGTTGCTACAACCTTAATGTTATCAACGGCGGCGGTTGTTGGTGACGACAAAGAAATTGAGCTCCACTCGTCGGTGATAATTCTCATTAAGGGCACAATTGGTATTTCAGCTCCACCAAACACATATAAAGTGCTTTAGTTTCAAAAACAAATGTGCATACTTTGTAAACATAAGTGGTAAAAGGAGTTTATTACACTAGAAGGTATTTTAAGAAACTTATATTACACCTAAAGGCACTTAGAAAGATTGATGCACTTTGACTGGATAAAAAGACCAAACCATCCTCATAATTCAATTTATTTTTTTTTTTGTCTAATGTAAACTTAATTTACAAAGACTTTCTTCAATAACAAAACCTAATGGCCCCCTGAAGCGTCTTTCCAGTGATTCTTCCGACGGCTCCTATAGCATAGCAATATAGCATGTATCTCAATGGCGAATTACGATGAACTACGGCGGACCCAAGAAACGGAGTTATTTGTCTATTCGGATCACCAACACAATGGAAAGTACCGTGAACTCAAGCTTTGTTTTGATTTACTGATTTGTTGTCGTGATTTTGTTGTTATGAATTGTGGATTTTTATTAAAGCTAACATAGTTAATTTCTTCTTCTGTTTTTATTTTTTTGAAATTCACCTTAGCCACAAATTGTTGATTTCACCAAATTGAAACTCACCTTGAACAACGCAAATTGTTGAACTCACCTTGGACACAAATTGAGCTCTATATATTTTTTAAACGACAAAACAAAGAGCTTGGGAAGATCTTGCATAATTGGGTAATACTTGGGTTAATCTATATCAACAAGGTAAATATGAAAATTTTTTTCTAATTTAAAAGATGGTTGAGTTGCAATGGACACTTCGGCGTGGACAAAAATATGATGGCTGCATGTAGATCCATGTGTTCGAGTTGCAATGGATAGTCGTCGATGGACATATGTTCGTGTTCGAGCTGCAATGGTCAGCAAGCTGAGTACAGTGTTAAAGTCACGTTTTTGGAACTCTACAATGAAGAGATTATTGATTTGCTTGCTCTTGAGGATATCTCCAGAGTTGCTACTGAAGATAAACAAAAGAAACCGTTACCTCTAATGGAGGACGGCAAAAGTGGAATCTTGTTAGAGGATTGGAAGAGGAAATCGTGAAAATGATGATATCTACTTTGATAAAGGACCTTTATGGCAATGGACAGCCACCGATGGACATATTTTTCATGGACATCTATGTATAGATATGTTGAGAGATTCGAACATTCATCGACAAATCCTCTTCAAATTGTAATTCATTTGGATAAATCTGTACAATACAAAAAGCAACAAACATTTGCTTGGTTCTCCACAAAAAAAAAGTTTTGGTTCAAAAAGTAACAACATATGCACTAAGCTTTTCTTGTGAAAATTATGATATGGACATGTTTTTATGGACAAAAATAGATGGACATTGCTAATAAGTCCATAAAAGTTTTTGGTTCATAGAGTAACAACAGATGCACCGATCTAGAAATTCAAACTAAATCCTTGTACGATGCCTCTTTAGACTTATGTTCACACAAAATAATCGATTTAACATATGAATAGTCCTCTCGAGTTTTTTTATGTGAAATTGATCAAACTTCATAAGTCATCATAAGTCGATGGCATTAACAGTGGATGAATTTGCATGGACAAGTTGTCTAATTAGTCATGGACAATGTAGGATGGACAAGATTGTGTGGATACAAAACTTCTTTCTCACACATTTTTCGAACACTTTAAATCCGTCTTTTGTTCTTCTACCTTCACCATTATTAAATGTCTTTTCTTTCATCACTAAATGTCTGTTTCACGAATCTCGACTGAATAACTTCACCTCGTTTATCTCCATCACTAAAATTGATTCATGTATTATCTCATCCATCATCTTCCTCAGTTTTACCACTTTTTGTCCAAATCCAAAATACCAACCACTTTTTTTAGGAGCACCTATTACAAACCCAGACTTATCAAACAAGCTTAAATTCAATTCCAAAGCCAATATGTATTTGCTTTCATTGAAATCATAAATTAAGACAAAAAAAAAGAACAGGAATCGATTTGGAACAATGAAGGCCACGCACTACATTCGTCTGCAACCTTCAAACCCTCAATGATAAAGCAGATTCTCTAAAAAGAAGAAGAATCGATATGAATATAACTGTTCTTCCCCATTTTTGTACATTAAAGTGTCCATTGCAACGATTACCATCGTTCTTCCTCAGTTTTGGCAAGCAACGACCATCCTTGACCACCTTTATAGAGTGTCCATGCCAAAGTGTACATTTGAACTCAACCACGCCAAAGTGTCCATTGCAACTCGGCCATCTCAATAAATCTTAACCTTCACCTCTTCATCATTCTTTCTGAGTTTAATTAGCCTTAGCTTCATCAACTCTTCATTTTTTTTTCTTGAACCAGCTCTGAACATGAACTAGATTCCAATAATTGAGCTGCCGAAGAAACCGATTAATGGAAAGAAAAAGTCTCACTAAGGAAACATAGAATGTCGTTTAGTTGCAAAAAAACAACAGTGTCGTAACTCATAAGATCTATGAAAACTTTGAAATTGTTGTTAAACATGGATAGAGAAAAACAGAAGAAAAAGACATATTTTTCCGTTGCTAAGAATCAATTTTTGTTGTTTCCCCTTTATTAAGGCCAATTAAGGAATTTCAACTTCCAAAAGTACAACAAAAGTCCACTAGTAGCTCAAAGTATCTTTAAGTGTAAATTGAAACTACAAAGTGCTTTTGAGTGTAAATCACTCTGGTAAAAGTGCTATTTAGCGTAAATAACTCCAATTAAAGTGGGGCGGGACGTATTTGAGACTCTGCGGGACGTATTTTATTAATGTCTCTATTCACAATTTTGTCAAAAGCGGTTCACATCAAAATTTATATATTAAAAATTTTCAAATACCGCACCTAGAGAAACACATGACCAAAAGTAGTGATATGCCTTTTGCAATTCATATATGTTCATTTAGGTGTGGTTTTCTGTTTTTAGGTGCGGTTTTCAAACTTTTTTTTAAATAGGCTTTAAAAATTATTAAAAAATATAAATAATAACAGTAAATTCATTTTATTAATTGATATTGTTTTATTTGAAGAAAGAAAATCTGTTCATTTGAAATATTATAATTAAATAGTTAAAATTTGAGAAATTATTATATATGTTCCGTACTTATAACCATTACCATTCAAACTTTATCACACACCGCTATAATGGGACTACATAATTTTATCAAAATTTCAAAATTTTCAGATGCAAATTTTGCATATGTAATGACAGAGACATGAATAAACAACAGAGATTTTGAAGCTGACTTATGTGCCATGGAAACAGCTGAGGTAGCAGATAGATAACTTATGGTACAAATAAGAGACAACATTGCAACTCTATTATGGGAAAATCAAACTACTCGATAGTATTTTTTTGTATTATACTTACATTTTTATTATTTAACGTTCTATTTTATGTATCAATATCTTAATATATATATAATTAAACTTTCATTTCCAATAAATTTTGATATTTACGATTTATAAAAATATATGAAAATATATTTTTTAACACTAAACATACAATTTTAATATATAATAATAATATTATTATTTTTATATTAATATTTATTTACAATAGGTATTACGCACGTTTGTTGGCTTTTTTACCAATCAAACATATATATTTTGCACTGCAAATAATTTTTCGTCACCAATCATAAATTATTTTGCACCGCATTTTTTACAGTAAAAGCACTTGTCCCGTATTAGATATGTCTCGTAGTTTAACTGCACTGTACTATTAAAAATGCGGATTTAACATGAATGGAGACATTAAAAGTGCGGATTTCAAGTGCGTATTTCGAAAACCGCTTCAAAGTCACCAATCACATAATTTATTCGTAATTTACGTTTTTCAAAAAAGTAAAAATTAAACTGTGCGTTTTTCAAAACAAATTATTTTTTAAGTGTACCGCACTTGTTTATCTAACTACCCATTAACCAGCGGTCCAACTTGAATTCTGCAGTGGATAAATATTTTATCTCTTTAATTTATTACTTTTATTAATTAATTGTTGGTATAAAACTATAAATATTTTATATAATAAATACTCCTACTCAGTTCACTAGGTTACACCTTGGAAAAAAAAACAAAAAGATAAAACTTTCTACATGTTACGTTTCCTAACCCATGTTTTTTTTATTACAAATTAATAGAAAGGAGTTTAATTAATCAAGACATATTTTGGCAAATAACTTTATATTAAATATAAACCTGTTTTATGAGAGAATATTTAGCTTATCTATCTCGTTATTATATTGTGATATTATAATATTCACAAGTTATATAACAAAATATTTGAATAAAAACAAAATTATAGAAATTATAAGCAACGTATTCCTTATGGAGAATAGATAAATTGAATATGTACAAATCTGTTATGAGAAAATCAAACTATTCGACAATACTTTGTTTTTATATTGTACTTACTTTTTTATTATTTAATGTTGTATTTGATGTATCAATATATAAATATATATATATAATTATTATTGTTTCATATATAATAATAAACAATATCTGAAAGTATATTTGTTAACACTAAACAAACAATTTTTATTTATTTTGATAATAATATTATTTTCATATTATTATTTATTTATAATTTGAATTCTGCACCACTTGTTAGCTTTTTCACCAATAAAATCTCCAGCAAAGTTGTTTTTTTCACCAATGTTAAAATATTTTTACAGTATTTTCTGTGCTAACCGCACTTGTTCCGCATAACACATGTTCCGCAGTTTAACCGCACCTCATTTTAAATCCGCTTTTTCATACTACCAAATACACGGTCACCATTCGAAGAATTCAATACCGCCTAATAGGTGTAAAATCTGTCATTTCTTAAAATCTGTCTTTCTTTGAGATTAGACAAAGGTCAATTTCGCAATCAAAACTATATATATTAGATTTGGCAAAATCTTTGCCTAGTGGCTAGTGTCAACCAGAAAATCTCGTGCAGTAGAGTGCTGTCAATGATAGTATTTTTTAGTAGTAATTTTAATGTAAAACCATTACCAACGCAACCGAAATTAAAAGGGATTGCATTTAATGTATACCGGTGTAATCTGCATTGGGACTAGCCATGATATGGATTTTTAAAGAGTCAATTGGGAATCTAACCCCTTTAACCGACTTAATATGTTAAAATGACGCTATTCTTATGTTAACTAAGAAACTATCCTTTTCACAGTGTACATTTACCCTTTGCCCCTTCTACTTTTGGTTAATGGCAAATGCATGAGATTTCCCTTCTGACACAAAAATCTTTCCATGGAAGACTAACCCGATCACAATTTTTAATAATCACGCCGTTCCACTCAACCATCATTTCTCTTTCCTCAAACACCGCGTCTTTCCGATTTCTTCGCTACAGCACCCCTCCATCTTCTCTAAAACACTGTTAACCGCCTCCGTTTTTCCTCGTTCCGGCTCCATCTCTTATGCAAATATTGCTGCTACTTTTGTTCTAGGTCTACATGCAGATATAACGCCGGCTCGGCTTCCTTTGCTTTCTCGCCTCCTGAACTAGTCTTTTATGGCGTAACTTCCGTTACTCGGAATTCGGGAATACGCGCTACGTTCTCCGATTCATCTCTCACTCGAGGTCATGCCCACTCCCAGGTTCTCCCTCTGAGCCATCTCCCTTATACTTTTACTCTTCGCCTTCTTATGAACCTTACTGCTGCTAGTAATTAGATTCTTAGGGTTCGCCGTTCGATTTGTACATGTCACGGCGTTAATCACAATTCCCATTCTCTACTACCTAATTTATGCACGATAACTCCAAGTTTCCGTTTATCATGAAAGCCCGTGTCCGCTTTCTACTTTTGCCCTCTTCCTACTAGATCCTCCCATCCCAATTACATGTTCACCATAACCCTCCATATAATTCATTCTATTTTTGTTCAGAATATCTTACTCGTTATTTAGTTAGTACCCAGATTTTCGTCCATTGCCTGATGTTACTGTATAAACCTTGATATTGCATGTTATGATTCAATTTTATTGTCTATTTCTCTATGTTTATGGTCCTTCTGTCTTTGTATCTATTAATTACCTCTTTAATTTTGCCTATATCCCTCGTCTTCTTTGTAGTTTAATGACAGAGAGTCGGTTACCATCACGGATTTTTCCGGCCAATCTACCAGGGAAAAATCTCAAAGTTCTCCAATACAACAAATTGTCCTGGATTCACAATATTCCATCATGGCTTGATCCCCCGAGTTAGCGAGGTTGAAGACTTCTTCTTTGGGGAAACTATTTCATGTCGCATAAAGTTACACTTTCTCTGGTACGTTTGTTCATTTCGTGGTTTCCCGGATGTTGGCTACTAATCAAAAGCATGAACTCTGGTTCATTTTTGAAGGCAAACCTTGGCGTTTTTCTATCCGGGAGTATGCAATTTTTACTGGTCTCAAATGTTCCCCTGTTCCACATACAGACCGAAAAGAAATTAAGCCGCCAGAATACTGGAAAACGCCTTTTCCCGACCAACAGTCCGTAACTTTGGACACCGTCCTCAAAATTCTCAAACGTGGAAAGATAAAAGATTCCTAACTCAAGTTGCGGTATGTTGCTTTGTTGCTGGTTGACTGCTTTTTATGCGCTAAATCACACTTGACTCTTGTCAGTCCACAAAGTGTGAAGCTTGTAGAGGATATTGATGCTTTCCTTGATTATTTGTGGGGTACTGTCTCATTTGACCTCACGGTGAAGAGTATCCGATCGAAAATCAAATACTTAGACAAAAAGCCTACTTTGGCACTCCAAGGTTTCCTTCTCCCCTTACAAATTGTTGCGTTCGAAGCTATCCCTGCAATCCGAGGTACTTTAACTGAGGGTTGTTCTTCCGCTGATAATTCTTCAAGTAATATTCAATCCGCAGTTGGCATTCATCTCCCAAAGGTCAAGCTATTAGAAGAAAAAGTTGAGGTTAGGTTTTTATTTGATTTTACTAGTTATTTCTGTTGATATAAATATGTTACTTGAATTTGATGGTTGTTAACATTCCTATTAGGTTGAGGTCGTCCCTAATATACCAGGTGACCTACCCCCGGGCTATGCTCCCGACGGTAAGTACGAAGAGGTTGTGGACGAGAAGGTCTCTTACCTCCTTCGGAAAATAAAGACTGCCTATACGTTTGCTGAGCACATGTTGGGAAGTGGGCTTGTTCAACTCAAGTCTGAGATACAGCCTTCTCCAAAAAAGAAGCAGACATCAACCGTTTGCAGAAAGCATAAGGTTTCTGGTAAGAAGGTGAAGAAAGAGACCATTCGCTCGTCTTCTTCAGATGAGGATGACGTTAAACTCTCTCGGAAACGGAAGAAGAATATTCCCATTGCTTCTGAAATGTCTGATGATGAATCATTTATGGAATGTTTGAACAAGAAGCCAAAACACCGACGTATCTCGCCTTCATCTGATGATGTCTTTGCTCCCAGATCTTCTAAAAAGAAGAGATCCTCGTTTCACCTTACTTCTTCTTCTGCTGATGCCTCAGACGATACTGTTCCACCGTCTTCCCATCGTCAGACTGCTGTTCTGGATCTTGAGAGCATGTTGACCCGCATTCACACTGACCTCAAGTTCCAAATCAGGGTTTCTATTGCTGATCTGGAAGCTCGATGGGAGACCCGTTATGAACAACGTTTTCAGGATCTCGAGGAGAGTATTGTTAGTCAATTTTGTCAACCTACTAGCATTCCTACTACATCCATTCCTAAACCAGTTCCTTCTCAATCTCGGAAAAAGAAGGCTGAAACTAAGGTGACACCAGTCCTTCCTGTTGCCAGTGATCGGCGTTTAACTCGCAGTCTGACAACCAACAGCAAACC
This sequence comes from Alliaria petiolata, assembly GCA_020283515.1. Taxonomy (NCBI): domain Eukaryota; kingdom Viridiplantae; phylum Streptophyta; class Magnoliopsida; order Brassicales; family Brassicaceae; genus Alliaria; species Alliaria petiolata. The sequence continues at coordinate 56,832,311 of JAHZTW010000002.1, forward strand.
TTCTGCATCTTCGGCTCATCTTAGTAAACTGAAGAAGAAAACCACGGTATGTTATTCATTTAATTTTATATTTATTAGATTATACTATGTATTAAACCATTGCCCTCTATTGTAGAAGAAACGTCATCAGAAGGAACACTCACCTGCTGCTTCTGTTGTACATAGTTTAACTGCATCCTCCAAAGAGTCGGATGAAGATGTTTATGTATCCCCTATGCGTTTTGTTACTCCCACCTCTCCCAAATCATCATCCGAGGTATGCTTTCCTCAAACTATATTAATAATTTCCCAAAATACTTTGTTTTCTGTTTCAGTTTTCTTTTAATATTTTCCTTGTCTATTATCCTTCATCTCTTCTGCTGCATATTTTAACCATTTTAAGAAGGCCCCAATTGAGACTGACGTTGTTCAACCATCTCCTGCACTCGGGTCCTCTGTACAGGTACTATACGTGATATTCCTTTACAATAATTTTGTTATTTTCCTTTCCATAAGTTTATATTATTTGTCTAATAGTTCCAGACATCAGAAGATGTTTCCCTCTTTGTCGATGGTATTTTAGGCAATCTGCAATACAATGGTTATTTGTCTGTGAGTAATGTTAATTTTATTTTGTTAAACAAAATTTCTTTACATAAGGGTACTACTGACGACAATAATGGTGGCCGTGTTTTACCTGTTACCCTCGGGAAAAATTTGGTGCAGGCCGACCATTTGACTGTCTGTACCAAGGTTGAAAATCTTGAGGTAATATTCTCTCGTATTTACAGTAATTTCAGCTTATTTCTTATCTAAAAAAGGGGGACAAAATAGATATATCTTACTTTCTTTATCCTAGACGCTGCAGGACGACACTAATGATGGGCGTGGTTCAACCATTGGTGTCGGGAACAATAATGGGGAGGACGATCATTTTTCGGCTCCTACCGAGGTTGAACATCCTGAATTAATATGCTCTCCTACTTACATTCATTTCTTGTTATTCGTTATTAAATACATTGTAGTAGTAATAGATAGTTAGTAACTTAGTTTCTAATTATATTCCGCTATTTCTTGGCTGACACTATATTGTTGTTAATGTAATTTACTATAATTCAGAAACAAGCTGATATTGCTGCGAATAACACTGGCGTTGTTGCTTCTCTCGATGGGAATACGTCTCCGGCCAATGAGTCTTCAAAGGTTAACTCCAAAATTCTTGTCCTATCTCATAGTAATACATTTCTTGTATTTTTAATTACACTTATATTTGGGTCTATGCTGTAGGAAAAGCTAAACGAGGATTCAACTACCGCGTCTGTTGAAAAAACATCTAAGGGGAAACTCGCTGAAACTGAGGTAACGGCAAATTTTTCTATCCTCTTGTTTTTTTTAATCTGTCATTATACACATAATATGCTTTATTTAAATAATCATTATCTTCTGTATTCAGGTATCGGACACACCCAACCCTATGGATGATAACAATTCATCCCTTGTAATTTCGAACACTTTCGTACTTTAGTTCTCGTATACAATATTACATTTTCATTATGGGGTTATTTTACGGATACATGGATTTTTTATTGTAAACCTTTGGAGTTTAATTTCAGTGTTTATTATTTTTCAATGTTGCAGATTCTGAATCATCAAATGACTGGAAATGCGTTTCTCATAATAACCAAAATACTCGTCATCCATTATCTCCTATTGATTTTACTCAGCCGTCGTTTGATCTTGGTCTATCCCAAACACAGGATGAACAACCGGATGGAACATGAAAAATTGTGCATAGCATTGTCGAAATAAAGTTGGGTGCTAATTTATCTTCCCCTGTTATGAAGCTTAACTGCAAAATTAGATCCTCACCCAATTCTCCTACTCCCAATCCTATCCTAAGGCCTCCTGTCAGTCAGATATTGAATTTTAGTACCTTTGAAGCTGTCCAACTTCATCAAATTCGGTCCTTACTCCGTATATTGGAAGATCCAAAATAACTATCACCTACCTTTCGTTATGTATCCCATTATTTACTCATATTTAGAAAATGTTTACGTTTACATTATCAGGATTATTCTCATTGATCATGGGTTGGCTTTTAACCACATCCGTTTCTTACGAGCTCTGGATGGATCCACTGAAATTGGACCTATGGTTTGTTCCGCATTTTTAATGCAACGTATTTGTATTCATATATTATATGTTATTAACCCAAATACGATTATATTTTCATTACCATCTATAATTAATAAAAATTATATATATTAATTGTTGTAGGAAATGGCATGTCTCTGAAAATATGTCCGGGTCGCCGCCAAAGTCATTCTTTGATGACCGCTGATTTTCTGGACAATGTTTTCCCGACGTTCTTCTCCAACATTTGGGCCGATTTTAAATCGTCAAATCTGAGGGCTGGTTTCCCGTTTCCCCCCTCATTGCTTTCTTATCTCCCAAATCAGATTACCAATGCAGAAGGTAAGGCGTGGTTTTTTGATATCACGTCGGTGTATTTCCCCATGTTCCTGTATGGACATCACTGGGTTGGGGTGCTCGTTGATCTTCGTCTCTACCAAGTCGTCGTCGTCTTGAACTGTTTTGATCAGCTTCGAAGCATACAGTGCTTTCAACGTGAATTGCATGCTCTTACCACAATTCTTCCTTACCTTATTAAACACGCCTCTCTCAACAATCTTATGGAATCTATCCAACTCAAACCATTTGTGCTTGTTCGAGTTCCTAACTTGCGTCAGACAGAGAAAACTGCGGATAGTGCTATTCTCTCTCTGCTGTTTATGGAACTCCATGAGGATAACCGTATACATGAAGCATCATCCATTTCAGATCACCAGCTACAGCAAGCCCGGGTCAACTACATTTTGTCTACCTATAATGCTCTTGTTCGTCCTCTTATTTAGTTTGTAAACTTATATTTCGGACACTCATCTGCTGGTTTATGTCGTACAAAAAGTCGACTGTATATGAACTGTGTTTCTATTTATGTTCGTTTTGTTTACATTCATTTAAATACAATATTCACCTATATCTATAAACATGTGACGACGTTACTTGTAATAGTTGTTTATGTGTTGTTATAACATTTTAAATATTAACCCTGTTACACTGGATATGAACATCTACATGTTAAACTAATGTGTTTGGGTTAACAAGTCATTGGTGAGGGGGTTTAGGGTTTAGATTTTTTGGTTTAGGGTTTAGGGTTAAGGATTTACGGGGAGGGAATTGATCCATTTCCAGCCTCACTAAGAATTTCTTAACCTTATTTACTTTGATCCCCTAAATACTAAACTAACCCATACCGTAACCCCTTAACACTTATCTTATGAACCCATAAAACTAAATCCTAACCCCCATCCCTAAGTATTGGTTAACCCCCATTTAGTACTGCAAATGTTTTTATGTTGGTATACAATATTATGTGTTGTTATAACATTTTCAATGTTAACCCTGTTAAACTGCATATGACTAACTACATGTGTAAACTACTGTGTTTGGGTTAACAAATCATTTGGGAGAGGGGTTAGGGTTTAGATTTTTGGGTTTAGGGTTTAGGGTTTAGAGTTTAGCGTTTAGGGTTTAGGGTTTAGGGTTTACGGGGAGGGAGTTCTTCCATCTCCACCCTCAATAACGCTTTCTTAACCTTATTTAGTTTGATATACTAAATACTAAACTAACACATACGGTAAACCCTTAACACTTAACCCCTGAACCCAAAAATCTAAAGCCTAAACCGCCTCCTAAGTATTGGTTAACCACCATTTATTACTGTAAAGGTTTTTCTGTTTGTATACAGTTTTATGTGTTGTTATAACACTTAAATGTTAACCCTGTTAAACTGTATATGAACATCTACATGTGTATACTAATGTTTTTGGGTTAACATGTCCTTTGTGAGGGGGTTTAGGGTTTACATTTTGGGTTTAGGGTTTAGCATTTACGGGAAGGGATTTCATCCATTTCCAGCCTCACTAAGGATTTCTTAACCTTATTTACTTTGATACCCTAAATACTAAACTAATCCATACGGTAACCTCTTAACACTTATCTCATGAACCCAAAAAATTAAACCCTAACCCCCATCCCTAAGTATTGGTTAACCCCCATTTATAACTGTAAATGTTTTTATGTTGTTATACAGTATTATGTGTTGTTATAACATTTTAAATGTTACCCCTGTAAAACTGCATATGAAAATCTATATGTGTAAACTAATGTGTTTGGGTTAACAAATCCTTGGTGACGGGGTTTAGGGTTTAGATTTTTGGGTTTAGGGTTTACGGTTTAGGGTTTAGGGTTTACGGGGAGAGAGTTCTTCCATTTCCAGCCTAAATAAAGATTTCTTAACCTTATTTAGTTTGATACCCTAAATATTAAACTAACCCATACGGTCAACCCTTAACACTTAACCCCTCAACCCAAAAAGTCTAAAGCCTAAACCGGCTCCCTAAGTATTGGTTAACCACCATTTATTACTCTAAAGGTTTTTCTGTTGGTATACATTTTTATGTGTTGTTATAACATTTTAAATGTTAACCCTGTTAAACTGTATATAAACATCTACATGTGTAAACTAATTTGTTTGGGTTAACTTGTCCTTTGTGAGGGGGTTTAGGGTTTACATTTTTGGGTTTAGGGTTTAGGGTTTAAGATTTACGTGGAGGGAGTTCATCCATTTTCATCCTCACTAAGAATTTCTTAACATTATTTACTTTCATACCCTAAATACTAAACTAACTCATACGGTAACCCCTTAACACTTATCCCCTGAACCCAAAAAAACTAAACCATAATTCCCATCCCTAAGTATTGTTTAACCGCCATTTATAACTGTAAATGTTTTTATGTTGGTATACAGTATTATGTGTTGTTATAACATTTTAAATGTTAACCATGTTAAACTTCATATGAACATCTTCATGTGTAAACTAATTTGTTTGGGTTAACTTGTCCTTTGTGAGGGGGGTTAGGGTTTAGATTTTTGGGTTTAGGGTTTAGGGTTTAGAGTTTAGCGTTTAGGGTTTAGGGTTTAGGGTTTACGGGGAGGGAGTTCTTCCATCTCCACCCTCAATAACGCTTTCTTAACCTTATTTAGTTTGATATACTAAATACTAAACTAACACATACGGTAAACCCTTAACACTTAACCCCTGAACCCAAAAATCTAAAGCCTAAACCGCCTCCTAAGTATTGGTTAACCACCATTTATTACTGTAAAGGTTTTTCTGTTTGTATACAGTTTTATGTGTTGTTATAACACTTAAATGTTAACCCTGTTAAACTGTATATGAACATCTACATGTGTATACTAATGTTTTTGGGTTAACATGTCCTTTGTGAGGGGGTTTAGGGTTTACATTTTGGGTTTAGGGTTTAGCATTTACGGGAAGGGATTTCATCCATTTCCAGCCTCACTAAGGATTTCTTAACCTTATTTACTTTGATACCCTAAATACTAAACTAATCCATACGGTAACCTCTTAACACTTATCTCATGAACCCAAAAAATTAAACCCTAACCCCCATCCCTAAGTATTGGTTAACCCCCATTTATAACTGTAAATGTTTTTATGTTGTTATACAGTATTATGTGTTGTTATAACATTTTAAATGTTACCCCTGTAAAACTGCATATGAAAATCTATATGTGTAAACTAATGTGTTTGGGTTAACAAATCCTTGGTGACGGGGTTTAGGGTTTAGATTTTTGGGTTTAGGGTTTACGGTTTAGGGTTTAGGGTTTACGGGGAGAGAGTTCTTCCATTTCCAGCCTAAATAAAGATTTCTTAACCTTATTTAGTTTGATACCCTAAATATTAAACTAACCCATACGGTCAACCCTTAACACTTAACCCCTCAACCCAAAAAGTCTAAAGCCTAAACCGGCTCCCTAAGTATTGGTTAACCACCATTTATTACTCTAAAGGTTTTTCTGTTGGTATACATTTTTATGTGTTGTTATAACATTTTAAATGTTAACCCTGTTAAACTGTATATAAACATCTACATGTGTAAACTAATTTGTTTGGGTTAACTTGTCCTTTGTGAGGGGGTTTAGGGTTTACATTTTTGGGTTTAGGGTTTAGGGTTTAAGATTTACGTGGAGGGAGTTCATCCATTTTCATCCTCACTAAGAATTTCTTAACATTATTTACTTTCATACCCTAAATACTAAACTAACTCATACGGTAACCCCTTAACACTTATCCCCTGAACCCAAAAAAACTAAACCATAATTCCCATCCCTAAGTATTGTTTAACCGCCATTTATAACTGTAAATGTTTTTATGTTGTTATACAGTATTATGTGTTGTTATAACATTTTAAATGTTACCCCTGTAAAACTGCATATGAAAATCTATATGTGTAAACTAATGTGTTTGGGTTAACAAATCCTTGGTGACGGGGTTTAGGGTTTAGATTTTTGGGTTTAGGGTTTACGGTTTAGGGTTTAGGGTTTACGGGGAGAGAGTTCTTCCATTTCCAGCCTAAATAAAGATTTCTTAACCTTATTTAGTTTGATACCCTAAATATTAAACTAACCCATACGGTCAACCCTTAACACTTAACCCCTCAACCCAAAAAGTCTAAAGCCTAAACCGGCTCCCTAAGTATTGGTTAACCACCATTTATTACTCTAAAGGTTTTTCTGTTGGTATACAGTTTTATGTGTTGTTATAACATTTTAAATGTTAACCCTGTTAAACTGTATATAAACATCTACATGTGTAAACTAATTTGTTTGGGTTAACTTGTCCTTTGTGAGGGGGTTTAGGGTTTACATTTTTGGGTTTAGGGTTTAGGGTTTAAGATTTACGTGGAGGGAGTTCATCCATTTTCATCCTCACTAAGAATTTCTTAACATTATTTACTTTCATACCCTAAATACTAAACTAACTCATACGGTAACCCCTTAACACTTATCCCCTGAACCCAAAAAAACTAAACCATAATTCCCATCCCTAAGTATTGTTTAACCGCCATTTATAACTGTAAATGTTTTTATGTTGGTATACAGTATTATGTGTTGTTATAACATTTTAAATGTTAACCATGTTAAACTTCATATGAACATCTTCATGTGTAAACTAATGTGTTTGGGTTAACAAATATTTGGTGAGGGGGTTTAGGGTTTAGATTTTTGGGTTTAGGGTTTGGGGTTTGGGGTTTAGGGTTTATCGTTTAGGGTTTTGGGTTTACGGGGAGGAAGTTCTTGTATTTCCAGCCTCAATAAGGATTTCTTAACCTTATTTAGCTTGATACCCTAAATACTAAACTAACCCATACGGTCAACCCTTAACACTTGATGCGGGGTTTCTTTTACTTCAAGTTTTACCCCTAAGATAGTTGCAAGTGCACAGCAATCACAGTAGTATATTAAGGGATCGAATCCACAGAGATTGTTGTTTTGCGAAAGTCCTAAGATTTCTAACTTCTTTAAACCAAAAGGTAACTTGGGGGATGCAGTGTGTCACGATTTGAAGTAATGATAACAAGCAGCAGAAAAGGGTTAAACAGTTGTAAATCAATGAATAAAAAGCGTTGGGTTCAGGGACATTCTCCGGGGTTCATGGATCGAATTTAACAAGCAACAGGATAGGTTCTAAATGATTTAATAGGTTAGGTTCTTAAGCTGAAACGGTCGACTATGACTACCCCGCCTTCACGGATCTAGCCACCTGCGTTTGTCTTTCACTGCGGGTATGATTTCTCATCCCAAGATACAAGACAACCGCGCATACGTATCATTCACCTATTTGTAAACACTCACGGTGCGGTCCGTCGATATGCCTAAACATCCTACGGTGCGATCCGCTCGTTAACCCCTAGATCCAGACGATAGACCACATGTTCATGTATCTAGTCATCCTAGAATCAGTTGCTAATTGATCAGAGAAGCAAACATGCAATAAGAACAAGATATCAACGAAGATACCTAACAAAAACTCTATCTCTATCAACCTAGCGAAATCAATCCATGATTAAACCCCTTCGAAAATCCCCTTAAAAACCCAACTGGATGACTACTCGTTCATGGGAACGGGAGACATCTTTAAGGTATGAAGGGTGCAAATTGTATTAATAAAAAGAACAAAGTGAGAAAACTTCTTCAAGCGAAATCGACTGAAGAGAGGTTTTCTTAAAGTATTAAAAAGCAAAAGAACTAAGAACAAAAGATGAAAGGGAAAAGAAGGAAGAGTAGGCGGCTGCAGAAGAATTCTCTCTCGAGGTCTTCAACTCCGGGGCCGTCGAACTCTCTCTCTTTCTCTCTCTGTGCGGCGTAGATGTGTTTCTGGAAAAGTTCTCTCTGTCTCTGTGTGTCTGCGTGTCTGTCCAGAAACCCTAAGGTTCCTTTATATAGGCTCTCGGTGTTCAGAAAGTGGGCTTCACGTTTTAACCTCGGGAAAATATCGGATAAGTGCAAACGGGCTCGGGATGGGCCGGAGTGGTGTGGCCGCGTGAGCCACCAGGCGTGGCGCGGCCACTGGTCTTCTGAAGATCTGTGGCGCGCCATCCTTCTTCTGGGAATGTGTCTGACGGACCTTCTTGCTTCCTTCGTAACTTGAGATCCAACCGTGGGATTGAACTCAAATCGCCTTGGCATAAAAGACAGCTGGAAGGGCTATCTTGTCTCCAAATATGAGCTTGATCTTGTGGTGGGAAGGTCGTCATCTGTGCTGAACTTATGGCTCCGAGCACATGTCCTTGAAGTTCCCGTTTTGCTCCAAAATGTGTCATTTTTGTCCAATTTTCCTGAAATGACTTTTAAAACTAGGAAACGTGGAAATCACTTTAAAACCGTTGAAAACCGAGTTAAAACACTTATAAATGATCTTGAAATAATAGGTTTTAGGAGTAAAATATGAGTGTTATCAACTCCCCCAGACTTAAACCTTTGTTTGTCCTCAAACAAAACGCAGACAAAGCCTGGAAAAGAGGTTTGAAAATATAGGAACTAGCAAAAACTCAGCGACCATCCTTCTAAACCATAAGTCATCGAACAAGTCTATCCAAGCTCAGCCTAGAAAATTCTCACTATAGTTCCTTCAACACTAGTTCCTTGCGAAACTTTCACTATTTAAACTTCAAGTTTCAGTCAACTAGCTCTCTAAGTAATATTAAGTTTGGCGTGATCCTTGTCAAGGGATATAAAGCTAGATTCAACGAGGTTAGGTATATAAAGGCCTTTATTGGTGAGGTTTAGAGTGTTTAGGGTTACCGTATAAATCTCCGGGAGGTGCGAGATATTATGCAAAACAGCAAGAGAAGGTGGAACTATTGAGATCCACGATTTCTAATCACTCTCCGCACGTACACATCTGCGAGTTCTACTTGATACAGCCATCCCCCCAGACTTAGTTTCTTGTTTCTGGCTCAGATTGGATGGCGTTTAAAACTTCTCACCATATCGCCCAGGCTCTGCCTCTATGCATGTCACAATTCTCTTAAGGCTCTTAGGCATTTTCTTCCCGTTTCTTTTCTCTCTCTTTTTTTTTGTAACTCTCTTTTTTATGGATAAGTACCGTCATTAATCCAAAGAATTCGAGTCCTCTATCCGAGTTATTTTTTTTATAAAACGGGAAGTGCCTTGTTGTGAGAGTCTTAAGGATCGCAAGAATATTACCATTCTTTCGAGTTTTCCGAGGCATGAGTCGTTCTTCTTTTGTAGCTAACACTTCCGTTCCTTAACCATTCGATCCTTCGTCTTGAGTGACTAGAAATCGTGTCGTTCCTCCCTCTCCGGCGTTTTTGCACATATCTGCATATGGTGAAAACAAGAGAGTTGCATGAGGTATGAAAAGATGGTAAGGGTTTCGGGTATGGTACCAACTATTGATGAGTTGGCCGTTCGGGAGCAACAAGGGAGTGTGTTTAAATGGAAGAAGATGTCCCGAACGTTCTGGCTTTTTCGTTGAATGTTTACATCTGTTGACAAGGAAATTAATAGTTAGTTAAAAGTCCAATAAAAATAGAACTAGTGTATTCCTTTTCCTGAAGTCTCTATAGATCGGCATTCTCCAGGATTTCGCATCTCTGGCTTTCTAGCTACTGCCTAGTCTAGTACTAAAGCTTGAAAGATCTGTCACTAGAAATAGCGTAGAAGCACACTGGTCAGATTTAATCCTTGGTGTTGTGTCATAATCCCTAAAACCATATTATATATATCAAAATACATCATTCTTAGTTCTTATAAGAAAAAGACTCAAATAAAAACCAAAACAAAAGCAAAGTCATTAGTATGAACTCACCCCAGACTTAAATCAAACTGTCCCCAGTGTGAAAAAGTGGTGACAGGTCGTAATAGATGAAAGATAAAGCAGAAATGAAAATAAAGGATAGGGGTGGAATACATGGAACCAGGCTCGTAAGCAGGAAGAGTGTTGGTCGAGACACGAAGTCTTCTAGGCATCTGAACTCAGGGTCTAAAGGTCGCCATCTATGTGTCCTCTCTCTCGAAGCTGTCGCGCCATCTTCTCAAGCATCTCGTTCTGGCGTGCTAGTTGCTCCTGAAGTGCGGTGATCGCGGGATCAGTCGAGGTGGACGGTGCAGCGGATCGTGAGGTACTGCGCATGGAGGAGGATGAGGTGTGGTGGGTCCTCTGACGGATCGCTTCTCTCCTAGCCTTAGCGGCTACATACTCTCCAATGGTAAGCGGTAGACGTGAGAACTCGGTACGGAAGTCATCATGGTTCGGGATCCACTGTGGTGAACCTTCTGAAAGGTGCGGGACTGTAGGAGACAGTAAGTAGACCGTGCGGTTGTCTCTCTTTCCCAATCGGTAGCGGTATCCGAACCTGTCCGGATCCATGGCTGCGCCTGTCAAGTTTCTGTCCGTCTGAAACTGGGACAAGTCAAACCAAGCCTCATCTAAGGGCGTCTCAATGCTGGTGTGTACTCCTGCGGCCTCCATGATCGCTGTGATGATGCCTCCGTAAGTCGTGAAGGCGGTCTCGCATCGAGGTGCGGTGACGTCGTGCTTCACTCGCACGAGTCTATCTGCTAGGATGCACCCCAAGCATGCTGAAAGTGGCTCGTCTCTAAAGGCGGACTGAAGTAGGACGAGCTCTGGAATGAGAATGCATGATTGGTTGCTGCGAGAGTAAAGTCGGTGTGCTATGAGGCGGTGCATGAAACGCACGGCTGGATGTGAAAGAAAGTGGCTCGTCTCTAAAGGCGGACGGATGCCTTCCCTTGTCGTAAATGCCTTGGCCCATGAGTTCCCAAATATCCGCACTCCATTCTTCTTCAATGGTTGTCTCGCTCCTCAAGTTAAAACCAAATATCTCGCAAAGTCTAGGGATGCTCAGCTCATAATCCCGAGAGCCAATAGTGAAATAGAGAATACCGTCTCTCGGATGTGATTTCCTTCCTCTCTTGTATGACAACTGAACCGAAGCTAAGAACTCTTGGGCGAGTCCCTTGTAGGTGGGTCGATCAATTTCCATGAAGGTCCTGAGCCTTAGCTTATCCATGTACCAAGTGACATCCTCGGTGATGCCCAACGCATCTAAAGCGGAGTAGTCGATCTTCAAGGTTGTTCTTATATCCATCTTCTTCATTTCCTTCAAATAATCAATGTTTGGGTCCATTGGTGCTCCAAAATTTCGGACCTTGCGCTTAGGAGGAGAAGGGTTCAGCTCTCTTGTTGGCTCTTGAGGTGGAGGATCGTCGCGGCTTGTGCGTGCTATCAATGAACTGCGGAACCTTCTTCTTTGTTCCTCCACGTAGCTCCCTAGAGTGGTGTCTAGGCTCGGTTTTCCTAGCGCTGTTACGTGTTCTTGCTGTCGCCAAGAACTCCTTGAAGAGCTTAGTTGCTCTCTATTCTTCGAACGTATCTCGAAGTTTCGATCGAAACTCATTGTACCTTGCAAAATAAAAACAAAAACTCGACCAAACATGTGAATTTGATGCGTCTCAAGGATTCTCAAGTACAATGATATGCAATACATAGGCTAACAGTTTCCAAGACTAAGACTAAACGAGTAATTGCATAAATATTAAGATCAATTTGGTACTCACACCCTATTTTCGAAATTTTGGGATTCTAAACCAAAAAATTTCCAATAAATCGATTTTGTCAACTTATTATCATCAAATTTTGATCTCTAAGTGATACCTAGCATGAATCAATTCCAACTAAGCAATTTGCCCAATAATTTCTCCAAAAATCGGTTCTTATAGCATGCCAAAAATAATTTTATTTCAACGACTTTAACTTTTAGATATATGATTGCAAAAATCGAGATCTAGGCGACATAAATCATCAATCCAAGGTTCTCTATCATTATCCAAGCATCCTAGACGATTTTCTAGTCAAGCAAGAGAGATCTCAAAATTGAGTTCTTTAGAGATTTGTAAAATTAGAGACCATACCTTGTAGATGAGGATGAATGAGCCTTTAAAAAGTGAATGCTCTTCGAAAATAGATGAGTTTAGGCCNGGGTGTCCTTTGCTCTTTGTGCCACGGTTTCCTTCAAGAATTTGGCATATTGTGGAATCATCATGAAAGCATCTACCAAAGGCATCTTGAGCTCTATATCCTTGATTTGCTTGTCAAACATGGCCTTGTATTTCTCCACCAATTTCTTCTTGAACCTCCCGGGAAAAGGAAGCTTAGGCTTGTATGGTGGAGGAATAAACCTTGGCTCTTCCTTGTGCAAATTCTCCTTTGGCTTCTCCTTTACCATTTCCTTACTCTTCCTAGTAATATACACATCATCAAAAGTCACAGCTTCTTGAACTTTTTCAAGGTCCTCCTCCCCATCTTGAACTTCAATGTCCTCATTGATCAAAGGACTAGACCTTGGAGGTAACTCTTTTCCACTTCTCAAAGTAATATCATTGATGTACTCCTTGGGATTTGCTTCACACTTTCCCGGTAAGGTACCTTGAGAATTGGAGCTAGAAGCTTTGCCTTTTTCTAGTTGCTTGAACTTTTGTTGAAGACCACCAATTTGAGTAGCAAGCTCATTGAGTGAAGAGTCCATCCTTGTGTTGATTTCAGCAATCTTCTTTCCCATGTTGGCGTCACTATTAGCTTGACCTTGGAGGATTTGTTGAAGCATAAGTTGAACATTGTCTTGTGGATTCCCTTGTGGATGATTGCCTTGGTTGTTCCTTTGTCCACCATAGTTGCCTTGATTTCCTCCTTGGTATTGTGACCTTGGTACATAGCCCTTTTGTTGATTGTTGTAGTTCACAAAGGGCTTCCCTTGAGTAGTTTGAGTAGGGTAGACTTGGTCTTCCGGATTAGCCGCATTAGTACTCCTATAAGAGAGATTGTTGTTTTCCTTATAGTTGTTGCCATAGTTGTTGTTGTAACCTCCTTGGCCTCCCACGAAATTTACCACTTCTTGACCCTCTTTGTACCCAACTTGATCACCACACTTCTCTTCATTCTCTTCTATAAAATGCACATGCCTTTGGGAAGAAGACATAAGCTTATCCATCTTATCATGTAGAGACTTCATTTCCTTCTTGTGAGACTCTAATTCGCTACTTCTTGGGGCTCTATCATAGTCCTCTTTGTAGTTACCATCACTCAAGGCAAGATTCTCTACAATCTCCAAACCATCTTCAACATCTTTACCCAAGAAATTCCCATTACTAGCGGTATCAAGAAGCATCCTTATCTTTGGTAGAACACCTCTATAGATGGTGCTTAGGAGAGACTCTTGTGTGAAGCCATGATGAGGGCATTGCATTGTGTAGCCCTTGAATCTTTCCCATGCTTCATTGAAGGACTCATTGTTCCTTTGGTTGAAGCTAGAGATCTCATTCCTCAACTTGGCGGTTCTTGAATTTGAGAAGAACTTCGAGAGGAAAGCTTTCTTGCACTCATCCCATGTAGTGATAGTAGCTTGAGGTAAATTTTTCTCCCATTGCCTTGCTCTATCTCCAAGAGAGAAGGGAAATAGTCTTAGCTTGAAGGCATCTTCACTCACACCATTAGTCTTGAATAGGCCGCAAACTCTATCAAAGTTGTCCAAGTGATCTAGAGGATCCTCCATTGGCAACCCATGAAACTTGTCTTGTTGAACCATAGAGATGAAAGCTGGCTTCACTTCAAATGTATTGTTTTGAACCGGTGGAGTTTGAATTCCATAGCGGTTTTGATGTGTATTTGGAGCATCTCCAGCTCCTATAGTCCTCCCTTGTCTAGGCGCATGTAAAGGGTTGCCATTCCCTCTTTGTGCATGCGCCATGTTTGGTGGAGGGTGTTGATTCCCTTGTTGTTCCTCCATCCTCAATCTCTCTATTCTTGCAGCTTCCCTTCTTGCAATCCTTGCAATCTTTTCCAATTGATCAATCTCTTGAAAGCCCTCAAAGTTGTTGCTTCCTTGTGACCTCAAATGCATTCAAAGGAAAACTGAAATTTAGAAAATGAGAATGTCAATAAACTCAAAAAGGATTACTTAGTCTCAAGCTAAATTCAAATCTTAAAGATCAAACACTCCCAATATGGCAACGGCGCCAAATTGATACACGACTTTTTAGTCTTGTAAGCAATTCCTCAATTGCTCATGTCATTGCAATATTTGAGGTATCAATCCATCTTGGGAGTTTGGTGCAATAAGAATGCAAAATTCAGTTTAAGCTAAGCTAGAATAGTAGAATCAAGTCACAAACAAGAATTAAAAGCTAAACACAACCTAAATAAGACACTACTAGAGCAATAATATGAAGCTAAACCTTAAATACCACTAATTAAGCACTAAACAAGCAATTAACTACTAATCAAGATTATCAAATTAACTAAAACGAAACCTAGGGATGGAATCATTGATTTGGGAAGCCTAATGGACAATCTTGCAATCATTTAAGCAACTAATAAAGCTACCTCTATGCCTAGAACTCTTAATCAAGTTTAAACCATGGTGTGTAGCATTAAACCCTTTGTTAATCACCCTAATGAACTAATGATGTTTTAGCATTAGAATAATCAACAAGCATTAAATACAAGTCTATAAGGCATAATAAACACTCTAAACATCTAATGTCTTAGGCTAGAATATGTAAATTTCCTATTAAGTTGGTTCAAGCATTTCATCAAACACTTGGTGGGTGTGTGAAATGCTTAGGCTCCAAATTAGCAAAAGTTAGCTAATTGGCATTAGGAATCACTTAATAGAAAGAGGTAATGAAAGAATCTAACCTAGATTGCAAGATTAATCCATTGAACTTCCCTAAATCTAATCCATCCCTAAGTTCCTAAGGGAACTACTCACTAATCATGCTTAAACCCATCAAATCAAAGATAAGAGAAAGATTAAGCATAATTAGAGAAAGATAACAAGAATTCTAAGAAAGATATTGCATTAAACTCAAATCCAAAGCTTAAACAAAGAGTTTTGCCCAAAGAGGCTAAAAGTTTAGTCTAGAAACCAATGGATAAAAGCTCTCTAGAAAAATTAGGTTAAAAGAGTATTTATAGGTGGTCCCATAAGATGCAAGAAAAAGAAGTCGTCTGGGGTCGGATCGACGAGGTCATCGATCCATGTCGTCGATCCGACCCTCAAAATAAACTGGATCGACGAGATCGTCGATCTCCTTCGTCGATCCATGTCTCGAGGCTTGACTTCTGGTTCGGCGTGGCTCGTCGATCCATCTCACCGATCCGTGTCCCTGGAAATATGGATCGGTGAGTCTTCGTCGATCCATGTCACCGATCCGTGTCCCTGGAAATATGGATCGGTGAGTCTTCGTCGATCCGGTACGTCGATCCGTGCTTCTGGATTTGTGGATCGACGACCTTCGCCGATCTGGGTCGTCGATCCATCTTCAGAAATCGTCTGCTTCCTTCTCCTTGCTCCTTCTTGCCATTCCAAGTAGCTAGCATCACCCTCCAACTCCATCCTCATCTTCAAAGCCTCCTTTTTCACCTGATTATGGTACCAATATGCAACAAAGTATGCAAAGAACCATGCAAAAGACCCTAGGACTCTAAATGATACAATGCAACACAATGATGCTACTTTAGACTCTAAATGATGAGAAACTTATGCTTAAAGGATGCTAGAATGATGCAAAATATAGACATATCAACCACCTAGACGATTTTGAAAAAATTTGTTCTTTGACCAAACAAGAAGGAATCTCAGATGACTGTTTCAAACTACATCTTTTTCCCTTTTCCCTGGGAGGCAGAGCTCACCAATGGGAAAAGACTCTCAAGCCGGGGTCTATAAGAACATGGGATGAATGCAAACGAGCCTTCCTCAAGAAATTCTTTTCGCCGTCAAGAACAGCGAAGCTGCGATTGGAAATCTCCACGTTCACCCAACTTGAAGACAAAAGATTCAGTGAAGCTTGGGAACGTCTAAAAGGGTACACACTAAAATGCCCCCATCATGGCTACTCAAGCTCCTCACTACTCAGTATCCTCTATAGAGGATTGTCAAAGAAATATAAGGATCAGCTGGATACTACAAGTAATGACATCTTCCTTGGCCAAGACGTGGACGACGGCATGAACCTTGTCGACAATATGGCCACAAGTGATAGTAATTACGAGGACGACGTTGACAACGAACCGACCGAGCTGGACAAGCAGAGGGAAACCGAGGTGATGCAACTGCAAGCCCGCTTGGACGCGCTACTAAAAAGGCAACATGCTCAAAATGCTAAGGTAGCGAGTATCGGGGTCATCCCGACGGAACCAAGCCGATATGGGGACACAACTACCAATAACGAGCAAAGACAATATGGGGAATCTCTAATTTCGGCTACATATCCACCGCAAGCCCCTCCGTATAATGCAAATGCTTACACTCAGCAAGCATTTACTCCTCTTCCCCACTGTTACTCTCAACATCAACAATATCAAGCTCCATACCCGCCACCACCATATGGTCATTACGGTTTCTACCCACAACAACAAGATTCTGACATCAAGAATCTTCTCACTCAGCTGGTTCAAAGTCACTGCAGCAGCACCCAGTATATTAAATCAATCAATTCACGCTTGGACAAGCAGGAAGAACATATCAAGCTAATCCAACAACCAATGCACAATGCACCAACTACTCAACCAGCCTACGTACAAGCTGTAACTCCACGGAGAGGTAAGATTCTTGAACCAAAAGCTCAAGCTCCGAAGATCAGCGAGGACGCTTCAGATCTAGTGGGGGGCACAGCTCTGAAAAATCAGAAGTCAACAACGAGGAAGAAGAGGTTCAAGAAAGCGTTGAAGATCAGCTGTTCACCAAACTCAGAGAACAAAATATCGGGATGACACTAATACCTGCTGCCCGTTTTGAGAAACCAAAAGAGCCACGGTTTGTTCCCCCCGCATACAAACCTCCTTACCCCTTTCCAGGAAGATTCAAGAAGGAACTTGTAGCATCCGCGACCAGAAATCCTAAGTATGGTCGTGCGGGTCATGGGATGGTCGTTGTGTATACGTTCTGGTACGAGTGAGGTTCGTCCGTTTCGGTAATTATGTATGTACCGTGACTGCGTTTGTGAGGTTAAGGACTGTAGCGTGGCTATAGCCGAGTAAAAATGTGAAATTGCCGAGAAATTGTCTAAGTGTTGATAAACAAGGGTACTAGGCCGTGGGCTGTGGTTTTACTCAAGGGAAATCGGTTTATCCTTAGTGGAAAAGAATTTATCTCGTGAATGGTCGAGCAGTTCGCGAGTTTAGTCGAGCGGTTCAGGTTTTAGTCGAGAGAAAAGGAATCCGTCCGGATTAAGCCGGGAGAAACCTAAAACAGACCGACTATAACCGAGAGAAAACCGAGACGCGTTGGCTAAGGCTTGACCAAGCGGTTTATTTCTAGGGTTGTGTATATATGTGATTTGGAGGGATTTATCTCGGGGCAGTCGCGTGGTAGAGAGTTTTTAGTCAAGAATTTCTTAGTTCCCGAGAGATTACCCGAGAAAAATCCGAGCTGTTCGAGAGATTGTTCTGTCCGTACCGATTCGGAGAATTCTGTTCAAAAGAAACTACTCAGAAGGGTCGATTTACCGAGGGAAGGATCAATTTTGTCCGAGGAATTCTGCCTAGATCGAGAGTTATCCGAGAGAAAGAAGCTTCGGTCGAGAGAAAGTCGAGTTCGTCCGAGAGAATCGAGAGCCTTCGTGAGATCGCGTGTTCGGTTCTGTTTCTGGGAATTCTAATCGAGAGAATCGACTTGGAGTGGTCGATTTACCGAGGGAAGGACCAAGTTTGTCCGATGAATTCTGCATGGATCGAGAGTTATCCGAGAGAAAGAAGTTTCGGCCGGGAGAAAGTCGAGTTCGTCCGAGAGAAAAGAAGGGCCATCGAGAGATCGCGTCTTCGGTTCTGTTTCTGGGAATTTTGATCGAGAGAATCGACTTGGAGTGGTCGATTTACCGAGGGAGGGATCAAGTTTGTCCGATGAATTCTGACCGGGTTGAGAGATAGCCGAGAGATGCTGATCGGGCAAAGTGATATCCGACCAATAGCAGAGACGAGTCGACTGGATCAGAGAGACGCGTGACTACGTCCGTGGGATTTCTGTTCTGGTCGAGTTTTCACCGAGAGATTTATGTTCTGATCGAGAGAAAGTGGAGCTGCCGAGAGATAGTCGAGAGAATTCGACTATATCCGAGTGATAGCCGAGAAATAGTCAAGAGGAGTCGGCTATATCCGAGAGATAGCCGAGAGTACCACGACTGTGGTCATGAGAAACGTAGATATGGTCAAGGAGATCATGACTGGGCTGGCTGGCGATCAGGATTGATCGTGGCTGGACTGACTGGCGATCAGGATTGATCGTGACTGGAGTGTCTGGCGGTCCGTGTGGATCGTGTCTGGCGGTCCGTGTGGATCGTGTCTGGCGATCGTGTGGATCGTGTCTGGCGATCGTGTGGATCGTGTCTGGGCGTGCAAGGGATCGGGGATCCGGGCCGTCTCTCTTCTGTACTTGGTCATGTGGGGATGGTTGGTTGAGTGACTAAGTACGGGGGGAGATGTGCTTTGTGGGTGGCCAGCGTTGTGGCTGAGACAATTGGAGCGTGGGTCAGTGCATCCAAGTCTGCGAATGGCCAAGGTAATTACTAAGCCGAAACTTGTATTGATTATTCTCACTGCGTAGGTTGTTGGATAGTCGATGAGAATGGACTTTGTTAAGTTGTTAGATGGAAGAAATGTATTAAACTTCATC
The DNA here is from genome assembly GCA_020283515.1 of Alliaria petiolata. Taxonomy (NCBI): domain Eukaryota; kingdom Viridiplantae; phylum Streptophyta; class Magnoliopsida; order Brassicales; family Brassicaceae; genus Alliaria; species Alliaria petiolata. The sequence goes on from JAHZTW010000002.1 coordinate 56,851,439, forward strand.
TAGGATATCGGTTAGAAAGGCAAAAATTTAATGTTGTCCGGCTGCGGGTTAGGAAATCCGGGTCGGGCGCTACAAGTGGTATCAGAGCGTGGTCGGTTCTAGGACAGAGTCTTGATGTGAATTGGGCTTGCCTAGAATGATTTAGACGCGGAAAAATGGTAAATGGAATAAATGTGTTATATGTTAAGTGGTTGGATCCGTGAATGATCTAGTCTATCTGGTTGGATTTTCTATGAGTGTGTGACTGTGGTTAATCTGGAATCGTAGGATTGCTAGGTTATCTGATTTTCATTTGATTGCTTGTGTAAGTTAGTGAATAAGCTTAGCAAGGTCAATGTTCTGTGATTGTGATTTGGTTAAGTATGAACCGTGAGAATACATGATGTCTAACTAGCTCGTTTGGATAGCCGGATCGAGTGTCTTGCTTGGGTGATGTGTGATTTACGCCAGAGCAGAACCGAGTCCATAAGTCATGGTCCGCGAGTTAGGGTAGATGATCATCTTGTTTCTGTGATTGTGAATGAATGTGAACGGTACAGAGTACCGGGTGGTCAAACGTGGTATCTAACTAACTGTTTGAATGTCCGGATCGAGTCGCTAGTTCAAGGGGATGTGTGATTCTCGCTTGGAGTAGAACTGATGCCTTGTGAGACTTCAGAAGTAGTTGAGATGATCATAGGACCAAACTGTTTATGTGCGTGTTCGTTAGATGACCATATAGTATGAGTGCGGTTCGAGAGTTGATATCAAAGAGAACAAGAGATTGGGAGTCAAGTGTCCTCGCCAAATACTTGTTTGATGATCAAGAATCTTTTCGGAGGTATTCGTAACTATGATGAATCGGATTTTGTTATAAGATTTAGTTGGTATGTGCGATTACCGAGGCTGATATGGTATCTAGCTAGCTCGTGATCGAGGCAGGATTGTTTCGTTGCCTAGGTGATGTGTTATTCACGCTAGTGTAGAATCGAGTCCATAAGACTAGATGGTCAGAGTTAGGGTAGATGATCATGCCTATGTATGTGATTGTTGTTCGGTTGTGGTAACCGTGGGAATACATGGTGTCTAACTAACTTGTGATCGAGGCAGGATCGTGTCTCTTGCCTGGGTGATGTGTGATTCACGCTAGTGCGGAACCGAGTCTGTAAGACTAGGGTCAGAGTTAGGATAGATGATCATATAAGTTCTGTAATGCATTGCTTGCATTCTTTTGTACTGCTGGTTAAGCAAAGATACGCTGATTAAGCGTAGTAAGGCTGGGAGCCGAGATAAAGGTTTGGGAGACCGGGGCCATTGCGTGCGATAAGGGTTTGGGTGACCGGGGCCATTGTGTGCCGAAGGCCTTGTGTGTCGTAAGAGGCTAGTGAGCCGTGGTAAAAGTCTGTGTGACTAGTAAGGGCTTGTAAGTCGTGTGCTGTTCTGGCGTCCTTGGAAACCAGGTGGGTTGGCCAAGACGTGGTTGTTCTGTGTTACGACTTTGGAAACCAGGTAGGTTTGCCAAGGTGTGACTGTTTTTGGTTACGGCTTTCAGAACTGGATATGTTTGCCAAGGTGTGACTAGTTCTGTGTTACGACTTGGGAACCAAGTAGGTTTGCCAAGGCGTGACTGTCTGTGTTCCAACTTTGGGACCGGAGTTAGTTGCCAAAGCATGACTGTTCTGGGTTACGACCATGGAAACCAAGTGGGTTGTCCAAGCGTGACTGTTTCTGCGAGGTGTTATTGGAAGCCAAGTGGGTTTGCCAATACTTATGGGATTTGTTCTTAGAACCAAGAGGGTTGGCTAAGACGAATATTCTCTGAGATGCAATTTGGAAACCATGGGTTTGCCAATGCATGACTGAAATGAAGGCGACTTCGGAAACCATTAAGTTTGCCAAAGCGCGGTAGTGGTAGCATCTGTGGGAATCGATGGATTCGCCAATGAATGATGTGATCCTGAGTTTGCAACGAATATGTTGTGATAACTGTGTCGGTGGGGACTAAGGAAGTTCGCCATCGTGGGATTAGTAATGTGGTGTGACGGTACTAATGGATTGGCTAGTGTGCCGAGTACTTGCTTGTTAAGCATTGTACGAACTGATTGGCTGGTGTGCCGGGTATTTGCTGGTTAAGGCATGGTACCAAATCAAGATACAAGTGAGGACTTGTAATGGCCGTGTGAGCCGAGGCCTTGTGAGCCGAGGCCTTGTGAGCCGAGTGATGGCATGGTGTGCCATGTACTGGCTGAGTCATTGATCCCTTTTGTCGAGAGTATAGATGGGACATGATTGTGGCATGCGGGTTGCCAAGGCGATTAGATGCTAGCGTCTGTGGAAATCTGCGGATTAGCCAAGACGTGACCGTGAGATTGTTCTTGGAAACTTGGTGAGTTTGCCAAAGACATTAGGTCTGTAAGGATCAAGGTGTGATCCGTGGATCGAGGAGTGATCCGAGGATCAAAGAGTGATCCGGGGAATCTGAGGCCACGTAGGTGGATTGAGATAGTCGCTGACTATGATGTGGATATAGCTTATCATTTGGGTAAGGCTATTCTGGTTGCAGATGCATTGAGCCGGTGGAAGGCTAGTGTATCGTCTGAAAATAAAGTAGATGGAATGGTAAATCTACTAAGGACATTGCGGTTAAATGCCTTTACTGAAAGGTTAGAACCATGTGTTCGAGAACTGCGGATCAAGCTGAATTGTTATCAAGGATCCGACTGGCTTAAGAGGAGGATGAGAATCCGATCAAGGTGTCAAAGAGTGACCAAAAGAAATGTCAAACTTCAAACAATGGGATTGTTATGAAGGGTTGAGTGTGTGTTCCTAACTGGAAAGAGTTAAGGAGGAACTTAAGAGAGTTTTGGAAACTCGAGTAAAGAATCAAGAGTGATTCGTTAGTGGCGTTAATAAGGATCTGTGTATCTTGGTTAACAATTATGATGATAGTCAATGGTAGTTGAGGCGAGGATGAGACAAACGCTTAGGAACTCGGGAGTTCGCTAAGGCAAGTCGATGGGCCAAGATGGACTGACCATAAGGATGACCTATCATCAAGGATAACTGAGCTGAAAGTCCAAAGCTAAATGATTATGCTAAGCATTCTGATTAAATGGAAGTTGAGGTGGGGCGAGTGGAAATACTTAGGAACTTGAGAAGTTTTCTAAGATATGTACGCACACCAAGAGACTGTCGAGAGAATGGAAGGGTTTAGCATGATGGAAAGCAAAAAGGGCAAGTCTTGAGTTGACTAGTGCGGAAAGAGAAGTCTATCTGATAAGAGTTTGTTCGACTTGGAAGTGGTCGGACAAGGGCTCTGTGTGGTAAAGCTGGGTAGGCTGTTCTGTAGACTAGTGTTCGGCCATATGTGGCGTACTTGTATTCTGATTGGATGGAAATCTGGACCAAGGCCGAGATGGTTTAAGGTCAAGTATCTGAGATCGAGTCTTGAGAAGGCTGCGATTGGGAAAAAGAGTTTAGTACAGCTAAATTAAGAGTGGATAGAGTCCGAGAAAGGGGACTCGGATATGGTAACGACACAAGGTATGAAGAGTGTTGCGTTACAATCTGGATAAGGGCATTGGCCTGGTCAACGTTGGGACGGATCGTGAGGCATCACGAAGTTCTATTGGAGGCCATATAAGAGTGGGAGAGCTCGATTATGGTGCTCACTGGGAGAGTTGTCTACCTGTGGCTGGGTTGCGTAGAGCGATGTTATGTTTAACCCAAGTGGGGGAGTGTATTGTGACTGGTAGTGGTCGAGACGACTACTGAAAAGATCCGATTTCTGAAGATTAAGCTTAAGAGGCTCAAGACCGACAAAAGAGTTATGTTGTTAAGCGCCGTAAGGACTTAGAGTTCAGGGTGGGCGATCTGGTTAATCTGAAGGATATGATTTATAAAGGGAAAAGCTGAGCAACGTTTGATGCTAAGTTGAGTCTGAGGTACATGAGACCGTACCGGATTCTGCAAAGGATTGGGGCAGTGGCGTATAAGTTGGACTTACCGCCGGAAATGAGTGCTTACCACAATGTGTTTCACGTGTCGCAGCTGAGAAAGCACATAACCGAACGTGAGAATGTGATATCTGAACCGCCTCCGGAACTGCACGAGGATCTGACCGTGGAAGGTAGACCGATCCGTGTGGTTGGCCGGAAAGAAAAGGTTAAGCGTGGTAAAGTGGTCAAGATGATCAAAGTTCTGTGAGACTGTAATGGCGACGAGCAAACGACTTGGGAAAAAGAGTCAAGGATGAGTATAATTTTCCCGAAATGGTTTGAGAAACTTACTGATGAAGAGCCGGATTCGAGGACGAATCCAAACTGAGTGGGGGAGAATTGTAGCATCCGCGACCAGAAATCCTAAGTATGGTCGTGCGGGTCATGGGGTGGCCGTTGTGTATACGTTCTGGTACGAGTGAGGTTCGTCCGTTTTTGTAATTATGTATGTACGGTGGCTGCGTTTGTGAGGTTAAGGACTGTAGCGTGGCTATAGCCGAGTAAAAATGTGAAACTGCCGAGAAATTGTCTAAGTGTTGATAAACAAGGGTACTAGGCCGTGGGCTGTGGTTTTACTCGAGGGAAATCGGTTTATCCTTAGTGGAAAAGGATTTATCCCGTGAATGGTCGAGCAGTTCGCGAGTTTAGTCGAGCGGTTCAGGTTTTAGTCGAGAGAAAAGGAATCCGTTTGGATTAAGCCGGGAGAAACTTAAAATAGACCGACTATAACCGAGAGAAAGCCGAGACGCGGCGGCTAAGGCTTGACCAAGCGGTTTATTTATATGGTTTCGTCTATATAAGTGATTTGGAGGGATTTATCTCGGGGCAGCCGCGTGGTAGAGAGTTTTTACTCAAGAATTTCTTAGTTCCCGAGAGATTATCCGAGAAAAATCTGAGCTGTTCGAGAGATTGTTCTGTCTGTGCCGATTCGGAGAATTCTGTTCGAGAGAAACGACTCAGAAGGGTCGATTTACCGAGGGAATGATCAAGTTTGTCCGAGGAATTCTGCGTGGATCGAGAGTTATCCGAGAGAAAGAAGCTTCGGTCGAGAGAAAGTTGAGTTCGTCCGAGAGAATCGAGAGCCGTCGTGAGATCGCGTGTTCGGTTCTGTTTCTGGGAATTCTAATCGAGAGAATCGACTTGGAGTGGTCGATATACCGAGGGAAGGACCAAGTTTGTCCGACGAATTCTGCATGGATCGAGAGTTATCCGAGAGAAAGAAGTTTCGGCCGAGAGAAAGTCGAGTTCGTCCGAGAGAAAAAAAGGGCCATCGAGAGATCGCGTGTTCGGTTCTGTTTCTGCGAATTCTGATCGAGAGAATAGACTTGGAGTGGTCGATTTACCGAGGGAAGGATCAAGTTTGTCCGATGAATTCTGACCGGGTTGAGAGATAGCCGAGAGATGCTGATCGGGCAAAGTGATATCCGACCAATAGCCGAGACGAGTCGACTGGATCTGAGAGACGCGTGAATACGTCCGAGGGATTTTTGTTCTGGTCGAGTTTTCACCGAGAGATTTATGTTCTGATCGAGAGAAAGTGGAGCTGTCGAGAGATAGTCGAGAGAATTCGACTATATCCGAGTGATAGCCGAGAAATAGTCAAGAGGAGTCGGCTATATCCGAGAGATAGTCGAGAGTACCACGACCGTGGTCATGAGAAACGTAGATATGGTCATGGAGATCATGACTGGGCTGGCTGGCGATCAGGATTGATCGTGGCTGGACAGACTGGCAATCAGGATTGATCGTGACTGGAGTGTCTGGAGGTCCGTGTGGATCGTGTCTAGCGGTCCGTGTGGATCGTGTGGATCGTGTCTGGCGATCGTGTGGATCGTGTCTGGCGATCGTGTGGATCGTGTCTGGGCGTGCAAGGGATCGGGGATCCGGGCTGTCTCTCTTCTGTACTTGGTCATGTGGGGATGGTTGGTTGAGTGACTAAGTACGGGGGGGAGATGTGCTTTGTGGGTGACCAACGTTGTGGCTGAGACAATTGCAGCGTGGGTCAGTGCATCCAAGTCTGCGAATGGCCAAGGTAATTACTAAGCCGAAACTTGTATTGATTATTCTGACTGCGTAGGTTGTTGGATAGTCGATGAGAATGGACTTTGTTAAGTTGTTAGATGGAAGGAATGTATTAAACTTCATCTAGGATATCGGTTAGAAAGGCAAAAATTTAATGTGGTCCGGCCGCGGGTTAGGAAATTCGGGTCGGGGCGCTACATAACTCTTTGAGAAATACAGAGCTCAGTTTGCAGAGCATCTGAAGAAAGTGGAGCTCACCATGCCACTCATGGATGCTTTGGCGTTGGTACCACCGTATCAAAAATTCATAAAAGATGCAATCTTAGCAAGAACGAAAGAACTCCAAGGCATGATGGTAATGACAGAAGAGTGTAGCGCCATTATCCAGAAGAAAGTAGTGCCGAACAAGCTAGACGATCCGGGAAGCTTCACTCTCCCATGTTCAATTGGTCCACTCACATTCAACAATTGCCTTTGCGATCTAGGGGCAAGTGTGAGCCTCATGCCATTGTCGATAGCTAAACGACTGGGCTTCACGTCATACAAGCCAAGCAGAATATCTCTGATATTGGCAGACCGATATGTAAGGTTGCCTAAAGGGCTACTCGAAGATGTTCCTATCCGTATTGGCGATATCGAGGTGCCAACCGATTTTGTGGTGCTCGAAATGGACGAAGAACCGCGAGATCCTCTTATTCTTGGAAGACCTTTTCTAGCCACGGCAGGCGCGGTGATTGATGTAAAGAAAGGCAAGATTAAGCTGAATCTTGGAAAGGATATCATCCTCAAGTTCGACATAAAAGAAGTGATGAAGAAACCCACCATAGGAGGAAAGATATTATGGGTAGACGCAATGGATAAGCTGAACGATGAACTCTTCGAAGAGCTCTCTTTAAAAGATCCGTTGCTTGTCGCTTTGACAAAAGAGGAGAGGCAACACGGGCATGTGGAACAGGAGAGTGATATGTCTATATTTTGCATCATTTTAGCATCCATTTAGTATAAGTTTCTCATCATTTAGGAGTCTAATATAGCATCATTGTGTTGCATTGTATCATTTAGAGTCCTAGAGTGTTTTTTGCATAGTCCTTGCATGTTTTGGTGCATTTGCAGTCTTGATCAGGTTACATGGATGCTGTGGAGGCAACAATGGAGTTGGAGAGGAATGGCACAGCACTTGGAAGAGCAAGAAGTTGCCAAAAAGATGGAGAAGAAGAATTCTGAGGACGGTTCGACGAGGTAGTTCGGCGAAGCTGGCCGAAACTTTCCTCCAGGACATCCGTTCGGCGAGACGGTTCGATGAAGCTACGCCGAAACTTTCCTCCAGGACGATGGTTCGGCGAGACGGTTCGATGAAGCTACGCCGAAACTTTCCTACAGGACGATTTCGGAGAAACGGTTCGATGAAGCTACGCCGAAACTTTCCTCCAGGACGTCCGTTCGACGTACCTGTTCGGCGAGTCACACCGAACCATATCCAGACGCAAGAAGACGGATCAAAGAATGAAGACGGTTCGACGACACCGTTCGACGAGGCTTCACCGAACCAAACGTCCAGGGTGATGGTTTGACGAGATGGTTCGGCGAAGCTCGTCGAACCACACCCAGACGAATCTTTTTTGTCTGCTTTATGGTTCCCTCCTATAAATACTCTTTAGACCTAATTTTTTATCCCAACTTTTATTCTCTTGTTCTTAGCTTAAACTTTTAGCCACTTTGGGCAAATACTTTGTTTAAGCTTGAATCTTTGAGTTTAATGCATTATCTTTCTTAGATTTCTTGTTTTATCTTTCTCTAATCATCTTTAACCTTTCCCTAATCTTTGATTTGATGGGTTTAAGTATGGTTAGTGAGTAGTTCCTTAGAAACTTGGAGATGGGTTAGATTTAGGGAATTCTAATGGATTAATCTTGCAATCTAGGATACATTCTTTCATTCCCTCTTCTTATTAAGTGATTCCTAATGCCAAATAGCTAATCTTTGCTATTTTGGATCATAAGCATTTCATACACCCACCAAGTGTTTGATGAAATGCTTGAACCAACTTAATAAGAGATTTGCATTTCTAGCCTAAGACATTAGTTGTCTAGAGTGTTTATCATGCCATTTAGACTTGAATTTAATGCTTGTTGATTATCCTAAAGCTAAAACATCATTAGTTAATTAGGGTGATTAAAAAAGGGATTAGTGCCACACATCATGGTTTAATCTTTTTTAAGTGTTCTAGGCATAGAGTTAGCTTGATTAGTTGCTTAAATGATTGCAAGATTGTCCATTTAGTTTCTCAAATCAATGATTCCATCCCTAGGTTTCGTTTTAGTTAATTTGATAATCTTGCTTAGTAGTTAATCTCTTGTTTAGTGCTTGATTAGTAGTAATTAAGGATTAATTTGGTATTATTGCTCTAGTAGTGTTTCTTTTAGTTTGTGCCTTGCTTTCAATTATCATTTGTCACTTGAATTATCAATTTAGCTTAGCTTAAATCAAACTTTGTATTCTTATTGAATCATCTCCCAAAATTGATTGATATCTCAAGTATTGCAATGATATGAGCAATTGAGAAATTGCTTGCAAGAGAAAAAAAACTCTTGTTTCAATTTGGCGCCGTTGCCGTATTGGGATTGATTGATCATTAAGATTTGAGTTTTGTTTGAGACTAAGTGATCTTTTTGTGTTTATTGACCATCTACTTTTCTTGCACTCATCCCATGTAGTGATAGATCCTTTTGTGTTTATTGACCATTTTCTTTTCTAGATTTCAGTTTTTCCTTGAATGCATTTGAGATCACAAGGAGACAACAACTTCCAAGGCTTTCAAGACATTGATCAATTGGAAAGGGTTGCAAGGATTTCAAGAAGGGAAGCTGCAAGGTTAGAGAGGTTGAGAATGGAAGAACAACAAAGAGATCAAGTCCCTCCACCACACATGGCGCAAGCACAAAGGGGGAATGGAAACCCCTTACATGCGCCATGATTAGGGAGGACTATTGGGGCTGGAGATGCTCCAAATACACATCAAAATTGCTATGGTATCAATCCTCCACCGGTTCAAAACAATACCTTTGTAGTGAAGCCAGCTTTCATATCTATGGTTCAACAAGATAAGTTCCATGGGTTGCCAATGGAGGATCCTATAGATCACTTGGACAACTTTGATAGAGTTTGTGGCTTATTCAAGATGAATGGTGTGAGTGAGGATGC
>JAHZTW010000002.1:56931298-56941456 GCA_020283515.1 Alliaria petiolata
TAGGAAAGGTCTTCCCAAAATCAAAGGATCCTTTGGCTCTTCATCCATCTTGAGCACCATGAAATCCGTGGGAATGATGAAGTTGCTAACCTTGAGAGGCAAATCTTCAAGAACTCCAATAGGCATCCTCACACTTCTATCCGCAAGTATCAAGGAGATTCCACACTCTTTGTACTTGGTGAAACCAAGCTTCTTTGCAATTGAATAGGGCATAAGGTTGATGCTAGCTCCAAGATCACACAAGCAATTTTCAAAACAAAGAGGACCTAGGGCGCATAGTATTGTGAAAGATCCGGGGTCTCTTAGCTTCTTTGGTACCACCTTGCTTTGGATTATGGCACTACACTCTTGAGAAACTAGCATGACTCCTTGGATATCCCTTGCTCTTTGTGCCACGGTATCCTTCAAGAACTTAGCATATTGTGGAATCATCATAAATGCATCCACCAAAGGCATCTTGAGCTCAATGTCCTTGATTTGCTTGTCAAACATAGCCTTGTATTTCTCCACCTATTGTTTCTTAAACCTCCCGGGAAAAGGAAGTTTAGGCTTGTAAGGTGGAGGAACAAATCTTGACTCCTTCTTGTGCACATCCTCCTTTGGCTTCCCCTTTACCACTTCCTTGCTCTTCTTTGCAATATACACATCATCAAAAGTTATAGCATCTTGAGCTTTTTCAAAGCTATCCTCCCCATCTTGAATCTCAATGTCCTCATTGATCAAAGGACTTGTCCTTGGAGGCAACTCCTTTCCACTTCTCAAAGTAATGACATTGATGTATTCCTTGGGATTTGCTTCACACTTTCCCGGTAGAGTACCTTGAGAATTGGAGCTAGAAGCCTTGCCTTTCTCAAGTTGCTTGAATTTTTGTTGAAGACCCCCAATTTGAGTAGCAAGCTCATTAAGTGAGGAGTCCATCCTTGTGTTGATTTCAGCAATTTTCTTCCCCATATTAGCATCACTATTGGCTTGACCTTGTAGGATTTGTTGAAGCATAAGTTGAACATTGTCTTGTGGAGTACCTTGAGAATTTTGAGCAAAACCCTGTGGAGCATTGCTTCTAGCACCACTATAGTTGCCTTGGTTTCCCCCTTGGTAGTTAGACCTTGTTACATAACCCTTTTGTTGATTTTTGTAGTTCACAAAAAGTTTCCCTTGAGTAGCTTGTGTAGGGTAGACTTGGTCTTCGGGATTGGCCACATTAGTACTCCTATAAGAGAGGTTGTTGTTCCCCTTATAGTTGTTGTTATAGTTGTTGTTGTCTCCTCCTTGGCCACTAACGAAATTTACCATCTCTTGACCCTCTTGGTACTCAATTTTATCACCACATTCCTCTTGGTTATCTTCAACAAAATGCACATGCCTTTGGGAAGAAAACATGAGCTTGTCCATCTTGTCATGTAAAGACTTCATTTCTTTCTTGTGAGCATCAAAATCAACTCCCCTTGGAGCTCTATCATAGTCTTCATTGTAATTACCATCACTCAAGGCAAGATTATCTACAAGCTCCAAACCATCTTCAACATCTTTGCCCAAGAAATTCCCATTGCTTGCGGTATCAAGAAGCATTCTTATCTTTGGAAGGACACCTCTATAGATGGTGCTTAGTAGAGACTCTTGTGTGAAGCCATGATGAGGGCATTGCATTGTGTAGCCCTTGAATCTTTCCCATGCTTCATTGAAGGACTCATTGTTCTTTTGAGTGAAGCTAGAGATCTCATTCCTCAACTTGGCGGTCCTAGAGTTGGAGAAGAACTTAGATAGAAAAGCTTTCTTGCACTCATCCCATGTAGTGATAGTACCTTGAGGCAAAGTTTTCTCCCATTGCCTTGCTCTATCCCCAAGAGAGAAGGGAAATAGTCTTAGCTTGAAGGCATCTTCACTCACACCATTCATCTTGAATAAGCCACAAACTCTATCAAAGTTGTCCAAGTGATCTAGAGGATCCTCCATTGGCAACCCATGGAACTTGTCTTGTTGAACCATAGAGATGAAAGCTGGCTTTACTTCAAAGGTATTGTTTTGAACCGGTGGAGGATTGATACCATAGCGATTTTGATGTGTATTTGGAGTATCTCCAGCCCCAATAGTCCTCCCTAGTCTTGGCGCATGTAAGGGGTTTCCATTCCCCCTTGGTGCTTGCGCCATGTTCATTGGAGGAGCTTGATCCCTTTGTTGTTCTTCCATTCTCAACCTCTCTATCCTTGCAGCTTCCCTTCTTGCAATCCTAGCAACCCTTTCCAACTGATCAATCTCTTGAAAGCCTTGGAAGTTGTCCCCTTTTGACCTCAAATGCATGCAAGGAAAACTGAAATCTAGAAAAGTAGATGGTCAATAAACACAAAAGGAGTACTTAGTCTCAACCTAAACTCAAATCTTAAAGATCAATCATTCCCAATATGGCAACGGCGCCAAATTGAAACAAGATTTTTTATCTCTTGCAAGCAATTTCTCAATTGCTCATATCATTGCAATACTTGAGATATCAATCCATTTTGGGAGATGATTCAATAAGAATACAAAGTCTAGTTTAAGCTAAGCTAAATTAACAATTCAAGTGACAAATGATAATTAAAAGCAAAGCACAAACTAAAGGAAGCACTACTAGAGCAATAATATCAAATTAAGCCTTAATTACTACTAATCAAGCACTAAACAAGAGATTAACTACTAAGCAAGATTATCAAATTAACTAAAACGAAACCTAGGGATGGAATCATTGATTTGGGAAACTAAATGGACAACCTTGCAATCATTTAAGCAACTAATCAAGCTAACTCTATGCCTAGAACACTTAAACAAGATTAAACCATGATGTGTGGCACTAATCCCTTTCTTAATCACCCTAATGAACTAATGATGTTTTAGCACTAGGATAATCAACAAGCATTAAATTCAAGTCTAAATGGTATGATAAAAACTCTAGGCAACTAATGTCTTAGGCTAGAAATGTAAATCTCTTATTAAGTTGGTTCAAGCATTTCATCAAACACTTGGTGGGTGTATGAAATGCTTATGATCCAAAATAGCAAAGATTAGCTATTTGGCATTAGGAATCACTTAATAAGAAGAGAAATGAAAGAATCTATGCTAGATTGCAAGATTGAACCATTAGAAATCCCTAAATCTAACCCATCCCCAAGTTTTTAAGGAACTACTCACTAATCATACTTAAACCCATCAAATCAAAGATTAGAGAAAGGTTAAACATGATTAGAGAAAGTTAAAACAAGAAATCTAAAAGAGATATTGCATTAAACTCAAAGATTCAAGCATAAACAAAGTATTTGCCCAAAGTGGCTAAAAGTTTAAGCTAAGAACAAAGAGAATAAAAAGTTGGGATAAAAAATAGGTTTAAAGAGTATTTATAGGAGGGACCCATAAAGTAGACAAAAAAGGTTTTTCTGGGCAAGGTTCGACGAGCTTCGCCGAACCAACACGTCGAACCAAACTCCTGGACGTTTGGTTCGGCGAGCGTCGTCGAACCGTCTCGTCGAACGGGTCTTCAAGCCTCGATCCATCTTCTAGCGTCTGGAGAAGTTTCGGCGTGACTCGCCGAACAGGTACGTCGAACAGAATTCCTGGAGGAATGGTTCGGTGACCTTCGTCGAACCATCTCGCCGAACGGTCGTCATGGATGTTTGGTTCGGCCAGCCTTTGTCGAACCGTCTCGCCGAACGGTCACCCCGGTATTTTGGTTCGGCGTGTTTCGCCGAACCGTCTTCAGAAAACTTCTGCTCCATCTTTTTGGCAACTTCTTGCTCTTCCAAGTGATGTGCCATCCTTCTCCAACTCCATTGTTGCCTCCACAGCATCCATTTTACCTGATCAAGACTCCAAATGCACCAAAACATGCAAGGACTATGCAATTACACTCTAGGACTCTAAATGATACAATGCAACACAATGATGCTTAAATGGACTCTTAAATGATGAGAAACTTGTTCTAAATGGATGCTAAAATGATGCAAAATATAGACATATCAACTGCCTCTCTTGGTGTTGGATCGAGCGCTTCCTTAACGTTCCCCATGGCGAACTAGTAGATCTGATGAATTCTCTGTCTGTTAGATTTTCTAGTTGCTTTTTGAGCTATACCATTTCTGCTGGCGCTAAGCGATATGGTGTCTTTGATACTGGAGCGCGCGGTCTGTAACTATAGTTAGATATATTAGAATATGAAATACATATATTCTTCTATGTAAATTAAGCAACTAAGTTAATAGCCTCTAACGGATCTCTTGTACAAAATACTCTTTATATTCTCATGAATGGAATAACACAAATCATCGATTCAATTATACCTAATCTTATATGGTATCAGAGCATACATAACCTTCCGCCGCTCTCCTTCTTCTTCTTCTTCTTCATCTTCTTTCGATCTCCTTGTCATTCTCATTCTTTTGTTTCTCCTATCTTTCCCCAATCTCTTGGGTTATTCTTCTCCCGTTTCTTCACCATGGCTGTGACAACTCCTACTCTCGCAACTGATCGATATCTTAGACTTACACAAATCAAGGCTCATATTCCGATTACTCTCGATATGAACCAGATGAATTACGATATCTGGCGTGAGCTCTTCGAAATACACCGCCATAGCTTCTTTGTCCTTGTTCATCTCGATGGAACATCAACACCAACCTGACCAGCTGATACCATTTAGTCTCAGATAGATGGCACAATCAAGATGTGGATACACGGCACCATCTCTGAATCCCTCCTCAAATCGGTGCTCAAAACCAAGTGTTCCGCGTCGGAGCTGTGGAAATCGATTGAGAATCCCTTCCACGATAACAAAGAAGCTCGCGCAATCCAACTCGAGAACGAACTCCGTCACCTTCGTATTGGCGACCTACCAGTCCAGTGAGTATTGTCATAAATTAAAAACTCTCTCGGATCTCCTCGCAAATGTTGACTCTCCAATCACCGACAGACAACTCGTCATGCATCTTCTCAACGGTCTTAGCTCAAAGTTTGATATCATTATCAATGTTACCAAGCATCGATCTTCACCTTGTATTTTTAGTAATGCCCGTTTAATGCTCAAAGATGAGGAAGACATGCTCAACACTAAGCGTCAGGATTAAGCGTCTCATCACGATAACCCCTCATCGCCCCATATTCTGATTGCCTCGTCTATGCCATGCTCATATCAGACTCCAATACGCGATCAAGTTCTTTCGAACAACATTTTCAACATAACCATGGAAATCACAGCAATCGAGGCAACCGTAGTGGTCGGAATTCTAAAGGCTGTGGCAACCCAAATTGGCAAGGAGGTAATTGGAATTCTGGGCCATCTCCAGCGTGGGCTTGGCCCAATACTTCATCATGGCCCATGGCTTCCCCATGGCAGCAACAACATCAATGGCCCATCAATTGGCCGACTCCTTCTCCATGGTAAAATTATTCGCCTCAACCTCAGATAACGACACTGCCGCCCTCTTTTTCAATCCTTGGCCATAGTCCTCGATCAGCATATATAACAACACACAACTCCTCCGCTCCTCCGTCGCCGGCTCAGCCTACTGAGATGGTTCCAGCGGCTTTGATGAATGCATTCAATACCATGACTTTATCTGATCCTTCCGATGTCGGATGGTATATGGATACGGGAGCGACCGCCCACCTAACTGCACAGCCCGGTAACATCTCTTCTCTTTCTTCTCATGCTACTTTGCCTCTAATTACGGTGGGTAACGGAGTTCTTATTCTCACAACTGCTATTGATCATACATTTGTTCCTACTTCTTCTCGTCCTCTGTTTCTTAAAAACGTTTGCTTTGTCCAAAGATTTTGAAAAAATTGGTCTATGTGCGCTAATTTACTACTGACAATATTTGTTCTGTTGAGTTTGACCCGTTTGATTTTGTTGTTAAGGATCTCCAATTTACTACTCATCTGATGTGATAGTAGTGGTCCTCTTTATGCCATTACTTCTCCAACTTCGACTGCATCTCGACACGCCTTTGTCACCTCCATTTCACCATCAATTTGGCACCAAGACTCGGTCATCCCGGCGACTCTATTCAACTTTTTTTATCTGCTTCTGGTTTTTTAAATTGTTTAAAAACCGATGTGTCTTCCTTATGTCATGTGTGTCAATTAAGAAAACACATACAACAACCTTTTTTTTTTTCACAAACAATTGTTTCATCTCTTTTTGAAATCATACATTTTGATATTTGGACATCTCCTTTTTCAAGTGTTAGTAGAATCAAATATTATGTTATCTTTCTTGATCAATTTTTGCATTTCATTTGGATATATCCCCTTCGACAAAAGAGTGAAGTGTTTTCAAAGTTTTTACATTTTTTAACTTTATAAAAACCCAATTTCAAAACAGATGCAGCGGCATTACAAATTTGGTCGAACGATGTTACATATGTTACGTGTTCGAAGCTTTGGTCGAACGATGTTACATCTGTTACGTGTTCGACTAGTTTTCTTTTAATTGTTTTCTTTGTTTTTATTTTCTTTTTTTTTAAGATAAGTCTTTTATATCAGTTTAAATCCCAATTGGGATAGGTTTTTATAGAACCTGCATGATCTCTTAGACTAGTATTTATATGTTGCTCTCAATGGTGTTAATCTTCAGTTTTTGAAAGATTGATTTGGTTCATGATAAAGAGATTTTACAAGCGATTAGAAGAGCATTCTCGTATTTGTTGTTCTTTATCGAGTAAGGCTATGAATTCTCCTGGGGAGTTTGTATCCTTCCTTATTATAGCTTCCGCTTCCCATCAGTTGGTATCAGACCAATACGTTCTTGTGCTTGTTGTTACCTTCGTGATGCCGCCGAAGACCAACAACAATAAACCTGCGGGTGATAATCAGGGCTCCACATGAGTGAAGTCTTGTGTACGCATTTGGATGCGCGTAACCCCTTGCGTCTGAACAATGAAGCTGCTAATCCATTCGCAAATCAACACGTTGTTGTGGATGCGGATGCTGAAGACGAAGAGGATGAACACCATCGTCGTGTGCGTCGCGATGATAACAGGTGGGAATCCGGCTTTAAGTTGGTTATTCCCGAATTTTTGGGTGGTGTTAATGGCGATTATCTTATAGATTGGCTTAGTTCCGTCAAAGAGATACTGAGTTTCAATAACGTGGCAGACGATCGTCGCGTTCCTCTCGTTGCTACGAAGTTTCGGGGGCACGCCGCATCTTGGTGGCAGCAACACAAGGTGACTCGTTTGCGCACCGGAAAATCTCTGATTCAATCTCGGGAAAAGTTGAAGCGTCATCTCCGCAAAACCTTCTTGCCTCACAACTATGATCGCACAACATACACGCGATTTCAAAACCTGAAGCAGGGCTCCCTCTCCGTCGATGACTACGATGAGGAGTTTTACTTACTCCTAACCCGTAACGAGGTTCACGATAGTGAACTTCAAATTGTATCTCGTTTCATTGGTGGTCTCCGACCTCAGCTTCATAATTCCTTGGCGCAACTTGATCCTATTACCGTAGCTGAAGCACACCGCCGTGCGGCTTCTTTTGAGCAACAACTCCGCCCATCTGGTTAGTCACCTTCGTCCACCAGAGCTCCCATTGCAGAACCTCATTCGGATTCAGTTAGCACCCAAGCGCATGAGGGCAGTGATTCACATAACACCACCAATCGCTCAGTTACCAACACTGATGATGCAACACTTCAGCGTTCTACCCGTCTGAATGCATTGCGCTGTTTCGCTTGTGGCGAACCGGGTCATAGACAAACCACTTGTCCCAATATTTCACGTCGAAGCCTTGTTTTGGAAGATGGAGTTGAGGAATGTGCACCGCTATATTACTCTCCTGGTGAAGAGGAAGACGCAAAGCTGTTTCCTCTTGTCCATACACAAGGTGATGAAGGTGCGATGCTGGTTTTAAAGCGATCGTGTTTGGCACCTTCCAGCCGCAGTGATTTATGGCTTCGGACGAACATCTTCAAGTCCAACTGCACTATTCAAGGGAAGATTTGTTCGTTCATTATTGATTCAGGGAGCTCTCGCAACGTTATTGTCGAGGATGCTGTCTGCAAACTCGGTTTACCATATGAACTTTATCCTGCTCCGTACTCACTCACGTGGGTCCAAGATGGTGTTGCGATTCATGTTACGCATTGCTTCCTGGTTCCCCTCTCTATCGGTCCCCACTACAAGGACCGCTTTTACTGCGACATTGCTCTCATGGATGTCCGTCATCTGATTCTTGGCAGACCATGAGAATTTGATCGGAAGATAGTACATGATGGAGCTAAGAATACTTATAGCTTCATTTAGGAGACATTCGGATTGTGTTATTACCTTCCCGCGAGCAGTGGGCTCGCCCTTCACAACCACACGCTCCGGCGTTACCTTCTCCACCGTTCGCTACCCAGAACCAGGCGCCTCTCATGTGTTTGTTCGCAGCATTTGAAGAAGAATTAAAACAGGAAAGGTTCACGCTGGTCCTCTTGTCGATACAAGCTTCTCCACCGTCTGCATCTCCGCCTCTGTCTCGTTACGAGGAAGTCCTGACCAAATTTGCTGATGTTTTTCCCACCGATTTGTCACCTGAGTTGCCACCATTAAGGGATATTCAGAACCAGATTGGCATAACACTGAGCGCGACATTTCCAAATCGCCTACATTATCGTCTGAGCCCAACAGAACATGAAGAGCTCATACATCAGGTTGAAGAGTTACTTTAAAAGGGTCACATTCGCGTAAGTTTTAGCCCATGCGCCGTACCAGCGTTGCTTATTCCCAAAAAGATGGATCTTGTAGGATGTGCGTAGACAGCCGCGCAATTAATAAAATCACTGTCCAATACCGTTTTTCCATTCCACGCGTGGACGACCATTTGGATCAGATTGGCTCTGCATCTATCTTCTCCAAGATCAATCTTAAGAGCGGCTACCACCAGATTCGTATTAAGCCAAGGGATGAATGGAAGACTGCTTTCAAGACGCGAGAAGGTCTCTTTGAATGGTTGGTGATGCCTTGTGGTCTCTCGAATGCGCCTAGTATCTTTATGCGCATCATGAATCAGGCGTTGCGACCTTTCATTGATAAATTTGTCGTCGTATACTTTGAAGACATCCTCATTTTTAGCTCGTCTGCTCGGGAGCATGAGAACCATCTTCAGGAAGTTCTCAGCGTGTTACGCAAGGAACAGTTTTCGCATGCAAACAAAAATGCGAATTTGGGTTGGCTCAGGTCCCATTTCTCGGTTATGTCATTTTCGATAAAGGTTTATCTGTTGACCTTTCCAAGATTGATGATGTACGTTCCTGGCCTACTCCTCGTTCTACCGACATCCATTACGAGTTGCATGTGAGATGGTAAGTTTGTCTGGTCCCCCAAAGCTGATATAGCATTCGGCCTCATCAAAAAGAAGCTCACTACCGCCCCTGTTTTGGTACTTCCTGACTTTTCCTTTACCTTCGAGCTCCATTATGATGCTTTTAAATTGGGCATTGGCATCGTGTTAAGTCAGCAAGGTCGTCCAGTTGCTTACTTCAGTTAGAAGCTAGCTGGTGCAAGGGGGCGCTATAGTACATATGATGTCGAGTTTTATGCAATTGTGCAGGCTATAAAGCATTGGCGGCTGATACAAGAGTTTTTTTATCTCTTGTAAGCAATTTCTCAATTGCTCATATCATTGCAATACTTGAGATATCAATCCATTTTGGAAGATGATTCAATAAGAATACAAAGTTTGATTTAAACTAAGCTAAATTGGCAATTCAAGTGACAAGCAACAATTTAAAACAAAACACAAACTAAAAGAGACACTACAAGAGCAATAATATCAAGCTAAGCCTTAATCACTACTAATGATGCACTAAATAAGAGATTAACTACTAAGCAAGATTATCAAATTAACTAAAACGAAACCTAGGGATGGAATCATTGATTTGGGAAACTAAATGGACAACCTTGCAATCATTTAAGCAACTAAACAAGTCAACTCTATGCCTAGAACATTTAAATAAAATTAAACCATGATGTGTGGCACTAATCCCTTCACTAACCACCCTAATGAACTAATGATGTTTTAGCATTAGAATGATTAACAAGCATTAATTACAAGTCTAAATGGCATGATAAACACTCTAGGCAACTAATGTCTTAGGCTAGGAATGTAAATCTCTTATTAAGTTGGTTCAAGCATTTCATCAAACAC
>JAHZTW010000002.1:56976224-56996700 GCA_020283515.1 Alliaria petiolata
TTGAGCTTCCTTGCTTCGGATGGTGGTGGTGGGCGTGTGGTGGTGATGTTGGCGGCTGGTGATGATGATGATGATTGGGGCACGCCTATGTTGAGAAGAACAGGTACTCCGGTTGTTGAGTACTCGTCTTGGTTCCTTGACCTTTGATAACACCGTGAATGAGAGATGGAAAATCTTCTGTCCTTGCGTCTTGAAGATTACACCACCTCAGAAACTTGACTTGAAGTTTGGGTCTATGCTGGTCTATCCAGTGATCTGTTCGGGATCCCAGAAGATAGGTGTTGCTAGTATGAACTTCAATGCCATATGAAATCCTTACCTCCTTTGAAGCCAAATGTTCTAGTGATGTTGCTTGTGAGGCCTTATTTTGATTGAACTTAGCATAAAGTGTTAGGTTTGAGACGACAAGTTTAGGCTCTCATGTAGATTCTAGCTCTCGCATTTTGGGGCTAGTAATAGGCTTAGGACTTGGGGTTTGGGTCGTGGTGTTGCTTGATGTTTTGATTGGAATTTTATGCTTGCATTTTAGCATGATGGGTTGTGGAAAAAAATAGAAAGAAAGGGGTGATAAAAGGCTTAGTAGAAAGTAAGGGAAGCATAGTTTGAAATGGTGGTTCTTGTGATTAAAGAGTATATCTCTAAGTTTGAAAAGTGTTAGGTAGCCTTAAGAAAAGAAAAAGAAAATAATCAAAATAGCCAAAAGGCCAAAGAAAAGAAAGGCTACCTAAGAATAAAAAGAAAAGCTAAGTTTGTTAAAGATCACACCATTCACTATGAGTTAAAGGTTGAAGAAGATTCCCCTTAGAGCTTTAAAAGAAGAAGTGTTTATGCAATTCATGGATTTAGCAAGGCACAAAGAGCCTTAGGAAAAAAAGGTAACTTTAGAGGGTTAAGCGAGCTTGAAAAGAATGAATGAGAGGGTTTTAGGGCCATTGGTAGCATTATGGGTAGATGAGAGTCTAGTCTTGTATGCATCACTTGTCTTTTACCTTTAGCATTATGCATAAAGTTCAGTCTTCTTTGAGTGAAAACCCTTGTACGAAATGGAAGCCACATGAATTGGGATCATTTTTATCTCAAAGCCTAGTCCCTTAGCTAAATGAATTCACTTGCATTATGATGCGTGGGGTTTTGTAACTCCAAGTTTTACCCCTAAGATAGCTGCAAGTGCACAGCAATCACGGTAGTATATTAAGGGATCGAATCCACAGATTGGGGATTTGTATGTCACGGTTTGCAGTAATGATATCAAGCAGCAAAAGAGTATTAAACGGTCGTAAATCAGTAGGTAAAAGGCGTTGGGTTCAGGGGTGTTCTCCGGGGTTCATGGATCGGATCTAACAAGCAATAGATTAGGTTTTAAATGACCTAGTGGGCTAGGTTCTTAAGCTGAAACGGTCGACTATGATTATCCCGCGCTCGCGAATCTAACCACCTACGTTTGCTTCGCTCCGCGGATATGAGTTATCATCCCACGATGTGAATCAAACGCGCAAACATATCATTCACCTATTTGTAAACACTCGCGGTGCGGTCCGTCGATATGCCTAAGCATCCTACGGTGCGGTCCGCTCGTTATCCTCTAGATCCAGACAATAGAATCACGATCGTGTATCTAGTTGTTCTGGGATCAGTTGCTAATTGATCAGAAAAGCAAACATGCAATAAGAGCAAGACATAAACGAAGATACCTAATAGAAAATCTAGCTCTATCAACATAGCGAAATCGTTCCATGATTAAACCCTTTTAAAAAACCCCTTAAAACCCTACTAGATGACTACTCGTTCATGGGAACCAGAGACATCCTTCGAGATAAGAAAAGGTGTGAATTGTATTGAATAAGAAACAAAGTTAGAATACTTCTTCAAAGAAAATCCGAATGAAGATAATTCTTAAAGTATTGAAAAGCAAAGAATTAAGAACAATAGATGAAAGGAGAAGGGAAGAAAGGTGGCGGCTGCAGAAGAAATCTCTCTCGAGGTCTTCGACTCCGGGGCCGTCGATCTCTCTCTCTCTCTCTCTCTCTCTCTCTCCGGCGGAGTGAAAAGTGTTTCTGGAAAAGCTTTGTGTCCAGTCACGTCCTTTGTGAAGCCCTAGGGGTCCTTTATACAGGTCTTAATGTCTTCATAGGTGGGCTTTGCGTTTTAACCTCGGGAAATGTCGAATAAGTGAAAACGAGCTCGGGATGGGCCGGAGTGCTCTGGCCGCGCGAGCCAGCCTTCTTCTGAGGATGTGCCTGACGGACCTTCTTGCTTCCTTCATAACTTGAGATCCAAATGTGGGATTGAACTCAAACCACCTCGAGGTGAAAGACAGCTCAAAAGGCTATATTGTCTCCAAATATGAGATTGATCTTGTGATGGGAAGGTCGTCGTTTGGTGTTGAACTTATGCCCCCGAGCACTTATCTCGGAAGTTTCCGTTTTGCTCCAAAATGTATGCTTGTTGTCCAATTTCCCTTAAATGACTCTTAAGACTAGGAAACGTGGAAATCACTTTAAAACAGTTGAAAACCAGGTTAAAACACTTGTAAAAGATCTTGAAATGATAGGCTTTATGAGTAAAATATGAGTATTATCAACTCCCCCAGACTTAAACCTTTGTTTGTCATCAAACAAAACGCAAATAAAATCTCGGAGAGAGGTTCGAAAATATGGGAACTAGCGGACACTCAGCAACCGTCCTTCTAAACCATAAGTCATTAAACAAACCTATTCAAGCTCAGCCTAGAAAATTCTCACTATAGTTCCTTCAACACTAGTCCCTTAGAAGCTTTCACTATCTAAATCCCAAGTTCCAGTCAACTAGCTCTCTAAGTAATATTAATATTGGTGTGATCCTTGTCAAGGGATATAAAGTTAGGTTCAATGAGGTTAGGTGCATAAAGGCCTTTATTGGTGAGGTTTAGAGTGTTTCGGGTTACTGTATAGATCTCCAGAAGGTGCGAGATATTTTGCAAAACAACAGGAGAAGGTGAAAATGTTGGGATCCACGATTTCCAGTCACTCTTCGCAAGTACACATCCGCAGTTCTCCTAGATGTCGCCATTCCCCCAGACTTGGTTTCTTGCTTCGGGTTTGAATTGGATGGCGTCTAAAACTTCTCACCATATCGACCAGACTCGGCCACTTTGAATGTTCTGATTCTCTTAAGACTCTTGGGCATTTTCTTCCTGCTTCTTTTTCTCTATTATTATTATTATTTTGTGTTACTTTTTTTTTTAATTATTATTATTTTTTTTACGGATAAGTACCATCACCATTCTCAAGGAATTCAGGTCCTCTATCCGAGTCACTTTTTCTATATATATATATATATTTTTTTCTTTTCATGAAACGAGAAGTGCCTTATTTTTCCAAGGCATGAGTCGTATACTCTTGGAGCTATTACTTCCGTTCCTTAACCATTCGATCCTTCGTCTTAAGTGCCTAAAAACCGTGTTGTTCCTTCCTCTCCGGCGTTTTTGCACATATCTGCATATTTGCATAAACAAGAGAGTTGCATGAGGTATGAAAAATGGTAAGGGTTTCAGGTATGGTACCAACTGTTGATGTGTTGGCCGTTCGTGACTGACAGAGGGTTGACTTTAAAAATGAAAAAGATGTCCCAGACGTTCTGGCTTACGTTGAATGCTTAAATCTGTTGACAAGGAAATTAGAAGTCAGGTTAAAGTCCAATCAAAATAGAGCTAGTATTTTCCTTCCCCTGAAAACTCTATAGATCGATATTCTCCAGGATTTTGCATTGCCGGCTTTCTAGCTACCGTCTTGTCTATTACTAAGTCTTGAAAGATCTGTTACTAGAAGTAGCTTAGAAGCACACTGGTCGATTATCATCCTTGGTTTCGCGTCATAGTCCATAAAACCATATCATATATATCGAGATACATCATTCTCAGTTCTTATGGTAAATAGAAATCATTAAAATGACTCAAATAAAATCAAAACAAAGCAAAGTCATTAGTATGGATAAATCCCCCAGACTTAAATCTCACTGTCCCAAGAGTGAAATAGTCGTGAAAGGATGGGACTGTATTCAAGGTGAAATAGATAGAACCATGCTCGTAAGCAGGAAGAGTTTCGGCCGAGATGCAAAGTATTCAAGGCATCTGAACTCATGGTCTAAAGGTCACCATCTATGTGTCCTCTCTCTCGAAGCTGTCGCGCCGTCTTCTCAAGCATCTCGTTCTGGCATGCCAGCTACTCCTGAAGGGCGGTCATCGCGGGATCAGTCGAGGTGGACGGTGCAGCGGATCGTGAGGTGCTGCGCGTGGAGGAAGATGACGTGTGGTGGGTCCTCTGGCGGATCGCCTCTCCCCTAGCCATAGCGGCTATAAACCCTCCAATGGTAAGTGGTAGGCGTGAGAACTCGGTGCGGAACTCCTCGTGCTCCGGGATCCACTGTTGTGATCCTTCTGAAAGATGCGTGACTGTGAGAGACGGTAGATATACCGTGCGGTTGTCTCCCTTCCCTACGCGGTATCGGTATCCGAACTAGTCTGGATCCATGGCTGCGCCTGTCAGGTTCCGGTCCGTCTAAATTTGGGACAAATCAAACCAAGCCTCATCTAGTGGTGCCTCAAAGCTAGTGTCTACTCCATCAGCCTCCATGATCGCTGTAATGATGCCTCCATAAGTCGTGAAGGCGGTCTCGCATCTAGGTGCGGTAACATCGTGCTTCACTCGCACGAGTCTCTCTGCTAGGACACATTCAAGGCATGCTGAAAGTGGCTCGTCTCTAAAGGCGGACTGAAGTAGGACGAGCTCCGAAATGAGAATGAATGACTGGTTGCTGCGAGAGAAAAGTCGGTGTGCTATGAGGCGGTGCACAAAACGCACAGCCGGATGTGAAAGGTGAAACAAGATTTTTTATATCTTGTAGCAATTTCTCAATTGCTCATATCATTGCAATATATTGAGGTATCAATCCATCTTGGGAGATGATGCAATAAGAATGCAAAGTTAAGTCTAAGCTAAGCTAAAATGATAAAAGCAAGTCACAAACAAGTATTGAAAGCTAAACACAAACTAAAAGAGGTACTACTAGAGCAATACTATGAAACTAAGCCTTAATCACTACTAATCAAGATACTAAGCAAGGATTACTACTAAGCAAGATTATCAATTGACTAAATCGAAACCTAGGGATGGAATCATTGATTTGGAAAACTAAATGGATAACCTTGCAATCATTTAAGCAACTAATCAAGCTAACTCTATACCTAGAACACTTAATTTAGATTAGACCATGATGTGTGGCTCAAATCCCTTTGTTAATCATCCTAATGAACTAATGATNCCATTGTTTCAGTATCTCCCAAAAGATACCAGTTGATATATACGGAGCCATTAGCCTATAGAGTGAAAGAGACAACACTCAGTTTCAACATCTCATCCAATAAACAGAAAAAGAGAATTCTCAGTTTCTTACTTGTTTAGTAATTGGCGCTTGGAATCGGAAGAGAACACCATCTGACCGAGTTTTGGCCGATCCACTTCTCTACTAGGAAGCAGAATCTCTTCCCCAAAAGCTGCAACTACTCTTTTCCATCCATCGCTTCCTTTCTTCAATACATTCTACAGAAACAAAACACACATTTCCGCACCTTTTGTTAACTTCTCTTCAGCTAAATTGCATCTACGACCTCTCTCTCTTTCAAATGGCCGCACAATAGTTCCAAGAAAGTTCTAAGCAACTTGAAACTAAACAAAGATATGGCCAATTAATGTACTATGATGAGCTATAAGATAAAAGGAAAATGAGATATGCAAAAAGGCAGAGCTGTTACTCGAGCAACAACATCAGCGTCAACAACGGGAATGCCACTAGCCTTGAAGAGGTTGGAGACTGTACTCTTACCAGACGCTATGCCTCCCGTTAACCCGACTATTCTCATTCTCCCTTTTTTCCTCTTTCACTCCTCAGGAACACTCGCTTTTTCTCACTGTGTCTGCCTGAGACTAAATTGAGATCTTTTAAAAATCAATGCTTACAATAGTTGGCATCTGAATTTTATTGTCACTACCACTTGAATCACTATATTTTCCAAATAATCACTATATCTGAAGTTTTCCAAGATGAGATGTCCAAGTGCTAGATAAACCGAAACTGCTAATCCATCAATCCTAAACTTCTTTTCTCATACATTGATCTGTCACAGAAATACATTATAAACGCTAACGAAAGTATAAACAATAAGCATTGTGAGGCATCCTTTTGTTGGTTCACAATTCTGAGACATTCTTAAGCAAGCAAGAAGGTAGACATATTAGAGCAGATGATCTCTACATTTTGTGAGTAACTACAATTCCTTACACCAACCTAAGTAATCCGATGATAAAGTAAAGTAAATGTCGTATCTTCGCCCGTTTCTGCAACTGGAATATTCAAGAAAGATCACTAAGCGAGTAAGAACAGCAAAAGCAAAAAAGCAGGTCAAGATAGAGCACATTCAAATAAACACAAGTAACTGAGGATACTAGGTTCTTTGTAGCATAGTACTGATAAATCTCAGAACTTCTTGGATGAAATAACAAA
Source organism: Alliaria petiolata (assembly GCA_020283515.1). NCBI lineage: Eukaryota > Viridiplantae > Streptophyta > Magnoliopsida > Brassicales > Brassicaceae > Alliaria > Alliaria petiolata. The sequence goes on from JAHZTW010000002.1 coordinate 56,982,762, forward strand.
CAAAGTTATACCTAAAAAACAACGGTGAAGCTAAACGGAAAGCGAACCATAGATTGCTAATCGAAACCCATATCACGAACACGAACACGAAAAGTGAAGAAAACAAAGGAAATCGTATTTCCAAAACCCATTTCTGCAAACGAACACCAAAAAACAAGAAGTGAATATACACTAATACACAAACGAAGGCAATGGATAAGGCAGAAGTGAGCAAGAGAATGTAATGGAGAACGTGTCGGCAATGGAATTTTGATTCAAAGTGAAGGCAATGGAGAATTATCTCATAACCAGAAACACTCAAATGATATAAAAGCAGTTGACAAAAAAAAAAAAAATGATACCAAACTTAATTTGGTTTAATCGATTTGATTCTATTCAGACCCAGAAATTCGATTAAACCTACACAAACTCCAAAAACAAAGCGAGAGAGTGATATATTCTCTGCAATTACTGGATATTCTCACTCCTCCTTCAGATTCACAATTCAAGATTCCTTCACATTTGCTCAAAATCAGATTCGTGAATGAGAGTGACGAAGAATTAACTACTCACCAAATTGTAAAACTGATGGATACAAACCCCACCTGCACACAGAGAAAACACCAGAAATCGCGTCTCAACAAATCATAAATCAAAAACTCAAGAAATCATTGAAAACGTCCCAAAGCAAAACCCACAAATAAAATTCTCCAGAAATTGTGTACTAACCAATCAAAATCTAGATCCCACAATCAAACTCAAAGCATAGCGATTTGGAGGGGAGTAGAGAATGTTGTTTGAGTACACAACGAAGCAATAATCGAATTTCCCAGGATTAGGAATTTTCGATTGAAGAAACAGAGATTCGGATCGAAAATGAAACCAATGAGAGAAAATAGATTGGGATTTGATTACTTGGTCGCATCAACAAAACTTCGAAGGAAAAAACAAACCTGTGTCTTTGATTTAGACGAAGCTGTGTCTTTCGCACGGTTGTTCACAAGTGAGACGATCACGTAAGAGTAAGAGCTGGTAGTTTTTTGTGAACTTTTTAATATATATTAAACAAATAAAAATTATTATAATAATGAATGAGTTTTTAAAAATTTTTAAAAATTTCTTATTTAAGAATTTTTAATTGAATTTTTTAAGTTTTTAAAAATCTCATTTATTATTATAATAATTTTTATTTGTTTAATATATATTAAAAATTTCTCTAAGAACTACCATTATTCTTGCTGTAACTACCAAATGCGGACCAAAACTATAAGATAAATTCTCTTTGAAAAAGAAAAAACTATATGATAAATTACCAAAAAAAAAAAAACTAAAAGATAAATTAAAGGTTTTTACTTTTTACAAAACTTGGATATTATTTTACTAAAGAATGAACAATGTTGGAAAAAAAAAACATAACGAAGTGAATAAGGTAAAAAATGTGATATGTCCGTTTTAACACGGAATTAACACATATTGTGGGCTGATTATATCTGAAAACAATATGAAAGTAACCGGATAGCTGATTGTAATCGCGTTCTAAATTTAATATACATATAATTTGAACAAAAAAAAAATAGAAAAATATGAATCATCAAATTCGTAAAAATTTGAGTCACTTGAATTGGTAAAAAAAAACTTGTTGAGTTAACACCATTTTTGCATAAATTTGACATTTATAAATAATTTTGTAAATAAATATTTAAATGAAAATTTTAATTTTCTGTTTAGCATAATTATTTTCTATATAACATCAGATATTTTTAATTTTTGATTAATCTCCGTTTAATCTCCAACTTTTTGTTAGTCGTTAGGTCTACCTCCAACACCCCATCAAAATCTAATGAATTTTTAAACAAGTGATGCGGTGGGTATTGTTACTCCAAGTTTTACCCCTAAGATAGCTGCAAGTGCACAACAATCACAGTAGTATATTAAAGGATCGAATCCACATAAATTATTGTTTCGCGAAAGTTTTAGGATTTCTAACTTCTTTAAACCAAAAGAGAAGGTTGGGGGTTTGTGTGTCACGGTTTGCGGTAATGATATCAAACAGGAAAAGAGAATTAAACGGTTGTAAATCAATAGGTAAAAGACGTTGGGTTCAGGGGTGTTCTCCGGGGTTCATGGATCGGATCTAACAAGGAATAGATTAGGTTTTAAATGACTTAGTGAGCTAGGTTCTTAAACTGAAATGGTCGACTATGATTACCCCGCGCTCGCTGATCTAACCACCTACGTTTGCCTGGCTCCGCGGATATGAGTTATCATCCCACGATACGAATCAAACGCGCAAACATATCATTCACCTATTTGTAAACACTTGCGGTGCGGTCTGTTGATATGCCTAAGCATCCTACGGTGTGGTCCGCTCGTTAACCTCTAGATCCAGACAATAGACTCACTGCCGTGTATCTAGTTGTCCTGGGATCAGTTGCTAATTGATCAGAAAAGCAAACATGCAATAAGAGCAAGACATAAACGAAGATACCTAATAGAAACTTTATCTCTATCAACCTAGCGAAATCGGTCTATGATTAAACCCCTTTGGAAAACCCCCTTAAAACCCAACTAGATGACTACTCATTCATGGGAACGAGAAACATCCTTCGAGATAAGAAAAGGTGCGAATTGTATTGAATAAGAAACATACTTAAAAAACATCTTCAAAGAAAATCCGAATGAAGAGATCTTCTTAAATTATTGAAAAGTAAAGAACTAAGAACAATAGATGAAAAGAGAAGGTAAGAAAGGTGGCGGCTACAGAAGAAATCTCTCTCGAGGTCTTCAACTCCGGGGTCGTCGATCTCTCTCTGTCTCTCTCTCCGATGGCGTGAGAAGTGTTTCTGGAAAAGTTCTGTGTCAAGTCACGCCCTTTGTGAAGCCCTAGGGGTCCCTTATATAGGTCTTCATGTCTTCATAAGTGGGCTTTGCGTTTTAACCTCGGAAAATATCAAATAAGTGCAAACGGACTCGAGATGGACCGAGGTGATCACTGGTCTTTTGAAACTGCATGGCGCGGCCATCCTTCTTCTGAGGGTGTGTCTGACGGACCTTCTTTCTTCCTTCATAACTTGAGATCCAACCGTGGGATTGAACTCAAACCACCTCGAGGTGAAAGACAGCTGAAAATGCTATCCTGTCTCCAAATATGAGCTTGATCTTGTGGTGGGAAGGTCGTCGTTTGATGTTGAACTTATGTCCCTGAGCACTATTCCTTGAAATTCCCGTTTTGTTTCAAAATGTATGTTTTTTGTCCAATTTCCCTGAAATGACTCTTAAGACTAGGAAACGTGGAAATCACTTTAAAACCGTTGAAAACCGGGTTAAAACACTTGTAAAGGATCTTGAAATGATAGGTTTTAAGAGTAAAATATGAGTGTTATCAACTCCCTCAGACTTAAACCTTTGTTTGTCCTCAAACAAAACGCAGATACAAGCTCGGAAAGAGGTTTGAAAATATGGGAACTAGGGAAAACTCAGCGACCGTCCTTCTAAACCATAAGTCATCGAACAAGTCTATTCAAACTCAGCCTAGAAAATTCTCACTATAGTTCCTCCAACACTAGTCCCTTAGAAGCTTTCACTATCTAAATCCCAAGTTCCAGTCAACTAGCTCTCTAAGTAATATTAATATTGGCGTGATCCTTGTCAAGGGATAAAAAGCTAGGTTAACCGAGGTTAGGTGCATAAAGGCCTTTATTGGTGAGGTTTAGAGTGTTTCAGGTTACCGTATAGATCTCCGGAAGGTGCGAGATATTATGTAAAACAACAGAAGAAGGTGGAACTTTTGGGATCCACGATTTCCAATCACTCTTCGCACGTACACATCCGCGAGTTCTCCTAGTTATCGCCATTCCTCCAAACTTGGTTTCTCGCTTCCGGTTTGAATTGGATGGCGTCTAAAATTTCTCACCATATTGACCGGACTCTGCCTCTTTGAATGTTCCGATTCTCTTTAAGACTCTTAGGCATTTTCTTCCCGTTTCTTATTCTTTCCTTTTTTTTTTGTAACTCTTTTTTTTTTTTACGGATAAGTACCATCATCACTCCAAGGAATTCAGGTCCTTTATCCGAGTCACTTTTCTATATATATATATATATTTATGAAACGAGAAGTGCTTTAGTATAGGAGTCTTAAGGAGAACGAAAATATTACCATTCTTTAGAGTTTTCCAAGGCATGAGTCTTATACTCTTGTAGCTAACACTTCTGTTCCTTAACCATTCGATCCTTTGTCTTAATTGACTAGAAATCATGTCGTTCCTCCCTCTCCGGCGTTTTTGCACATATATGCCTATTGTGAAAAAAAGAGAGTTGCATGAGGTATGAAAAGATGGTAAAGGTTTCGGGTATGGTACCAACTGTTGATGTGTTGGCCGTTCGGGACTGACAAGGGGCCGTGTTTAAGAATGGAAAAGATGTCCCGAACGTTCTGGTTTTTTCGTTGGATGCTTAAATCTGTTGACAAGGAAATTAGAAGTCAGGTTAAAGTCCAATTAAAATAGAGCTAGTATTTTCCTTCCCCTGAAATCTCTATAGATTGACATTCTCTAGGATTTTGCATTGCCGGCTTTCTAGCTACCGCCTAGTCTAGTACTAAGGCTTGAAAGATCTGTTATTAGAAATAGCGTAGAAGCACACTTGTTGATTATCATCCTTGGTTTCGCGTCATAGTCCCTAAAACCATATCATATATATCGAGATACATTATTCTTAGTTCTTAGGATAAATAAAAATCATTAAAATGACTCAAATAAAACCAAAACAAAGCAAAGTCATTAGTACGGATAAATCCCCGCAGAATTAAATCACACAGTCCGCAGGGTGAAAAAGGCGTGAAAGGATGGGACTGACTCAAAATATGAAAAATAAAGCAAAAGTAAAAGATAAGGGTGAAATAGATGAAACCAGGCTCGTATACAGGAAGAGTTTCCGCCGAGACGCGAAGTCTTCAAGGCATATGAACTCAGGGTTTAAAGGTCGCCATCTATGTGTCCTCTCTCTCGAAGCTGTCGCGCCATCTTCTCAAGTATCTCGTTCTGGCGTGCCAGTTGCTCCTGAAGGGCGGTGATCACGGAATCAGCTGAGGTGGACGATGTAGCGGATCGTGAGGTGATGCGCGTGGAGAAACAGCTGAGGTGGACGATGTAGCGGATCGTGAGGTGATGCGCGTGGAGAAAGATTACGTGTGGTGGGTCCTCTGACGGATCGCCTCTCTCCTAGCCTTAGCGGCTACTTACTCTCCAATGGTAAGTGGTAGGCGTGAGAAATTGGTACGGAACTCCTCGTGCTCCAAGATCCACAGCGGTGATCCCTCTGAAAGGCGTGGGACTGTGGGAGACGGTAGATAGACCGTGCGGTTGTCTCCCTTCCCTAGGAGGTATCGGTATCCGAACCTGTCTGGATCCATGGCTGCGCCTGTCAGGTTCCTGTCCGTCTGAAACTGGAACAAGTCAAACCAAGCCTCACCTAGTGGCGCTTCAATTCTAGTGTCTACTCCAGCAGCCTCCATGATCGCTGTAATGATGCCTCCATAAGTCGTTAAGGCTGTCTCGCATCTAGGTGTGGTAACATCGTGCTTCACTCGCACGAGTCTCTCTGCTAGGACGCATCCAAGGCATGTTGAAAGTGTCTCGTCTCTAAAGGTGGACTGAAGTAGGACGAGCTCTGGAATGAGAATGCATGACTGGTTGCTGCGAGAGAAAAGTCGGTGTGCTATGAGGCGATACACAAAACGCACGACCGGATATGAAAGGAAAGCTGACGGATGCCTTTCCTTGTCATAAATGCCTCGGCCCATAAGTTCCCAAAGATCAGCACTCCATTCTTCTTCAAGGCTCGTTTCGCTCCTCAAGTCAAGACCAAACATCTCGCAAAGCCTAGGGATACTCAGCTCATAGTCTCTAGAGCCAATGGTGAAATAGAGAATACCGTCTTTCGGATGTGACTTCCTTCCTTTCCTGTAGGACAACTGAACTGAAGATAAGAACTCTTGTGCGAGTTCCTTGTAAGTGGGTCGATCAATCTCCATGAAGGTCCTGAGCCTTAGCTCATCCAAGTACCATGTAACATCCTCGGTGATGCCCAAAGCGTCTAAAGCGGAGTAATCGATCTTGAGGGTCGTTCTTATCTCCATCTTATTCATCTCCTTCAAATAATCGATGTTTGGGTCCATTGGCGCTCCAAAGTATCGGAGCTTGCGCTTAGGAGGAGAAGGGTTCAGCTCTCTAGTTGGCTCTTGAGGTGCAGATGAATCATCGCGACTTGTGCGCGCTATGTGTGAATCGCGGAATCTTCTGTGTTGCTCTTTCATATATCATCCTAGAGTGGTGTCTAGACTTGGGTTTCGTAGCACTGTCTCATGTTCTTGCTGTCACGAAGAACTCCTTGAAGAGCTTAGTTGCTCCTTATTCTTCGAACGCACCTCGAAGTTTTGGTCATAGCTCATTGTACCTTGCAAAATAAAACAAAAACTCGACCAAACATGTGAATTTGATGTGTCATAAGGATTCTCGAGTGCAATGATATACAAGACATATATCAAGAGTTTCCAAGACTAATATCAAACGAGTAAATGCATAAATCTCAAGATCAACTTGGTACTCAAACTCTATTTTCGAATTTTTGAGTTTCCAAACCAAGAATTTTCCAATAAATCGATTTTGTCAACTTATTTTCATCAAAATTTGGTTCTTAAGTCATTTCTAGCATGAATTAAGTTCAAACTAAGTTAATTGTTTATAAATACCTCCAAAATTCGTTTTTTAGAGCAAGTTCTAATTTCAACTTTCCAAAGATTTCAACTTTGCCAAAATTGGGCTGCAATAATCGAAATCTAAGCAACCTAATTCATCAATTCAAGGTTCTCTACCATTATCAAAGCATCATAGACAATTATCTAGTCAAGCAAGAGAGCTCAAAATTGAGTTCTCTAGGTAATTTTTAAAATTAGAGACCATACCTCGTAGATGAGAATGATGACCTTTAAAAGTTGAATCTCCTTTGAAAATAGATGAGCTTAAGCCAAATAATTTTTGAAAATGGTTCAAATTTGAAAAACCTAAAATCTCTCAAAAAGCTCTAAGTCTTTTGGAAGAGAAAAAGAAAAAGGAGTTTGATCCTAAAAATTCTCTTTTTGTTTTAAAAAGGTGTTTTTATCACCAAAGAACCTTGAATTTTCAAAAAAATTAAAACGAGAGAACTTGCCTTGCGTGGTGGTCACGAATCAATAAAATTCGTTAACTTACATTAACGGAAATGATTTATTAGTGCGGGATTGTACTAAAACGCGGGAAGTTAGGTTCGGGAAGAAAACGTGAGTTTTCCGGGTTGGTCATTCAGACGACCACTTGCCGCGCCATGACCCATCACGGCCGCGGCCAGGGTGCTTCCCTCTGCGCGGTCGTGGCTCGTCGGGCAGCCACAGCTCTTCTCACCGCGGCACGAGCTGGTGCTCATACGGCCAGCCTCCTTCCGAGGCTCTCCTTCATATTTTTGGGTTTTTCTTGATTTTTCTATTTTTTTTTCTTCATATGCCTAAGTACATAAAACTTGCAAAAACTATTTGTTAGAAATGAAAGAAAGAAAATTGAAAACACGTACCGGATGGGTTGCCTCCCACCAAGCGCTTTTGTTTAAGTCGTTTAGCTCGACTTTGTTTGAGGCTTAGGTGATTGAGGAAGTGGCTTCCGGAGTTGTCTCTCCTAAAGCTTCGCCTTGTTTCCGTATTAGCAACGTGCCTCTGTTCCCATTCCTAAGAATTCTGGCTTCTATGATTACTTGGTCTTCTCGACTGTCTTGGCCATTTCTTCTTCACTTAGCTCTCCTAGAACGGGAGGAATTAGAATTTTGATTCTAGAGAAATGACATGCGTGGAGCTGCCCCACTTTGATATCAACCCCTTTTTCTCCTTTTTACTAGCTTGGTTTCCTCTTTCTGACGGGGAAAGGTTTAGCTCCTTCGGTTAGAATCTCTTCTGACTTATATGCAAGAAGACTACGAAGTTGCTTGCGTGGTCGATCTTTGCCCCTACCGTGGCAAAGAAGGGTCTTTCAAGTATTAAAGACTTGTCTTTGTCCTCCCTCATTTCGAGTACATGGAAGTTTACATGTACTATCTTGTTTCTGACAAGAAGCTAGATGTTGTACACAATGCCATTCGTTTTCTTCCTGGATGAATCTCCGAATACTAGCTGCATAGGTGAGGGGAAATAGGTCGTTATTCCTAACCTTTTAGCGATTGTTGTGGACATGACATTGACATTAGCTCCCGTGTCGCATAGACAATCTTCGAATCTAATCCCTGTGATCGAACATGGGAAGATGAATGCCCCGGGATCTTCCTTCTTCTTTAGTCTCCCGACTGTGCAGTGCTTTGGAATATCAAAAGGTGGTTCAGCCGTTTCCCTTTTTATTGTCGGGAAAAGTGGGACGAATCTGCATTTATCTCCCACAGCTAGTTCTGGCTCTTCAGCTTCGTCCGTGATCGCAGAGATAACGTTATAGAATCCTTTCGGGTTATCCTCTACCTTTCCGGAAAAGACTCCTGCTTGTCTCTTAAAGGTTTCAGCAGTTTGTGAGACTTGCATATCCATTTTCTTCACATGGGAAGATAGAGATTCGAACTTGCCGTTCAAATCGTTGTACATCCAATCGACCTTGATGTTGAGATCCTCGACCGATTTCTGCTGAGACAACATCAGCTGTTGCATCAATCCTTCGAGTTTGTCCTCTCGTGATGGGTACGGTCCATTTGATGCAGCTTGTGGTGCTCTTTGTTAATTGATGTAGGGCGCGGGCTGAGAGTTGTAAGGTGGTTTTGGTTTATAGCCTCTGTTACTTCCTTAGTTCACGTTTTGGAACTTGTTCTGAAAAGGTCTTCCTTGAGATGGGTATACTTAGTCTTTGTAGTGCTGCAAATCTCTTCAAAAAGTTCGTTGTGGTCCATCAGATGCTCGTTTGATAGCCCGTGAAACTGGTTCTGTTTCCCCAAAGAGATGATTTGCGGTTTCATTTCCATCTCGTCCTCATGAGGGACGTTCACTTGAATCGCAGCTCGATTCTGAAAGTGCTGATCAGGATTGTTGATAGTAGGATTTTTCCACTTTCAATTAATCTCTACTACTCATGTCATTGTAGTATTTGAGATGTCAATCCATATGGGGTTAAGATTAACAACACTAGGAATACATGAAACTATTTAATCTAAGCCAAATTCAATATTGAGGGAGACAAGGGACTAATAAAAGCAAACTACAAGCTAAAAGGGATACTACAAGAGCAATTATATGAAACTAAGGTCTTAATTTTAACTAATTAAGAACTAAACAAGCGATTAACTACTAAGCTAGATTAACAAATTACTAAAAACCGAAACCTAGGGATGGAATCATTGATTTGGGTATCTAAATGGACAATCTTGCAATCATCTAAGCAACTAAACAAGCCATCTCTATGCCTAGAACACTTAATAAAGACTAATACATGATGTGTGGTAATAATCCCTTTACTAATCACCCTAATGAACTAATGATGTGTTAGCATTAAAATGATTAGCAAGCATTAATCACAAGTCTAAATGGCATTATAAACACCCTAGGCAACTAATGTTTTAGGCTAGGAATGTAAATCTCTTAGAAAGTTGGTTCAAGCATTTCATTAAACACTTGGTGGGTGTATGAAATGCTTATGATCCAAAATAGCAAAGATTAGCTATTTGGCATTAGGAACTACTTAATAAGAAGAGAGATGAAAGAATCTATCCTAGATTGCAAGATTGAACCATTAGAAAACCCTAAATCTAACCCATCCCCAAGTTCCTAAGGAACTACTCACTAATCATCTTTAAGCCTATCAAATCAAAGATAAGTGATAAGCTAAACATGATTAGAAAAAGATAAAATAAGAAATCTCAGAAAGATATTGCATTAAACTTAAAGATCCAAGCAAAATACAAAGTTTTCTCCCAAAGAGGATAAAAGTTTAGGCTAAAAATAAAGAGAATAAAAGTTGACATAAAAATTAGGTTTTATGAGTATTTATAGGGAAGGAGGTCAAACCGGGTCAACCCGGAACAAACCGGGTTTTGATCCGGGGTAGCAGTCTTGCCGAAATCGCCATATCTCTCTAACCACTTCCAAATGAAAGATGATTCAATTACCTACAACTTTCATAAAGAGCCCGAAGGCTGAATCGGAACGGAAAGTCTTCGTCTGATCCGATTTGTACCCGGAAAAAATCTGTGTTCGGATCGACCAGGCTCGTCGATCCAACTGGTCGATCAGAACCTCTGGTTGTCTGGATCGACCACCTTCGTCGATCCATTACGCCGGTTTGAACTCCTGGAAAAGTGGATCGACATGCTGGTCGATCCACTACGTCGATCCGAACTAAAATCGATGTAACTTTCTAACTAGGAGTCCGAATGACTTGATTCCAACTCCATTGGAAAGCTCAATAGATCCTCTACAACTCTTAAGAAGTCTTCACATGATCTCTTTAGAGGTGTTGTATCATTCCCTTCACAGTAGCTTTCACTAGACTTGGCCAAGTTCTCAACAAGTAGCTCTCCTTCTTCTATTGTGAGGTTTGCAAAACGCCCTTTGCTAGCCACATCCAATGTCCATTTGTGATCCTTAGCAACGCCCCTATAGAAAATGCTAAGGATTGCTTCTTTCTTGAACCCATGATGTGGACAATCCCGAGTGTATCCTCTAAGTCTCTCCCATGCTTCATGAAAGGTCTCATGTATGCCTTGCTTGAAACACAAGATTTTCCTCCTCATTTGGACTGGTTTTTGAGTGGGATAGTACCTTTGAAGGAAGACTCTTTGGCAATCATCCCAAGATTTGATCAAATGAGATGGTAGAGCTCTCTCCCATTGGTGTGCCTTTTCTCCAAGTGAGAAAGGAAATAGAATGAGCTTGATGCTTTCTTTGGGCACACCTTCAATGCTAAACAAGTTGCACAACCTTTCAAAGGACTCCACATGATCATAAGGATTCTCCATTCCATTTCCAAAGAACTTAGAGCATTGAATTAACCTCACAAGACTTGGCTTGATCTCATAGGTCGTGGCTTCTATTGGAGGATGATGGATTCCAAATCTCAACTCATGATAATGAGGAGCATCAAAGCTACCAATTGTTGGCTTGTTCTTTTGAGCTTGGGGAGAGGTAGGTACACGTTCTTGAGGTTGTGGAGTTGGGAGAATGCTTCTTTGGTTGTTCTTCTCCAACACCTCAAGTGATCTTGTCTTTCCATGTCTCTTCTCTTTAGTTTGGTACCTTTGAAAGCATAACAGAATCAAGGAACACAAGTTAGTACCAAAATATAAGAAAAAATTCATCATCTTGAAAAGAGATGAGAAAACAACGTAAAATAAAAGCTTAGTCTCAAATAGATTCAAAATCCTAATGATTAATGCTAAACCCCAATGGCAACAGCGCCAAATAGATAGTAAGATTTTTCCTCTTTCAATTAATCTCGACTACTCATGTCATTGTAGTATTTGAGATTTCAATCCATATGGGTTAAGATTAACAACACTAGGAATACATGAACTATTTAATCTAAGCAAAATTCGAAATTTAGGTGACAAAGAACTAATGAAAGCAAGCTACTAGCTAAAGGAGATACTACAACACTAATTTTAAGATTTAAAACCTTAATTATCACTAATTAAGCGCTAATTAAGCAATTAACTACTAATCAAGATTACTAATTGACGAAAAACAAAACCTAGGGATGGAATCATTGATTTGGGAATTCAAATGGCCAACCTTACAATCAATTAAGCAACTAAACAAGTTATATCTATGCCTAGATCACTAATAAAGACTAATCTATGATGTGTGGTATTAATCAATTTCCTAATCATCTTAATGAACTAATGATGTGTTAGCATTAAAATGATTAGCAAGCAATAAGCATAAGTCTAAATGGCATGATAAACATCCTAGACAACTAATATCTTAGGCTATGAATGTAAATCTCTTAGAAAAGTGGTTCAAGCATTTCATCAAACACTTGGTGGGTGTGTGAAATGCTTATGATCCTAAATAGCAAAAGATTAGCTATTTGGCATTAAGAACACTTTAATAAGAAGAGAGATGAAAGAATCTAACCTAGATTGCAAGATTGAACCATTAGAAAACTTTAAAGCTAACCCATCCCCAAGTTCTTAAAAGACTACTCACTAATCATAGCTAATCTAACAAATCACATGCAAGAAGTGTTAGTAAACATGATTAGATGAATAGAAAAAGAAAGATTAGAAGAAACAAGAATCAAATTGCATTAAATTTAAAAGAAATCTTCCAAATCTCCTCAAAACAACAAAGGGTCGTTTTTTGTGTTTAAACAAAAGAGCAGATACATAAAAAATAGGTTTTTAAGTATTTATAGGGAAGGAGGTCAAACCGGGTCAACCAGGATTGTAGTATTTGAGATGTCAATCCATATGGAGTTAAAATTAACAACACTAGGAATACATAAAACTATTTAATCTACGCCAAATTCAATATTGAAGGAGACAAGGGACTAATAAAAGGAAACTACAAGCTAAAAGGGATACTACAAGAGCAATTATATATAACTAAGGCCTTAATTTTAACTAATTAAGAACTAAACAAACGATTAACTACTAAGCTAAATTAACAAATTACTAAAAAACAAAACCTAGGGATGGAATCATTGATTTGGGTATCAAAATGGACAATCTTGCAATCATCTAAGCAACTAAACAAGCCATCTCTATGCCTAGAACACATAATAAAGACTAATACATGATGTGTGGTAATAATCCCTTTACTAATCACACTAATGAACAAATCATGTGTTAGCATTAAAATGATTAGCAAGCATTAATCACAAGTCTAAATGGCATGATAAACACCTTAGGCAACTAATGTCTTAGGCTAGGAATGTAAATCTCTTAGAAAGTTGGTTCAAGCATTTCATCAAACACTTGGTGGGTGTATGAAATGCTTATGATCCAAAATAGCAAAGATTAGCTATTTGGCATTAGGAACTACTTAATAAGAAGAGAGATGAAAGAATCTATCATAAATTGCAAGATTGAACCATTAGAAAACCCTAAATCTAACCCATCCCCAAGTTCCTAAGGAACTACTCATTAATCATCTTTAAGCCCATCAAATCAAAGATAAGTGATAAGCTAAACATGATTAGAGAAAGATAAAATAAGAAATCTAAGAAAGATATTGCATTAAACTTAAAGATCCAAGCAAAATACAAGGTTTTCTCCCAAAGAGGATAAAAGTTTAGGCTAAGAATAAAGAGAATAAAAGTTGACATAAAAATTAGGTCTTATGAATATTTATAGCGAAGGAGGTCAAACCGGATCAACCCGGGTTTTGACCCGGGGTAGCAGTCTTGCGGAACTCGCCATATCTCACTAACCACAGCTCATAATGACATGAATCACCTCCAAATGAAAGATGATTCAAGTACCTACAACTTTCATGAAGAGCCCCAAGGCTGAATCGGAACGGAAAGTCTTCGTCTGATCCGATTTGTACCCGGAAAAAATCTGTGTTCGGATCGACCAGGCTCGTCGATCCAATTGGTCGATCCGAACCTCTGGTTGTCTGGATCGACCACCTTCGTCGATCCATTACGCCGGTTTGAACTCCTGGAAAAGTGGATCGATGTGCTGGTCGATCCACTACGTCGATCCGAACTAAAATCGATGTAACTTTCTAACCAGGAGTCAGAATGACTTGATTCTAACTCCATTGGAAAGCTCAATGGCTCCTCTACAACTCTTAAGAAGGCTCCGGAGTCTGAATCTAAGTGCAAATCCTTCGTTCGGATCCATACATTTCGCACCTCCAAATGCTCGATATGCTTCTAAAAAGACTTATGCTTCTCATTTGGCTGCTTCTCTTGCTCCTCTTGGCTATCCATGAAACTCCATATGGTCCTCCAAGCCTCCAAAA
>JAHZTW010000002.1:57178143-57192073 GCA_020283515.1 Alliaria petiolata
GAACCTGAACTTTAATGCTTGTTTGAATTGTTAGAATTTGCAAAGAGATTTGGAATTCTAGGGTTTAGACATAGATAATCTTCGCAGCGAGAGTTGGTTGATTTTATTGTTGTGTTTCGAGTTCTAGAACGGATCTTCATTATTCCTAACATTCTGTCTAGTCCTGCAATTTAGATCACCTGAGAATTTTCCTGAACCTAGCGTTTCGTCTCCTGAACTTACATCGTTTACTTGCTTTCTGTCTTTTGAATTTTATCTTTCTTCTTAGCTTAATTCGAAATTAGAAATTCGTTGTGTGACTCTTCCCTGTGGATTTGATCCCTAAATACTACAGTGATCTCTTAATTTGAGAGAGTAGCTCTAGGGTAAATTTGAGCATATCAAATTTTGGCGCCGTTGCCGGGGAAGGAGATTAAGTTGCCTACAGATTTCTAGTTTTAGAATTTACCAAGCATCCTCACCCTTACAAGCTAAGGTGGCTCAACGATGGAAGCGAGCTCAGGATAGCTGAACAAGTCACGGTAGCATACCAAATAGGCAAGTACACGGACACCGTTGTATGTGATGTTGTTCCCATGCAACCCAGACATCTCTTACTAGGGAGGCCGTGGCAATTTGACAAAGAGACCATGCATAAAGGGCGGACTAACTACTACAGCTTCATCCATAACAAACGTAAGCATAACCTAGCACCCCTCACCCCTCAAGAAGTACACGAAATGCAGAAAGGGATGTCAAGAGGAGCTGAGGTAAGTAAGACCAGTCTCTAAGTGTCACCTGGCAAAGTTATTAAATCATTAGAAATGAAAGAGCACGTGCTACTAATGGTCTTTAGAGAAGGGAATTTTTCAGGACCCGAAGAGGACAAGCACCCGGAAGGAGTACTTAAGCTGTTAGAGGACTTCAAATATGTTTTTCCTGAAGACCTTCCTGCCGGCTTACCACCTATTCGAGGGATTGAGCACCAGATTGACTTTGTGCCCGGAGCCCCACTACCCAACCGAGCAGCCTATAGAGTCAACCCCGAGGAGGCTAAGGAACTGGAGAAGCAAGTTCAAGACCTGATGAGGAAAGGCTATGTCCGTGAGAGCCTTAGTCCGTGTGCAGTACCAGTCCTCTTGGTACCCAAGAAAGATGGCACATGGAGAATGTGCATAGATTGCAGGGCCATCAACAACATTACCATCAAATATCGGCACCCCATTCCAAGACTAGACGACTTGTTGGATGAGCTCAGTGACGCCACCATCTTTGCAAAGATTGACCTGAAGAGTGGCTACCACCAGGTCCGAATGAAGGAAGGTGACGAGTGGAAAACAGCATTCAAGACCAAGATGGGTCTATACGAGTGGCTGCTCATGCCGTTCGGTCTCACCAACGCACCAAGCACCTTCGTGAGGCTCATGAACCACGTTCTAAGAGCCTACATCTGTACATGTATTGGAGCTGTCCAAACTCGAGGGAAACCGGTTGCATTCTTCAGTAAGAAACTGAATGGAGCTGCACTCAACTACCCTACTGATAAGTAGGTTTTTATGCTACTTGATCAATGACCCACTACTTATAACCGAATGTAGTATAGGTTATGAGTCTTATCAATCCGATGGGTAGATTCAAGATATTGCATTCGTGAGTTTCTTGCACAAGCTAGGAGCAATCTAGGTATTTTAAAGAGGAAATTTATCAACTTAAGTGTCACAATGATAGAAAGCTAAAAACATAAACCATATCTAACAAGAGAAAAAGGGAAAAATAGAAATAAAGTAGCAAGCTTGCAAGGTATAATAGAGATCGGTTCAAGGGACAAGGTGTCTAGAGACAAAGATGATAAAGGTTACTCCTTGATGCAAAAGTTAACTACCAATGAGGCTAATCCTTCGGCATAGAGTTCAAGAACGAGATAAATCCACCGTCGTGGTATAGATCACTTTGCTAACACACAACCTAACCTCGCTCCCGCGTAGTGATCTGTGAGAATAGCAAGCATGAATAAACAACTCTATTAAAGCCAAAACGCTCCATAGACAGCCAATGTCTTAGGCTAGGATGAGCGAATCTCTTATGAGATTGGTTCTTGCGTTCCTTCAAACATGGCGTTTGTTTGAGAAAGCTTGAAGGCATAAATCAAATAGCGAAGATGACTAAACAATAAGAGCATCAAATAAGAAAAATTTTAGATGTTTTAAGTATAGAAAAGCATCAAAGATTGAACATTTAACTCATTTGTCCTAACCTCATCCCTAAACCGAGATAAACTACTCGCTAATCATCATGGGAACCATTAATCCTATTGAGGGAAGAACGATTAACATGATTTAAAAACAAGAAAAACAAGATCCTTACAAAAATACAAGCTTAAAGAATCTCAAAAATGGTATCTTTCTCTCTTGGAGAAGATGGCCAAAAAGGAGAGACAAAAGGAAGAAGGAAATAGAAAAATTGTTGATCCTTTGCCAAAAGCGTGCAAAGGAAGCTTTATAGGTGGTCCCAAAGAAAACCTAAGTGGCATGGATCTAAGGCAAAAAGCAAAGTTCGTTGTCTTCTAGCACATTACGGGATCAAGCCGTTTCGCAAGGCCGATATGCCGAATCTTCATGTTCTTCGAGCGACTTTCGTATCGGGTACACATTTTGGGATCTCACCGTTATGGAACTTGTAGTGTGGTGGTCGCTTCGGGATCGTCCCGTTATCCGGCTCCGATAATTTGCCTTTGGAAACATCTTGTGGAATCTTAATTTCGGGCGACCTCTATCGGGGGTAAGTCGTTGCCATGCTTCGAGGTTCGTCATTGCTCCTTATCAGTATCGGCTTCACAGTCGTGATCGGTCCCCAATGCTCGATGGTTCATGCCTCAGTATCCTTAAATGATCTTACTCCAAAATGCACCTGATAAGGACTGAAAATACGTGCAAATGACCATAACTCTATCCTAACTTGTGCTAATCCTATCATAAATGCAAATGGGTGATTAATGAACTAAAATGTGCACAATTGAGTCCTAAAATGCTAAGAATGCATGCTTAGTACCATGAAATATACAGAGGTATCAACACCCCCAAACTTGCCTTTTTACTTGTCCTCAAGCAAAAGCAACTGGAGGGGTGAGGTTTGAAAGAGAGTGTAAGTTTGAGTCCAAAACGCCATTTAAAAGAAATCAAATCAATGTCTAAGTTCAGGTTTCTAGGATGCAAACCGAATTCTACTTACTCAAAAAGCTTTAGCCACATTCATCACAACATCAAGCAAAATCAATCTCAGCCTAGATGCACATTCAAATTCTCAATTCCCTTTAACGTTCATTCAAAAATTTAAAGCGTGGAACCTATTCATGCTTATCATTCAACTCACTTGGTTAAGGGTCAGGTCACGAGCTAAAGATGAACTCGTAGTGCGAACGTGTCAAGTGTTTGAACAAGATCATTCATGAAAGGAATCTTCTTACCGCAAAATGCTAAGGGTAAAAAATAATGGATGCATACAAGGATAAATTCTCATCTACCCAAACACCTATATGTTTTCTACCCTAGTCTAATATGTCCCTTCCTAGGCTACCCTTTTCTTAGGCATTTTGCCTTCTACCCGTTATTCCTCCTCATTTTAACCTTTTCTGGTCACTTTCGAGGGACTTCTTCTTTGTTGGAGATCGGTTTCGGCTTTACTTTTGGCTTCTTTGTTGCGTTCCTTGCGTTTCACCATTGGTGTTGTTGGCTGGTTTTTGCTTTGATTGGTTTGGCCTTCTTTACTTCTTTTGGAATCGCCTTTTCTTCATTTTGTTTCGAGCCTCTTTTGTAGCCGCCATCTCCTGATATGTGTCCCCGTCTAACTCAGTGAATTTTCCTTTTCTTTCCTTCTCCTTCCTCAGATGAACATTCAGAACCCACCCTTCCTAGTCTACCCAGAGATATCGGCCTATCATATCGATATCAAGCCGTTTCCAGTTCTAAGCCACCTAACCTAATGTTGACTCGAGTTGTGAGCCAACATCTACATGAGAATCCGACCTTGTCAGCCTAAACCCAATACTTTTTGCCTAAGAAGATTCAAAAATTTGTGCAAAGGCCTCACATACGCTCACAAAAGTCGTTATGGTTTCAAACAAGGCTACGGGTAAGGGTGTGGTATGGTACTTGGACTAGCAAAAGGGTGGTGAAATGGGGAAAGAAAGTCCAAGTGAATATCTATGAGTTGATAACAAGCATGAACAAGATAATTAAATTTTCAGTATTAACGGTTCAAGTTCAATAGGGATATGGTTCAAATCGCAATGCATTTAGCCAAGACAGAATTTTACAAGACGAATTCCAAATGTGGTGCTGGCTTAAGTTCGGTCTAATTCTGAATGCATCAAACAAACAATAATTAAGGCATTGAATTCATGACTTAAAAATGGTTATTTACAAGGATTCACTACAATTTACACCCTATGCGAATGCTATGAATTCTAAATGAATGTATCTAGACTCAATGCTAAAATGAAAATGCAGCTAAATCCATGAAAATTTCAAAAATTATTTAGGTTTTTATGTATTTTTTTTTGCATGTGACTCAAGGATGGAAAATGGAGAATAAGAAAACAAAACACAAGGTTATACGCATGACCCTCCCCCAAACTTAAATTACACACTCTCTGTGTAACAAAATCTCAAAAGGAGGCAACCAAAATATCAAGAGATGCAAGGGGAGTAGGGTCAAGGAGGACAGAGGGTACCTATGGTCACATCGGTCTGTGACCGTTATACGAGTCCGATATTGCCTTGTGAAGTGTGTTACCAGACTGGCATGCTTTTATCCAGGTGGCCATTAAGGGATGAATCCGATGTACAAGCCAGTTCATGTTTCAATTACGGCTTTATACCGTGATCAATGCCCGATATCCAAGGATATGATCCTTCATACTGGCCTATACTTGGATTTCAACCCCGTAACGGCCAGCTCCTTCGGTTTTTCTTCCCGTTATGGCATCCCCATATTATGCGTATTCGTATCTAGATCATCGATTCCACCTATAAAGTTCTTGATAATGAAAAATAAAGCAAGAAAAACTTCAAAATAATAAAAAGGATAAGCTTGGGGTGCCTCCCAAGAGCGCTTGTTTTAAGTCACATAGCTTGACTTTTCTTAGCCGTTTAGGCTGTGTTGGGGTCTAGGAAACAGACTGAAGTCGCCTCCCCTATCTGGTACTTCTCACTTGCCAAATACAGCTTGAGTCTGTGCCCATTTACTGTGTAGTCACCCCGGCCCCTTCCTTGTTTTCAAGTGTCACATCACCATATGGTAGGACTTCTTTGATCGTGAACGGACCAGACCATCTTGATTTTAGCTTGCCAGGGAAAAGCCTTAGTCTTGAGTTGTACAGCATCACTTGATCCCCTGGTGCAAACTCTTTCGGTTTTAGCTTCTTGTCGTGGAAAGCCTTGGTTTTCAACTTGTAGATCCGAGATCTCTCAAATACTTCCAACCGAGTTTCCTCCAGTTCATGGAAGTTTATCAAACTCTTTTCTTGAGCCGTCTTGATGTCAAAATTCAGGAGTTTGATGGCCCATAGAGCCTTGTACACGAGTTCCACGGGCAAATGACATGCCTTACCATAGAGGAGGGTGTAAGGAGACCTTCATATGGGAGTTTTGAAAGCAGTTAGATATGCCCACAAAGCGTCATCCAACTTTCCTTACCAGTCTTTCCTTGTTGCTCCGACTATCTTTTCCAATATTGTCTTGATCGCGGGATTAGATACCTCGACTTGCCCGTTTGTTTGTGGTTGGTATGGTGTGGCTTCCTTGTGCTTGACTCCGTGTTTCTTCAGGATAAAATGGCTGCCACCATAGCTTATTACCACTCTTGGGACCCCATACCTTGGGAAAATAGTGGACTTAAATAGCTTGAGCACCACTTTTGCATCATTGGTGGGGCTGGCCACGACTTCTACCCACTTTGAGACATAATCAACATCAACTAGTATGTACTTGTTCCCGTAGGACGATGGAAATGGTCCCATGAAGTCTATCCCCCACACATCAAAGATATCGACTTCCAATATCGGGCTCTGTGGCATCTCGTCACGCTTGCCGTTGTTCCCCCGTCTTTGGCATGCTTCACAGGATGAGACATATTCGTGAGTATCTTTGAACAGGCTTGGCCACCAAAATCCGACTTGTAAGATCTTAGTTGTGGTTTTGAACGTGGCAAAATGGCCACCATAGGCTGAACCGTGGCAATGGAACAAGATCCTTTTTGCTTCTTCCTCAGCTATACACCTTCAATAGATCCCATCCAAGCCTCTCTTGAAGAGATATGGCTCATCATAGTAGAAATGGTTGATGTCCTTGAAGAACTTCTTTCTTCGGTAAGCATCTAGATCATTCGGTATGTCTCCACTACCAAATAATCGATGTAGTCTGCATACCATGGAATGGTTTTCTCCTCCATACTCGCCACGGTTTCCAAGTTCTCGTTCACTTGGTACATTCCATCGAGGGCATGCATTATCATGAGCTGTTCTTCCGGCAAAGCATCATTGATAGGAACCAAATCTTCTATTCTCATCTGGGACAAGTGATCAGCTACACCATTCTTCACTCCCTTCTTATCCAAAATCTCCATATCGAACTCTTAGAGTAAGAGAATCCATCTCAGCAACCGTGGTTTGGTGTCCTTTTTTGCATAGATGTATCTTAGTGCAGCATGATCCGTATAGACAATAACCTTCAATCCCACCAAGTAGCTCCTGAACTTCTCAAACACAAACACAACTGCCAACAACTCCTTCTCGGTGGTAGCATACTTCACTTGGGTATCATCTAGTGTTCGCCTAGCATAGTAGATCACGTGCAACTTCTTGTCTTTCCTCTGTCCTAGAACAGCTCCAACAGCATAGTCGCTTGCATCACACATGATCTCGAATGGTAGATCCCATTCCGGGGCTTAGCCTATGGGAGCGCTTACAAGAGCTTCTTTGATGGTGGTGAACGCTTGAAGACAATCATCATCAAAAATAAACTCAGCTTCCTTGCACAAGAGCCTAGTGAGTGGTCTAGCAATCTTGGAGAAATCACAAATGAATCTCCTATAGAAGCCCGCATGTCCAAGGAAACTATAAATCTCTTTCACCGTAGTGGGTGGCTTCAAGTGCATCATGACCTCTATCTTCGCCTTATCGACCTCAATTCCTTTCTCCGATATCTTATGGCCGAGCACTATCCCTTCTCTGACCATGAAGTGGCACTTTTTCCAATTTAGCACTAGACTTGTCTTTTCACATATTTTCAAAATCCAGCACAAATTAGACAAGCAAACACCAAAGGAAGAACCATATACGGAAAAATCGTCCATAAACACTTCAACCATTTCTTCAATCAAATCCGAAAATATGGACATCATGCATCTTTGAAACGTAGCAGGTGCAATCAAAAGCCCGAAAGGCATTCTCCTATAAGCAAACGTTCCATACGGACACGTGAAAGTGGTTTTTTCTTGGTCGTTCGGGTGGATCGGCAACTGGAAGAATCCGCTATAGCCATCCAGAAAACAGTAGTATGGATGGTTAGCTAACTGAAACAAGATTTTTTATCTCTTGCAAGCAATTTCTCAATTGCTCATATCATTGCAATACTTGAGATATCAATCCATCTTGGGAGATAATTCAATAAGAATACAAAGTTTTGTTTAAGTTAAGCTAAATTGGTAAATTCAAGAAACAAAGAACAATTAAAGACAAAACACAAATTAAAAGGAACACTACTAGAGCATTATTATGAAGCTAAACCTTAAATATCACTAATCAAGCACTAAACAAAGATTAACTACTAAGCAAGATTATCAAATTAACTAAAACGAAACCTAGGGATGGAATCATTGATTTGGGCAATCTAATGGATAACCTTGCAATCATTAAGCTACTAATCAAGCCATATCTATGCCTAGAACACTTAATAAAGACTAATCCATGATGTTTGGCACTAATCCCTTTCCTAATCACCCTAATGAACTAATGATGTTTTAGCATTAGATTGATTAGAAAGCATTAATTACAAGTCTAAATAGCATGATAAACACCCTAGGCAACTAATATCTTAGGCTAGGAATGTAAATCTCTTATTAAGTTGGTTCAAGCATTTCATCAAACACTTGGTGGGTGTATGAAATGCTTATGATCCAAATAGCAAAAGATTAGCTATTTGGCATTAAGAACTACTTAATAAGAAGAGAGATGAAAGAATCTATCCTAGATTGCAAGATTGAACCATTAGAAAACCCTAAATCTAACCCATCCCCAAGTTCCTAAAGAACTACTCACTAATCATAGTTAAACCCATCAAATCAAAGATTAGAGAAAGGTTAAACATGATTAGAGAAAGATAAACAAGAAATCTAAGAAAGATATTGCATTAAACTTAAAGATCCAAGCAAAAACAAGGTTTTTCCTCAAAGAGGCAAAAGTTTAAGCTTAGAACTAAGAGAATAAAAGTTAAGCATAAAAATTAGGTCTAAAGAGTATTTATAGTGAATAGTGATCGGACCGGGTCAACCCGGAACAAACCGGGTATTGACCCGGTTTTTGGCTCGGCTGGTGCTCGCATCGGACTGTTGTCCGATGCACTCCTGTCCGATGCGGACCAAGACGAAATCAGGCTAAGTTCGAACGTGCGTGCATCGGTTTGTCTGACCGATGGGGCTGGCCGATGTGAAACTCCGCGTGCCTTGCATCGGACTGTTGTCCGATGTGCTGTCCGATGGCAATTCCAGGGTGCTTCGCATCGGGCTGTTGACCGATGTGCTCCTGTCCGATGCAAGCCATGTCGTGAACTCGAGGAGGCTCACATCGGTTTGTTGTCCGATGGGTCACAAACCGATGTGATGCCAGACAAGTCTTCATTCTTGTTCTCCAACTTCTCCTTGACTCCAAGTTGTCCACCAATCTCCAAATAGTCTTCCTAGCCTCCAAGGTACCTAAGATAAACTCCAAATGCAACAAAATATGCAAAGACTATGCAAAGACACCTTAGGACTCTAAATGAATGCAAACTAGATCAAATGAACAAGTTATATGCATGAAACAATGCAAATGCTATCTTAAATGGATGCTTAAAAGGTGTAAATATGCTAACTATCAACTCCGCCAAACTTGTCTTTTGCTTGTCCTCAAGCAAATGAAACACAAGCCAAGGAGAGAGGTTTGAAAGTGGGGATTCAAATCCAAAGGTGTCAAGCAAATGAATCAATTCAATGGTCCTAGTTAGTAGTTCTAGGATGCTCTTTATGCAAACTTCTACTCCAAAAAGTCTAGCCATACCCATACTCATTCAAGTGAACCCAAGCCTTAACCTACACAAGCATTCATTTTCACCAACTCTTTAACATTCATTAAGTAGTAACCATGGATCATGAATCATACAATGCTAGAAAACTTGTTTGGTTTTTGGGTAAGGTTTTGAGATAAAAATGATCTCAACTTCATGGGGTTCCAATGCAAGGGATCTCTCAATGAACAAGTGAACTTTGGCAAAATGCTAAGAGTAAAAAGCAACCTATGCATACAAGGACAAACTTCCATCTACCCTTTGTAACACAATTGTCTTCACTCTCATTTTCTTTTAAGCTCACTCACCAAGTCCAACCTAAGCTACCCATTACAAGGCAATTCGCCAAACCCATAAGCTCAAACCACTTTCTCCTTTTCTCTTTTAAGTACTTGGGGAAAACTTCTTCTACAACCACAAGTGTTGGCACACTTTTACTTCAAGCTCTTTTCCTTTTCATTTAGCTATCCTCTTTCTCTATTACTTAGCCATATTTTTTCTTTTTCTTTGCTCTTTCACTTTTCATTTCTAGAGGACTTTTCTTTTAACCACTTAGAGCATAATATATTTTATCAACACTTAGTCTTAAAATTTTCGTTTTCCCTTTCTCACCACCAAACTTTTCACCAAACTCATTTCTTTCAAACTCATTGTCAAGCTAAAACACCCCCCCAAGAAGCCTAACGTATACCCTAGCTCATTGTTTCGAGCTAGCTACATAGAAGCCTATCCCTGTCGCTCTAAACTCAACACTTTTTGCTAAGTTCACAAGAAGATAAAAGGCCTAATGCACTCAATAAGGAAAAGGTTTCAAAGAAACCTTAGCTAGGGAGTTCGATTTTAACCGCTCTAAAGATGAGAGTCGGCTATTTGGGTTAACAAGAGTGGTAAAAGGAAAGAAGAGAACCCAAATATGTATATGGTATCCACAAGTTCTCTAGCAATGCATAACCATGATAATTACTTGTTCAAATTAGGTTCAAGTTCAAGAGAGTTGGTTTCTATTCAAAGCTTGCTTCAATTAAAACTTGAATTTCAAATGGTAAGGTCCAAGTAGGGTTCAACTTTAACTTTCAAAATTTGCACACAAAGCATCAAACAACTACTAACTAGGGCCTTGAACTAATTCATGAGCTAAACACCTTACAAGGAAAAATCATCATTGTCCCCTATGCAAGAATGCAAATCTATATGGAATCTAGACTCAATCCTACTTATGTGACAAATGCAAATGCAACTACATGCTATTTTTTTGAAATTTTCAAAAAATTTCCAATTTTTTTGGTTTTTCTATGCCATAGATGTATGCATGAGACTCAAGAATGCATGAGAAAGAAAAATAAGATCACAAAACACAAGATCAAATACATCATACTCCCCCAAACTTAAATTACACAGTCTCTTGTGTAATCCAAGCTTGGAGAAGAATTCAATATGCAAAAATAAAAAAAAAACTAGATGATATTTACAATGGGTTTTGGAGTGTTACCTAGAATTGGACTGAGGAGGAGGAGGATTCCTCCATGGAGTAGGAGATGTTGCTGGATTCCGGAGTTGGTGACCGCATCGCTCTCCTCTTCCTTCGGCGAGTCTCATAAGAAGAGGATCTTGGTGGATCTTCATGAGAAGCAGTCCTCTCTTGCGCATGGAATGAGTGTCTTCTATCAAGCTTCATGGCACTCTCTTCCATACCTTCCTCATGCTCAGCCGTTTGGTGAGCTCGTGATGAAGAGGCGCCTCCCACTTTGGCCTTTAGTTCCTTCATTTGGTTTTTCATCCCCTTAACCGTCTTCACCAACTTACAAATGGTCTTATCTTGCCATTTGTTCCACCTTTGGAGGATGTTGATGCGGTGGTGAGTTTTCCTCAAAGCTTGACTAGGGATGGATGAATCATAGGCCTCAAAATAGTATCTTTGGCTTCCATATGTGGGGCTTGGCAGCGCTTCCTCTTGCTCTTCTAGAGGCTCTTCTTCTCTTGTTGCACTAGTGGAACCTCTTGGCTTTCTTATGCTTTGAAGTGGAGGTTCCCTTGAAGGATCGTAGAGATCAGCGTGGCGAGGGCGGAAGTCGAGGTGCCTTGGCGTGGCGATGGTCGTCAAGTGTGGGCAAGGAAGTTTGACTCTTGCTTCTGTGGAGTCGCTGTAGGAATATTTGTAGACATAGCTTTGTCCTAACTTCCCATTGATGAATCTTGTCTTGCTAAGGTATTGGATGTCCATCCACTTAGGCTCACATGTAACCTCTCCAAGATCCGCTCCACAAGCAAGTAGAATGGGTGTTACAACTCCTCCAATGCTGAGTTGTGGCGTGTGATCTGTAGTTGTCGTTGCCCACTCCTTGTAGCCCAACAACCTCTTCATAAGTAGAGTGATCAATCCTATTCCCGAGCTATCACCCCTCAAGATTGTTGTGTTCCCATCAACGCTTATGCTCCTTAGAATATCCTTGATCCCCATATCAAAGAGTTCCAGCTCATCTTCAAGAACATACCCGCACTCCTTCCTTGCGAAAAACGTGTGGGCTAGCACCTTGTGTGCATATCTTACTGCTGGATGAGTAATGGCGCCACCCTTGCTTATCCCAGGCTTGAACTTGCCAACTCCAATGTACCTCCACAAGCTTGTAAGTTCACCTCTTGGGAACTCCATGAACTTCCCTCTTCTCCATCCTTCGGGGAACCCAAACACTTCACTAAGCTCCTTAAATGACATCTTGTAGTTCTTCCTTCCCACCTTGAATTTTATATAACCATGCCCATCTGCTTCTTCCTCTTCGGTCGGTTCAGCACAAAGGGGATAGAACTCCACCTTCAATGTGGAAAGGAATTGGTAAAGAGGGACTTGGTGTGTGGGGTGAGCTATTTGGAAGAATTGTCTCATTCCCATGTTGGGGAAAAGAGCTAACACATCCTCAAATATCCCGAGCTCCTTAAGCGTTTCCATGTGGTGGGTATCTTGTCCCTTGGTGCTCCAAGGCCATAAGAGCCTTGTAAATCTCATTAGCGCCGGGCTCTTTCCTCTGTGTTTCCTTCCCACTTCCACTGCCATGTACCATTTCCCGTTTCCCTTTCCTCTTGTCTTCCCTTTGTTGGTTAGCTTCTCCATTATTTGTACCTCTAGTCTTTCCCATAGTGGTACCTATAAAATAGACACCCTTGAGGAAGAATTAGCACATGGTAATTTAAACATAGTTATCAACAATAGGGAATGCCTATGAGAACAACAAGAATTGTCAAAAATCAAACAATTCCAACACTTAGAAATTTTTTCCCAAAAGTTCAAAATTTCAACTTCTCAAAAATTGTTGGCTAACAAGTGCTAAGCATTATACATGATGAATGCAAGTGGTTGCAAGTGAAAGCCCCAAATTCTAACAAGAATTCCAAGACTAATTGCAAATTTTCGCACCTTTTAGGACTTATGAACCCTAATTGCTAAAATTTCAAAATTTCATCATGCTAACAATGCAATAGCCCACGAAATCAACATATAAACCATTTTCAAGCATAACACAAACCACTTGCACCCTAATTCGACCATTTTGGCAACACATACCTCAAAAAGCACCATTTGAGAGAATGATGGATTTAAAGGGAAATTAGAAGCATACCTTGTTTAGTTGCAAGATGATGACCGAAAATGGGTGAACAATTGGTTTGAGAATGGAAATTCAAGCTTGTTGGTTTTTGAATCACAAAAATTTGTTGAAAATTGAGAGAGTTCTTGCTTGAAATCGTGAAAATGAGTTGTGGGGGAGAAAAAATGAGTTTTGGGGAAGAAGAAGGGAGTAAACCAGACAAAATTCTGTAAAAATCGGTTTAGAAAAAGCTGGTTTACTCGAATTGGACAGGTCAAAGCCAGAAAAAAAAGGAAGGTTGACTTACCTGTTTGGAGGCGCATCGGATTGTTAACCGATGCAACAGACCGATGCCAAATTCGGAGTGAGTTGCATCGGTCTGTTGTCCGATGCACCTTTGTCCGATGCGGTTCCATTTTAAGAACGGAGGTGCTTACATCGGACAGTTGACCGATGCATTAGTCAGATGCAAAACGCAGGGTGTGTCGCATCGGTTTGTTGTCCGATGTGCAACATTCCGATGCGACCCCAGACGATTTTTACAACCCACTTTCCTTTCTCTCTTGCTTCTTTTATCCAAACCTGATGATCACAAACACTTAAAGACAGATTATTGAAACTAAACAATGCAAATATATACAAGGATACCATGGGAATGCCTCCCAAGTGCGCTTGTTTAGAGTCTCTTAGCTTGACTTTTCAAAACCCTTAGGCATGAGTGGGATCTTGAAGAGGACATGAGCTTGCCTCTTCCTTAGACTCATTCACCAAATATGGCTTGACCCTATGACCATTGACTATGAAACTCTCCCCATTCTTCCCAATCAAAGTGATGGCTCCATAAGGCAATACTTCTTGAATCTCAAAAGGGCCTCCCCACCTTGACTTGAGCTTACCCGGGAAAAACTTCAATCATGAATTGTAGAGAAGAACTTTGTCACCAACACTTAGCTCCTTCTTCACAATCCTCTAGGCATGGAAAGCCTTGGTCCTCTCCTTGTAAATCCTTGAGCTTTCATAAGACTCAAGCCTAATCTCCTCAAGCTCTTGGAGTTG
>JAHZTW010000002.1:57193665-57292526 GCA_020283515.1 Alliaria petiolata
AAACTAAAAGCCAACGATTTGTATCTTAAATAAGGAAATTTGCTAAATCATAAATAAGTAAATAAGCTAGATAATAGAAAAGATCCTAAAAGCATTAGGATCGTTGATGTTATGGCGGTGAAGATGCTGCTGCATCAGGACTCCCCGGGTGAGAAGGATTCGCCCTCGAATCAGGAGGAAGGCGCAGGCGAGATGCATTGTCGTTGATGCGCTCAAAAACTTCAAGAGGACCAATCTTTTTTGCTTTAAGTTTGTTGTAGGCATGAGAAGGCATACGATCACGAGTCAGAACGGCCCAAACAATGTCACCTATCTCGAAGACAAGACGACGTCGATGTGCATCTGCTGCGGTCTTGTATTTTGCCACTGAAACTTCCAAGTTTGTCTTCGTTTGTTCGTGTGTTTCCAAAATTGTGTCCATAAATGCCTCCGCGCCACCATGTAAGCTTACACAATCCGGAAGAGAAGATAAATCAGGTGGTCCACGAGGAACAATTCCGTAGATCACTTGAAATGGACTAAAGCCAGAACTCCGGTTAATGGCGTGATTATGTGCAAATTCGGCTTGAGGTAGCTTAGAATCCCATGTCTTAATAGAAGAACCAACTAAGCAACATAAGAGATTTCCCAATGACGATTAGTTACTTCGGTTTGCCCATCTGTTTGAGGATGATATGCTGAACTCATATCAAGGCTTGTGTCAAGAAGTTTCCATAAAGATCGCCAAAAATGTCCAAGGAAGCGGCTGTCACGATCGGAAACTATGGATATAGGTAAACCATGCAGACGATATATTTCGCGGAAGAATAAAGTTGCGACTTGCAAAGCATCTGTAGTACGTTTGCAGGGAATAAAGTGGACCATCTTTGAGAAACGATTTACCACAACGAAGATGGAGTCGAAACCTTTCTGAGTACGCGGAAGACCCATCACAAAATCCATGCTAATATCGGTCCATGGTTGTGTAGGAACCGGTAAAGGGAGATACAAGCCTGCATTGGAAGCGTGACCTTTAGAAGTTTGACACGTTACACAACGCTCAACAAAGCGTTCGACGTCGCGGCGAAGTGAGGGCCAGAAATACGCAGATGAAACCAATTGATAAGTACGATCCCTGCCAATATGTCCCTCATTATGGAGTTCTCTGATGAGTTGCAAGCGGAGACTGCAATCGGGAATGCACAAAAGATTATCACGGAACAAAAATCCATCGTGTAAAGAATACGGTGCGTATGGTCCAACTGTAACAGCTTCCCAAATTGGACCAAAGAATGGATCAGTGGAGTATAGGCCAGCAAACGAACTAAATCCAGGAACCGAGACATGAAGAACGACAAGCAATGAGTGACGTCTACTTAACGCGTCTGCAACACGATTGCTCACGCCGGATGTATGCTTAATCACAAAGGTGAATTGTTGGAGATAAGATATCCAAGACGCATGGCGAGAAGAAACTTTGTCTTGAGTGCTGAGATGCTTGAGGGCATCGTGATCCGTGTAGAGAACAAATTCTTTGTGGAATAAGTAATGTCGCCAATGCTTGATCGCTTGAATGATAGCATAGAATTCAATGTCATAGGTGCTGTAACGGAATCGAGCACCAGAGATCTTCTCACTAAAGAATGCGATAGGACGATTGCGTTGACTAAGGACCGCTCCAATTCCTGTTTTAGAAGCATCGCAATGTAATTCGAACACTACATTGAAATCGGGAAGAGCCAAAATCGGTGCTGAACTTATCTTATTTTTGACGAGAGTGAATGCGGCAGTTGCTTCTGGTGTCCAAACAAATGTGCCATCACGAATGCAACTCGTCAATGGGGCCATAATTGCGCTAAAATGAGGAACAAAACGCCTGTAAAAAGAGGCTAACCCATGGAAGCTACGAGCTTCAGAGATGGTCGTAGGCTGCGGCCAAGATTGGATGGCAGAAACTTTGTCAGGATCAACTTCGAGTCCATCAGCCGAAACAATGTATCCCAAAAAGTGGACTTGTGGAGCACCAAAAGAACACTTCTTCATTGTCGCAAAGAGCTTATCACGGCGCAAGACCAAAAGAACCTCTCGTAAATGTTTTAAGTGATCCTCGAGAGATAAGCTGAAGACTAAGATATCGTCGAAGTAGACGACTACAAATTTTCCGATAAAAGGTCGCAACGCTTGATTCATGACCCGCATAAAAGTACTCGGAGCATTAGATAAACCAAAAGGCATCACTAACCACTCGAAAAGGCCTTCACGAGTTTTAAACGCCGTCTTCCATTCATCGCCTTGGCGAATATGAATCTGATGATAACCGCTCTTTAAATCCAGTTTCGAGAATATACACGCAGCTCCAATCTGATCAAGGAGATCATCCAAACGCGGTATAGGAAATCGATAACGAACGGTAATCTTGTTAACGGCTCGACTGTCAACACACATACGCCAAGAACCGTCTTTTTGGGGATTAATAATGCTGGTACAGCGCAGGGACTCATGCTTTCACGCAAAAATCCTTTAGAAACCAATTCTTCCACTTGCTTGTGTAACTCTTCATGCTCCGAAGGGCTCATGCGATAATGAGGCCGGTTCGGGAGGGATGCATCGGGAATCAAGTCAATTTGATGTTGTATATCACGAAGTGGTGGAAGTCCCGGTGGCAAATCATCAGGAAAAACATCAGAGAATTCCTGAATGAGAGCAAAGAACTCGTGTCGAAGTTGTGGATGAAGACGTGGAGGAGAAGGAGTACCGAGAAGAATGAATACGAAACCTTCTTTCCGCATTGCTGCTTCGAATGGAGCCTTTTGCAGGAACAAGAGTGGGGTTGTTGGAGGTGGTGTAGCTTGTGGCAACGATGGTTTGAGAGTGAAGCTACGGTTCTGAAATTGGAAGCTATACGTGTTTAGAAACCCATCATGTTGAACCCTGCGATCAAACTCCCACGGACGACCCAAAAGCAAATGACAAGCATCCATCAGTGCGATGTCACAGTAGATTTGATCACGATACGCATCACCAATGGAGAATGTGACCAAAGCGCGATGTGTAACACGCAATTCATTGGCATGTTGTAACCATGCGAGGAAATATGGTTGAGGATGCGGTTCGTCTTTAAGGTCTAACTTTTTAACAGCGTCTTCTGCAATAACGTTTTCGCTGCTTCCGGAATCAATGATAAATTTGCAAACCTTACCATTGATCGTACAACAAGACTGAAAGAGTGCGTTACGCTGCGGAACCTCGATTGGAAGACGAGGTGATAAACATGATCGTCGCAACATCAATGATATACCTGTATCAGCTACCAATTCTTCTGGTGTGTCATCAATGTTCTCGACATATTCAACTTCCACATCACGACCGGACATATCAAGCAAAAGTCCACGACGATTACGCGTCGGACAAGATGATTGTCGATGTCCTAATTCACCGCACGCAAAACAACGCAAAGTGCTAGTACGATTCGGACGCGTTGTGTCAACTGGAGCAATTGTTGTGTCGTGTGGGACCGGCAAAGTTTCTGTTGTGGCTGCCGCGGTGGACGAGATGAACTCCAAGTAGAGAAATTACCCTTTGTTTGAATCTCGATGGTTAAAGCTTGTTGGTGAGCTTCGGCCAAAGAAAGAGGATTAAACAAATTAAGGGTATGTTGAATATTCTGGCGTAAACCTCCCACGAAACGTGCAATCAATTGCTTCTCTGAATCTTGTAGGTCGATTCTGTTGATCATTAAAAAAAATTCCGTAGCGTATTCTTCGACAGAACGGCTTCCTTGACGTAAGTTTTGCAGTTTCTGGAACATGATTTGCTCATAATTGAAGGGCAAAAAAATTTTCTTCAATTGCTTCTGCAATTTATCCCACGAGGCAATCCTCTGTTTCCCAGCGCGCGCTCGTGATGTTTTAAGCTGCGACCACCAAGCTGCAGCTCGACCTCGAAAACGAGTTGCAATCAAAGGAACACAGCGATCTAAGGGAACTCGTTTAAATTCCAACGTTTCCTCAACTGTAACAATCCAATCAAGCAAATCGTCTGCAATTGCGGAACCGTAAAACTCTGTAATTTCAAGCCGAAAATTTGACTCCCAACGTGGATCAAATTCTTGTTGATGGGCGTGATTATCATCGTGGCCAGCAAAGGGGTTATTATCATCGGGGTCATCAACAACGACTCGACGATTACGACCAGGAGGTGCGATTGGCTGCACATTCAGCGCTTGAATAGATGTAGTTAACGCCGCCATCTGTGTTTGAAGTTCTTGGATAGATTGCATCATATTGTTGCCGTCGGCAACAGGTTGATTACGTCGGGGACGGAGTGCACGAACTATAGCAAGGAGCGTAGCAAAGCTCTGATACCAACCTGGCGCAGCGTACCGATGTGAAACCTAGCTCGACCGTGAAATTCAAACGATGAACTTCGCGGGAACCGCTTCTTGTTTCTAAAACTCACGAGAATCTTAAGAACAAGGTTTAAGAACAAAAGCTTTTTATTATAACTTATCAATGTCTTCCTTTTTCAAAGCAGGAATAAAACACTATATATAGAGGTTTCAACCTAAGTCACAATCGACTTAAGGAGAAGACTTCCCATTCTAAAAAGGAAACTAAAAGCCAACGATTTGTATCTTAAATAAGGAAATTTGCTAAATCATAAATAAGTAAATAAGCTAGATAATAGAAAAGATCCTAAAAGCATTAGGATCGTTGATGTTATGGCGGTGAAGATGCTGCTGCATCAGCTATCACCTTTGATCCCACCAAATAAGATCTAAACTTCTCAAAAGCAAACACCACAGCCAAGAGTTCCTTTTCAGTTGTAGCATACTTGGTTTGAGCTTCATCAAGTGTCCTACTTGCATAATAGATCACATGAAGCTTCTTGTCTTTCCTTTGCCCAAGAACAGCTCCCACAGCATAGTCACTAGCATCAGCCATGATCTCAAATGGTAAACTCCAATCCGGTGCTTGCACAATAGGAGCACTCACAAGTGCTTTCTTGATTGTCTCAAAGGCTTGCAAGCACTCTTCATCAAACTGAAAATCCACTTCCTTGCAAAGGAGTCTTGTCAAAGGCCTAGCAATCTTTGAGAAGTCCTTTATGAACCTCCTATAGAACCCAGCATGCCCAAGAAAACTCCTTATGCCTTTCACATTTGATGGTGGCGCCAAGTTGATCATGACATCTATCTTGGCCTTGTCCACTTCTATACCATCTTCAGAAATCTTATGACCCAACACAATCCCTTGATTGACCATGAAGTGACACTTTTCCCAATTAAGCACCAAGTGAGACTCTTCACATCTTTGTAAAATCCTGCAAAGATTAGAGAGACATGCAGAAAAAGAGGCACCATACACAGAAAAGTCATCCATAAACACTTCTACCATTTTCTCAATAAGATCGGAGAAGATACTCATCATGCACCTTTGAAAGGTAGCTGGAGCATTACATAACCCAAATGGCATCCTTCGATATGCAAAGGTACCATAAGGTCATGTGAAAGTAGTCTTCTCTTGATCATTAGGATGAATGGGTATTTGGAAGAACCCACTATATCCATCAAGGAAACAATATAAGGGATGGTTAGCCAATCTCTCAAGCATTTGATCAATAAAAGGAAGAGGGAAATGATCTTTTCTAGTAGAAGCATTAAGTTTTCGGTAATCAATACACATCCTATGGCCAGTGATGGTTCTAGTTGGTATTAGTTCATCTTTATCATTCTTAATCACAGTGATTCCACCCTTCTTAGGGACAACATGCACGGGAGAAACCCAAGTGCTGTCACTAATAGGGTAAATCACATTAGCTTCCAAAAGTTTTAAAATTTCCTTCTTCACCACTTCCTTAAGGTTTGGGTTTAATCTTCTTTGATGTTCAATTGAGGAACTGTTTTCATTTTCAAGGTAAATCCTATGAGTACAAAGCATAGTAGATATGCCCTTGATATCACTCAAAGAGTAACCAATAGCTCTCCTATACTTTCTCAACTAATTAAGGAGAGAGTTGAGCTCATCATCACTCAAGCAATCATTCACAATTGCGGGGTAAGTAGAGTTAGGGCCTAAGAAAGCATACCTTAGTCCAATGGGAAGTGGCTTGAGGTCCACCTTTGGAGCCTTAAGTTCACTCCAATCCTCATCAAGGTCCTTAGCCAATTCGCTATCCTCAAGCTCCTCTAGCCTTTCCTCTTTTCTTTGACTTGAAACCTCAACCCTCATGGACCCCTTGTCTTGGTCAATTTCCTCTTCACCCTCACATGAAGCTACCAATCTTGTAAAGCCTTCCTCCCCATCTAGTGCCTTGCGTGAATCAAGCATGAGCATGTATACTTGTGTTTCCTCATCCAAGTAGTCATCCTCTCCATGTGGTTTGGTTAGAGCCACACTAAGATGGTCTTCTTGAGCTAGCTCTTCTAGCAATTCATCGGCCAACTCATCCATGGTTTCAATGTAGAACACTTGGCCATCAATAGTTGGCTTCCTCAAGGTCTCTTTTATGTCAAACTTCAGCTCAACCCCCTTTCCTAGATGCAAAGCTATCTTCCCATGCTTCACATCAATGATTGCACCAGCTGTAGCTAAGAAAGGTCTTCCCAAAATCAAAGGATCTTTTGGCTCTTCATCCATCTTGAGCATCATAAAATCAGTTGGGATGATGAAATTGCTAACCTTTAGAGGCAAGTCCTCTAGAACTCCAATTGGCATCCTCACACTCCTATCCGCAAGAATTAGTGAAATGCCACACTCCTTGTATTTAGTGAAACCTAGCTTCTTAGCTATTGAATAAGGCATGAGGTTGATACTAGCTCCAAGATCACACAAGCAATTCTCAAAACCAAGAGGACCTAGGGCGCATGGTATAGTGAAAGAACTGGGGTCTCCAAGCTTCTTTGGTATCACATTGCTTTGTATAATTGCACTACACTCTTGAGAGAGCATCATAACTCCTTGGATATCCCTTGCTCTTTGTGCCACGGTATCCTTCAAGAACTTAGCATATTGTGGAATCAACATGAAGGCATCCACCAAAGGCATCTTGAGCTCAGTGTCTTTGATTTGCTTGTCAAACATAGCCTTGTATTTCTCCACCAATTGTTTCTTAAACCTCCCGGGGAAGGGAAGCTTAGGTTTGTAAGGTGGAGGAACAAAGGTTGACTTCTTTTTTTGCACATCCTCCCTTGGCTTCTCCTTTACCACTTCCTTGCTTCTCTTTGCAATATACACATCATCAAAAGTTGTAGCATCTTGAGCTTTTTCAAAGCTATCCTCCCCATCTTGAATTTCAATGTCCTCATTGATCAAAGGACTTGTCCTTGGAGGCAACTCCTTCCCACTTCTCAAAGTAATAACATTGATGTATTCCTTGGGGTTTGCTTCACACTTTCCCGGTAGAGTACCTTGAGAATTTGAGCTAGAAGTCTTGCCTTTCTCAAGTTGCTTGAACTTTTGTTGAAGACCTCCTATTTGAGTAGCAAGCTCATTAAGTGAAGAATACATCCTTGTGTTAATTTCAGCAATCTTCTTTCCCATATTAGCATCACTATTGGCTTGACCTTGAAGTATTTGTTGAAGCATAAGCTGAACATTATCTTGTGGAGGATTTTGTGAAGTTTGATTAAAACCCGGTGGAGCATTGCCTTGGTTGTACTTTTGCCCACCAAAGTTGTCTTGGTTTCCTCCTTGGTAGTTAGGTCTTGGTGCATAACCTTTTTGTTGATTGTTGTAGGGCACAAAAGGCTTTCCTTGAGTAGCTTGTGGAGGGTAAACTTGGTCTCCGGGATTGGCTACATTAGTACTTCTATAAGAGAGGTTGTTATTCCCCTTATAGTTGTTGTTGGAGTAGTTGTTGTAGCCACCTTGACCACCCACGAAATTTACCACCTCTTGACCTTCTTGGTACTCAACTTGATCATCACAATCCCCTTGATTCTCTTCAACAAAATGTACATGCCTTTGGTTGGAGGACATGAGCTTGTCCATTTTGTCATGTAGAGACTTCATTTCTTTCTTGTGAGAGTCATATTCACCTCCCCTTGGAGCTCTATCATAGTCTTCATTGTAATTACCATCACTCAAGGCAAGATTTTCTACAAGCTCCAATCCATCTTCTACTTCTTTCCCTAAGAAGTTACCNTGGAGCTCTATCATAGTCTTCATTGTAATTACCATCACTCAAGGCAAGATTTTCTACAAGCTCCAATCCATCTTCTACTTCTTTCCCTAAGAAGTTACCATTGCTTGCGGTATCAAGAAGCATTCTTATCTTTGGAAGGACACCTCTATAGATGGTGCTTAGTAGAGACTCTTGTGTGAAGCCATGATGAGGGCATTGCATTGTGTAGCCCTTGAATCTTTCCCAAGCTTCATTGAAAGACTCATTGTTCTTTTGAGTGAAGCTAGAGATTTCATTCCTCAACTTGGCGGTCCTTGATTTGGAGAAGAACTTAGATATGAATGCCTTCTTGCATTCATCCCAAGAGGTGATTGTTCCTTGAGGCAAGTTTTTCTCCCATTGTCTTGCTCTATCCCCAAGAGAGAAGGGAAATAGTCTTAGCTTGAAAGCATCCTCACTCACACCATTCATCTTGAATAACCCACAAACTTTATCAAAATTATCCAAGTGATCAAGTGGATCCTCCATTGGCAAACCATGGAACTTGTCTTGTTGAACCATGGAGATGAAAGCTGGCTTGACCTCAAAGGTGTTGTTGTGAACTGGTGGAGGTTGAATACCATATCTATTTTGATGAATATTTGGAGCATCTCCAGCCCCAATAGTTCTCCCTTGTCTAGGCGCATGCAAGGGGTTTCCATTGCCCCTTGGTGCTTGCTCATTTCCATTATGAGGAGGTGGTGCATGCGCCATGTGTGGAGGTTGTTCCCCTTGTTGTTCTTCCATTCTCAACCTCTCTAACCTTGCAGCTTCCCTTCTTGCAATCCTAGCAACCCTTTCCAACTGATCAATCTCTTGAAAGCCTTGGAAATTGTTGTCTCCTTGTGATCTCAAATGCATTCAAGGGCAAACTGAAATCTAGAAAATGAGATGGTCAATAAACACAAAAGGATTACTTAGTCTCAAACTAAACTCAAATCTTAATGATCAATCAATCCCAATATGGCAACGGCGCCAAATTGAAACAAGAGTTTTTATCTCTTGCAAGCAATTTCTCAATTGCTCATATCATTGCAATACTTGAGATATCAATCCATCTTGGGAGATAATTCAATAAGAATACAAAGTTTGTTTAAGTTAAGCTAAATTGGCAAATTCAAGAAACAAGGAACAATTAAAGACAAAACACAAATTAAAAGAAACACTACTAGAGCAATATTATGAAGCTAAACCTTAAATATCACTAATCAAGCACTAAACAAAGATTAACTACTAAGCAAGATTATCAAATTAACTAAAACGAAACCTAGGGATGGAATCATTGATTTGGACAATCTAATGGACAAGCTTGCAATCATTTAAGCTACTAATCAAGCCATCTCTATGCCTAGAACACTTAATAAAGACTAATCCATGATGTTTGGCACTAATCCCTTTCCTAATCACCCTAATGAACTAATGATGTTTTAGCATTAGATTGATTAGAAAGCATTAATTACAAGTCTAAATAGCATGATAAACACCCTAGGCAACTAATATCTTAGGCTAGGAATGTAAATCTCTTATTAAGTTGGTTCAAGCATTTCATCAAACACTTGGTGGGTGTATGAAATGCTTATGATCCAAATAGCAAAAGATTAGCTATTTGGCATTAAGAACTACTTAATAAGAAGAGAGATGAAAGAATCTATCCTAGATTGCAAGATTGAACCATTAGAAAGCCCTAAATCTAACCCATCCCCAAGTTCCTAAAAAACTACTCACTAATCATAGTTAAACCCATCAAATCAAAGATTAGAGAAAGGTTAAACATGATTAGTGAAAGATTAAACAAGAAATCTATGAAAGATATTGCATTAAACTTAAAGATCCAATCAAAAACAAGGTTTTTCCTCAAAGAGGCAAAGGTTTAAGCTTAGAACTAAGAGAATAAAAGTTAAGCATAAAAATTAGGTCTAAAGAGTATTTATAGTGAATAGTGATTGGACCGGGTCAACCCGGAACAAACCGGGTGTTGACCCGGTTTTTGGCTCGGCTGGTGCTCGCATCGGACTGTTGTCTGATGCACTCATGTCCGATGCGGACCAAGACGAAATCGTATAGTGGGCTTCTTCATTACGTCTTTTATATCGAACTTGAGGATGATGTCTTTCCCTAGATTCAGCTCGATCTTGCCTTTCTTGACATCGATCACTGCTCCTGCTGTAGCTAGGAATGGTCTACATAGGATCAATAGATCTCTTGGCTCTTCATCCATTTCGAGGACCACAAAATCGGTTGGTACGTCCATATCACCAATCCGGATAGGAACGTCTTCTAGCAAACCCTTCGGCAGTCTCACTGATCGATTTGCTAGTATCAATGATATTCTGCTTGGCTTGTACCGTGTGAAACCGAGTCTCTTGGCTATGGAGAGTGCCATGAGGCTTACACTTGCTCCTAGGTCACAAAGGCAATTGTTAAACGTGAGAGGACCAATCGAACACGGGAGAGTGAAACTTCCTGGATCCTCTAACTTGTTTGGCACCACTTTCTTCTGTATGATGGCGCTGCACTCGTGTGTCAAACCCACCATACCTTGAAGTTCTTTGGTTCTTGGAAGAATTGCATCTTTTATGAACTTTTGGTATGGCGGTACTAAGGCCAAAGCATCCATGAGGGGCATGGTGAGTTCCACTTTTCTCAAATGCTCTTCGAACTGTGCCTTGTATTTCTCGAGAAGTTGCTTCTTGAATCGACCCGGGAAAGGGTAAGGAGGTTTATATGCAGGTGGGACAAACCGTGGCTCCTTTGGTTTTTAACAACGAGCAGTAGTTTTCGGCTTTGCCCCAATATTCTGCTCCTTAAGCTTTGTGAAGAGTTGATCTTCTACACTCTCTTGAACTTCCTCCACCTCGTTGTCAACTTCTAATTTTTCAGGACTATCCCCCCTTACTTGAATCTCAGCGTCCTCGGTGAGTGGTGTAACTTGTTCCCGTGGTGGTAAGACCTTTCCATTTCGTAAAGTTACGGCTTGGACATAAGCTTGTTGTGGTAATTGAAGCTGGTGTGGAGAAGCTGCACAGTCCATTGGTTGCTGGATTAGCCGGAGGTCAGCATTATGCTGGGTAAGCTTGCTGGATGAATGAGTTGGTGTTGCACAGCGGAGCTAACTGAGGATTTGTAGCTGAAGTTGTAAAGGCTCCTGACTGACTGTGTCCTTGAATAGCGTTTATGATAAGTAGGTTTGTTTTGCTGGGTTTCTACTTAGTCAATGACCCACAACTTATAACCGAATGTAGTATAGGTTATGGGTCTTATCAATCCGATGGGAGGGTTCGAGTTACTGCATTTATGCGATCCTTTCACAAGCTAAGAAAGACTTAACAGTTTAATAGGGGGAAATATATCACCCTAACTGTAATAATGATAGAAAGGTAAACAGTAAGACTAGATCTAGCTAAGGAAAGAAAGAAACAGAAGCTAAAAAAGTAAACTTTGCAAGATGAAACGAGGATCGGTCAAAGGGACAAGGGATTTTAGAGATAAATAAAATAAAGGTCTTTCTTTCGATGCAAAAATTAACTACCTATGAGGCTAATCCTTCAGCATAGAGTTCAAGATCTAGATAAATCCACCGTCGTGGTATAAATCACTTTGCTAACTCATAACCTAACCTCGCTGTCGCGTAGTGATCCATGAAACTAGCAAGCACGATTAAACAACTCTACTATTGCCAAAACGCTCCCTAGGCATCTAATCCCTTAGGCTAGGACGAGCGAATCTCTTATGAGATTGGTCCTTGCAAACATTCAAACATGGCGTTTGTTTGAAGAAGCTAGATGGCAGAAATCAAATAGCGAAGATGACTAAGCATTAAAAATATCAAATAAGAAAGGATTAAGATGGTTTAAGCATAGACATGCATCAAAGATCGGACCTTTAACTCGTTTACCCTTGCCTCATCCCCAAAACCGATATGAACTACTCACGCACCATTAGAGAAACCTCTAGATCCATAAGGATAAAAAGGTAACTCATGGTCATAAGATAGTTAACAATAAGAAAAGACAGGAGTTTTTACAAGAAATGCTATGAAACAAGACTTGTAAACCTCAAAAATTGCATAAAAGATCAAGCTTTGAACGAGCTTTAATGGAGAAAAACTAAGAGTCTTGGTTACAAGAAAACAGAAAAAGGAAACTAAGTCTGGAATGAGTGATAGAGAGATAGGCGTGGGGGACAAAGTATTTATACATGAAAGAGGAAAAACCTAAAACGTTGGGACCACTTTCCCGAAATGGTACTCTTTTGGACTGTAGCGTATCGGCTTCACGTCGTGGTGAGCAAGCCGATATGCCATCTCCTTGTGATTCTTCAAGCAGTCTCCATATCGGGCAAGTGCTTCGGGATCATGTCATGGTGACTCGTCTTCCTTTCCACTTGGATCGGGGACTTCCCGTTGCCTTGCTCCGATATCCGTCTTCATTGAATCCTCTTGATGGATCTTCATTCCGGGGTGCCTCTTTCGGGACCAAGTCGCTGCTACTCATCGAGGTTCATCATGCTCTTGTCCATATCGGCTAAGGGGTCGTGATCCGTGCTCGATATCATCTATCCACCCTCCTTTTGAGATCTCCCTTCTTGATTTCTTCTTCGGACCATCCTCATTCATAAAGCACCTGAGAAAACACTCCAAAACATGCAAGAATATGCAAAGACCTAACCTAATGTATCTAGACTTAACATGAGTGAAAATGTGATGAAAGTTAAGATGAAAGTGCATGAATGGGGTCCTAACTAGCATGAAATGTGTGCTCAAAACATGTAATTTACAGAGATATCAGTTTACTTCTCCATATCGGGTAGTGTCAGTCGGCTTTACCCCTATATTTGCTATAACAACATGTTGTTCTTGCTGCCCATTTAGCAAAGCGTCCAACCGTTCTTGTAACTGCTTCACCTCGCTGTCCCTCTGCTTGTTGAGCTCGGATGTGTCTGTATCAGTGTCCTCCTCGTAATTACCATCACTTGTAGCCATGTTCTCCACGAGGTTCATCCCATCTTCCAGGTCTTGGCCAAGGAAGATCCCATGGCTTGCTGTGTCCACTAAGTCTTTGTACTTCTTTGACACTCCTCTATATAGGATGCTGAGTAGTGAGGAATTAGAGTAATCGTGGTGTGGGCATTTGTTTGTGTACCCTTTCAAACGATCCCAGGCTTCACTAAACCGCTCGTCTTCGAGCTGTGTAAATGTGGAGATGTCGAGTCGCAGCTTTTCTGTTCGTGAGGTTGAGAAGAATTTCTTGAGGAAGGCTCGCTTACATTCCTCCCAAGTGGTTATAGACCCCGGTTTGAGTGTCTTTTCCCATTGGTGAGCTTTTCCTCCAAGTGAGAACGGGAAAAGCCTTAGCTTGAATCCATCCTCCGAGATTCCTTCTTGCTTTGTCAAAGAATAGGTCTTCTCGAAATCATCCAGATGATCCAGGGGGTCTTCAACGGCATCACCCTGATATTTGGACTTTCTCACCATAGCAAGCATACTACTCTTTATCTCAAATCCAGCATCACTCGAGGGAGGAATAATACCGATTCATGACCTGTAGTTGCTTGGTGAGTCACATTCGCCAATGAGACGTTGTTGTCTTTGTATATCGGGTTGATCCCGTTGTACGGGGTCAACTCGTCTCCTTGAGTTCGGTCGTCTTCCATTTGAACATCTTGAGTGAGGTATCTGCCAAAAGTTCTCAAGAATGATGATTAGTAACTGAAAATAAAATAAAGTCCTAGTCTTGCTAAGAATCTGAAAAACAATACTTAAAAACAACCTAAATCGACAACAGCGCCAATTGATAAGTAGGATTTTATGCTACTTGGTCAATGACCCACTACTTATAACTGAATGCAGTATAGGTTATGGGTCTTATCAATCCGATGGGTAGATTCAAGATATTGCATTCGTGAGTTTCTTACACAAGCTAGGAGCAATCTAGAGATTTCAAAGAGGAAATCTATCAACTTAAGTGTCACAATGATAGAAAGCTAATAACATAAACCAGATCTAACAAGAGAAAAAGAGAAAAATAGAAATAAAGTAGCAAGCTTGCAAGGTATAATAGAGGTTGGTTCAAGGGACAAGGTGTCTAGAGACAAAGATGATAAAGGTCACTCCTTGATGCAAAAGTTAACTACCAATGAGGCTAATTCTCCGGCATAGAGTTCAAGAACGAGATAAATCCACCGTCGTGGTATATATCACTTTGCTAACACACAACCTAACCTCTCTCCCGCGTAGTGATCTGTGAGAATAGCAAGCATGAATAAACAACTCTATTAAAGCTAAAACGCTCCCTAGACAGCTAATGTCTTAGGCTAGGATGAGCGAATCTCTTATGAGATTGGTTCTTGCGTTCCTTCAAACATGGCGTTTGTTTGAGAAAGCTTGAAGG
Source organism: Alliaria petiolata (assembly GCA_020283515.1). NCBI lineage: Eukaryota > Viridiplantae > Streptophyta > Magnoliopsida > Brassicales > Brassicaceae > Alliaria > Alliaria petiolata. The sequence goes on from JAHZTW010000002.1 coordinate 57,208,197, forward strand.
TATAAATCAAATAGCGAAGATGACTAAGCAATAAAAGCATCAAATAAGAAAGAATTTAGATGTTTTAAGTATAGAAAAGCATCAAAGATTGAACCTTTAACTCATTTGTCCTAACCTCATCCCTAAACCGAGATAAACTACTCGCTAATCATCATGGGAACCATTCATCCTACTGAGGAAAGAACGATTAACATGATTTAAAAACAAGTAAAACAAGATCCTTACAAAAATACAAGCTTAAAGAATCTCAAAAATGGTTTCTTTCACTCTTGGAAAAGATGACCAAAAAGGAGAGACAAAAGGAAGAAGGAAATGGAAAAATTGTGGATCCTTTGCCAAAAGCGTGCAACGGGAGCTTTATAGGTGGTCTCAAAGAAAACCTAGATGGCACGGATCCAAGGCAAAAAGCAATGTCCGTTGCCTTCTAGTACATCACGGGATCAAGCCGTTTCGCAAGGCCGATATGCCCAATCTTCATGTTATTCGAGCGACTTTCGTATCGGGTACACATTTCGGGATCTCACCGTTATGGAACTTGTAGCGTGTTGGTCGCTTCGGGATCGTCCCGTTATCCGGCTCCGATAATTTGCCTTTGGAAACATCATGTGGAATCTTCATTTCGGGCGACCTCAATCGGGGGTAAGTCGTTGCCATGCTTCGAGGTCACTCTCTGACATGAAGCTTCGAAAATCCACAAAAGATCCTTCTGTCCTGGTACTTTCTCTTGATTTCTCTGAATTATATGTTATCTCATTGAAATGTCCTATCAGAAACCATGGAGAGTCTCTTTTTGCTACGGTATATGATCAGGGTGCCCATAAACAAAAGTTGTGAAGAAAGTTTTTCTTTTAAAAGAGATTTTGGAGTCTACGAAGTTGTTGCCCGAAGCGAGGATATCCACTTCAAAGCTCTGCTTCCAGAAGAGAGCAAGCCCCCCCCCCCCTCCCCACCAAGGCTGTGATCCTCAGATTTTGTTAACTATAAAATCCAACTAAAGATTATCAACAAGTAGCTCTACATGTTACTTCTCTCTTCCCAAAAAAGTCATCAAACTCAAAAAAACTCATAAAAATGTATCAAAGCAAGCCTAGAAAAAGTACATGCTCATATCAAGATTTTGCATTTCAAAAAAAAAATCAAACATCACAATCATCTCTTCTTTTTTTCATCGTCTTTTAGACGTCGGTCATACCGGAAAAGGCCTCTCTTCTTCTGCAGCCGAGGAGAGAAGAACGCAATTAGAGTTTATGTTATGAGCCTTCCAATATAAGGTATTCGCTTCTGGTTGTTGAATACTGCTCTACCCATTCACTATTCGCCATTGCTCTATCCAATCTGCAGTGTATTGTTTGTTTGTTTCTCACACCCCTGCAGGAAAAGAAGTTACCTCAGTATAGAAGATCATAAAGGTCACTCTCTGACATGAAGCTTCGAAAATCCACAAAAGATCTTATGTCCTGGTATTTCCTCTTGATTTCTCTGAGTTATATGTTATCTTATTCAAATGTCCTATCAGAAACCATGGAGACACTCTTTTTGCTACGGTATCTGAGATGTTTTCCAATACTTCATACCTTTTTGACTGATCAGGATGCCCATAAACAAAAGTTGTGAAGAAAGTTTTTCTTTTATAAGAGATTTTGGAGTCTACGAAGTTGTTGCCCAAAGCGAGGATATCCACTTCAAAGCTCTGCTTCCAGAAGAGAGCAAGTCCCCCCCCCCAGGGTTGTGATCCTCAGATTTTGTAATCAGTTTTTGTTAACTATAAAATCTAACTAAAGATTATCAACTAGTAGCTCCTTTCGCCTCTGTTTTGGAATTTCTTATCTTATGTTCGATCATGAAGCATATCCATGACTCTTTCTGGCTTCCCCAAATTGTTCGGATCTTGCTGGTTCCGGGGAATTTCAGACAAAGATGGTAAGTCGAGACCACGGCTCTCATCGAGTTAATCTATGGTGTCCCCATGATAATGTTGTACACAGGGGGACATTTGGTTACCGAAAAGTTGACGATCTTAGTTACGTATTCTGCTCGGACCGGAAGTCTGATTGTTCCGATCGTCATAGTTGTTTCTCCAGAAAATCCGGTTAACGGACTCGGGACCGGTACTATCTCGGTCATATCGATTCCCATTATCGCGAGGGTCTCGTGAAAGATGACGTCCACCGATCTCCCGGTATCGATCAAAACTCGGGCTACCATGTGATCCTCCACTATGAGTTCGATCACCAGGGGATCGTTGTGCGGTCTATCTATCCCTGTAGTTTCGCTCTCCTCAAAAGTAATGACGTCATTGGAGTTTCTACTCGGCACGGACCAATTTATGCTGGCTTCGGCTCTTCGTTGGAAGACTTTGATTGCGGACACCGTGTCTCTGCTGTACTCCGACCCTCCCATGATCATGTTTATTCTCGGGCGCTGTCCACCAGACTCTGAGGTGCCATTGTTTCGTCTGCCTCGCTTTGGCGGACCACCTGGTCGGGTTTCCAGCTCGGGTTGCTCTTCCTGCTCGGCATCGGCGGGCTTCTTGTGCTCGAGATCCTTTAGACTGATGGAATTGCCGAGCTCTCCGGATAGGAATTTTGCCCTAAACTTGTCTCCCAGGCTTCGGCAGTTGGCCGTCAGATGTTCGTACGTCTTATGGATCTCGCAGTAGGCTTTTTCATCATATGAGCTCGAATTCCTAGTCCACGTGTTTCCGTTTGTTCTTCCTCGGCCTCGTCCAGCTCCTTGTTCGGCGCTGATTTGATAGTTATGCGCTCCGCTGAAGTTCGGTCTATCGTGGTGAACATAGGTGCTGTTCGGACGATTCCTTGAGTGGCTTGGCTGGCTCGACACTTGCTGGTCAATTTTGTCGATCTGAAGCGTTGGTCCAAAACTCGGAATTCTTCCTCCTCGAGTATGAAATTTGTTGCCCGATGCATGGCGTCATGGATCGTTTGGGGTTTGTTTCGCCAAATTTCTTTCCTGAACTCCGATTTGTACCACACGGATTTATTTAACGCTTCGAGCGCTCCTTTGTCGCTTATGTCTCCTACTTCTGACATCACCGCTTTGAAACGCCCTATAAAAGTCCTCAGCGGTTCGGTCGGTCCTTGAGACAGCGTCCAGAGATCAGCGTCAGATATCCCTCGGTTCATGAACATTGAATATTGTTTCATGAACTCGGTGCACAGGTCTTTGAAGTTGCCAATCGAATTATGTTCGAGTCTAGAGAACCACTCTAGGGCCGGTCCTCGGAGGTTCTCGACGAACATAAGGCAATAACCCGTGTCGCATTCGGTCTCCCTTAGATTAGATTGGGCCATCGCCGTGCGGAATGCCCTGATATGCTCCTTGGGATCCGCCATTCCTTCATTGATGGGGAGTCGGATTTTTCCGGGGTCGGATACTCTCGCCTCGGTAATTCGAGCCGTGAACGGCGTCATCTGGGCTTCTTCGAGCATTAGGTCGATTTCAAGCGCCGCGCTCATCGTTTTGTGTACTTGTGAGCGGATTGCCCTCACCTCCGCGGTCGCCCGAGCCAAGTCCGCTCGGATTTCGTCAAGGGCGTCTCCTCGGCTCGCTGAATTGAGCTCGACAAATCGGCCTCGGTTAATCCTCCGGGGCTCGTCTTGATGGTATGTCTGCTCGGTCCATAGGAGATTTTCCTCTTCTTCCCCCAAGTCTTGATCTTGCTCTGAGCCGAGGCGGTCTCCCGATGTTCCAGCTTGTCGTGCCGCGGCGATTATCGCGTCAGGTTGTGCTGTCGCTGCGTCGGCTCGCTCTTCTCCAGTTCTCGTTATGGCCGCCGAGACGTTGGAGGGTTCGCCTAGGGTTCCGTCAAGCTGCTGGTCTCCTCGCTCGCCAACTCCTCTCCGGTTCAGACGCGACGGTTCGGTAATCTTGGGCCTCATAGCTGTGGGCGTCCGTTCTCTGGAGATGTACTGCGACTGGAGAACTCCCGAGCTTCCTGCTCGAACGTTGTTCACCCCGGGGGTCGCAAAGTTGAGCGCCGGCTGTGGGCTTGATTCTAGGGCTAACACGACTTCGGACTTCCTCGTGGGCTTAGGCTCGGCCCATTGGTGCAATGACTCGTCTTGGGCTCGGCCTCGTCTCTTGTCTTGGGTTTGGACAGTTGTGTGGGCTTGCGGCTTGGATCGTCAAGAGAAGATGTCGGTTCGGTTAACACGTGTGATGTGCACGATTTGGTTCGTCTCGTGCACAATTTAATGAGATTCTCCCTGAATCGGCACTCTTTGGTTGAGAATAGATGATCGGTTTTGGCTGAGAAGCCGTGATGATGGAATAGAAGTTGAATGGTCAATGGATATCACAGAAGTTTGCGGAATAACTTCAAGATATCGACTCAAATTCCTTTGGATATACGCACCAAAAGAGTTTAAGGATTTTGCTGGATATGCACACCAACAAGATGATCTTCTTTAGAAAAGGGTTTTTGATTAAAAAGAAAGATAAGTTTCTGCAAAGAGAATACAGAGAATATAAAGAAGAAAGAAGAAGAAGACAAGTCTACATGCAGACTGTCTTGGAAATAACAACTAAATTTAAACAGAAAAATGCCCTCTCTCTTCCTGGCTTTAATCTGGACGAAAATTGCTTCTATTTTAATGGGTTTGGGCCTTTGTTTCAACAAATAGGCAATTGAGAAGTGAGACAATTACCTCATTAAAAACCTTGTCAAAAAAACCCATTGGGACAAAACTTGACAAGGGAAAAAGAGTATAATTGAAACACTTTTCCCATTTGTTGAAATCACTTAGCTTGAATCAAAACCAAAGTGGTTTGATAAGCTTTACCTCCATACTCGCTGTCTTGGTCATCTTGGTTCCATATGAGATTAAGGATTTCACAAGTCTGCTGACAAGTCTGCTTTGTATTTTCAGAAGTCTGCCGAAAAGTCTGCTTTGTATTTTCAGAAGTCTGCAGACAAATCTGTTGTTGACTTGTTCTATCAGCTTCTTTGATCTTCTTGACTCTAGAACGAGTCATTGGTCCTTCTGGTGCAGCTACAGCGTCTTCATCTACAAGCTCATCCTCAGCTACAAGCTCTGGTTCAAGCTCCACGTTTCTAGTGCTGTCCAAGATCATATCACAATTCGTACATCCTTCGGTTTGGCTCGGTCTCTGTACAGATTGTGCACCGAGCCGAGCCCGGATTGTGCTCGGTTTACGCACGGTTCGGTTCGGTTTCTGCACATTTTGAGCACTGAGCCGAGCCCGGATTGTGCTCGGTTTATGCACGGTTCATTTCGGTTTCTGCACATTTTGTGCACCGAGCCGAGCCCGGATTGTGCTCGGTTTACACTCGGTTCGTAAATTTCTGCACATACGTAGTTGTTTCCTTGATTGATCTTGCCTGGGTGAAAACCGACCCCAACAATATTCACTTTTGGTTGTTGGATACTCCATTCACTATTCGCCATTTGTCAATCCAATCTGAAGTGTATGGTTTGTTTGTTTCTCACACCCCTCTAGGAAAAGAAGTTACCTGAGTATGGAAGATCATAAAGGTCACTCTCTGACATGAAGCTTCAAAAATCCACAAAAGATCCTTCTGTCCTGGTACTTTCTCATGATTTCTCTAAATTATATGTTATCTCATTGAAATGTCCTATCAGAAACCATTGAGAGTCTCTTTTTGCTACGGTATCTGAGATGTTTTTTCATACTTCTCTCCTTTTTGACTGATCAGGGTGCCCATAAACAAAAGTTGTGAAGAAAGTTTTTCTTTTATAAGAGATTTTGGAGTCTACGAAGTTGTTGCCCAAAGCGAGGATATCCACTTCAAAGCTCTGCTTCCAGAAGAGAGCAAGTCCCCCCCCCCAGGGTTGTGATCCTAAGATTTTGTAATCAGTTTTTGTTAACTATAAAATCCAACTAAAGATTATCAACTAATAGCTCTACATGTTACATCTCTCTTCCCAAAAAAGTCATCGAACTCAAAAAAACTCATAAAAACGTATCAAAGCAAACCTAGAAAAAGTACACTCTCATCTCAAGATTTTGCATTTTTTAAAAAAATCAAACATCACAATCATATCTTCTTTTTCTTCATTGTCTTTTAGACGTCGGTCATACCGGAAAAGGCCTCTCTTCTTCTGCAGTCGAGGAGAGAAGAACACAATTAGGGTCTATGTTCTGAGCCTTCGAATCTAAGGTATTCACTTCTGGTTGTTGGATACTGTTCTACCCATTCACTATTCGTCATTGCTCTATCCAATCTGCAGTGTATTGTTTGTTTGTTTCTCACACCCCTCCAGGAAAAGAAGTTACCTGAGTATGAAAGATCATAAAGGTCACTCTTCTACATGAACCTTCGAAAATCCACAAAAGATCCTTATGTCCTGGTATTTTCTCTTGATTTCTCTGAGTTATCTGTTATCTCATTGAAATGTCCTACCAGAAACCATGGAGAGTCTCTTTTTGCTACGGTATGTGAGATGTTTTTCATACTTCATTCCTTTTTGACTAATCAAAGTGCCCATAAACAAAAGTTGTGAAGAAAGTTTTTCTTTTAAAAGAGATTTTGGAGTCTACGAAGTTGTTGTCCGAAGCCAGGATATCCCCTTCAAAGCTCTGCTTCCAGAAGAGAGCAAGTCCCTAGTCTAATTATCTAGTTTCAATAACTAGTCTCATAATATATATGCATTCTATTTTTCCCTTCATTTTTTTTTGGTCATGTTACTCTTCCCTTATTGAAGCATTCTGAACTGTGCGTTCGATATCTTCCAAAACACACCGGTCTCTCTTTTCGTAACCCCATATACATATATACTAGATTCTGACACGCCCGTGAGGGCAGCAATATTTTTTGGACTAACTAAGGTTGGGAAAACATATTGTAGAAATGATATATAGAGAAATTGTGACTCCTTTGATTAATTGATTATTTATAAAATATTACGTTGTGTGCTAGAAAAGAAAAATGTTTTCTACTTATTTGTTGTTTGGTTCTGATTCCGAATTAAACAGGAAGTATATCAACGTAATTAAAGAAAACACTTTAGGGCGGGATTTTTTTCGTTTTTTTGGGATAAGATTTTTAAAATTAAGGATGTTTTTTTTGTTCAGATTGAAAATGAGGAAGATTATATTAATTTTTTGGGTGAGTTATATATTCGTTTAGACCGTATATAAGAAATATGTAGTAAAATAGTAGATTTGTTTTGTTTGTAAAATATAAAGTTGGTGTTTGGTAGAGTTTGTTATGTGTACGGGTACACTCATTTTTTTAGACCCAACCCAGACATGGGTATGAGTTTGGTTTTTGTTCGGTTTTCTCTGTTTTCCGATTTTTTTGGATAGTAAAAATTAACTACCATTCTAAAATCATATCTATTATGTCTTTGATTCGATTTGGATACCTTAAGTTTTCGATTTATTCGGTTTTTAACTAACAACCAAAAGTTTTGTTTGGTATATTGTGGATTTTTATTCTTCATACAAAATTAAAAATAGTAATCAATTAAAAAGAGTTTAAAACATATAAAAAAAATAAAATCAAAGAAAATAAAGGTTTTATTTTAAAATAAGTTAAACTCTATAATTTATAAGAAAACAAAAGCACCCAATACTTATTTTTAACATAATCAAAGAAAGAATTAAATTTGAAATCAAACTAAAATTTGAATAAAAACAAAGTTCGGGTTTCTTATTTCGCTATCAATAAGAGAAATAGTATTTTGAGGTGACGGCTGCTTCTACGAAAAAAGCAAAGAGTTGACTGCTTTATCTTGTTTTTTTTATTGTTAACAACATATTATATTGTTTTATATTAAAATTTGTTTAAACATTAAGATTATGAGATTGCATAATTTACATATATTTAGTGTATTTGTTCAAAAAAATTGTTTATACTATTATATTATAATTTAAGTTAATCGATTTAACTGGTTTAATCGGTTTATATCCAAACCATATCTGAATATTACAGTTTTGAAATTATTATATTCATACGGTTAATATGATATATCTAAAATCCATTCATATGTTCTATTTCAGATTCGGTTTAGTTTGGGCCCCTTAGATAATCTAGTTCGGGTTTAGTGCTAATATCTGCTACTTGAAAACCCGCTAAAAAACAGGAAAACTGCTCTCAACCCGTGACCCGGTTACTGATTCAACTGGTGTGTGACAATAACAAAGGTTTGTTTATGACTTGTGAGTAAAATATAATCTTCCAAATTTTAAGTTTTAACTTTTTAGTTTCTTTACCGGTCGTCTCACCAATTCAAACAACCATGTGAATTTTTTTTTAAAAAATTTTTGTTTTTGTTTAGGACTTTTGAAAATAAGAAAAAAATTTCTGTTCAATTTTAAAATGAAAAAATATAGTAGTTTTTTCGGGTAAGTTATATATATGTTTATGTTGTATATAAGAAATATGAGATAAAATAATAAATTTGTTTTGTTTGTAAAATATAAAGTTGGTGTTTGGTTCAGTTTTTAGATCCGATCCGGAAGTTGTTGATGTGTACAGGTAAAACCATTGTTTTTAGACCCAATCCGGACCTGCGCCCGGACCTGTAAAACCGGACCTGCGAACTGAAAATTTCGGGACGGGTTCCCGGTTCCCACTCGTATCCGTTCCCGTTCAAAAAAATTCTCATTCACAACCACTTATTTTATTCAAACGAGTACGGAAAGTGTACAAAAGGGAACGAGAATGAGATCAGGTACCCAAACTTTCTCGAATTTCTCAATTTTTTCGAGACTTCTCGAATTTTTCCGAATTTTCCTGAATTTTCCCAAAATTACCCAAAATATATGTTCCAAAGTTGATCATTATCCAAAATAATTATCCGTTTGGAAAGAGATTTTAGGTAAGAGAATTTCCCGAACCCATCCCGTTCCCGTCCCGTTCTTATCGGATTTCCTTTTGGGAATTTTTTTTCAATTCCCAAATTTTCCCTTCCCATTCCATACACATAAATTGCCGTCCCGGATCCCGAAATTTTCAGGGTTATTGTTCAACTTGTATATCGGTTCGGTTTCGGTTTGGTTTCTCATTTTTCGGTTAGTAAAAAACAACTTACCATTCTAAAACAATATCAATTATGGTTTGGTTTGATTTGGATATCTTCGGTTTTTAATTTATTCGATTTTGAAACCAACGACCAAAAGCTATGTTTTGTATAATGTGGATTTTGGTTTTTTCATAGAAAATTAGAAATAGTTATCATTAAAAAGGAGTATAAAACATATAAATAATTAAAATTAAAAAAAATAAAGCTTTTGTTTAATTTCAAAATAAATTAGACTCTAAAATTCGTAAAAAAAGAAGAAAAAAAGAAAAAAAAAAGAAAAAAATGAAAAGCACTCAATCACTTGTTTTTAACACAATGAAAGAAAATTAAATTTAAAATCAAACTAAAATTTTGAATGAAAGCAAAGTTCGAGTCTCTCATATTTGACATCAATAAGAGAAATAGTCTTTTGAATTGATGATTGATTCTATGAAAAAAAAAAGAGTAGACTGCTTTATCTAGAAATTATTACAGTAAATTTTTTTTCTAAACAATATCTGAATCTTACGGTTTATAAATGATTACATCCATAAGGTTCATATGATATATCGAAAATCTAATCATATGTTCTATTTTGGTTCGGTTCGATTCGATTCGCACTCCCTTAGATAATCCGGTTTGGGTTTAATGCTAATATGTGCTACATGAAACCCGCTAAAAACCGGAAAAAACTGTTATCAACCCGTGACCAGCTCAACCGGTTTGTGACAACAACAGCGAAGGTTTGTTTATGACTTTGTGAGTAAAATATAAGATTTGAAGTTTTAACTTAAATTTATTTTTTGACAGTTCGTCTCACCAATTCAATAAAAGAAAACGTAGATTTTGATAAAGATTTTACTATGCCACCCGAAGAAAATGAAAAGAAAGGCAATAGAGATAGCCAAGATTAGTTGATTTGACCATATGCTATAATTGTAATGTTTGTTTTAAAATTAGAATGTTAACATTATGATTATCATTATGTTAGACGTCTACATCTTTATTGGTCTTTTATTTTGTTATTGTTTTAAATTTATGACAAAAGTTAAATTGTCATTTTATATATCAATAATTAAACTTATATATCAAATTTTATTAATATATTAACCCGTGGTTGAACATGTAATCTTTTTTTTTTATCGGGTTAAAAATATTGGGTAAAATATTTAATTCAAACTAAGTCATGTACTGTATATGAAGTTTAAAGAAAATAATTATATGAACTATTTTTCCATACATTAAATTTTTAAATGTATATTAATTTTTAAAAGTTGAAACATCTCATAAGTTGTCTTTTTCTTATTGAACATGGTTTAATATACTTTTGTTCTAATTTTGACTTGAGAGGATGTGAAACTATAAGTAAAATATATCTAGGTTTCTCGTTTATTTTTATTGACAATTTTTATTTCTTAATATGATAATCAAATATTTGAAAAGATATTCGCATTAAAAATATTTTCCAAGATAACAAATTAAATAATTGGATATTCCGATTTTATTTAAAACAAAAATTTATTTATAATATAAATTTCATAATCTTTGGAACCAAATTAGTCAAAATATATTCGTTCTATTTCAAAACGAATATCTGTTTATTAATGAAGATTTGCCTAAATTTATGGAAATTTGATTTTTCTGAGGAATATTTGTTAATAATTAAGAATTTTCCAAAACTAATTGTCATTCGAAAAAAATTCAAAAGTTATAATGGATCGGGTTTAAGAGATTGGTTTGTTTTAATTGAATAGGGTCAAATATCGTGTTTTATATGGATTTATATATTTCACACTGATGAGTGTTTTTTCTTTGTATATCATATATAATATCAAACGTAAATTAAGTGTAAAAAGATAAATATACTTTTCTTTTAATTGGATATAGATTAAAGATTAAAACCTTTAAAAATGGCTACTGTTATATCAACACACAAACTCGAGATTGCATCTTTGTTTCCCGGTTCTCCTTGTCTTCTATTCATACCTAAAAAAACTAAACACTTGCTCTTCTTGTGGCTGCGTCTGCTTTTCCTGCGGAAGTGTTTCTTCTTCTTGCTTCTCATCCTCAACAGGCTCAATTTCGTCGGGAATTAGTCTCGTATACAGAAATATCACCAGGATGATAAAAGCTGCAAATCATGAAAAAGTATATTTGTTATGTACCAAACAAAGGAAAATATGTAGTGTACCTTTGTCAAAAGGAGTTTGACAAGACGGACCCGCAAAGGAACACAAGTCCGAGATTGTAAAAAGCAGCAAAGAAAAATTCCATGACATTCATTTCTGATGAAGATCAGAAACACAAGCTAGAGAGGATACGTAGTAATAGAGGAAATATGCAATGAATGTACCTAAAGGCTAAAGTTCACTCCTTTGGCAAAGCAAAGAGATAGGAAACATAGACATAAAACCTAAACGGACGGACTACAGAGAAACATCTCTCCACATTAAACACAAGTCGTTAAATCCACACACATAAAACACCAGTCGTTAAATCCACACACGGAAAACACAAGTCGTTAAATCCACTTCATTGATCTCACATCCCAAATCCTTTTCGATTGTAACTCCATTGTTTACAGATCGCGAATGTCTACTAAATACAAAAAATAAAAATAATCAAACAAAACACAAAAAAGTAAAGAACACTACAGAGAAATAAATACCTTCACAAACGTAGAGAACACAAAAGTAGGTCTTTTAATAAAGAGGTGATGCCTGATCTGAATTATATTTCAGATCCTTACTTGTTCCTTTCTTTGACCTAATTATCACAGACTTTTGTGACACATTTTAAAAGCTCCTCTGATGTTTGTGAATAAAATCAATATTAGAAGATAAGACTAAAGAATTTAAACAAAGCAAATATATTTAGAAGTATTGCTGCATCTTTCGAGTACCTTTGAAAGCACGTCATGTAGATCTAGCGGATATTTAGGGAATATACAACATTTTGTAAATCAATAGCCAACTTCACTTTTAATCGGCAAACTTGAGGTGGCAACAGTGACAATCAGGAAAGACACAGCTATTGATTTATCGCTTAATCTGTTTACTGGAGAACATATTGAGATATTGGTGTCAAAATTTACCCAAAAAAAGAATAACATATATAATTAAATATATTTAGAGAGAGAGAGAAAAGTATATGTAAATAAAAAGATCGTGGAAGATTGGTGTTGAGATTTAGCAAGAAATTTCCATTCATATTCAACAGCTTCAAACTTGAAACAAACATCTGAAAATGAAAAAAAAAAAAAACCAAATTAGAACTCAAGAAATCGGCTATAACATATTATTAAGAAAAAAGTATTAGATTGACAAATAATATATTAGAAACGACAAAAATATATAAAGCCACACATAAAATAAAAAGTTATATAAAAATTGCTATAAATAGAAGAACGATCAAAAGAGAATTTTTTTACCAAACAAACAAAAATAAAAAAAAACCTAAAAGACGAAGAACTATGACAATGGATTTTTCAACGGGATATTTTGTTTAAAAACAATATCTTATCAAGTAACAAAACCTTCATATCAAAATTTCACTCTTATTCAAAGAGAAAACCAAATATATAATTTATTTTGTCTAGATGAATGGAGTGGCATGATCTTATATAGTAAGGGGAAGATATCGATTTAGGGTTCTGATACTTTGTTTAGTTTGTCACGAAATTTTCTAGATTGTATCAAAAAAAAATTCAAATAGTCGAATTTAAAGACATTTCAGAAATATTATTTACATAATATATTCCAATTAAGTTTTAGATTTGTTGTTAAGATTTATTTTAGGAAATCTTTATTATAAACAACTTCCTTTTTATAATCCAAAATTAAATATATATCTTCCTTAATATTTTAAAATTTATTAGGAATATGCTTAAACTTACAAAACATTAAATATAATATATTATAAGAGGAAGAACAATGGTAGATTTTACAAAGGTTCTTAGTATATATTAAATAAATAAAAATTATTATAATAATAAATAGGTTCTTAAAAACTTAAGAAAATATCTTATATAAGAACTTTTGAGTGGATTTATGAAGTTTTTAAGAATCTTATTTATTATTATAATAATTTATATTTGTTTAATATATACTAAGAACCTTTCCAAGTTTTACCATTGCTCTTGCTCTAAGTTTTTATGTATATCATTCTGTTAGCGATTATCAAAATATTAAATGCAATCAATTAATATTAATAATTTTGTGAGATCCGTTTGTAATTATTGCAATTTAACCAAACCGATATCTTTAGTAATTACGGTTCAATTTAAGTAGTTGAAAATCCGCGTGTTTTTTAAACGGATTCGGATCAGATCTGTAAGTTAATACTGTTAACTCATCTAACTCGAACTTGTTAAACCTGTTGCCAAACACAAAGTTGAAATTAGGTCGAAATTACCTTTAATGAAACATAAAACTTAACAAAGTAAATATAAATACATAGATGACATTCTAAATAATATCCCAAAGCAAACCGAGGGTATATATAAATTGTTGTTAAATTTGACATCCCGAAACACAATTTAACCTTCTTCTCCGTCGTAATAATAATGTCTTGGCTCTTCAAATCTCGCGGCGATGACGCTGAACCTTCGTCTCCCTCCGGCACCGGCCATGGAGGTGGTGTCAAAGAAGATTTGTCTTCCCTCGGTGTAACGATCGGCCGCCAGCTCCGTGGCGTGGCAGCTTTCCTAGCGCCGCCTCCTTCTCCACCGCCGTCTGATCCCGTAAAGGAACGCCTTTCGTCGGATTCGCCAACTCAGCTCGCACTTCTCGGGATCCGGAACGATCTGTCTGAGATTAGTGGAAACTTCAAGACTGGCATCTCAAATTTCGCATCGAATTTGCTTCAGTTTCCTAGTAATATCTACGAACGAGACGGAGAGAGTCGAAGATCTGGATTCGTTGATGATGGAATGGATAAAGTACCTGGGATTTCTGAAGAAGTTGTGGATTTCGCAGTTAAAATCTCGAGTAGACCAGGTTGCTGGACAGATTTTCCATTGTCACTCAACACTGGTAATTCGCTTTATCTCCATAGAAACTGGAGAAAACCTGTTTTCCTTTGTGTTTCCGCATTGTTTTCAAGGTTAGCTATTCAATTGATATAGGGATCATAACAACTGATAATCCTGTAGCTATAAGCATTTGTTAGTAACAGCTCAATTCTCAATATCCAAGTTCTGCATTGACTTTTTTTTCAGTGGACAAACATGATTGATACAACCTCAAGCATCTCTTTTTTTTTTTATTATCTGTTGATTACAGAGCTTAAATCTTTCTTTTTTTGGTTTCCAAAAGCATATCTTTAGTCTGTACACATCGCATGTAGGCTTGGTTAGTTTGGTAATGTTGTGATACGGATTGCGATTAAAGTCTTCTAATTAAAGAGTTTTGGTGTTTTCCTTTATGAATAAGGTTTTGCGTGTTTTTACTCTTCACTTTCGGTTTAGGTTAAGGATTGATTGTACCTTGGCATAAAGGGTCTCTTATGATCAATAAGAAATTAACTTCCAACAATTAATCCTATTATCTAAGAGACTAGGGTTAAAGGGAAGTATTGCCTAAATATTTTATCACTTGTCACGTTAACAACAGCTTCTATTACGAGAGCCGAAAGCGAAATCGCAATGCGTGTTTTATTCTAGACCTTTTTGAAAAAATTTGATTGTTTGTACATTTAATTGGCTGTAGCTGCTCTGCTCTTTAGATGGATCTCAAGCTCTGCTCTAGGGATTAAGATTAGGCTTGACCAGTCCAGTAGTCTTCCCTTGGGATATACTTCCCCAATATTCCAATGACTGTCTGTAGATCACATTTCCATATGCCACTTTTGTCACAAGCTTAAATCTTTGTTTTTTATTTCCAAAAGCATATAATCATTCTGTACAACCTAGTATATAAGATTGGTTAGCTTGAAAATATTGTCGAAACACTGGTGGTTAATATCTATTTTGCATATAAATCTCTCTTGATCCAAACAACGGTGAGCAAAAACTTTATTTACTGAATTATGACTGAATATTTTTCTTTAATTTTTTATGTCGGCTTTGCAGAATTTGAATTGTCGGACGCTCAAAGGGCACATGCATCAGCCATTGAACATCTGGTTCCTAGCCTTGTAGCTGTGAAGAATGAAGTCAGAAGTTTCATGGATGATGAACACTTCTGGCTGATTTATTTTATTTTGCTGATGCCGAGACTTAATGGACATGATTTTGACCTCTTAGCAACCTGCAAGGTAAAGACTCTTATAGTTGACATGCATCCTTCTGAAATGTCAGTATCTGATCCAATATTTTCATTCTTAAGCATCTCAAGATGAAAACTCCGGAGGACATTCTTTAACCGATGCAGTAAGAACTAGTTTAGCCTTTGGAAAAGCTGTAGGCACATAGTGTTTTTGTCCCATGCTTTTGACATTGCATCGTTCTTTATCTTTTTTACTTTGGTCTGCATCTTTCGCACTATGGTACCCGTTTCTGAAAGTTCGACTGCTTTTATTTGAGCGGCACAGGTATTTGAAACAAGGGATCAACTTTTACTAAAGCTGCAAAAGAAGGAGACAGCAGGGTCAAGCCCGAGCTTTGTTGGTCACGAAACACTTGAAGAAGGTAGCAGCTCTAGAGAAACAGAAACCGTGGAGGGAGTCATCGAGAATATAGAGGCTCTGAAAATCGAGCAGAGAGAGACAAGTGATGAATCGTCCGAAGAAAGACGTAGGAATTTCAGAGATGAAGAAGAAATCATCTCCTTGAGTGATTTAGATGTAGACGATCTCTCAGAGAAGCCATGTTCCAACAGGAGTAGTACATTGAAAAGGCGAGTATCAAACGCAAGCGGTTCAAGCGACTGGGTTCAGCTTAACAGGAGTCAAGGTGGAAACAGCAAGGATTCGGAAGGTGATTCTAGTGACTGGCTTCCAATCGGCGATTCTGATTGACGTTTTATGTACACATTGGATATTACTGTAAAGTGAAGTCTGAGCAATGACTTTTAAACGAAACCATGCACATTTATATATTAATAAAATTCTCACTGTGTAGTATGGAGAGGCTACTTGATGTTTTAGACTAGACTAGAGGAATGTATCTTATATGTCGCCTTTAAATATACCTTCGTAGGGGTGTATTTAAACTCTTGCGGAATTTTGTGCACTATATCCTACACACCTAATTTTCTTATACAAGAATCTAAATCTACTACTATATCTCCCGGTCTTTCCACGATTTGTTCTTGTAAGACTAATCTTTTTTGGGATGGATTGTCGTAGATTTAGACTCTTGTGGAAGAAGACTAGGTATGTAAGAGTTAGATTCTCATTCGATACTTCTTATTTTCGGGTTTATCTTTGTAGTTGGGTTATTTTTATGCGGTTTCCTCTATCCTTGTTTCTCCTCCGTCTCCGGTTGAATATTCTCTTGGCTGCGACTTGTGAGTCTGGTAGTGCCGCACCTATTGCTTTTCCCTGTCTTTCATGGTGATTTCAAAAGTTTTTCTTGTCTTTCAAGATTTTGTAGTTTGAATAGTAAAAATCAACCTGTGTATCTCATTGTGCTTCTCGATTATTGGCTTCGTTTCTAGGTTCGCCGGCTACGCATCCGAGTTCTCTAGCTTTGTCTGTGGATTTTCTCCGACTTTGTTTCGTATGTAGTACTTTGTATAATATTTTTCTTAGTGCAAAAAAAATATATATCTTTCTACGGGTGGATAAAACCGAATGACTATAATTCTATGGTGAAAAAAAAATATTAAAAATTGATACTTTTTAATAGAAAAATATCACAAATAATAAAAAAGAGTAATTGTAATTGGTAATAATAAAAAATTGTCAAGAATAAGAAAGTGTACTTTTTTCCCTTGTATTGTTTTAATTTAAATGATGAATTAACCTTACATTATCAATGGCCAAAGCTAAACAATGACTAGGAAAGAAAAAGTATATCGACCGAATAAGAACTTGTGTGAGAGTATTAAAAACATAATTTTTATCTTGGATTTTTTGAAAATAATACTCGAATAAAAAAGCGAAAACTTATGGACATCAAAGAGATCTGATATAAGCCTAGGGTTTGATTTGCATAGCAACGCTTTCTCCCTAAACAGGAGAATCCAAACAATCATACCACGTTCAGTTTCTCTCAGTAGACATGAAGCAACAAAGATAAATAGAAGAACACTCTAGAAGTAGCTACTAGTGATAATTATTGGTGTCAGTCGACAGAAGAGATGCAGAAAAATATTTGTTTTAGAAAGTAATCCATTTTTCATCTTTGCTAAATCTCGGCCGGTATATAATCACTTTTCTACGATTTTCTCTTTTTTAAAAATTATATATTATGTTGCAGAATTTTTTTTTTTTTTTTGACAAAATTTCATCGTAGATCTTGAACTTTCTCCTTCTATGCTCGCTGCCAAAGAAAATCTCACGGGAGTTGGCAGAAAATGTCACGGGAGTTAAAGTAAATGTCTACCAGAAAATATCCACCATTAACAAATTAACACAATTCCGTAACAGAGTATATTTGTAAAATAATAAAAATATATTTGGGAGAACTTGTTGTTGACATTAATTGTAGGCAACTGCCTTATATAGACATTTACAGTATAAAGATAAATTCGGACTAGAATATATCTTTATCTTTAAGTAAGATATCATTTTCTCAATGTATATATAAATATAAATATATATATATATGATGGTTCTAGAATCCTCTAGAACCTTCTCTAACATTCCTCCTCAAGTTGAAACGTGTAAATTGTACACGTTCAACTTGGACGATAAATCATTAAAATTATATTTTCCAAAATCTTGGTTTAACACGTCCGCCAACTGATTCGGTTGTGTCTTGTGGTGATAAAACGATTTTTAGCAGCATCTTGCATACTATGAAAATATACTCCAATTCTCCCTTTCAAGTTGGAAGATGAAGATTATGAACATCCAACTTAGACATTAAATTCTTGAACTGAACTAGACATATTGTTCACAACCGAAGTAATTACACGAGATCATGTTTCGGAGACTGCAACAACAATGATGTTAAAAAACAGAGTTTGAAAACACATCTCCCAAAGATTTTTTTTTAATATAAATATTCACGAACAAATCATCTGATCCGTCTTCGTCTTCGGACTCTCTCTCCATGATCGTTTTCGAACAAAAGATCACAAAACTAATAAAGCGGAAATATTAACTTCGATCATCTAGAATCGATGGCCCTGATACCTGAGAAGTGCTTTTTTCGGTGTGGTGACTTAACAATTACTCAAGCTACTACTCATGTCATTGTAATACTTGAGGATCAATCCAAATGGAAATGGTTAAGACACTAGGAATGCATACAACTTCTTAATCTAAGCTAGCAATAAAGTTTTGAGATTTAATTAACAACCTAAGTGATTAAACAAGCCAAATTTAAGCTAATTAAGTACTAATCAAGATTATCAAAGGACTAAAACGAATCCAAGGATGGGGTAACCAATCGAAGGTGTTCCAAGAATCAATCTTTGATGCCAATCAATAACATAGTATGCTAATCCCTAAGCTTAGAACTCAATAGCTAGACTAATCCACTTTTCATGGCATTAATCCCTTCATTAATCATCCTAATCAAGATCAAACTTTTATTTGTGAAAAGGAAGCTAATAAGCATTATGAAACAGTTCTAAATTGCTAATAAACACCCTAGACAATCACTTCCATGAGCTAGGAATGTAAATCCCTTGTTTAGTTGGTTGGAGAATTTCATCAAACACCTTGTGGGTGTGAAATTCCCTAAGGCCTAGTTTTAACTTGATCATGGCTAAATTACCATTTAGAACACTAAACAAGGAGGGAAATGAGAAGATCTAATCGTAGGCATCAAGATTAACCCTTAAAACACCCTAGATCTAACCCATCCTTAGACCCTAATGAAACTACTCACTAATCATGGTTAAACCCTCAAATCCTATGAAAGAAATAGAGTTAAACATGATTAGAGAGATAGAGAATGAAAGATTAAACAAAGATAAGTACTAAATTGCATAAACTTTAAAGAAATGTCTTACAAATTACTTAGAAACCAAAAAGGGTAAGTTTTCTAAGCAAGAACAAGAGATTAAAGATACTTAGGAAAAATTAGGTCTTTTCCTATTTATAGTGAACAGTGGACGACCCGGGTCAACCCGGAACAAACTAGGTATTGACCCGGTTAAGGTCTGAAAATCGGGCAGCGTATCGAGCTTGCTAGGTCGATACGCTGCTAAAAACTTTCTTCAAAGAGTGTGTCGAGCTTAGCAGCTCGACACAGATGCCCGATACGCCTTCTACAAACTTCGGATGAGATGTGTGTCGACCTTAGCAGTCTGATACGAATGTCTGATACGCCATGTTCCAAAACTCCGGGTGGCCTGTGTATCGAGCTTAGTAGCTCGAGACAATCGTCCGATACGCGCACTCCGTCTTCCCTGCTGAGCTATATCGACCTTGGTAGGTCGACACCAAGGTCGACACACTTCTAAAACTTGTATGCTTCATGTTTGGCTCCCTTCTCTTCTTCCTCCTTGTCACCCAACTCTCCAAAGAGGTCCTCCAAGCCTCCAAAGTACCTAATTAAGACACAATATGCACAATATGCAACAACCTAAGCTAAAACTTGCTAAACTCTAATATGGATGCAATTTGGACTAAAAGTGACTAAATGAATGCATAAATGAATGCAAAGCTATCTAAAATGGATGCTAAAATATGCTAATTTATGAGTATATCAACTCCCCCAAACTTGCCTTTTGCTTGCCCTCAAGCAAACAAACATGACAAATCCAAGAGAGAGGTTTAAAGGTGGGAGCTCATCATCCAAAAATGCCAACAATAATAATCAACTCAATATCCTAGTTCTTAATTCTAAGATGCATGTGAATCTATCCTACTCCAAAAGAGTTAGCCATGCCCATCTAAACATTCAAGTGCACCAAGAATTTAATCTAAACAAGCCTCCCTATCAAACCAACTCTTTAACATTCATTAAGTATGAAACCGTGAATCATGACATTGCAAGGAAAGTAAATTCATTTGGCTAAGGGACTGCGTTTTGAGATAAAAGTGTCTCTATTCATCCGGTTTTGCTTTTAAACAAGGGTAACACTCATAAAGATTGAACCACATGCATAATGCTAAAGGTAAGAAACAAGTGATGCATACAAGAATAAACTTTCATCTACCCGAAATGCTATCAATGATCCTATACCCCTCTCATTTATTTTTTTAGCTCACTCAACCCTCTAGAATCTACCCTTTTTTTCCCAAGGCCCTTTGTGCCTTGCCTAACCTTTGAATTTCAAACCCACTTCTTCTTTTAAAGCTCTAAGGGGAACTTCTTCAACCTATTATTCTCGGCGAATGGAGTAGTCTTTTCTCATTAACTTAGCTCTTCTTCTTATCTCTAGGTAGCCTTCTTATATATATTTTTTTTTCGAATTTGGCCCTTTTCGGCTCTTTTGATTTCCTTTTCTTTTTCTTAAGACCACCTAGCATTTTTAACCTTGAGCTATTCCTTTTTAACCACAAGACTCTCCATTTCAATCCATGTTACCCCTTATTTTTACCAAGCCCTTATTTATCATCTCTTTCTTCCCAAACTTTTCCACAAAACATCAAATGGTACCACGGCCAACAAATTCCATGCTTTCAAGGCTACCCATTAGCTCCACATTCGGGTTTGGGAATATATAGTCCCTTTTCCTATTCTCTTTATCGGTGAAGTGATGGGCGTATGTGCCTGGAGCTAGAGGAGGTCCGCAAAAACCCATGGCTCCCATGAAGTTGTGGTCCATGTAAGCCCGATCCATGCACTCCTCGAAAGATGACAAACCAACCCCGGCTTTGGTGAAAAGTGGGGTGAGAAAACGTCCTATGTAGATCGAGCACGGTCGAGACATCAACGCCCAAGCCTTGTACTTCATTAGGGAAGAAGCTAAAACACACCCGTAGTTCACGTCTTCTCCAAAGTTATCATCAACCGGGCCCTCTAAGTCTCCCGTTAGCCAACCCTCATCCCACAAGGTCTCCTTCACTCCTTGAAAAAGGAAGCAAAGTTCGTTCTCCGATACGGTAGCGGATGTGGTTCTTCTCGTGAGTGTATTGGCAAGGAGTTGGAGCATGTATCTAAACAAGGGGTTCCTCACCCTTGTGGTCTTGACTTTGTTGTTCCTAAAGTTTCCTTCTCCTATAAGATTCCACAGCGACCGAGCTGACTCGAATTGAGGGAAGTCCACGAGGTGTGCTTCGTCATTGAAGTTGTAGGCGTGGCATAGCTCTTGCATGGATAGGTTGAAGGTGGTTCCCCTAATTTTGAACGTTATCCTACCCGTTGATGGTGAAGGAGAGCTCGGATCTTCATAGGAGAAGTTCAGCGTTGAGAGGAAATGCATAGTGGCTTCCGGGTATGTGGGGCAATCCATTGTTGCTAGACAAGGGAGCTCCATCTTTCCAAGGAGATCATCAAAAGTGTCCAACATCCAGACCCCTTGTAAGGAAGCTCTACTCGCGAACTTTGTTGGCTTAAAGTGCATTCTCTCAAGCCTCAATTTCTCTCTTTTCTTCTCATAAGTCCAACTCGTGAAATCTGCTTTTCGTCGTGTCGAGTACCAAGCTCCATTCCTTGATGCCATTGTACCTTTAAAACAACCAAAGCTCGGGTATGGCATTAGCAACTCATTTAGATCAAGAAAACAATCCATCAAGCAAGTCATAAGCAAGGAACAAAGCCATACTTCCGGGTTTTCCCCCAAAGATCAACACTTAGCGAAAATTTGCCAAAACAAAATTTTCAAAATTTTCAAGTTGTGCAAATTCGAGTGCTATCTATTGGCAATCCATAAGGATGGTGAATGCAAATTAATGCAAGTGAAAACCCCAAAATCTAACAAGGTTCAAGAGGGTAATTTGAATTTTCGCACCATATACCCTAGATGCATGATTTTCGAGAATCATTCTTGGAAATCCTAGTATGGCACTCGAAACTTGTTCCTTAAAAATAATCAAACAATTCACAATCCCTAAATCATCAATTTCAACATCCTAACACATAGACCCCAAATTTTCCACCATTAGAGCAAAGGAGAAAATTTTGGGTCCAAGATTGTTTTACCTTGTAGATGAAATGGATGATAGACAGAAATGGATATGAAACTCAATGCAAGCACAAGAACTTTATTTCTTTCATAGGATTTGACGGTTTAACCATGATTAGTGAGTAGTTTCATTAGGATCTAAGGATGGGTTAGATCTAGGGTGTTTTAAGGGTTAATCTTGATGCCTAGGACTAGATCTTCTCATTTCCCTCTTTGTTTAGTTTTCTAAATGCTAGTTTAGCCATGATCAAGCTAAAACTAGGCCTTAAGGAATTTCACACCCACAAGGTGTTTGATGAAATTCTCCAACCAACTAAACAAGGGATTTACATTCCTAGCTCATGGAAGTGATTGTCTAGGGTGTTTTTAGCAATTTAGAACTGTTTCATTATGCTTATTAGCTTCCCTTTCACAAATGAAAGTTTGATCTTGATTAGGATGATTAATGAAGGGATTAGTGCCATGAAAGTGGATTAGTCTAGCTATTGAGTTCTAAGCTTAGGGATTAGCATGTTATGTTATTGTTTGGCATCAAAGATTGATTCTTAGAACACCTTAGATTGATAACCCCATCCTTGGATTCGTTTTAGTCTTTTGATAATCTTGATTAGTAGTTAATTAGCTTTATTTTGGTTTGTTTGATCACTTAGGTTGTTAGTTAAATTCCAAAACTTTATTGCTAGCTTAGATTAAGAAGTTGTATGCATTCCTAGTGTCTTAACCATCTCCATATGGATTAATCCTCAAGTATTACAATGACATGAGTAGTAGCTTGAGTAATTGTTAAGTCACACCTAAAAACTGCTTATCAATTTGGCGCCATTGCGATTTGGATATTTTGTTTAAGTATTAGGATTTTACTTCTTCTTGAGACTAAGTTTCACCTTTCATTGCTTACGAATCTCTTTTGCGTGAACTACTCTCTCTCTTATTAGGTACACATGCCACTAGAACACATTGCTTTGAGAGATTGGGTATGGATCATGCACAAGGTTTGGGTGGTAATGGACAACCACCAAGGTGACCTACACACATCGGTTTTGGTGACTCTCCTCAAACTCATACTTCTCGCCATGGTATTACTCCTCCTTCGGTTCATCAAAACAGTTTTGAGATCAAAAGTGGGTTCATTTCCATGGTGCAACAAAATAAGTTTCATGGATTGGATATGGAAGATCCTCTAGACCATTTGGATGAGTTCGAGAGGATATGTAGCTTGACTAACATAAATGGCATCTCTGAAGATGGATTCAAGTTGCGATTATTTCCTTTCTCACTAGGGGATAGAGCGCACATTTGGGAAAAGAATCTACCTCAAGGTTCAACCACTACTTGGGATCAATGCAAGAAAGCATTATTGGCCAAGTTTTTCTCCAACACGAGGACAGCAAGGTTGAGGAATGAGATATCTAGTTTCAATCAAAGGGCTAAGGAGAGTTTTTGTGAAGCATGAGAAAGATTCAAAGGTTATACTACTCAATGTCCCCACCATGGATTTTCAAATGAGTCTCTACTTAGCACCTTATATAGAGGAGTTCTACCTAAGTTTAGGATGCTCCTAGACACAGCTAGCAATGGAAATTTCTTGGTGAAGGAAGTTGAAGAAGGTCTAGAGCTAGTAGAGAACTTAACTTAAAGCAATGTGAACTATGGTGACTATGATGATGGCTCTTCGACTAATGAGGATGCACATGAGGAACAAAGGAAAAGGGAAATGAAATCCCTTAATGCGAAGATGGTTAAACTACTACATGCTTCCTCAAAGTCGGTTCATCATGTTGGTGAATATATGTACAGTTTTGGTCATAATCAAGGGATGCATGTGGCAACTCAAGAGGAGCTCAACTATGTTGGTGGGCAAAGCTCTCCACTCCGTTTCACCAAACAGTATTGGAACCCAACCTATCAAGGGCAAGGACACCAACAAACCTTTGTTCCAAAGACCTATTACCAACAAGGTTTTGCACCACAAGGAGAAGCAAGCAATTCTTTCCCCCAAGAACTAGACATGAGAAGCTTGCTACAACAAATCCTTCAAGGACAAGCCAATTGGACAAGTGAGTTGAACAAGAGAATGGAGGATATGAGCAACAAGGTAGATTGCTCTTACAATGACCTTAATTCAAAGTTTGCAATATTGAGTTCCAAAATCCAACACTTGTAGAACAATGAAACTTCCCCAATATATGGATCTCACCAATGTGTCAATGCAATCACCTTGAGAAGTGGTAAAGAATTACCTCCTAGACAACCTCCACACAAGGTCAATGAGGACCTTGAAGACCAAGATGGGGGGGCGATCTTTCAAGATGATGAGAAAGTAGTTGTTGATGGTGAGGTACTTCAAAGATTGGGTAAAGAGAAGGTTGTGGCTAAGAAAAAGGAGGCACCTACAACTTACAAGGCATCTCCTTTTGTTCCACCACCTTACAAGCCTAAGCTACCATTCCCGGGTCGCTTCAAGAAGCAGCTTGTGGAGAAATATAGGGCCATGTTTGATAAGCAAACGAGCGAAATCCAAGTTACAATGCCATTGATGGACGCTTTCATGCTAGTCCCTCAATATGCCAAGTTCCTCAAAGATGCTGTTATGGAAAGGACTAAGGAGTTGCAAGGAATGGTAGTCCTCACTCATGAATGTAGTGCCATCATTCAAATGACAATTGTTCCCAAAAAGCTAAGTGTCCCCGGAAGTTTCACTCTCCCTTGTGCCTTGGGACCGTTGGCATTCAATCACTGCTTGTGTGATCTTGGTGCTAGTGTGAGTCTAATGCCACTCTCGGTTGCTAGAAGACTCGGTTTTAGTCGCTACAAGGAGTGTAGGATCTCTTTGGTGCTAGCGGATAGGTCCATTAGACTTCCAATTGGCTTGCTTGAGGATCTACCGGTCATGATAGGGAATGTTGAGGTCCCCACTGATTTTGTGGTCTTAGAGATGGATGAAGAACCAAGGGATCCATTAATATTTGAGAGACCCTTCTTAGCCACCGCGGGAGCTATCATCGATGTTAGGAAAGGAAAGATTGATTTGCACTTGGGAAAGGATTTTGTGCTCAAGTATGACATCAAGAATGCTTTAAAAAAACCGACCATTGAAGGCCAAACCTTTTGGGTGGATACAATGGATAGATTGGCGGATGAGTACCTCGAGGAGTTAACTATGGAAGACCATCTTCAAGTAGCTTTGACAAGGGAGCATGGCGAGAATGGGTACCTACATGGAGCAAGCTTGGGATATTTGAAACTCCTTGATTCGCACAAACCCCTAGAAGAAGATGTTTCTTTCATAGAGTTTGAGCACGAGATCAAAAGAGGATGCGTGATTGAGGAAGTAAGCTCTTTGGGTATTGAGCATGAGGACAAGTCCAAGTTTGGGGGTGATTGGTGTGAGCTCAAGGCACCGAAGGTGGAGCTCAAACCTCTTCCACAAGGGCTAAGGTACGCTTTCTTAGGTCTTAACTCGTCTTACCCGGTAATTGTCAATGAAAACTTAAGTAAAGATGAATTATTCTCCCTTTTATGCGAATTGAGAAAATTTAGGAGAGCAATTGGTTATTCTTTGGATGACATCAAGGGCATATCTCCTTCTCTTTGCACACATAGTATACATCTAGAAGATGAAACTATGACTTCTATAGAACATCAAAGAAGGCTAAACCCTAATTTGAAAGAAGTTGTAAAGAAAGAGATTCTTAAACTTCTAGATGCGGGTGTTATCTATCCAATTTCGAATAGCACTTGGGTTTTACCTGTCCATTGTGTGCCAAAAAAGGGAGGAATAACTGTGGTTAAGAATGAAAAGGATGAGCTAATACCCACGAGAACCATAACCGGCCATAGAATGTGCATCGATTATAGGAAGTTGAATTTGGCCACAAGAAAATACCATTTCACCCTCCCTTTTATTGACCAAATGCTTGAGAGGCTTGCTAATCATCCCTTCTATTGTTTCCTTGATGGGTATAATGGGTTCTTTCAAATACCCATTCACCCTAATGACCAACAATGGATCACCCCACATACCCAGAAGCCACTATGCACCTCCTCTCAACGTTGAACTTCTCCTATGAAGATCCAAGCTCTCCTTCACCATGGACGGGTAGGATAACGTTCAAGATTAGGGGAACCACCTTCAACCTATCCGTGCAAGAACTATGCCAAGCCTACAACTTCAATGATGAGGCACACCTCGTGGACTTCCCACAATTCGAGTCAGCTCGGTCCCTTTGGAATCTAATAGGCGAAGGGAACTTTAGGAACAACAAAGTCAAGAACACGAGGGTGAGGAATCCCTTGTTTAGATACACCCACCAGCTCCTTGTCAACACACTCACGGGAAGGACTACATCCGCTACCGTATCGGAGAACGAGCTTTGCTTCCTTTTTCAAGGAGTGAAGGAAACCATGTGGGATGAGGGTTGGTTAACGGGAGACTTAGAAGGCCCGGTTGATGATAACTTTGGAGAAGACGTGAATTACGGGTGCGTTTTGGCTTCTTCATTAATGAAGTACAAGGCTTGGGCGTTGATGTCTCGACCATGCTAGATCTACATAGGCGGTTTTCTCACCCCAATTTTCATCAAGGTCGGAGTCGGCTTGTCATCGTTCGATGAGTGTATGGGTCGGGCTTACATGGACCACAACTTCATGGGAGCCATGGGTTTTTGTGGACCTCCTCTCACCCCGAACACATACGCCCATCACTTCACCGACAAAGAGAATTGAAAAAGGGACTGTATATTCCCAAACCCGAATGTAGAGCTAATGGGTAGCCTTGAAAGCATGGAATTTCTTCCATCCGAAGAGGAGTGCTACATGCCTTTAGGAAGCACGTCCGCAATCCCTATCTCCGTAGACTCATCTTCATCCTCCTCCTCCTCCTCCGACTCCTCCGAGGATTGAGGTACCATTACCTCCCTTGTAAATATCTCTTTTAATTTTTTATTTTGTTTTGTGAGTCTTATTGTCATATTGATTGAGGTCTCCTCTAGACTTTTATTACACAAGGGACTGTGTAATTTAAGTTTGGGGGAGAGGTTGAGAGATTTGACATTTTGTTTTGTGAGTCTTATTTTTTTTAATGCATTTTGAGTCTCATGCATTCATCTAAGGCATAGAAAAACCAAAAAAATGAAAAAATTTCGAAAATTTCAAAAACAAAATAGCATGTAGTTGCATTTGCATTTGTCACATAAGTAGGATTGAGTCTAGCTTTCATATAGGTTTGCATTCTTGCATAGGGGGCAGTGATAGATCTTCCTTGTAAGGTGTTAAGCTCATGAATTAGCTTAAGGCCCTAGTTAGTAGTTCTTTGATGCTTGATGTGCAAACTTTGAAAGTAAAAGTTGAACCCTACTTGGACCTCACCATTTGAAACTCAAGTCTAAATTGAAGCAAGCTTTGAATAGAAACCAACTCTCTTGAACTTGGACTTAATTTGAATAAACAATTACCATGGTCATGCATTGTTAGAGAACTTGTGGATACCATATACATATTTGGGTTATCTTCTTTCTTTTTGTCACTCTTGTTAACCCATTTAGCCGACTCTCATCTTTAGAGCGGTTAAGATCTAGCACCCTAGCTAAGCTTTCTTTGAGACCTCTACCTTATTGAGTGAATTAGGCCTTTTTCTTCTTGTGAACTTAGCAAAAAGTGTTGAGTTTAGAGCGACAAGGATAGGCTTCCATGTAGCTAGCTCGAAACAATGAGCTAGGTGATATGTTAGGCTTCTTGGGTGGGGTTTGTAGCTTGACATTCAATATAAACAAATTGGGTTCGCGAAGTTGTGGTGGTGAGAAGGGGAAAACGAAAATTTTGTGACAAGTGTTGGCCAAGTGTATTATGCTCTAAGTGTTCAAAAGAAAATCCTCTAGAAATGAAAAGTAAAGGAGCCAAGAAAAAGAAAAAAAATGGCTAAGTTAAGAAAAGAAAGAGGATAGCAAAGTGTAAAAGAAAAAAAGAGCTTGAAGTGAAAGTGTGCCAACACTTGTGGTTGTAGGAGTTGTTTTCCCTAAGTGCTTAAAGGAAAAAGAAAAGTGTTTTAGCTTCTTGTGGGTATGGCGCAATGCCTTGTAATGGGTAGCCTAGGTTGGACTTGGTGAGTGAGCTTAAAAAAAAATGAGAGTGAAAACATTTGTATTACAAAGGGTAGATGGAAGTTTGTCCTTGTATGCATAGGTTGCTTTTTACTCTTAGCATTTTGCCGAAGTTCACTTGTTCATTGAGAGATCCCATAGCATTGGAACCCCATGAAGTTGAGATCATTTTCATCTCAAGACCATGCCCAAAACCAAACAAGTTCACTAGCATTGCATGATTCATGATCCATGGTTACTACTTAATGAATGTTAAAGAGTTAGTGTTTTTTTCGGTGTGGTGACTTAACAATTACTCAAGCTACTACTCATGTCATTGTAATACTTGAGGATCAATCCAAATGGAAATGGTTAAGACACTAGGAATGCATAAAACTTCTTAATCTAAGCTAGCATTAAAGTTTTGAGATTTAATTAACAACCTAAGTGATTAAACAAGCCAAATTTAAGCTAATTAAGTACTAATCAAGATTATCAAAGGACTAAAATGAATCCAAAGATGGGGTTATCAATCTAAGGTGTTCCAAGAATCAATCTTTGATGCCAAACAATAACATAACATGTTAATCCCTAAGCTTAGAACACAATAGATAGACTAATCCACTTTCATGGTACTAATCCCTTCATTAATAATCCTAATCAAGATCAAACTTTCATTTGTGAAAGGGAAGCTAATAAGCATAATGAAACAGTTCTAAATTGCTAATAAACACCCTAGACAATCACTTCCATGAGCTAGGAATGTAAATCCCTTGTTTAGTTGGTTGGGGAATTTCATCAAACACCTTGTGGGTGTGAAATTCCCTAAGGCCTAATTTTAGCTTGATCATGGCTAAACTAGCATTTAGAACACTAAACAAGGAGGGAAATAAGAAGATCTAATCATAGGCATCAAGATTAACCCTTAAAACACCCTAGATCTAACCCATCCTTAGATCCTAGTGAAACTACTCACTAATCATGGTTAAACCCTCAAATCCTATGAAAGAAATAGAGTTAAACATGATTAGAGAGATAGAGAATGAAAGATTAATAAAGACAAGTACTAAATTGCATAAACTTTAAAGAAATGTCTTACAAATTACTTAGAAACCAAAAAGGGAAGGTTTTCTAAGCAAGAACAAGAGATTAAAGATACTTAGGAAAAATTAGGTCTTTTCCTATTTATAGTGAACAGTGGACGACCCGGGTCAACCCGGAACAAACCGGGTATTGACCCGGTTAAGGTCTGAAAATCGGGCAGCGTATCGAGCTTGCTAGGTCGATACGGAGCTCGATACGCTGCTAAAAACTTTCTTCAAGGAGTGTGTCGAGCTTACCAGCTCAACACAGATGCCCGATACGCCTTCTTCGAACTTCAGATGAGATGTGTGCCGACCTTAGCAGTACGATACGAATGCTCGATACGCCATGTTCCAAAACTCCGTATGGCCTGTGTATCGAGCTTAGTAGCTCAACACAATCGTCCGATACGCGCACTCCGTCTTCCCTGCTGAGCTATATCTAAAATGGATGCTAAAATATGCTAATTTATGAGTATATCTATACCATGATAGAATAATAGAAATATATTTGGGAAAATTTGTTGTTGACATTAATTGTAGGCAACTATCTTACATAGACAATTACAATATAGAGATAAACTCGGAACTAGATTTTATCCTTATCTCTAAGTAAGATATCATTTTCCCAATATATATATGAATATATCTTATGGTTCTAGAATCCTCTAGAACCTTCTCTAACAATTTTTGAAGGAATAATCGTTGGGGAAACTTTTGTAAATAAATTCAAAACCCTCGTGGTTAGGGAGTTTTGTTCTTTCTACTTTCTCAGCAGTTGGAAGTAAAAAAAGTGAATGAGATCTGAATCCTTTTCGAAGGCAAGCCGGTGAGGTTCTCTGTTAAACCCATTCCCATCACTTTTGTGCTCTAGATCTTGCGCCCTAACTTGCAACACAAAGAACACACTTGTGTAGGGGTGAGACACGAATTACTCAGTGAGAAAAGATCATCCATGCCCACATGATTCACATTACAATAATAATTCCAGACAATATACACATATACTATAGGATATGGCACAAGCAACACATGACCTTGCATGCCTATCAACAATCAAGCATCCAATAATATTACTTCATTTTCCTACTTCACTTAACACACCACTTATCACCTTTCATCACACATCACTCAACAGTTTGGTTTCAGACACACGCAAAAATCAGCTCAAACGCATCACTGCATCTCCCGAAACGCGACTTCTCCTCTGTCAGGTCACAGACTCGCACAAATTTCAGATCGATCAGGATAGAATTACTCATTTGTTTCCTTGTTCTATTACAACTGGACAGATTCGCGCTGGTTAGATCTTCGGACCGAATGACCAGACGAGAAGAATCAACGATAACTTCAGACATATACCTCTGATATAAACGATATATACCTTTATGGAAATCTGAGATTCAGGACTTTCTATCCATAGGTAGATCATCGCGTGGTTGTTCACGGTTCGCCGGTAAAATGTCTCACAAAGTGGCAGATTGGTGAGAATCTCCTTCCCTCTCTCCCTCTTCTTCTCTTTCGCTCTTCTTATCCCTCACAATCTCTTTCTCTTATATCTTCTCACGCTTCTCTTCCTCTCCTTCTCTCAGGTTTTCTTCTTCTCACGTTAAGATTTTCCTTCTCCCTGGTTTTGTTTCTCTCGTGCGGCTAGGTTAACAAAGATGAGAGGAGATGCTTACACTCCCACATGTGCATGCGTTTTGGTGAATTGGGCAAACTTGGGCCAGAACAAAACAAATCAAAACTGGCCCACTTTAAAAAAACACTGGTTCGTTACAATTCTCCCCCTTAAACGGAAATTCGTCGCGAATTCTGCGGCGAAAGATCTCCATTGCAACCTGTTAAATAATAGCAAGACTCCTTGACGAGAAAAACTGAACTCTGGCCACTATTCCGCTTTAAATAATTTACGCTCTCCCAATCCATGGGACAGCTTCTCCCCCACTTAGTTCTCAACCAAACCACAAACTGCCTTTTTCCTTGATACCATAGCTCCAACAACTCCAAATAAACAACACAAAGATCACTTCCTACCGCCCCTGTCCATTAGGGTCAGTTATACACTTTGATGGGGTGGTTTAAATTTCTAGTATACAATTCTCGAAACAAGTTCGTCACCACATTCTCTTTCCAGCTTGAGCCGAACAGAATACTATCTCCTTCTGTGTGAATGGTCAATACTGACGCTTAACAAAATGAATATAGGGAACGACAAGTGTCATAGCTGCTACATTGCAGAACCTTTAGCCGCATCACTTTCTTCAGGTGACTCTAACTTGAATGAGATCCTCTACTTCCAAATATATTCTACTCAACGTTTTTTTTTATACCGTCCAACTCTAGTGATGACCATCAGATATGCAGACGACCTTTCCTTACCCCCTGCCGACGAAAAATGGTAACCATGCCTTTCACGGCTTTCTGAACCTACGAATGACGACCCACCACATTTTCGATGTCCGCACTCTGATGCAAAATTGACTTCTACTCGAGATTATTTACCTTGTTGATATGTCCTAGCGTTTTACCAACATTTACCTTAGGTTTCCATTCCCATTAAACTTTTCATTTCCAACTCCACTTACCACACGAAGTTTAACTTGCTTCTAGATAACTCCAAATGCAATAGTTCTTCTTCCCAGTACCATTTTGGGACAACACACCCACCTTTACCGAATGAGTAAACTCCCTTAGCTGCTTCGAGATGCACAAAAAACTTTACGATGAACCACTAACTTTTCAATCCTTTACTAGACGGCTTGCAATCAGTGTACAACAACTGGACACGAGGTCTATTCCCGCAAAATTTTTTAATCATGCATATGACTCAATACTCATGGTTTAAAGAATTTTCCATATCCCCAAACCATTAAACGTTCCTTTGCTTTTACTTATCTAACCATAAAAGTAGTTACTTAACATTTTAGCACTAGTAACGATTAACAAGCGCTCCTCGCTTCATCATCATTGTAGTGTAGTCATCTAGGCTGAGCATTGCACCACTATGATTTTGCTGCACCACAAAGCTTTCGCTGCGTCACCCTGCTTTTCAGATAACTTAAGTGGACCTTTCTTCCTAGTCGGCTACCCCTTGCATCATTCCCGACCCTTGGTTCGCATTTCCTTTACTGCTATTACATATGCAGACTTATTTTCCCAGCAAAATATCCACAAAAGGTGTTACCCATAACTCTCACGGTTTCCTTCAGCTCTCTGACTCATGTATTGCATTACATTGGCAAGAACTAGCAGATGCATCCTTGCACCATATCTTAACTCCCTTTTATATAATATTCATGATATAGCCTCCCGTTCTTCTGGGTTCAATCCTCCATAACATGTTCTCGAAGATACCACCTTAAGCATCCCATGAAGTCTATCTTGATAGCCGATAAACACTCCAACACAGAGTTTCTTCCTCCACCATAAACAACTTTCAGCTTTCCATCGCTTTACTAGAACTTTTCTCATCCTCGTCCAAAAATACGCGGTAGTGGTGAAAATGACATTGAATCTTAGCCTTAAGTTTTAGGTGAGTTTTTAAGCCATGAGTCCATTGGCTCGAACCACACATCCCTGACACTCATCAATAACCTTCATGTGTCCCTCTTCGCTTCATATTCTTGTTAAGCATATAATCGACATTATTTCTTAACCTTGGCTCATCCCAGCCTTGGTTCTTGCCTTGAACTTTGCATAACACGTTCACCTTTGACCGATGTTTCACCGACGATTGTCCTTCCCACGGTTTCTATGAGCTTATGCACTTGACATAACATCTAACTTCTCTTTCTATGATCACCTCATTCTGTTTCAACTTCATTCCCAAAAGATCCTCGTGCACCACCAATTTTTAGCTTGTGCCAAACGACGTCTAAGTCTTCAAGATTCCACGATTATTGCTCAGTCATCATGATTCCACCCTTATTGCTCGTATGATTCCAACTATTCTTTGCCTTCTTTACAACACACCTCTTAAAGCTCAATATTTGTCAATTCGAAATTCACAAACTAGGTTTGGATCCGATATGAACAGTGTGGGGCTACACTCTTCTAACCGGACACCTACACAACTTTTTTTCTTTTTTCATAAATAAAACAACCACGCACAAACAACCTACCAATTACTCAATCACAGCTTAGGACTGATAAATAAACAACATAACTCTAGCGCGAGACCTTAGACACCTAAAGATCATTTTCCCTTAAAACATTTCTCAAATATTTTTGAACGTTTCCAGAAACATTTTCTTTTAAAACATTTTCTTTTTCTAGGACCAGCCTTCCGGGTCAGATTCGGCTTGGCTAACCTAGCCTCTAATACCAAATTGTAAAATCCGTTCCCATAGGGTGAGCAATGAATTACTCATTGAGAAAAGATCATTGGTGCCCACATGATTCACATTACAATAATAATTTCAAACAATATACGCAACAATATACGCATATACAATTAGGATATGGCACAAGCAACACACGACCTAACATGCCTACAACAATCAAGAATCCAATATCATTACTTCACTTAACACATCACTTATCACCTTTCATAACACATCATAACTCATGACACTGGGTTGGTCGGGAACCTCGAAAGGTCTTCCACCACCTTTGAGTCGTCAGCCGGTTAACGGGCTTTAACGGGATTGCCATGTCCTCGTTCTCGTCCTTAGTCCGACTGCACCGAAACAACAAACTTTAACAGGATCGTCATGTCCACGTTCTCAGTCCGCCTACACACAAACAACTATACACTATCATTCTACTCTCACAGTTTTCCATCACAATCACAATGCATGCCTACCACACAACAATCCATCTCCGAACCTAGCATATAACAGATATGGGAAAGAATTACTATGCAATGTGAGTCCACAAGTCACATTTCCTCACCTTAGCCACGATGATGCTGAAGACCAACTCATTCTCTTTTCTACTCTCTTGGGCAGATTCGCTGTCACGCCTTTAACATCCTGTTTTCTCATGTTCAAGGGTCGTAAAACGGTTCTTCTTCAACAGAGAGATGGATCCAAGTATCCTTAACATGTCTGCAAAGTTTCAGGATAAACGGACCATGTTTCCCCAACAAAGGACATCATTCAACAGTCTGGTTTTAGACACATGCAAAAATCAGCTCAAACGCATCACTGCATCTCCCAAAACGCGACATCTCCTCTGTCTGGTCACAGACTCGCACAAATTTCAGATCGATCAGGATAGGATTACTCATTCGTTTCCTTCTTCTATTACCTGATTGACCATATCGGTTTGATCCCGATATGGCTGACTGTCCTTCTGGATTTCGGCTTGGGTGCCCGATATATTACTATGATAAAGATTGTCTGGCTTGGACTTCATTCCATATCGACTACACACCCTTATGCATGCTCGGTATGGAATGTCATGGGGTGTTGTCACGGTGTTAAGCCGATTTTTCACCCCGCTGCTGTGCTAGACTATCTTCAAAATGGTTTTGCTCCTTGTTGTGTACAAGTGACCCCATCTTACTCTCTCTTAGGTACCTGAAACCATTAAATTAGACTAAAATAAGCATTATTATGTACATGGATAAGCTTGGGATGCTTCCCAAGAGCGCTTTGTTTTGAGTCACCTAGCTTGACTTTTCTTGTTTCTTTTTCAATGAGAAAGGGGAAAATGAACACCCCTTAATCATGTGGGAGGATCCTTACTTTCCTTGATCACAGAGATGAAATCAGCCAGAGATACATAGGAGATTCCCTCTTTGCTTGCCTTAGTACCCTTTTGATTGGTTGATACGGTGGGATTTGTTACTTCAAGTTTTACCCCTAAGATAGCTGCAAGTGCACATCATTCACAGTAGTATATTAATATTACTTCTTTTTCCTACTTCACTTAACACACCACTTATCACCTTTCATAACACATCACACAACAGTTTGATTTCAGACACACGCAAAAATCAGCTCAAACGCATCACTGCATCTCTCGAAACGCGACTTCTCCTCTGTCTGGTCACAGACTCGCACAAATTTCTGATCGATCAGGATAGAATTACTCATTCGTTTCCTTGTTCTATTACAACTGGACATATTCGCGCTGGTTAGATCTTTGGACCGAATGACCAGACGAGAAGAATCAACGATAACTTCAGACATATACCTCTGATATAAACGATATATACCTTTATGGAAATCTGAGATTCGGGACTTTCTATCCATAGGTAGAGCATCGCGTGGTTGTTCACGGTTCGCCGGCAAAATGTCTCACAAAGTGGCAGATTGGTGAAAATCTCCTTCTTCCCTCTCCCCCACTTCTTCTCTTTCGCTCTTCTTATCCCTCGCGATCTCTTTCTCTCTCCCTTTCTCTTCTATCTTCTCACGCTTCTCTTCCTCTCCTTCTCTCAGGTTTTCTTCTTCTCACGTTAAGATTTTCCTTCTCCCTGGTTTTGTTTCTCTCGTGCGGCTAGGTTAACAAAGATGAGAGGAGATGCTTACACTCCCACATGTGCATGCGTTTTGGTGAATTGGGCAAACTTGGGCCAGAACAAAACAAATCAAAACTGGCCCACTTTAAAAAAACACTGGTTCGTTACAATTCTCCTCCTTTAACGGAAATTCGTCGCGAATTCTGCGGCGAAAGATCTCCATTGCAACCTTTTAAATGACAGCAAGACTCCCTGACGAGAAAAAACAGAACTCTGGCCACTATTCCGCTTTAAATAATTTACGCTCTCCCAATCCATGAGACAGCTTCTCCCCCACTTAGTTCTCAACCAAACCACAAACTGTCTTTTTCCTTGATACCATAGCTCCAACAACTCCAAATAAACAACACAAAGATCACTTCCTACCGCCCTTGTCCATTAGGGTCAGTTATACACTTTGATGGGGTGGTTTAAATTTCTAGTATACAATTCTCGAAACAAGTTCGTCACCACATTCTCTTTCCAGCTTGAGCCGAACAGAATACTATCTCCTTCTGTGTGAATGGTCAATACTGACGCTTAACAAAATGAATATAGGGAACGACAAGTGTCATAGCTGCTACATTGCAGAACCTTTAGCCGCATCACTTTCTTCAGGTGACTCTAACTTGAATGAGATCCTCTACTTCCAAATATATTCTACTCAACGTTTTTTTTTATACCGTCCAACTCTAGTGATGACCATCAGATATGCAGTCGACCTTTCCTTACCCCCTGCCGACGAAAAATGGTAACCATGCCTTTCACGGCTTTCTGAACCTACGAATGACGACCCACCACATTTTCGATGTCCGCACTCTGATGCAAAATTGACTTCTACTCGAGATTATTTACCTTGTTGATATGTCCTAGCGTTTTACCAACATTTACCTTAGGTTTCCATTCCCATTAAACTTTTCATTTCCAACTCCACTTACCACACGAAGTTTAACTTGCTTCTAGATAACTCCAAATGCAATAGTTCTTCTTCCCAGTACCATTTTGGGACAACACACCCACCTTTACCGAATGAGTAAACTCCCTTAGCTGCTTCGAGATGCACAAAAAACTTTACGATGAACCACTAACTTTTCAATCCTTTACTAGACGGCTTGCAATCAGTGTACAACAACTGGACACGAGGTCTATTCCCGCAAAATTTTTTAATCATGCATATGACTCAATACTCATGGTTTAAAGAATTTTCCATATCCCCAAACCATTAAACGTTCCTTTGCTTTTACTTATCTAACCATAAAAGTAGTTATTTAACATTTTAGCACTAGTAACGATTAACAAGCGCTCCTCGCTTCATCATCATTGTAGTGTAGTCATCTAGGCTGAGCATTGCACCACTATGATTTTGCTGCACCACAAAGCTTTCGCTGCGTCACCCTGCTTTTCAGATAACTTAAGTGGACCTTTCTTCCTAGTCGGCTACCCCTTGCATCATTCCCGACCCTTGGTTCGCATTTCCTTTACTGCTATTACATATGCAGACTTATTTTCCCAGCAAAATATCCACAAAAGGTGTTACCCATAACTCTCACGGTTTCCTTCAGCTCTCTGACTCATGTATTGCATTACATTGGCAAGAACTAGCAGATGCATCCTTGCACCATATCTTAACTCCCTTTTATATAATATTCATGATATAGCCTCCCGTTCTTCTGGGTTCAATCCTCCATAACATGTTCTCGAAGATACCACCTTAAGCATCCCATGAAGTCTATCTTGATAGCCGATAAACACTCCAACACAGAGTTTCTTCCTCCACCATAAACAACTTTCAGCTTTCCATCGCTTTACTAGAACTTTTCTCATCCTCGTCCAAAAATACGCGGTAGTGGTGAAAATGACATTGAATCTTAGCCTTAAGTTTTAGGTGAGTTTTTAAGCCATGAGTCCATTGGCTCGAACCACACATCCCTGACACTCATCAATAACCTTCATGTGTCCCTCTTCGCTTCATATTCTTGTTAAGCATATAATCGACATTATTTCTTAACCTTGGCTCATCCCAGCCTTGGTTCTTGCCTTGAACTTTGCATAACACGTTCACCTTTGACCGATGTTTCACCGACGATTGTCCTTCCCACGGTTTCTATGAGCTTATGCACTTGACATAACATCTAACTTCTCTTTCTATGATCACCTCATTCTGTTTCAACTTCATTCCCAAAAGATCCTCGTGCACCACCAATTTTTAGCTTGTGCCAAACGACGTCTAAGTCTTCAAGATTCCACGATTATTGCTCAGTCATCATGATTCCACCCTTATTGCTCGTATGATTCCAACTATTCTTTGCCTTCTTTACAACACACCTCTTAAAGCTCAATATTTGTCAATTCGAAATTCACAAACTAGGTTTGGATCCGATATGAACAGTGTGGGGCTACACTCTTCTAACCGGACACCTACACAACTTTTTTTCTTTTTTCATAAATAAAACAACCACGCACAAACAACCTACCAATTACTCAATCACAGCTTAGGACTGATAAATAAACAACATAACTCTAGCGCGAGACCTTAGACACCTAAAGATCATTTTCCCTTAAAACATTTCTCAAATATTTTTGAACGTTTCCAGAAACATTTTCTTTTAAAACATTTTCTTTTTCTAGGACCAGCCTTCCGGGTCAGATTCGGCTTGGCTAACCTAGCCTCTAATACCAAATTGTAAAATCCGTTCCCATAGGGTGAGCAATGAATTACTCATTGAGAAAAGATCATTGGTGCCCACATGATTCACATTACAATAATAATTTCAAACAATATACGCAACAATATACGCATATACAATTAGGATATGGCACAAGCAACACACGACCTAACATGCCTACAACAATCAAGAATCCAATATCATTACTTCACTTAACACATCACTTATCACCTTTCATAACACATCATAACTCATGACACTGGGTTGGTCGGGAACCTCGAAAGGTCTTCCACCACCTTTGAGTCGTCAGCCGGTTAACGGGCTTTAACGGGATTGCCATGTCCTCGTTCTCGTCCTTAGTCCGACTGCACCGAAACAACAAACTTTAACAGGATCGTCATGTCCACGTTCTCAGTCCGCCTACACACAAACAACTATACACTATCATTCTACTCTCACAGTTTTCCATCACAATCACAATGCATGCCTACCACACAACAATCCATCTCCGAACCTAGCATATAACAGATATGGGAAAGAATTACTATGCAATGTGAGTCCACAAGTCACATTTCCTCACCTTAGCCACGATGATGCTGAAGACCAACTCATTCTCTTTTCTACTCTCTTGGGCAGATTCGCTGTCACGCCTTTAACATCCTGTTTTCTCATGTTCAAGGGTCGTAAAACGGTTCTTCTTCAACAGAGAGATGGATCCAAGTATCCTTAACATGTCTGCAAAGTTTCAGGATAAACGGACCATGTTTCCCCAACAAAGGACATCATTCAACAGTCTGGTTTTAGACACATGCAAAAATCAGCTCAAACGCATCACTGCATCTCCCAAAACGCGACATCTCCTCTGTCTGGTCACAGACTCGCACAAATTTCAGATCGATCAGGATAGGATTACTCATTCGTTTCCTTCTTCTATTACCTGATTGACCATATCGGTTTGATCCCGATATGGCTGACTGTCCTTCTGGATTTCGGCTTGGGTGCCCGATATATTACTATGATAAAGATTGTCTGGCTTGGACTTCATTCCATATCGACTACACACCCTTATGCATGCTCGGTATGGAATGTCATGGGGTGTTGTCACGGTGTTAAGCCGATTTTTCACCCCGCTGCTGTGCTAGACTATCTTCAAAATGGTTTTGCTCCTTGTTGTGTACAAGTGACCCCATCTTACTCTCTCTTAGGTACCTGAAACCATTAAATTAGACTAAAATAAGCATTATTATGTACATGGATAAGCTTGGGATGCTTCCCAAGAGCGCTTTGTTTTGAGTCACCTAGCTTGACTTTTCTTGTTTCTTTTTCAATGAGAAAGGGGAAAATGAACACCCCTTAATCATGTGGGAGGATCCTTACTTTCCTTGATCACAGAGATGAAATCAGCCAGAGATACATAGGAGATTCCCTCTTTGCTTGCCTTAGTACCCTTTTGATTGGTTGATACGGTGGGATTTGTTACTTCAAGTTTTACCCCTAAGATAGCTGCAAGTGCACATCATTCACAGTAGTATATTAATATTACTTCTTTTTCCTACTTCACTTAACACACCACTTATCACCTTTCATAACACATCACACAACAGTTTGATTTCAGACACACGCAAAAATCAGCTCAAACGCATCACTGCATCTCTCGAAACGCGACTTCTCCTCTGTCTGGTCACAGACTCGCACAAATTTCTGATCGATCAGGATAGAATTACTCATTCGTTTCCTTGTTCTATTACAACTGGACATATTCGCGCTGGTTAGATCTTTGGACCGAATGACCAGACGAGAAGAATCAACGATAACTTCAGACATATACCTCTGATATAAACGATATATACCTTTATGGAAATCTGAGATTCGGGACTTTCTATCCATAGGTAGAGCATCGCGTGGTTGTTCACGGTTCGCCGGCAAAATGTCTCACAAAGTGGCAGATTGGTGAAAATCTCCTTCTTCCCTCTCCCCCACTTCTTCTCTTTCGCTCTTCTTATCCCTCGCGATCTCTTTCTCTCTCCCTTTCTCTTCTATCTTCTCACGCTTCTCTTCCTCTCCTTCTCTCAGGTTTTCTTCTTCTCACGTTAAGATTTTCCTTCTCCCTGGTTTTGTTTCTCTCGTGCGGCTAGGTTAACAAAGATGAGAGGAGATGCTTACACTCCCACATGTGCATGCGTTTTGGTGAATTGGGCAAACTTGGGCCAGAACAAAACAAATCAAAACTGGCCCACTTTAAAAAAACACTGGTTCGTTACAATTCTCCCCCTTAAACGGAAATTCGTCGCGAATTCTGCGGCGAAAGATCTCCATTGCAACC
Organism: Alliaria petiolata; assembly: GCA_020283515.1. Classification (NCBI taxonomy): domain Eukaryota; kingdom Viridiplantae; phylum Streptophyta; class Magnoliopsida; order Brassicales; family Brassicaceae; genus Alliaria; species Alliaria petiolata. The sequence goes on from JAHZTW010000002.1 coordinate 57,248,934, forward strand.
TGTTAAATAATAGCAAGACTCCTTGACGAGAAAAACTGAACTCTGGCCACTATTCCGCTTTAAATAATTTACGCTCTCCCAATCCATGGGACAGCTTCTCCCCCACTTAGTTCTCAACCAAACCACAAACTGCCTTTTTCCTTGATACCATAGCTCCAACAACTCCAAATAAACAACACAAAGATCACTTCCTACCGCCCCTGTCCATTAGGGTCAGTTATACACTTTGATGGGGTGGTTTAAATTTCTAGTATACAATTCTCGAAACAAGTTCGTCACCACATTCTCTTTCCAGCTTGAGCCGAACAGAATACTATCTCCTTCTGTGTGAATGGTCAATACTGACGCTTAACAAAATGAATATAGGGAACGACAAGTGTCATAGCTGCTACATTGCAGAACCTTTAGCCGCATCACTTTCTTCAGGTGACTCTAACTTGAATGAGATCCTCTACTTCCAAATATATTCTACTCAACGTTTTTTTTTATACCGTCCAACTCTAGTGATGACCATCAGATATGCAGACGACCTTTCCTTACCCCCTGCCGACGAAAAATGGTAACCATGCCTTTCACGGCTTTCTGAACCTACGAATGACGACCCACCACATTTTCGATGTCCGCACTCTGATGCAAAATTGACTTCTACTCGAGATTATTTACCTTGTTGATATGTCCTAGCGTTTTACCAACATTTACCTTAGGTTTCCATTCCCATTAAACTTTTCATTTCCAACTCCACTTACCACACGAAGTTTAACTTGCTTCTAGATAACTCCAAATGCAATAGTTCTTCTTCCCAGTACCATTTTGGGACAACACACCCACCTTTACCGAATGAGTAAACTCCCTTAGCTGCTTCGAGATGCACAAAAAACTTTACGATGAACCACTAACTTTTCAATCCTTTACTAGACGGCTTGCAATCAGTGTACAACAACTGGACACGAGGTCTATTCCCGCAAAATTTTTTAATCATGCATATGACTCAATACTCATGGTTTAAAGAATTTTCCATATCCCCAAACCATTAAACGTTCCTTTGCTTTTACTTATCTAACCATAAAAGTAGTTACTTAACATTTTAGCACTAGTAACGATTAACAAGCGCTCCTCGCTTCATCATCATTGTAGTGTAGTCATCTAGGCTGAGCATTGCACCACTATGATTTTGCTGCACCACAAAGCTTTCGCTGCGTCACCCTGCTTTTCAGATAACTTAAGTGGACCTTTCTTCCTAGTCGGCTACCCCTTGCATCATTCCCGACCCTTGGTTCGCATTTCCTTTACTGCTATTACATATGCAGACTTATTTTCCCAGCAAAATATCCACAAAAGGTGTTACCCATAACTCTCACGGTTTCCTTCAGCTCTCTGACTCATGTATTGCATTACATTGGCAAGAACTAGCAGATGCATCCTTGCACCATATCTTAACTCCCTTTTATATAATATTCATGATATAGCCTCCCGTTCTTCTGGGTTCAATCCTCCATAACATGTTCTCGAAGATACCACCTTAAGCATCCCATGAAGTCTATCTTGATAGCCGATAAACACTCCAACACAGAGTTTCTTCCTCCACCATAAACAACTTTCAGCTTTCCATCGCTTTACTAGAACTTTTCTCATCCTCGTCCAAAAATACGCGGTAGTGGTGAAAATGACATTGAATCTTAGCCTTAAGTTTTAGGTGAGTTTTTAAGCCATGAGTCCATTGGCTCGAACCACACATCCCTGACACTCATCAATAACCTTCATGTGTCCCTCTTCGCTTCATATTCTTGTTAAGCATATAATCGACATTATTTCTTAACCTTGGCTCATCCCAGCCTTGGTTCTTGCCTTGAACTTTGCATAACACGTTCACCTTTGACCGATGTTTCACCGACGATTGTCCTTCCCACGGTTTCTATGAGCTTATGCACTTGACATAACATCTAACTTCTCTTTCTATGATCACCTCATTCTGTTTCAACTTCATTCCCAAAAGATCCTCGTGCACCACCAATTTTTAGCTTGTGCCAAACGACGTCTAAGTCTTCAAGATTCCACGATTATTGCTCAGTCATCATGATTCCACCCTTATTGCTCGTATGATTCCAACTATTCTTTGCCTTCTTTACAACACACCTCTTAAAGCTCAATATTTGTCAATTCGAAATTCACAAACTAGGTTTGGATCCGATATGAACAGTGTGGGGCTACACTCTTCTAACCGGACACCTACACAACTTTTTTTCTTTTTTCATAAATAAAACAACCACGCACAAACAACCTACCAATTACTCAATCACAGCTTAGGACTGATAAATAAACAACATAACTCTAGCGCGAGACCTTAGACACCTAAAGATCATTTTCCCTTAAAACATTTCTCAAATATTTTTGAACGTTTCCAGAAACATTTTCTTTTAAAACATTTTCTTTTTCTAGGACCAGCCTTCCGGGTCAGATTCGGCTTGGCTAACCTAGCCTCTAATACCAAATTGTAAAATCCGTTCCCATAGGGTGAGCAATGAATTACTCATTGAGAAAAGATCATTGGTGCCCACATGATTCACATTACAATAATAATTTCAAACAATATACGCAACAATATACGCATATACAATTAGGATATGGCACAAGCAACACACGACCTAACATGCCTACAACAATCAAGAATCCAATATCATTACTTCACTTAACACATCACTTATCACCTTTCATAACACATCATAACTCATGACACTGGGTTGGTCGGGAACCTCGAAAGGTCTTCCACCACCTTTGAGTCGTCAGCCGGTTAACGGGCTTTAACGGGATTGCCATGTCCTCGTTCTCGTCCTTAGTCCGACTGCACCGAAACAACAAACTTTAACAGGATCGTCATGTCCACGTTCTCAGTCCGCCTACACACAAACAACTATACACTATCATTCTACTCTCACAGTTTTCCATCACAATCACAATGCATGCCTACCACACAACAATCCATCTCCGAACCTAGCATATAACAGATATGGGAAAGAATTACTATGCAATGTGAGTCCACAAGTCACATTTCCTCACCTTAGCCACGATGATGCTGAAGACCAACTCATTCTCTTTTCTACTCTCTTGGGCAGATTCGCTGTCACGCCTTTAACATCATGTTTTCTCATGTTCAAGGGTCGTAAAACGGTTCTTCTTCAACAGAGAGATGGATCCAAGTATCCTTAACATGTCTGCAAAGTTTCAGGATAAACGGACCATGTTTGCCCAACCAAAGGACATCACTCAACAGTCTGGTTTTAGACACATGCAAAAATCAGCTCAAGCGCATCACTGCATCTCCCGAAACGCGACATCTCCTCTGTCTGGTCACAGACTCGCACAAATTTCAGATCGATCAGGATAGAATTACTCATTCGTTTCCTTCTTCTATTACAACTGGACAGATTCGCGCTGGTTAGAGATTCGGGCAGAATGACCAGACGAGAAGAATCAGTGATCACTTCCGACATATACCTCCGATATGAACGATATAGACCTTTATGGAAAGCTGAGACTCGGGACTTTCTATCCATAGGTAGAGCATCACCTGGTTGTTCACGGTTCGCCAGCAAAATATCTCACAAGGTGGCAGATTGTTGATGATCTCCTTCTTCCCTCTCTCCCTCTTCTTCTCTTTCTCTCTTCTTATCCCTCACGATCTATTTCTCTCTCCCTTTCTCTTCTCTCTTCTCACGCTTCTCTTCCTCTCCCTCTCTCAGGCTTTCTTCTTCTCACGTTAAAATTCTCCTTCTCCCTGGTTTTGTTTCTCTCGCCCGGCTAGGATAACAAAGATGATGCTTACACTCCCACATGTGCATGCGTTTTGGTGAATTGGGCCAACTTGGGCCAGAACAAAACAAAACAAAACTGGCCCACTTTAAAAAAAACCGGTTCGTTACATTCTCTCTTAGAAAGTTTAAGATTGTTACGGGTCTTCCGTGTGGCAAATATCCGACTACCATAAAAAGAATAAAAAAGACACGGCCAGAATCACCAAACCATATTATGTGATGTGATAACAGCTTTTTAGGCTGTTAGAGAGTTCAATGACCCACCACTAACCGTTTCAGTATAGTGTATGGGGTATCAATCCATTTGAGGCTGTTTAGTTAATAGATCGGTTATATCGATGTCACAAGTCAAGTTTGAAATGATAAAAGGTTGGGACTTTACTACTAGAAACGACTAAAGGCTAGATCTTGTGTCACTCAAGCCCATAAAAATGAGAACTTTAGACTACTTGAGCACGAAACAATGGTTTAAACGTAAAAAAAGATAAAACTTTATGTATAAAAGAAGGATCAAAATGGGTTTTATGAACTAGGTGACTCTCGGAATTTTTATCAAGCTAAAGCTTTTGGATCACATCAAGACTTGGTCTTAAGATGGTGATTCTTAGGTAAAGGGATCCACAAGACGTTTAGCCAATGGTGTTTGGGGCTAACCTCTTTGAATCTCTATCACCATAGACTAGCTCTCGCAAAGCGGTACAATAGAAGAAACAAGCATGCTAAATCGTCCCTATTGAACCGTAAGATCTCCTAGACAGATGGTTAGTCTTAGGCTAGGAAAAATCAAACTCTTGTTTATGGGTTTGGCTAAGCAAGCATGTGGTGTTCATGTCAAGCCGCCTATAGTCTTTAGACTAGATGATCAGACTAGACTAAGCATTGAGAACAATAAACAAGAAAGAATCAAACTTTATGTTCTAGCTAAGCAAGAAATGTAAATCCGAGAACTCCTTGGCTCTTTTAACCCATCAAAATCCTTAAAGAGACTACTCACTCGCCATTAGAGAAATCTCAAGATCCATAAGGATAAGAAGGTTACTCATAGCTTGCAAAATAGTCAAAAACAAGAAAAAAAGAAGCTTTAACAAGAAATGCTATGAAACAAAACTTGATAACTTCAAAATAACATAAAAGATTCAAGCTTTTGAACAAAGCTTTAATGGTGAAAGAAAAACTGGAGTTTCGGTTACAAAAGACAGAAAATTAAAAGTGGAACGAGAGAGAGATAAGCGTGGGGGACAATGTGTATTTATACACCAAAGAGGAAAAACCCTAAGCGTTGGGACCACTTGCCCGAAATGGGTACTATTTTGGATTGTAGCGTATCGGCTGCATGTCGTGAAAGCAAGCCGAAATGCTAAGTCTTCGTGTTCTTCGGGTAACCTCCATATCGGGGATCGATACCGGGACCTTGCCGTTGTGAAATCCATTGCCTGCTGCCAATAATGGGCTAATGCTGATGCCCTTCTCTGATATCACTCTTCGAGGAACATCTTGTGGGATCTTCATTCGGAGATCCGTGCTTCGGGATCAAGTCGCTGCTACTCGTCGAGGTTCCCCATGCGCTTGCCAGTATCTACTAAGGAGCCGTGATCCGTACCCGATATCGTCTATTTCCTCCTTCTTGATCTCTCCTTGGACCTTCTTATGGGACCATCCTCCATACATCGTAGTACCTGAGAAAACACTCCAAAACATGCAAGAATATGCAAAGACCTAACCTAATGCTTCTAGACTTAACATGAATGGAAATGAAACAAAAACTAAGACAAAAGTGCATGAATGAGATCCTAACTAGTATGAAATGCAATTGAAAAAAGGTGTAATTTACAGATATATCAACACCCCCAAACTTGCCTTTTTGCTTGTCCTCAAGCAAAAGCCAACCGAAGGGGTGAGGTTTGAAAAGAGAGTGTAAATCTGAATCCAAAACGCCATTTAAAAGAAATCAAGTCAATGTTTAAGTTCAGGTTTCTAGGATGCAGACCGAATTCTACTTACTCAAAAAGCCTTAGCCACATTCATCACATCATCAAGCAAAATCAATCTCGACCTAGATGGACATTCAAATTTCCAATTACCTTTAACATTCATACGAAAATTTAAAGCGTGGATCCTATTCATGCTTATCAGTCAACTCACTTGGTTCAGGGTCAGGTCACGAGCTAAAGATGAACTTGTAGTGCGAACGGGTTAAGTGTTTAAATGGGATCACTCATGGAAGGAAATTCTTAATGCAAAATGGTAAGGGTAAAAACTAACGGATGCATACAAGGATAAATTCCCATCTAGCCACGCACCTATTCGTTTTCTACCTTAGTCTAATATGTCCCTTCCTAGGCTACCCTTTTCTATTCATTTCGACTTATACCCGATTTCGCTCCTCGTTTTACCTTTTTTGGTCATCTTTGGGGGACTTCTTTCTTGTTGGAGATCGGTTTTGGCTTTTTGGCTCCTTTGTTGTGTTCCTTGCGTTTCACCTTTGGTGTTGTTGGCCGGTTTTGAATTTGATGCCTTGGCCTTCTTTACTTCCTTTGGAATCGCCTTTTCTTCTTTTTGTTTCGAGCCTCCTTTGTAGCCGCCATCTCCTGATATGTGTCCCCGTCTGACTCAGTGAACTCCCCTTTTTTCCTTCTCCTTTCTTAGGTAAATATTCAGAACCCACCCTTCCTAGTCCACCTAGAGATATCGGCCTAGCACATCGGTATCAAGTCGTTTCCAGTTATAAACCACCTAACCTAGTGTTGACTAGAGTTGTGAGCCAACATCTACATGAGATCCCAACTTTGCCAGTCTAAACCCAACACTTTTTGTCTAAGAAATTTTGGAAATTTATGCAAAGGCCTCACATACGCTCACAAAAGTGTTTATGGCTTCAAACAAAGGTTAAGGTTTCGGGTGAGGTATGGTATTTGGACTAGCAAAAGGGTGGTGAAATGGAAAAACAAAGTCCTAGTGAAATCTATGAGTTGATAACAAGCATAAACAATATAATTAAATTTTCAGTATTAACGGTTTTAAGTTCAATAGGTAAATGGTTCAAATCACAATGCATTAGCCAAGACCGAATTTTACAAGACAAAATCCAAATGTGGTGCTGCCTTAAGTTCAGTCTAATTCAAAATGCATCAAACAAACAAGAACCAAAGCATTGACTTCATGACTTAAAAATGGCTATTTACAAGGATTCACTACAATTTACACCCTATGCGAATGCTATGAATCCTAAATGAATGCATCTAGACTCAATCCTAAAATGGAAATGCAACTAAATGGTTTTCTTTTTGTTGGATAATTTTCAAAAATTTTCATTTTTTTTGGTTTTTCTATGCAAATTGATGAATGCATGATATCCTATTTTAAATGAATGCATGTACTATATACTCCGCCAAACTTAAATCACACAATCCCTACGTGATAGAAGAGAGGAAGAATACATTCCTAAAAATGCAAAGATTCAAACAAAAAACAAAAGAAATAAAAAAGAAAAATGCTTATATACAGAGATTTGGAGTGGTACCTCAGGTGTCGGTGTGATGTGAGGACGTGGTGTCCTCATTGGTCGAGAGCGAAGGGTTGTCTGATTCGGGAATCGGAGACTGACTTGCACGTCTCTTCCTCGATATGCTCCCCTCGTGACAAGAGGATCTCCCAGGCTCGCTCCAGGTATGCTCCCTTGGCATGAATGAGAAGAGTGCCTCTCCTGGAGTGTTTGGCTGTCTGCTTCTTCAGACCCTTCTTCTTCTTCTTCGTCTTGTGGCTCCTCCGGCTGAATATCGGCTTCAAGCCATGGCGACGACGTCGATCCCTTCAGTTTGGACGTGAGAGACTTGATTTGGCCTTTCAGACCTCTCACGCGCCCTTATATTCCCTTTACCATGGAGACGAGCTTACGGATTGACCGGTATTGCCACTTGCAGTAGCGCTGGAGCACATTGATGTGGTCGTGGGCCGTCTTGAGGGTTCGGTGCGTACCACTCGTAATTGGATCGAAGTGGTAGCGCTCCGCTCCATACAGTGGGAAGGCGTATTCGTTTGTAGGCTTCTCATAGCCTTCTCCTTCCTCTTCTTCATCAGCAGCACCGATATCGGCTTCCTCCCGATATTCCTCCTCGAAATCCCCATGGAAGTCAGCTCCATATGGGAACAGATGCTCTTCTTGAGGCTCGAAGTCCAGGTGATGAGGCTCTCTGATCGTAGTAAGGTATGGGTTGGGTAGGAACATGACAGCTGCAGTGTTGGACGGGAGAGTGAACTGATATCGGTGTCCATGCCGATATGGCTTCCCGAGAAACTGGCACTTCTTTAGATACGGGATGTCGATCCACCGAGTTGGTTCCTCCAAATCGGCTCCAGCGCCTCTCAGGATGGCTGTCATGATTCCTCCACAGCCTACTTGAGGCCTGTCGCTCGGTGTGGAAGTCATCCATGACTTGTAGTGGAGGAGTTCCTTGAGAAATATCGTGATCAAGCCGGTGCTCCGCCTGCTTCCCCTCAGCTCGTACCATTTCGGGTCTCTTGGATGATCTCCACCAGACCGTCATCCATGATTTCTAGCTCCTTGGTCAGAACAGCTCCACACTCCTTTATAGCGAAGAATGTATGCGCAATAGCTCTTTGCACATACCTCAAGGCTGGGTGCCTAATCCTGGTGCTATTGTTCACTCCTGCCTTATACGTGACTACTCCAATGTGACCCCACAGTGCATATCGCCCTGGATGAAGCCGAATATCGACTCCAAATCCCGAAATGACATACGGTGTGTCTCGCTTCCATACTTGAAGCGGATGTAGCCATCTCCGTCTTCCTCTGGAGTCTCCTCTCCAAAGGCATAAAATGTCACCTCCAGTGATGGCAGGAACTCGAAGGTAGTCTCATCGTGCGATGCATAGGCATTCTCCTTGAACGCCTTAGACCCATGGCGTTGAAGAGGATTTGGCAATTTTCATAGATGCCAAGCTCGATCATTGTCTCCTCGTGGGGGTAGCGAGTGGCTTTGAACTCCATCTTTCTGAATGCTGCGGCCAGTGTGGGTCGGGAGCTTGCACTTCTTCTTCCCTATGTGCGCGTTGGTGAGCGAACCATGACGGCTTAGCTAGGACTTTCCACTGGCCTCTTTCCGTCTCTCTTCTCGCTTTGGTAATCACTCGATCTTCCAAGGACAGCACCGCTCCTACCATTGTACCTATCAACAAAAACACTCAAAGGTGTGTAAGTACAAAGGGGAAGTAACAAAGACAGTATATCTCTTGCATGCATGTCTAAACTTAAACATCTCTATTCATGACTAGAGAGAGATTCAAGCAAACACGACTGATTTCATTAGACCGAGATAAACTTGAACCATAAAAAACAAGTATTTTTCCACAAACACATATTCCATAAATTCAAGAATTTCAACAAAAATTCATATGAGATCAAGGATGAATAAGGAAAATTCCCAGAATTTTGACTAACTAAAAGAGCCTAGCCGTGAAGCTATCTCGCAAGTTAGGTTGCCAAAACCCTAAAAATATCCCACAAAAAGTCCTATACATCTATGTAAATTTTTGTCTACCAAAACTACTCCATCTACTCTCAAACCCGAGATAATGCATCTAAGTGAATTGATCAACCAATAGCCTAACAAATCTCAATCTATTGTTAAAAACGATAGATTTTGGCCAAGGAATGAAATATTACCTAGCTGGATTTGTTGTAAAACGGTTGGAACAAGATGCAGAAATCTCGAATAAAAATTTAAGAACAAAGTTTTTGCTGGGTTTTAGAGTGATGGGAAAGTGAAAAAGAAAGAAGTGACAACGATGGCACTTTTATAGTAAGACAAAGGGCGGAGGGGTTTGACTAGGGTTTCTTGGTTTGGAGAATAACTGTCGGCTAACCCCAACCAACCATTCTTGCCTTATCCGGAAAAGTGGGCCATGAATTTATGCGCTTTTGTCGGATTGGCCAAGTCAAAAATCCCTATTACCTGATTGACCATATCAGTTTGATCCCGATATGGCTGACTGTCCTTCTGGATTTCGGCTTGGGTGCCCGATATATTACTATGATAAAGATTGTATGGCTTGGACTTCGTTCCATATCGACTACACACCCTTATGCCTGCTCGGTATGGAATGTCATGGGGTGTTGTCACGGTGTTAAGCCGATTTTTCACCTGTTACTGTGCTAGACTATCTTCAAAATGGTTTTGCTCCTTGTTGTGTACAAGTGACCCCATCTTATTCTCTCTTAGGTACCTGAAACCATTAAATTAGACTAAAATAAGCATTATTATGTACATGGATAAGCTTGGGATGCCTCCCAAGAGCGCTTTGTTTTGAGTCACGTAACTTGACTTTTCTTGTTTCTTTTTCAATGAGAAAGGGGAAAATGAACACCCCTTAATCATGGTGGGAGGTAGGGGTGGGCGTTCGGATTATTCGGATACAATCGGGTCGGGTCTTTCGGGTATCGGATCTTCGGATATAGAGGGATGGGATCCATTCAGATATTTATAATTTTTGGGTCGAGTACGGATCGGTTCTAATCGAGTTCGGGTCGGTTCCGCGTATCCGAATCACTCAAAATTTATTTAAATATTTTTTTACAAAAACTCAAATATTTTATATATTTCAGTTATTTGGTTGAATTTTGCCCAAAAAAAAAATATTTTAACAAATATAACTAAAATTTTTTCGATATTTTGATTATTTTAATCTAAAATTATCTAATATATTTGATTTATAATTATAATTTTAAATATTTTAGTTATTCGAGTTTAACTATAAATTATATTTTTAAGTATATAATTGTATTTCCGGTATTTCAGATACCCATTCGGTTCTCGGTTCGGTCAAGGTTCGGGTCCGGTTCTTCGGATATAGAAGTATAGGACCCATTTGGGTTATTATGCCAGTTTCGATTCGGTTCGATACTTTTTAGTTCGGTTCAGATCGGTTCGGTTCTTCGGGTCCGGTTAAAATGCCCATGCCTAGTGGGAGGATCCTTACTTTCCTTGATCACAGAGATGAAATCAGCCAGAGATACATAGGAGATTCCCTCTTTGCTTGCCTTAATACCCTTTTGATTGGTTGATACGGTGGGGTTTGTTACTTCAAGTTTTACTCCTAAGATAGCTGCAAGTGCACATCATTCACAGTAGTATATTAAGGGATCGAATCCACAAAGATTGTTGTTTTGCGAAAGTCTTAGGATTTCTAACTTTTTTAAACCAAAAGGGAAGTTGGGGGTTTATGTGTCACGGTTTGCAGTGTGATATCAAGCAGCAGAAGAGAATTAAACGGTTGTAAATCAATAGGTAAAAGGCGTTGGGTTCAGGGGTGTTCTTCGGGGTTCATGGATCAGATCTAACAAGCAATAGATTAGGTTCTATATGACTTAATGGCTTAGGTTCTTAACCTGAAACGGTCAACTATGACTACCCCGCGCTCGCGGATCTAGCCACCTACGTTTGCCTTGCTCCGCGGATATGAGTTATCATCACACGATGCAAGACAACCGCACAAACATATCATTCACCTATTTGTACACACTCCCGGTGCGTTCCGTCGATATGCCTAAGCATCCTACAGTGCGGTCCGCTCGTTAACCTCTAGATCCAGACAATAGACCACAAGTTCGTGTATCTAATCGTCTTGGAATCAGTTGCTAATTGATCAGAAAAGCAAACATGCAATAAGAGCAACACATAAACGAAGATACCTAAAAGAAACTTTATCTCTATCAACCTAGCAAAATCGATCCATGATTAAACCCCTTTGAAAACCCCCTTAAAACCCAACTAGATAACTACTCGTTCATTGGAACGAGAGACATCTTCGAGATAAGAAAGGTGCGGATTATATTGGATAAGAAACAGAGTTAGAAAACTTCTTCAAAGGAAATCCGAATGAAGAGATCTTCTTTAAGTATTGAAAAACAAAGAACTAAGAACAAAAGATGAAAAGAGAAGGAAGGAAAGGTGGCAGCTGCAGAAGAAATCTCTCTCGAGGTCTTCAACTCCGGGCGCCGTCGATCTCTCTCTCTCTCTCTCTCTCCGGCGGCGTGAAAGTGTTTCTGGAAAAGCTCTGTGAAGAGGTCACGTCCTTTGTGAAGCCCAAAGGTCTCCTTATATAGGCCTTTGTGTCTTCAGAAAGTGGGCTTCGCGTTTTAACCTTAGAAAATATCGAATAAGTGCAAAAGGGCTCGGGATGGTCCAGAATGGTCTGGCCGCGTGAGCGACCCGGCGTGGCACGGCCACTGGTCTTCTGAAGCTCCATGGCGCGGCCGTCCTTCTTCTGAGGATGTGTCTGACGGGTCTTCTTACTTCCTTCGTAACTTGAGATCCAACCTTGGGATTGAACTCAAACCACCTCGAGGTGAAAGACAGCTGAAAAGGCTATCTTGTCTCGAAATATGAGCTTGATCTTGTGGTGAGAAGGTTGTCATCTGATGTTGAACTTGTGGTTCCGAGCACTTCTCCTTGATGTTCCAGTTTTGCTCCAAAATGTATGCTTTTTGTCCAATTTTCCTGAACTGACTCTTAAGACTAGGAAACCTGGAAATCACTTTAAAACCGTTGGAAACCGAGTTAAAACACTTGTAAGGGATCTTGAAATGATAGGTTTTAGGAGTAAAATATGAGTGTTATCAACTCCCCCAGACTTAAACCTTTGTTTGTTCTCAAACAAAACGCTGATAAAAGCTCGGAAAGAGGTTTGAAAATATGGGAACTAGCAAAAACTCAGCGATCGTCCTTCTAAACCATAAGTCATCGAACAAGTCTATCCAAGCTCAGCCTAGAAAATTCTCACTATAGTTCCTTCAACACTAGTCCTTTATGAAGCTTTCACTATCTAAATCCCAGGTTTCAGCCAACTAGCTCTCTAAGTAGTATTAAGATTGGTGTGATCCTTGTCAAGAGATATTAAGCTAGGTTCAACAAGGTTAGGTGCATAAAGGCCTTTATTGGTGAGGTTTAGAGTGTTTCGGGTTACCGTATAAATCTCCAGAAGGTGCGAGATATTATGCAAAACAACAGGAGAATGTGGAACTGTTGAGATCCACGATTTCCAATCACTCTTTGCACGTACACATCCGCGAGTTCTCCTTGATATCGCCATACCCCCAGACTTGATTTCTTGGTTCTGGTTCGGATTGGATGGCGTCCAAAACTTCTCACCATATTGACCATACTCCGCCTCTATGAATGTTCCGATTCTCTTAAGACTCTTAGGCATTTTCTTCCTGTTTTTTTTCTCTATTTTATTTTAAGTAACTCTTCTTTTTTACGGATAAGTACCATCATCATTCCAAGGAGTTCGGGTCCTTTATTTGAGTTACTTTTTTTATTATTATTTTTTTATAAAACGGGAAGTGCCTTAGTGTAAGAAACTTAAGGATCACAAAAATATTACCATTCCTTCGAGTTTTCTGAGGCATGAGTCGTTTACTTTTGTTGCTAACACTTCTGTTCCTTAACCATTCGATCCTTCGTCTCGAGTGACTAGAAATCGTGTTGTTCCTCCCTCTCCGGCGTTTTTGCACATATCTGCATATTGTGAAAACAAGAGATTTGTGTGAGGTATGAAAAGATGGTAAAGGTTTCGGGTATGGTACCAACTATTAATGTGTTGGCCGTTCGGGAACAACAAAGGAGTGTGAAAAATGGAAAAAGATGTCCCGAACGTTCTGGCTTTTTCGTCAAATGTTTAAATCTGTTGACAAGGAAATTAGAAGTTAGGTTAAAGTCCAATAAAAACAGAGCTAGTATATTCCTTCCCCTGAAATCTTTATAGATCGACATTCTTCAGGATTTCGCATTGCCGGCTTTCTAGCTACCGCCTAGTCTAGTACTAAAGCTTGAAAGATCTGTTACTATAGCGTAGAAGCACACTGGTCGAATATCATCCTTGGTTTTGCATCATAGTACCTATAAACATATCATATATATCGAGATACATCATTCTTAGTTCTTAGGGTAGATAGAAATCATTAAAATGACTCAAATAAAACCAAAACAAAGCAAATTTATTAGTACGAACCCCCCCCCCCCCNCAGTGGTCGAATATCACCCTTAGTTTTGCATCATAGTCCCTAAAACAATATCATATATATCGAGATACATCATTCTTAGTTCTTAGGGTAGATAGAAATCATTAAAATAGAAATCATTAAAATGACTCAAATAAAATCAAAACAAAGCAAATTCATTAGTACGAACCCCCCCCCCCAGACTTAAATCACAATGTTCCCAGTGTGAAATAGTGGTGATAGGCCGGGAATGACTAAATATATAAAAAAATAAAGCATAAGTAAAAGATAGGGGTCGAATAGATGGAACCAGGCTCGTAAGCAGAAAGAGTTTCGGCCGAGACGCGAAGTCTTCAAGGCATTTGAACTCTGGGTCTAAAGGTCGCCATCTATGTGTCCTCTCTCCCGAAGCTGTCACGCTATCTTCTCAAGCATCTCGTTCTAGCGTGCCAGCTGCTCCTGAAGTGTGGTGATCGCGGGATCAGCTGAGGTGGATGGTGCAGCGGATCGTGAGGTGCTGCGCATGGAGGAAGATGAGGTGTGGTGGGTTCTCTGATGGGCCGCCTCTCTCCTAGCCTTGGCGGCCATGTATTCCCCGATAGTGAGCGGGAGGCGTAAGAACTCGGCACAAAACTCTTCGTGTTCCGGGATCCACTGTGGCGAACCCTCTGAAAGGCGTGGGACTGTGGGAGACGGTAGATAGACCGTGCGGCTGTCTCCCTTCCCTAGTCGGTATCGGTATCCGAACCTGTCTGGATTCATGGCTGCGCTTGTCAAGTTCCAGTCCGTCTGAAACTGGAGCAAGTCAAACCAAGCCACATCTAATGGCGCCTATATGCTAGTGTCTACTCCTGCGGCCTCCATGATCGTTGTAATGATGCCTCCGTAAGTCGTGAAGGCAGTCTCGCATCTAGGTGCGGTAACATCGTGCTTCACTCGCACGAGTCTCTCTGCTAGGACGCATCCAAGGCATGCTAAAAGTGGCTCATTTTTAAAGGCGGACTGAAGTAGGACGAGCTCTGGAATGAGAATACATGACTGGTTGCTGCGAGAGTAAAGTCGGTGTGCTATGAGGCGGCGCACAAAACGCACGGCCGGATGTGAAAGAAAAGCAGACGGATGCCTTCCCTTGTCATAAATGCCTCGGCCCATAAGTCCCCAAAGATCAGCACTCCATTCTTCTTTAATGCTTGTCTCGCTCCTCAAGTCAAAACCAAATATCTCGCAAAGCCTAGGGATGCTCAGCTCATAATCTCTAGAGCCAATGGTGAAATGGAGAGTATCGTCCTTCGGATGTGACTTCCTTCCTCTCCGGTAGGATAACTGAACGGAAGATAAGAAATCTTGCGCGAGCTCCTTGTAGGTGGGTCGATCAATCTCCATGAAGGTCCTGAGCGTTAGCTCGTCCAAATACCATGTAACATCCTCGGTGATGCCCAAAGCGTCTAAAGCGGAGTAATCGATCTTGAGGGTTGTTCTTATCTCCATCTTCTTCATTTCCTTCAGATAAACGATGTTTGGGTCCATTGGTGCTCCAAAGTTTCGGACCTTGCGCTTAGGAGGAGAACGGTTCAGCTCTCTAGCTGGCTCTTGAGGTGGAGGTGAATCGTCACGGCTTATGCGCGCTATCCGTGAACCGCGGAACCTTCTTCGTTGTTCCTCCACATATCTTCCTAGAGTGGTGTCTAGACTCAGGTTTCCTAGTGATGTCTTGTGTTCTTGCTGTCGCGAAGAACCCCTTGGAGAGCTTAGTTGCTCTCTATTTTTCGAACGCACCTCGAAGTTTCGGTCATAGCTCATTGTACCTTGCAAAACAAAGCAAAAACTCGACCAAACATGTGAATTTGATGTGTTATAAGGATTCTCAAGTGCAGTGATATACAAGATATATATCAAGAGTTTCCAAGACTAATACCAATCGAGTTAATGCATAAATCTCAAGAGCAATTTGGTACTCAAACTCTATTTTTGGATTTTTGGGTTTCCAAACCAAATTTTTTCCAATAAATCGATTTTTTCAACTTATTCTCATCAAACTTTGGTTCTTAAGTCATACCTAGCATGAATTAAACTCAAACTAAGCTGTCTAATAATACCTCCAAAATTCGTTTTTAGAGCAAGTTCTAATTTCATTTTTTCAAAGCTTTCAACTTTTCCAAAATTTGGTTGCAAAAATCGAAATCTAAAGAACCTAATTCATCAATCCAAGGTTCTCTACCATTATCCAAGCATCCTAGACAATTATCTAGTCAAACAAGAGAGATCTCAAAATTGAGTTCTCTAGGGAATTTTAAAATTAGCGACCATACCTTGTAGAGGAGAATGAATGACCTTTATAAGTTGAATCTCTATTTTCAAAATTAGAGACCATACCTTGTAGAGGAGAATGAATGACCTTTAAAAGTTGAATCTCCTTTGAAAATAGATGAGCTTAGGCCAAATAATTTTTGAAAACAGTTCAAATTTGAAAAACCTAGAATCTCTCAAAAATCTCCAAGTCTTTTGGAAGAGAAGAAGAAAAGGGAGTTTGATTCTAAAAATTCTCTTTTTGTTTTAAAAAGGTGTTTTTATCACTTAAGAACCTTTAATTTTCAAAAAATTTAAAACGAAAGAACTTACCTTGCGTGTTGGTTACGAATCAATAAAATTCGCCAACTTACGTTAATGGGAATGATTATTCGGTGCGGGATTGTACCAAAACGCGGGAAGTTCGGCTCAGGAGGAAAACATGAGTTTTTCGGGTTGGTCGCTCGGACGACCACTGGCCGCGCGATGGCCCATCGCGGCCGCGGCCAGGCGTCTAATCTTCGCGCTGTCATGGCTCATCGCGCGGCCACGGCTCGTCTCGCTGCTGCACGAGCTAGTCGTCTGAGCGAGAGTAAAGTCGGTGTGCTACGGCAACGGCGCCAAAAACTTGATGCGGTGGGGTTTGTTACTTCAAGTTTTACCTCTACGATAGCTACAAGGGCACATCAATCACAGTAGTATATTAAGGGATCGAATCCATATAGATTGTTGTTTCGCGAAAGTTCTAGGATTTCTAACTTCTTTAAACCAAAAGGGAAGTTGGGGGTTTGTGTGTCACAGTTTGCAGTAGTGATATCAAGCAGCAGAAGAGAATTAAACGGTTGTAAATCAATAGGTAAAAGGCGTTGGGTTCAGGGGTGTTCTCCGGGGTTCATAGATCGGTCTAACAAGCAATAGATTAGGTTCTAAATGACTTAATGGGTTAGGTTCTTAAGCTGAAACGGTCGACTATGACTACGCCGCGCTCGTAGATCTAGCCACCTACGTTTGCCTTGCTCCGCGGATATGAGTTATCATCCCACGATGCAAGATAACCGCGCAAACATATCATTCACCTATTTGTAAACACTCGCCGTGCGGTATGTCGATATGCTTAACCATCCTACAGTGCGGTCCGCTCGTTAATCTCTAGACCCAGACAATAGACCACACGTTCGTGTATCTAATCGTCCTAGAATCAGTTGTTAATTGATGAGAAAAGCAAACATGCAATAAGAGCAACACATAAATGAAGATACCTAAAAGAAAATTTATCTCTATCAACCTAGCGAAATCGATCCATGATTAAACCCCTTTGAAAACCCCCTTAAAACCCATCTAGATGACTACTCGTTCATGGGAACGAGAGACATCTTCGAGATAAGAAAGGTGCGGATTATATTGGATAAGAAACAGAGTGAGAAAACTTCTTCAAAGGAAATCCGAATGAAGAGATCTTCTTCAAGTATTGAAAAACAAAGAACTAAGAACAAAAGATGAAAAGAGAAGGAAGGAAAGGTGGCGGCTGCAGAGGAAATCTCTCTCGAGGTCTTCAACTCCGGGTGCCGTTGATCTCTCTCTCTCTCTCTCTCACTCTCTCTCTCTCTCTCTCTCTCTCCGGCGGCGTGAAAGTGTTTCTGGAAAAGCTCTGTGAAGAGGTCACGTCCTTTGTGAAGCCCTAAGGTCTCCTTATANCTCTCTCTCTCTCTCTCTCCGGCGGCGTGAAAGTGTTTCTGGAAAAGCTCTGTGAAGAGGTCACGTCCTTTGTGAAGCCCTAAGGTCTCCTTATATAGGCCTTTGTGTCTTAAGAAAGTGGGCTTCGCGTTTTAACCTCGGAAAATATTGAATAAGTGCAAACGGGCTCGGAATGGGCCGAAATGGTGTGGCCGCTCGAGCGACCAGACGTGGCGCGGCCACTGGTCTTCTGAAACTCCATGGCGCGGCCGTCCTTCTTCTGAGAATGTGTCTAACGGGCCTTCTTGCTTCATTCGTAACTTGAGATCCAACCTTGGGATAGAACTCAAACCACCTCGAGGGAAAAGACAGCTGAAAAGGCTATCTTATCTCACAATATGAACTTGATCTTATGGTGGGAAGGTCGTCGTCTGATATGAAAATGGATGATATACACTCGAGGAACAAGCTTGTACCAGAGGATGGAGTGGATATGCTTAAGCTTGTAGCTGAGGAAGAGGATCAAGAATTTATCAAAGGTCCCATGACCCGGTCTAAGACTAAGGCATTTCACAATTCCTTAGAGATATTGCTAAATCATATACAAGACGGTCCAGATGATGAAGCAAAGGCAAGAGCTATCACATTGATATGCATTCAAGCCGGTGAATGATAAATGGGCTAGTAACATATCTTGTGCTCTTTTCCCCTTAAAGAGTTTTGTCCCAATGGGTTTTCTCTTTAAGGTTTTTAATGAGGCAAGTGTGTTACTTTGTCATTACCCATTTGATCATTCACTTGTCCAAGCCCATTTCTTTCTATCTATCTCGGCTTGGAAGTTCATGAGTCACTTTCTACACTTAGTTGTTTTTCAATTTTGTTTTGTTTTCAAACTTTGTCCGCGTCTTGCATGATCAGTCAAGGGGGTTTGTCCCAAGACTGATTAACTCATTTCCTTTAGGGTTTTCGTGTCTTCTCATCTCTCTTTATAACTTGGCCGAGAGATGAGTTTTGTTTTGATCTTTCTTTTTATCAAAAACCTTTTCTAAGAAGATCATCTCTTGGTGTGTAATATCCTTGAGAAACCTGATCACTCTCTGGTGTGTAATATCCTTAGAGTATTCAGTATGTATACAAGAGCTTTCCGCATCTCGTGTATGCTTTCCATCTATCACTCTTCCCCCAAATATCCCCAAATCGTTTCATATACTTTCGGCCAGAACAAATCGATCATTCCATCGGATCTCTTGGTGCTAAGCTTGTAAGGTTAAGATCATTAGAGGGATCATTTAATTGGTATCAGAGCAAACCCTCCAAAGCTAAGTCTTCGATCCGATCTATTTTTGTTTTGTCGTTTCATATCTTTGAGTGTTCATCTGTTCGTGATCGTAACTTTGATCTCTTGCTTCTTAACGAGTGTTAGGGTGCTAGTGTTTCCTTATTGCCTCATATTGGCGTTGTTAGTAGAGATTAAGAGTGACGATTTGTGGATCTGTGTAGTTTTGAATTTTATTCGGTATTTTAATCGCTTGTTCTTCACGGATCCGAAGTTTATTGTTCACGTTCGGTCGATTGAGTGTTCGGTAATTTTTGTAACAATTGTTTTCAATCTCCCGAACTTTTATTTGAATTTTGTGGATCGTTATTCATCATCTTTGGCATCTGGAAAAAATTGTAGTTATTATCTTAGGGTTTTTAGAATTTTTATAAATTCCTATCATCCTAAGAACCACTTACTGCAAGTTTTTTGATTATTGTACCAGGTACAATAGCAAGATGATCCAGAACCTACAGTTAGCCAAGAAAACAAGTTAATCTTTGATGCTCTCACAAGCAGAATGAGAAAGATGTTTTAAACTGAAAGAGAAAGCATGAGGGAATGGTATAAGGAGAGAATTCCCGTTAAGAGGCGCTGAGGCAAAGAAACTAATAATGAAGCAGAGAAGTCTAAACATGATAGTGATCATCATACTGATCAATACTATAAGAGCAGTGGTTCTTCAAGGAGCAACCGCAGAGGGTCTAGGCAGAACAAAGAGCGTGTGCAAGAAAGCATACCAGGAATCAAACTCAAAATTCCTTCATTTCACGGAACATGTTATCCGGACATTTACCTTGAATGGGAAAAGAAGGTGGAGTTGGTCTTTGATGCTCAACAATGTACTGAAGAAAACAGAGTCAAGGTTGCAGCTACTGAATTCTATGATTATGCTCTAAGTTGGTGCTGAGAGAAAATGGTGAAATCGAGCCAGAGCATGAATATGAAGAAGAAATTCATAGTGAAAATGAACTTTTGCCAGTTCAAGGAGAATTACTGGTGGCTAGGAGAACTCTTACTGCTCTGAACAAACCAGAAGAACAAGATCAGAGGAAAAACTTGTTCCATACTCGCTGTTTAGTGCAAGGAAAAGTTTGCAGCCTGATTATAGATGGAGGAAGTTGTGCGAATGCAAGTTACTCCCCATCCGAACCCTTATAAGCTTCATTGGCTGAATGACAAAGGAGAAATGAAAGTTTCTGAACAAGTGCTAGTTCCTTTGGCGATTGGAGAATACAAAGATGAGATCCTTTGTGATGTTTTACCCATGGAAGCAAGCCATATCCTTTTGGGAAGGCCTTGCCAATCCGACATAATGGTTATTCATGATGGATTCTCAAACCGACACTCCTTTGAGTATAAGGGTAAGAAGAATGTCTTGATTGCTATGACCCCTCAAGAGGTTTATGCACGGTTTGTGCACGAAGTAATTCACCTCGGTTTATGCACGGTTTGTACACGAAGTGGTTCACTTCGGTCCGTACACGGTTTGTGCGCCGAAGTGGTTCACTTCGGTCCGTGCACGGTTTGCGCGCCGATCACTTCGGTCCGTACACGGTTTGTGCGCCGAAGTGGTTCACTTCGGTCCGTGCACGGTTTGCGCGCCGAAGTGGTTCACTTCGGTCCGTGCACGGTTTGCGCACCGAAGTGGTTCACTTCGGTTCGTGCACGGTTTGCGCACCGAAGTGGTTTACTTCGGTTCGTGCACGACTTTTGCATGAATCATACAAGGATAGGAAATTACATTTCATATTTAGCATATTCTTTGATTGATCTCGCCTGGGTGGAAACCGACCCCAACAGTTAGCCCTCCAACTCGTTAGTTTCAGAGATGAGGATGACGAGTTGCAAAGATGGGTGAGATCAATGTTCCGAGGCGTTTTCACTTCGTTTCCGGATTATTCTGATTAAGAGACGAGGTGAACAGTTTTGTGCCGAGGTGTTTTGTACTCGAGTGCCGAGGTGAATGGCTTCGCACATAAGTTGTTTTTTTTTTTTTTTAGTCAAGAGCCGAGGTGTTTTTGCTCAAGTGCCGAGGTGTTTTTGTTCAAGTGCCGAGGTGTTTTTGCTCAAGTGCTGAGGTGTTTTTGTTCAAGTGCCGAGGTGTTTTTGCTCAAGTGCCGAGGCGAGCATTATTATTATTATTTTTTTTTATATGCCGAGGCGCAAAGTTTTGTGTCAATGCGTTCTCACGGTTGTTAGTGAGACGTTCGAGTTTCGTCGGGTACTTTCCGTCTACGCTGGATTTCCACCTCGGTCATACTTACGAGAAACTGCTTCCACCTCGGCGCCTTTCACGCTTTGCGACACTTAGGAAAATGTTAGTTTTCCTTATGTTGGACCGCTACGTGGGCCGGAGATGACGTTCGTCTGGGCCCGTATCTGTTTCTCGAGGGCCCAATATCATTTTGCGAAGAGTCGGTTCGTCTCGGAAGCGGAAGCGTCTCGCGTGTTCCCGAGGCGACGCGCGAGCTCTTCTATAAATATCAAGGCTTCCTTATCTTCATTCCTCCGAAAATTTCTCAAAGGTTCGCTCTCTCTTCTCTATCCTCTCTCTCTTGTTTATGTTTAAATTTCGGCTAGGGTTCTTTGAATTTCTACCGAGCCGTCGCCATCCGCCCTAGTTTTCCGATCAATCTTCAAACTTTCCGATTGTTCTTCGAGTTTTCCGGCTATTCTCCATCTTCTTGATTGAAAATCTTCCGAGGTGAAGGTGATGTCTTCTTCTTCTACTTCCCGAACTGAGGTGATTCCCGAGGAATCGATGGATAAATCCCGAGGTGACCCGGGCTCGAACACTGCTTCTGTCACTTCCCGAGGTGAAACGAGTATCCGTGAAAACTCCCTACGAAGCGACCCGGTGTTGAGGGCCTCCTCTGGTGACCGAGGTGAATCCATCCTTGAAGATTCTATTGGCTCGGCGGTTTCCCCGATGCTGTTAGGACGAAAGATAATTTCATCGTCCGTTGACCATTCGGATGGGTCCTCCGCAGCGAGTCTTCCCGAGGCGAATGATTCGGAGCCTACGTCTCGCGCCGAGGTGAATGGTTCAGGATTCGCCGCGGTGAAACCCTAAGGTGAGGATTGGGATTGGGATCCAGTTGCGGCGAGGCGGGAACTGGATCAACTAATCCTTCTTCAGAAAGGAAAGGCTCCTAAGCGCCGGAAGAAGAAAATAGTCGCCGACCCGCCTGGTTCCTCCCTTTCAATATCTGTTTCCTTAGCGGATATTCGTGCCCGCTTCGGAGTCAGTGAGGGAGTGGAATTTAAGCTTCCTTCTTCAGTGGACCGAGCTGACAAGCCTCCTCCTGGTTACTTCACCATGTACGAGGCCTTTCTTTTCGAATGTTGGCTGTAGTTCCCGATTCCATCTCTTATTTCGGAGTACCTATGGGTGCGAGGTCCCGCCTTGGCTCAACTGACACCTCGGGCTCTGCGACATCTCGTGGGGTTGTTGACCCTGAGTTATGAATGCAGGATTGAGCTCTCCCTTGACCACCTCAAAAATCTCCTAGATATTCGTCGTAAGCCAAAGACCGAGGTGTTCTATATCAGCAACAGGAGAGACCGTAGGATCATAAGAGACTTCCCGAGCAAGGATCAGGATTGGGAAAAAAGATTCTTCTATGTCCTTGTCAATGATGCTTCCGTGTCGGAGGATTGGATCGAGAAAACTAGAACGGAATGGGGACAAATTGGTAGATGGCCGAAATGAACCTTAGGGATTCTTTCCGCATATCGATGCTCGATCCGAATGTGCTGATATTTTTCATCATTTATTTTTTACAGTTCGTCGACTTCTGCTCCGGTGTCCACAAGACGTTTGGGAGATTGCTGAGGTGTTCAATCGAAGAAACGTTCGTTGGGAGAAAACCTTTTCCTTTCAGCGAGTTGAACGTGCCCGAGCTCTCTACCTCAGCGGCTATCAAGTAGGAGATTCTGAACCCTCCACTGCATCCGAGGACTCTAGGATAAAAATGGCACAAAGGTTGACCCTTCGCGAACGACAGAACTTGGAGGCGAAAAGGAACGCCGAGGAGAAGGAAAAAAGGGATTCAAAATCCCGGGGGCCTGTTCTCGGGAAAAATGGGGAGAAGGCTCCCGAGCCGAAGAATAAGAAAACAGTCTCCGAGGAGAAAAGGGGGGCTTCTAGAGATCCGACCCTGATGGCAGCTTCTGATCCTAGGACAGAGACTTCGGGCGGGGCTAAACGGATAGTGGTTGGTCTCAAATCTGGGACGAGGCCCAAGGAGTCGATTCTTTCCGGGCACCGAGGTGGTGACGAGACCGCGACCAAAAAAGACAAGAAGTCCGGGAAAAGACCCACTGCCGAGGCGTCCGTTGCTCCCGAGGCAAAGAAATCTAAAACGACGAAGCAGCCCTCGGTGAGTGTTAAGCAGGTCGGTATTCCCGAGGCCAATCCTCCGTCCGCGGAGGCATCCTACAATGACATCGAGGCTGCAGCTACGCTTTTCTCCAAGGTTCTTGTCCCGGGCAGCCTTTTCTCTCCTCTGGACACGCTCGTGAAGCGGAAGAAGTACGCACAGATTGCTCTCAAGGGGACTAAGGTAAAGTGTGTTCCATTTAGAGACTCTTTTGTGCTTTGTCTTGCGTTTTGTGCTTAAGCCCCTTTGTTTCTTCTTGCAGTTTATTGCCGTGGCCAACGAGGTCATTCTCTGGTATGAGATGGATGCCCGAGCTGACCAGAGACGTGTCGAGAATGCTCGTCAGGCTGCTGCCTTCCTGAAGACGAAGCTCGAAGAAGAGGAGGCCAATCACGCAAAGAAAGTTGAAGAATTTGCGACGCGCTACAAGGCCCTAGAGGCCGAAAGGGACGAACTTAAGCGTAAGCGTGATGCCTCGGAAAAGCAGGTGACTTGCCTGTCAGATCAAAAGATCCGTCTTGAAGCCGACCTGGCTTCCCTGCATCGACAGGTCCTTTCCGAACGAGAGATGCGCGATGCGAACCTCGACCGGACTCGAAAGGAGGCGAGGCGCGAGCTTGTGAGCAAGTATCAGGACAGGGTGTTGCGCGCCGAGGCCAAAGTCAACTTGCTTAAGGGAGCTGCTCGAGAGAAAGTTGCCGACCTGGCTGAAATCGAGGGAAACTTCCAATTCATTAGCGTCCTTCAAGGTCTCGATCCCCCTACTCTGGAGGATGAAAAAGCGAGGCTGACTGAACTCAAGGCGGAGCTTGTGGGTGCTTATGAGCATTTCGAGCGACTCGCAACGGATCTCCGCGAGGACCTGATGCCTTCGCCGGTATCGTCGGACGCGTTGCCGAGCCTTCCGGGAGGGGAGACTTTAGAAGTCTCGGCTTCCAAAGCCGGGGTTACACGTCCTTCCGGGTCGAATATTGGCATTCCGCGAGTGGATGAAATGCTCTCCGAGAGAAGACCCGACGCACTTTCTTCGAAGGATGCTGCAACTAAAGTCGCCGAGCCGAGTCCTTCTGCCGTTTGATTTCTTCCCTTTTTTTTTTTTTTTTAAACAACGCCCCTGGACGGCTTTATCCGCAACATTATTTATGCTTATGAATTATTTTGCTTTTACGCTTTAAGTGATGCTTTCGATTTAAGACTAATAAATGAGTCGTTGACGAAGCAATCATAGCTTGCCGAGCTCGCTAGTTTTGCTATGTAACGAGCGAGATGTCGTAATCCCCGTTATGGTGGAGTTTGGTGGTTCAGGCGTGTTTGGAAGAATGGTTTCTTAGACCGAGGCGAATTGGTATTCTTCTAAGCCCTGATGTAGTCCAACGCTGCTCAAGGTCGAGCGGTTTATCGGGTTTTAGTCGAACATGTTTAGTTATCTCGTACCGAGGCGTTAAACGCTCGAGTGGTACAATGTTCCCGAGATGTCGATTACTCAATTCGAATTTATATAGCGCGCTTTTCAATCCGTGGAGGATGTAGAGAACCTTATGTGAAGGTTAAGATCTCGTTTGGGATGCGAGGGGTTCGTATGTTGTGGCCAACAACGTACGAAATGACAAGAGTTGAACAAGGAATAAGCGAGGTAAGCTTTTTATTCGTAAATAATAATAGTTTACATAGCGCGGGACTATATAGATATATACGTACCCCACTGCCCCCCCCCCCTTTTAGGGAGGGGGGCAGTTGAACTCGTCATGGGACGAGCTGCCTACGTACCCCTTTCGGGGATCAAACCGCCTCGTAGTTCATGTTTTGTGATAATGTTCTTAGTAGTAGTACTTCTTAAGATGCATTGCGTTCCAGGATCGTGGCACAGAAGTGTCCGTTTGATGGTTGGCGAGTTCGTATACTCCTGGTCGGACTACTTTGGTTATTCGATACGGTCCTTCCCAGATAGCTCCAAGTTTTCCAGCGTTTCGCTCTGCCGTATTTTGAAAAACCTTGCGGAGAACCAGCTCTCCTTCGCGAAACCTCCGACTTTTGACGTTGGAGTTGTAGTACTTTACAGTGGCTTGCTGATAATTTTGAATGCGGATGAGTGCTTGGTCGCGTCTTTCGTTGATTAGGCCTGCTTCGTCCAAAAGTATGAGATGGTTGAGGCCTTCCTGTCCTGGGAGGAGTCGTCGCCGTATTCCTGGAAATTCTACTTCAGGAGGGATAACGCACTCCGTTCCGTAGACAAGTGCGAATGGTGTCTCGCCAGTGGCTCGCCTCGGGGTTGTCCGATGCAACCATAGGACTCCTTCGAGTTCGTCTGCCCATCTTCCCTTCTTGGCATCAAGGCATTTTTTCAATCCGTCAAGTATCGTCTTGTTCGCTGCCTCAGCTTGCCCGTTGCCTTGCGGGTATCTAGGCGTCGATTTACTCAGTCTGATTTTCCACTTTTCGCAAAAAGACTCGAAGCGCGTTGAGATGAATTGCGAGCCGTTGTCGGTCACGATTTCGTACGGGACTCCGTGTCGGCTGATGATGTTCTTCCAGACGAAGTTCTCGACTTGGACGTCTTTGATGCTGGCGAAAGAATCTGCTTCTACCCATTTTGAGAAGTAGTCCGTTAAAACTAGCAGGAATCTCTTCTGCTTGGAACGATGCAGCGGGCCGACGATGTCCATTGACCATCGCATGAACGGGTAAGGTGACGAGATTGAGGAGAGTAGCTCGGTGGGCTGATGAATCGTCGGGGCGTGGCGTTGACATTTCTCGCATTTCCGCGAAAAAATTTCGCAGTCTTTCACCATGGTCGGCCAGTAATACCCGTGACGTTTTATCTTTATTGCTAGAGACTTTCCGCCGCTATGATTTCCGCAGGACCCTCCGTGAATTTCCTCGATTACTCTCCGTGCTTCTTTTCCTTCCACGCAAGTCATTAGTGGTCCCGAGAATCGCCATTTGAAAAATTCTCCGTCGAGTAGGATGTATCGAGCTGCCTGGGCTTTGAGTTTGCGAGCTGCCCATTTGCCTGCGGGGACTTCTCCGTCCATTATGTAAGTTCGAATTGCTCCCATCCATTCTTGGTCGCATCCGTACTCATTCCGCTGGTCCTCTTTAGTCGCGGCCGTCTCTTGTTCATCGCTGGGCTCCTCAGGATCTTCGGCTGGCTCGATCAAGTTGACGGTCTCAGAACTTTCGATCTTGGGTCGTTCGATGAATTCTACCGGGATTACCCGTTTGAGGCCGGGGTCGGATGACGAGGCGAGGGCCGCCAATGCATCGGCTTGAGCGTTTTCGCCTCGGGGAATTCGCGTTAGCTTGAACTCTTTAAATTCTTTTGAAAGTTTTTGGACCACGCTTAAGTACGCCTCCATCCTATCGTCTCTTGCCGTGTATTCCCCGTTGAATTGGTTAGCGACGAGCTGAGAGTCGCAGAAGGCCCAAATTTTTCGAACCTTGATTCCCTGTGCTAGCCTGAGTCCCGCGATCAAAGCTTCGTATTCGGCCTCGTTGTTAGAAGCGTGGAAGGCCAGTCTAAAGGATTGCTCTAAGACTTCGCCGGTTGGAGATGTCAGGCGAATCCCGATTCCTGAGCCTTGTCTTGATGACGAGCCATCTACGTGAAGTATCCATGTGGAATCTTTGGTCAGCTCGTCCGTTCCGTCGATCGAAAGCTCTATCAGAAAGTCAGCGAGGACTTGGAACTTGGCGCAGGTCTTGCTCCGATATTCGATATCGTATTCGCTGAGCTCAATTGCCCATTTTGCTAGTCTTTCGGATTGGCTTGGGCTGTGCAGTATAGCCCGTAGTGGGAAAGACGTCAGTACCACGATACAGTGCGATTGAAAATATGGTCTGAGTTTCCGTGCGGACATCACCACAGCGAGTGCCAGCTTTTCCATTTGCGGGTATCTCGTTTCTACATCCGCCAGTGTTTGGCTTATGTAGAAGATCGGATTTTGCTCCCCTCGTTCTTCTCGGACAAGTACTCCGCTGACTGCGGTAGCCGAAACGGCGATGTATAAGTACAGGAGTTCTCCTTCCACTGGCTTTGCGAGCACGGGTGGAGTTGCTAGGTATTGCTTTAGCTCTTGGAAGGCTGCCTCGCACCTTTCCGTCCATTCGAACTTCTTGTTGTCTCGGAGTGTGTCGTAGAAAGCTAGACACTTGTCGGTTGATCTCGAGATGAAACGATTTAAGGTAGCGACGCATCCCGTTAGTCGTTGTACTTCTCGTTTGTTCCTGGGTGAGGCCATTTGGATTAACGCATCTATCTGCTATGGGTTTGCCTCGATTCCACGGCTCGTAACCAGATTCCCGAGGAATTCCCCTGATGTTACTGCGAATCTGCATTTCGCCGGATTGAGCTTCATGTTGTGGTGATTTAGCCGTTCGAAGCATTCCGCCAGATGGGTGATGTGGTTGCTTACTTCCAGCGACTTCACCAGCATATCATCAATGTATACCTCCATCGTTTTTCCCAGTTGGTCGGCGAACATTTTATTGACCAATCGCTGATACGTAGCTCCGGCGTTCTTCAATCCGAATGACATCACTTTGTAACAGTAAATATCTCGGTCGGTTATGAATGCTGTTTTTTCTTGGTCGTCGGGGTTCATCAAGATCTAATTATACCCAGAAAAAGCATCCATAAACGAGAGGAGCTTGTTTTCTGCGGTCGCCTCGATGAGCCGATCAATGTGGGGGGAGAGGGAAACTATCCTTCGGACATGCTTTGTTCAGATCGGTAAAGTCGACGCAGATACGCCATTTTCCATTTTTCTTTTTTACGACTACCGGATTTGCAAGCCAATCTGGATATTTCGCCTCGGTGATGGACCCGACTTTAAGCAATCTGTCCACTTCGTCATTCACCGCTTTAGCTCGCTCGGGTCCGAGTTTTCTTCTCTTCTGCTTTACTGGTTTGAAAGTTGGATTCACATTGAGCTCGTGGCATGTAACATTGATGTCGATCTCGGGCATGTCCTCCGCGACCCAAGCAAAAGTGTTAATATTCTTTTTCAAAAAGTCGATCAACTAGGTTTTGATCGCGTCGTCTAGCTCAGCTCCCACTTCTACGCATCTCTCCGGGTTTTCGTCGTCTAAGCATATAGATATCACCGGGACGCACCGCGGCTGATTGTCTTCTGCCTG
Organism: Alliaria petiolata; assembly: GCA_020283515.1. Lineage (NCBI taxonomy): Eukaryota > Viridiplantae > Streptophyta > Magnoliopsida > Brassicales > Brassicaceae > Alliaria > Alliaria petiolata. The sequence goes on from JAHZTW010000002.1 coordinate 57,277,560, forward strand.
CTCGGCTTTCTGTAATTGCTACAAGAGTTTTTTGGTGCCGACCTTCGCTTCTCGGTTGGTTTTTATTTTTTTATGAATGGTCTCCCTTTTCGCCTCGGTTTTGGGGTTCCTCAGCTTGTGCTCGGTCATAAAGCATATTCGCGACTCCTTCTGATTTTCCCAGATCTTTCGGATCCCGTTGGCCCCGGGGAATTTCAAACAGAGGTGATAAGTCAAGACCACGGCTCTCATCGAATTAATCCACAGCGTTCCCATGATAATGTTGTACACCGGGGGACCTTCGGTTACCGAGAAGTTGACGATCTTAGTGACATCTTCCGCCAGGACTGGTAGTCTGATCGTTCCGATCGTCATAGTCGTTTCTCCCGAGAAACCGGTCAACGGACTCGGAATCAGTATTATTTCGGACATGTCGATTCCCATTTTCGCCAAAGTTTCGCGGAAAATGACGTCTACCGAACTTCCGGTATCAATTAGGACTCGGGCTACTTCGTTATCCTTCACTATGAGTTCGATCACCAGGGGGTCGTTATGCGGTTTGTCTATGCCCGTCGTTTCTCTTTCTTCGAACGTGATGACATCATTGGGATTTCTGCTCGGTGTGGACCAGTTTATCTTGGCTTCGGCTTTTCATTGAAAGGGTTTTATCGCGGACACCGTGTCTCTGCAGTATTCCGATCCTCCCATGATCATGTTTATCCTCTGGCGCGGCCCACCGGACTCCGAGGCGTTATTGTTTCTTCCTCCTCGCTTCTGGGGGCCGCCCGGTCGGTTTTCCGTGTCGGGTTGTTCTTCCTGCTCGGCCTCGACCGGCTTCTCCTGTTCGAGGTCCTTCAAGCTGATTGAATTACCGAGCTCTCCGGCCAAGAATTTCGCTCTGAGCTTGTCTCCTCAGATTCGACAGTTGGCCGTTAGATGTCCGTATGTCTTATGTATCTCGCAGTAGGCCTTTTCGTCGTACGAACTTGAGTTCCTAGTCCATGTGTTTCCGTTCGTTCTTCCTCGACCTCGCCCAGCTCATTGAAGGATTTCAATCTTCAGAACATACTAATGGTGCTGAAGAACGAATTTACATTCTTTCCAATTTAATGTTTCATTACTTTCTACCATCGCTTGTTTGCAACTGCAAGTAATTAACTCTCACTGAATACATGAATGGAGTCTGATGGAAGAGGTTATTGTCTTTGTTGCTCTGGAATAACCTGAGGCTTCTTCTTGAAACAACTTGTTAGTACCACCAGCTTATGTGCATACAATGTTGTCTGTTTCCAGGAGTTGTGGGCGAGTGAAGCTGCCGCATTTCTACTGCTGCAGCGGTGAGCGGACAATATCTGATGAGCAAAGAAACTAGATCAACTGGTCTGGACTTGCTACGTGACATCTGGACTCGCTGATCTGATAGTTGTGCGCTCCGCTGAAGTTTGGTCCATCGTGGTGGATATAGGCGCCGTTCGGGCGATTCTTCGAATGGCTTGGCTGGCTCGGCATCACTTGATTCTTGTTCGCTGATTTTGTTGGCCCGAAGCGTTGGTCGAGGATTCGGAAATTTCCTCCTCGAGTATGAAATCCGATGCCCGATGCATGGCGTCTTGGATAGATTGGGGTTTGTTGCGCCCAATCTCTTTTTGGAAATCTGATTTATACCACAGAGATTTCTTTAACGCTTGGAGCGCTCCTTTGTGGCTCACTTCTCCTACTTTCGACATTACTGCTTTGAAGCACCCCATGAAAGTTCTTAACGGTTCGGTCGGTCCTTGAGATAGCGTCCAGAGGTCGGCGTCTGACACGCCTCGGTTCATGAACATGGAGTATTGCTTCATGAACTCGATGCAGAGATCTTTGAAATTTCTGATAGAATTGCGCTCGAGTCTGGAGAACCATTTGAGGGCCGGTCCTCGGAGATTCTTGACAAACAGAAGGCAGTATCCCGCGTCTCGCTCGCTTTCTCTGAGGTTGGATAGTGCCATCGCCGTACGAAATGCCATGATATGTTCCTTCGGATCCGTCATTCCCTCATAAGTCGGGAGGCGGACTTTCCCGGGGTCGGACACTCTCGCCTCCATAATCCGCGCTGTGAACGGCGTCATCTGGACTTCCTCCAGCATTAAATCAATCTCAGGTGCTGCGCTCGTAGCCTTGTGCACCTGTGATCGAATAGCTTTCACCTCCGCGTTTGCCCGAGCCAAATCGGCTCGGATTTCGTCAAGGGCATTGCCTCGTCTCGCCGAGTTGGGTTCGGTAAGACGGCCTCGGTTTATCCTTCGGGGTTCGTCTTGATAGTGTGCCTGCTCGACCCACATGAGGTTTTCCTCCTCCTCGGCTAAGTCCTGATCTTCCTCCGAGCCGAGGTTGCCTCCCGAAGCTCCATCTCGTAGTGCCGCGGTGATGGTCACCTCGTCTGGTTGCGATGTCGTCGCATCGGCTCGCTCCTCCCCAGTTCCTGTTGTGGCCGCCGAGCCGTTGGTGGGTTCGTCTAGGGCTCCGCCGAGCTGCTGATCTTGCTCAGCGACTCCTCTTCGGACCAGACGCGGTGGCTCGGTGGTGTTGGGCCTCGTGGCTGCGGGGGTTCTTTCTTCGGATTGGAAATTTCCCGAGCCTCCTGCTCGGCTGTTGTTCACTCCTGGAGTTGCGAAGATGAGCGCCATCGGGTTGATGCCGAGCCTCCTGTTCCTGGCAGATGGATTCATCATGGGGGTCAAACTGCCGATTCGCTGGCTTTGGGCTCAACTCTCCGTCGTGAGGTTCGGTCACTCCGATGGTCATCTTTTCGGATCTGGTGTGCGTCGGTTCTCGGTGTAAGAATTCTTCAATCGCCTCCTTCTAGCGTCAAATTGTGCGTACTGGATTTTGCACAATAAATAATCTGTTAATAAAAATAAAAGAGGACGAAAAGATTCTAAGTTAAACACGACACGAAGATCCGAAGACGGAAATTTTATTCAAGCTGCTTTGATAAGCTTTTTAGGGTACAAGTATTTTTGCTAGGTAAAACGCGGATCCTTTACAAATGAATTCAGGATCCTATTTATACATCTTTCTCGTAATCTAAGCGTATATCTCGGAGAATCTCTTCGTAGATTTCCCTTCCTTTTCCTTTGACGAAGCTCATCTCCACGAACACTATTCTTCTAGGGCAAAAAGCCACTCCGGTCTTTCTTCGTGGGCTTGGGCTCCTTCGTTGTTTTGAAGACCACTTCGTAAGATCGTTGCTCGGGCCGTCAAAAGAAAAGGTTGGTTTGGTTTATGCATATTCCGGTTCAGCTCGGATTATGCACGGTTTGTGTACGAAGTAATTCACCTCGGTTTATGCACGGTTAGTGCACGAAGTAATTCACCTCGGTTTATGCACGGTTTGTACACGAAGTGGTTCACTTCGGTCCGTGCACGGTTTGTGCGCCGAAGAGGTTCACTTCGGTCCGTGCACGGTTTGTGCGCCGAAGTGGTTCACTTCGGTCCGTGCACGGTTTGTGCACCGAAGTGATTCACTTCGGTTCGTGCACGGTTTGCGCACCGAAGTGGTTTACTTCGGTTCGTGCACGACTTGTGCATGAATCATACAAGGATAGGAAGTTACCCTTCATATTTAGCATATTCTTTGATTGATCTCGCCTGGGTGGAAACCAACCCCAACAGACTTGATGATATGCTAGACGAGTTAAATGGTTCTAGTATTTTCTCTAAAATAGTTCTTAAGATTGGCTATCATCATATTAGAATGAAAGAAGGGGATGAGTGGATAGCCGCTCTCAAAACCAAGCATGGTTTATATGAATGGCTGGTTATGCCATTCGGGCTATCTATTGCCCCAAGTACCTTCATGCGTTTAATGAATCATGTTCTAAGAGCATATATAGGCATCTTCGTAGTAGTTTATTTTGATGACATTCTTGTTTATAGCAAAGGTCTAGATGATCATATAGAGCATATTAGATTGGTTCTAGACTTGCTTAGACAAGAAAAACTATATGCTAACCTTAAGAAGTGTACTTTCTGTACTTCTAGTCTTGTTTTTCTTGGTTTTGTTGTAAGTACAGAAGGATTTAAAGTAGATGAGGAGAAAGCTAAGGCAATCAGAGAGTAGCCAAGTCCTAAAAATGTGGGAGAAGTAAGAAGTTTCCATGGCCTAGCTGGTTTTTATAGACGGGTTGTAAGAGACTTCAACACTATAGCAGCTCCACTCACTGAGATCATCAAGAAAGACGTTGGATTCAAATGGGAAATAGAACAGGAAGAAGCTTTCCAAAGCCTAAAAGAGAAGCTTACTAATGTCCATGTTCTTGTTTTACCAGATTTAGTAAAAACATTTGAAATTGAGTGTGATGCCTCAGGTATAGGTATTGAAGCAGTTTTGATGCAGGAAAGGCAACCGATTGCTTACTTCAGTGAGAAGCTTAGTGGTGCTACTCTTAACTATCCTACATATGACAAGAAGCTGTATGCTTTGGTTAGAGATCTTCAAACGTGGCAACACTATCTCTGGCCAAAGGAGTTTGTCATCCACACCGATCATGAATCTATAAAACATTTAAAAGGGCAACAAAAGCTGAACAAGAGGCATCCGAGGTGGGTAGAGTTTATAGAGACATTCCCCTATGTTATCAAATACAAACAAGGTAAGGATAATGTGGTGGCAGATGCTTTGTTAAGGAGGTATACTCTTCTCTCTACTCTAGAAACTAAACTTCTCGGATTTGATCAACTTAGAGAGTTATACAAGCTAGATGATGATTTTTCAGATGTTTATGCTGAATGTTCTAAGTCTCCTTCTGGTAAATTCTTTAAACAAGATGGGTTTCTCTTCTATGAGAACTGTCTTTGTGTACCTAATTGTTCTAAGAGAGACTTGTTTACCAGGGAAGCACACGGTGGAGGCTTAATTGGACATTTTGGTATAGCTAAGACTTTGGAGATCATGAAAGATCACTTCTACTGGCCGCATATGAAAAGAGATGTTGAGAGAATTTGTGGAAGATGTAATACTTGCAAGCAAGCAAAATCTAAGGATCAGCCTCACGGTTTGTATTCTCCCTTACCTATTTCATCTCATCTGTGGCATGATATCTCAATGGACTTTGTTTTAGGATTGCCTAGGACTAAAACAGAGAAGGATTCTATCTTTGTAGTTGTTGATAGATTTTCTAAGATGGCTCATTTAATTGCTTGCCATAAAACTGATGATGCTCTACATGTAGCTAATCTGTTCTTTAAAGAGATAGTTTGTATTCATGGTATGCCTAAGACCATCGTTCCTGATAGAGATACTAAGTTCCTTAGCTTCTTTTGGAAAACACTTTGGTCTAAGCTAGGAACTAAGTTGATGTTCTCTACTACTTGCCACCCACAGACTGATGGTCAAACTGAGGTTGTTAATAGAACCCTAGGAACATTGCTTAGAGCTTTGATTAAAAAGAACCTTAAGTCTTGGGAAGATTGTTTGCCACATATAGAATTCGCTTATAATCATGCTGTGCATTCTGCTTCTAAGTATTCGCCATTTCAGATTGTTTATGGGTTTAATCCCATCTCTCCTTTGGATTTAATGCCTTAACCTTTGAGTGAAAGAGTTAGCTTGGATGGTAAGAAGAAGGCAGAGTTGGTGCAAGCAATACATTCAGATGCTAAGAAAAATCTGGAGGAAAAGACTAAGCTATATGCTAAGCATGCGAATAAGGGCAAACATAGAGGAAGGAATGCTTTCCAGCTGAGAGAAAGTCTAAGTTGATGCCTCGGATTGATGGTCATTTCACCATAACAAAGAGGATCAATGAAAATGCATACAAGCTGGACCTGCAAGGTAAGTATACAATTAGTTCAAGCTTTAATGTTACTGATTTACTCTCTTATTTTGCAGATGAGTCGGATTTGAGGTCAAATCATTTTGAAGAAGGAGGGGATGATATGATCAGGGATGATATACACTTGAAGAACAAGCTTGTACCAGAGGATGGAGTGGATATGCTTAAGCTTGTAGCTGAGGAAGAGGATCAAGAAGTTATCAAAGGTCCCATGACCGGGTCTAAGACTAAGGCATTTCACAATGCCTTAGAGATATTGCTAAATCAGATACAAGACGGTCCACATGATGAAGCAAAGGCAAGAGCTATCACATTGATATGCATTCAAGCCGGTGAATGATAAATGGGCTAGTAACATATCTTGTGCTCTTTTTTCCTTAAAGAGTTTTGTCCCAATGGATTTTCTATTTAATGTTTTTAACGAGGCAAGTGTGTTACTTTGTCATTGCCCATTTGATTATTCACTAGTCCAAGCCCATTTATTTCTATCTATCTCGGCTTGGAAGTTCATGAGTCACTTTCTACACTTAGTTGTTTTTCAAGTTTTGTTTTGTTTTCAAACATTGTCCGCGTCTTGCATGATCAGTCAAGGGGGTTTTTCCCGAGACTGATTCATTCATTTCCTTTAGGGTTTTCGTGTCTTCTCATCTCTCTTTATAACTTGGCCGAGAGATGAGTTTTGTTTTGATCTTTCTTTTTATCAAAAACCTTTTCTAANTTCCTTTAGGGTTTTCGTGTCTTCTCATCTCTCTTTATAACTTGGCCGAGAGATGAGTTTTGTTTTGATCTTTCTTTTTATCAAAAACCTTTTCTAAGAAGATCATCTCTTTGTGTGTAATATCCTTGAGAAACCTGATCACTCTCCGGTGCGTAATATCCTTAGAGTAATCAGTTTGTATACAAGAGCTTTCCGCATCTCTTGTATGTTTTCCATCTATCACTCTTCCCCTAAATATCCCCAAATCGTTTCATATACTTTCGGCCAGAACAAATCGATAATTCCATCGGATCTCTTGGTGTTAAAGTTAGCTTGTAAGATTAAGATCATTAGAGGGATCATATTATCGTCTGATGTTGAACTTATGGCTCCGACCACTTGTCCTTGAAGTTTCCGTTTTACTCCAAAATGTATGCTTTTTGTCGAATTTCCCTGAAATGACTCTTAAAACTAGGAAACATGGAAATCACTTTAAAACCGTTGAAAATCGGGTTAAAACACTTGTAAGAGATCTTGAAATGATAGGTTTTAGCAGTAAAATATGAATGTTATCATTGGTCAAATTGGTGTCTTTAATCACTTTAAGGTAAGCAAAGGGTCTGATCTTTCCCTTGCATCTCGGCTTGTATATCATCTCGCCAGCAACAGAGAACACATGTTTGAGAATCATACCTTCCAGAAGATCACCGAGGGTTGGTCCTTGTACATAGGACTTTTTGCATGTGATCACCTCCTTTGGTGCTTCTTGGATCTTCTCATTTTGTTCACCAAACATGGCATTGAGGCAGACACCATCAAAGCTCTCTCCATCATAGCATATCACCAAGGATGGATCTTCGGGTTTCTCAATTGTCTTCTTGAGCTCTAGAGAGTATGCATGCTCTCTTTCATTGATCCTCTTTTTTTTTGGTGTCGAAATGCATCAGCAAGCTCCCGGTTAGTCTTAGCTCTACCTTGCCACTCTTGCAATCAAACATGCAACCGACTAAAGCTAGAAAAGGTCTCCCCAATAGAAGTGTTTCCTTGACATCTTGGTCCATTTCTATAACTAGGAAGTCACTTGGGAGTATCACATTGCCAATCATGAGAGGCAAGTCAATCAGCTTTCCAACTGTCTTCCATTCACTTCCATCAGCTAGGGCTAACGGCTTCTTGCAGTCGATATAGTCGTTATACCCGAGACGTTGTGCCGTGGCTAGACTCATCACATTGATGCTTGCACCGAGATCACACAAGCAGTTCTCAAATATGATCCCACCGAGCATGCATGGGAGAGTGAATGATCCTGGATCTTCTAGCTTTTGGACTACCAAGGTTTCTTCCTTGGGTTTCTCCTCACGAGCTGCTGCATTCCTCCCTATAGTTGCCATTGCTTCAGCATAGAGCTTGTCCTTTAGAGCTAAGAGAAAGGCTGGAACAAGCTTGGTCTCGTCGATGTTGCTGAATAGATTCAACCTTTCTCAAGGTTTCAACCAACTCGACTTCCTTTTCATCTATGAGATGCTTCTTATGCTTCAGAGGGTATGGCATCGGTGGTTTGTAGACTCGCTGGAATGGTGATTTTTGTGGATTCGTCACCTGTTTCTCTTCATGGACTGCCAAATTTTGAAAACTCCCTCCCCCTCTTAGGATATCGATGTCCTCATCGACTAGAGCCCGTTTTGGAGAAGCGGTTTCGACTTGATCCCGTTTTTCCTCGTCGAGAGTGGTGATCATTTGGCAATTCTTCTTTGGATTCATGACAGATTTTCCAGGAAGGTTGCTTGGATGGCTTACAGATGCAATGCCTTTATTGTTTTCAAGCGTCTTGACTCGTACAGTCAATGCCTCGATCTTCCCGGATAGCTCGGTGTTTAAACCGTCTATCTTGTTATGCACCTCAGCAAAACGTTTGTGCATATCTGTATGAATGTGGGTTTGACCTTGGAGGAGTTGCTTGAGAGTACCTTCCAGGTCAATCCAGCTTGAGCAGGTGAATTTCCTTGCAGTTGTTGAAAACCGGAGGTGCAACGACTTGTTGTTGTGGCGGGTAACCACCTTGCTGTTGGTTTCGTGGTACGAACCCTTACTGAGTTGTGTAAGTGATGGGGTCTAAATAGTCGTCTTAGATTGGAGGATTTCTTTGGGGACTCGTCGATCTTTGAATTTGTAGGACCCTAAGCTGCAAGTGCACAGCGTGCGTTGTAGTACTTAGGGTATCGATCCACAGGGAGGAGGTCAACTGCAAAACAGAAGACTCAGGGCAACCAAAGACGCAGGGAACTGGGGTTTTGGGGTAAGTGTCACGATTTTTGCAGAAAGTAAAGAAAGCAGTACCACGCCTTATATAGAGAAGGTTGTCAATCTCTTCTATAACCAACGGGAAAAGGAAAATAAACTTAAAGACTTGTAAAAAGGAAATCAGGTAAGCAGTGCAGGAAAAGTAAATATTGAAGTGCGTAAATCTCGATGTAAAAGCAGATGGGGCGAACACGTTGGGAATCTTCTCGGGAAATCTATGGGGTTCTAACTAGAAATCAAACATACGAAAGTTAAGCAAACGAGACTAGGCGATTTTCCCTAAACTGATTCACTGGTTTTAACAACCTAACTCTATCAAGCAAGGTCGATCTGCGATCATCTATTTCGCAGGTATACTCTCGTATCCTGCGTCCTAGACGAACACGCAATAAGATCGGGAAGATAAACATTCAGACATCTTTTAAAGGATGCTCTCTACCCTATTTTGGTCTAGATCAGAGATTCAGGACGTTCGTCGCTCTCAAGACCCTGCGATCAGAATATAGTTCATGAAGCTAGACTCATGCAATAAGAACGAATATGGTGAGACCGAAGACCCTAATCTTTGGCCTAAACAATCGGTTCAACAACAGTTAATGAAATTCCCTATAGATCCCCTTAAAGAATACCCAACGAAAATAAACTACTCAGACATAAAAGAAGAAGTAGAAAACGTGATTGATGAATGCATAACTTGTATAAATTGATGAAAAGGAAAGAGGGTTCAAGAACAAATCAATCTCCGTCAAAGAACAAGGTGGAAACCACAAATCAGAGATTCGCGGCCACCAAAAGAAATCTATGAATATGTGTTTTCGTCTCTCTCCAAAAAAACACTAAACAACGAGTATATATAGGTCTTCAAGTGCCCTAGGTCGTGGATTAGGTCTTGACTTGCATAAGATGGCTGCGGGTTTAAGTTGGGCTTCAAATGGGCTCGGGAACCGCGAGTGGCCTGGCCGCGTGAGCGACTGGCCGTGGCGCGGCCACTGGTCGTCTGGTTTGGCTATGGCGCAGCCAGCTCGTCCTTTCGGGTGCTTGGCGGACCTTCTTGCTTCTTTCATAACTTGAGATCCAACCGTGAGATTGTTCTCAAACCACTTCGTGGTGAAAGACAGCTGATAAGGCTACCTTGTCTCCAAATATGAGTTTGATCTCGTGGTGGGAAGGCCTTCATTTGATGTTAAACTTCTGTCCTCGAGCACTGTTTCCGGGGTTGTCCATTTTGCTCCAAAATATGCGTCTTTTGCTAAGTTTACCTGAAAAGAGTCTTGAACTACCAATACTCGAAATCTAGTGTTTATGCATTAAAACCTTAGTTAAATGCTTATTAAAGCACTCACTTATGATAGTAAAAACGGGTAAAATATGCATGTTATCAACTCCCCAGACTTAAACTTTGTTTGTCCTCAAACAAAACAGAAATCCAAGTAAGGAAAAGAGGTTTGAAAACGTCGAAACTCAAAAATACTTGGGAACCCATCAAGTCTAGCAATCGACCTGTTTGAGCCACGTAACTCGGAATTCAGCTTCAAGGCGTTTGGGTCTAGTTACCTTGAGCTTTTCGCCCTTCCCGGATACGCTTCAGGGTCCCTTTGAGTATTTCGAGCTTTCTCTTGTTGACCCCTTTATTCATTTAGGCGTGCGGTCTCTATCGAGGGAGTATCGGTCGACGAGACATTATACTCTTCTCTTCCAAATATCTAGACATAGACATTTCAGACACAAATTTTCTATTTTCTCTTCGCTTAGTCGATTTCTCCCTACTTTTCTAGGATATCATTTTATTTTTTCTATCGACTTTCTTTTTCTATTTTTTTTTCTTTTCTTTTCTCTTTAGCTTGAGAATGAACACTTCTTTGAAGTTTTCATGATGTATGCGAACCGTCATGGTCCGTTAAGGAACTCGGGTTGCCATTCTCAAACTAAGACTTTTCTTTTATATTTTTTTTTCTTCTTTTCTATAACAAGGAAAGATCAAGGAGAGGTTGCACTGCATCTACTTAGTCATGCTAGAGTTTAAAAGAGGAGCAAAGTTCGAAGTACCTCAAGCCCCTTGACGAGAAGTTTTGATTCATTAGGTGCGGAGTCAACGCAAGATCCTTCGAATACTCTATAGATTAGAACTTTCTCCGTTGGAACAATTCACTCGCAGTGTTCAACTTAGTAAACCTTGCTTCTAAAACCGTGAGAATGGTCATTAAGGTTCCTTGTTCGAAATGACTTGTACCTAGCAAAGTTCATAGTTTCCGACTAAAAGAAAAAAGTTTTGACTACTCTATAAAATGACTCGATAAATGATGTAAGTATGCATAAGACTCATCAAATCAAAGCATAGTTAGTAATATAAGAACCCCCCCCCCCCCAGAATTAAATCAAACTGTCCCCAGTTTGTTTCAATCGAGTTGAGGTGAAAAAGATAGGTAAATTCAAGTACAAGCTTGTGAAGACTTACTTGAAAGTGGCATTGGGTTTGGTGTGGGTGGATGGGCGTGTGGTATGATTGAGCTAAGGACTAGATCATTCTACTTATGTCCTTGCTTAGAATCGATTTAGTTGAACAAAAGAAATCGAAAACTTAGCTCGAAAGGAAATGTGTTGCGCGGTTGAGCTTCCTTGCTTCAGATGGTGGTGGTGATGTTGGCGGCTGGTGATGATGATGATTGGGGCACGCCTATGTTGAGAAGAACAGGTACTCCGGTTCTTGAGTACTCGTCTTTGTTCCTCGACCTTTGTTGAACACCGTGAATGAGAGATGGAAAATCTTCCGTCCTTGCATCTTGAAGATTACGTCACCTCAGAAACTTGACTTGAAGTTTGGGTCTATGCTGGCCTATCCAGGGATCTGTTTGGGATCCCAGAAGACAGGTTTTGCTAGTATGAACTTCAATGCCATATGAAATCCTTACTTGGCTTCGGTAAAGGTCTTGGTAGCGGAAGAGAGAAGCTAGTCTTCGGAAACTTTCCTCTTCGCGGTTTGGTGAAGGAAGTTGCATCTTCTTCCTTCTGGATCTTGCACAATGGTCTTCTTCCTCTAGAAACGTCGTACTCTTCTTCATCTTCATGGATACAGGCCCGTTGAACGTGCTGGAAGAAGTGAGTAGAGAGATGGATCATTGACTTAACTTAACTTGGATGGAGTCTTGTCTTGTCTCGCCATCTTGGATGCAACAGCAATGTGCCGCGGTTGTGGAAGTGATCTTTGTGGTCTTTAGGTCATGTTCAGGCCTTTGAATTAAGGAGGATGCTTGAAAGGCTTGATACAGGTTGAAGGAGATCCAGTTTGGTGAGGTCGGGACGGGGAATGTTTCAGACGACGGCCGGCCGCACGACAGGTTGTCGCGGCCGCGGCCAGGCGCATCCTCTCTGTGTCGTCATGGCTCGTGGCGTGGCCAGGCTCCTTCTGGCCGGCCCACGGGCAGTTCGTCGCCCCGTCAGTGTTCTTCGAGCCTCCTTCTTCATATTTTTGGTCTTTTCTGGTTTTTCTGGGTTTTTTTTTGTGCTTTTCTTGGTTTTCTGATTTTTTTTTGTGCTTTTGGGATTTATGAAAATGCTGTAAACTAAGAAGAAAGCAAAACTAAAAATTAGTATGGTTAAGGAGATGAGAAAGAGAATACCTAAAATGAGTTGTCTCCCACTGAGCCGCTCTTGTTTAGAGTCTTTTAGCTAGACTTTGGTAGTTTGGGAGCTTAGTTGGAGGTGGAGTTCGACCATAGGCAAGGTCTCTTTGCCTTCTGCGCGGCCTCTTCTGCTAAAGGCTCCTCGAGTCTCTCCATGATAGCATCTTCATCCTTCTCAAAAAGAAGTTTCTCCATGGTGTAAGGTACCGCGGGATAAAACTTCTTCCCGTCGATATTGGCGAACGAGACTCGTCAGTTTGGCTAATCCATGATGGCTCCTGCAGTGGCCAAGAACGGCCATCCCAAGATGAGAGGTGCAGTTTCTTTTTGGCGAGTTTTGACTATGTAGAAGTCTACTGGGATTCTACAATCGTCAATGATGACCGGGAGATCATAAATGACTCCTCTCGGGGTCGTGAGTGACTGGTCCGCCAATCCAATCTTGATCTCAGTTGGGAAAACGCATTTTACGCCGAGTTTTCGTGCTACACTGGCTGGCATTATGTTGATGCATGACCCCGAATCGCATAGAGCGTTCTTGAAAGTGTTACCTCGGATGCTGCAAGTTGTGAGGAATTGTTCGTGGCCTTGGATTTTGTGGAGGTTTCTAAACTGCCATCCGGTTCTGGCGAGGTTGAAAAGGCTTTGGATGTCAGACACTGTCTCCCTACTTTCGAAGAAGAAATGTCCGATCAGGTGATCTCTCTAGGCTTCCACGAAATCCATTTCAGGAGGGAATTCTTGCACCACCTTGTTGAATTCTTCGAGTGCCAACGGCTCGATTCGGTTCTGGTGCCACTCATACTTCTTTGTTGGGGGCATCCTGATAGCGTCCTTGGCGGCTGAATGTCTTGCTTGACTAAAGTTGACTTCAATATTGACCTTGTTTTCCAAGCTATCCTGAAAGAAGTCGGTCAAACCCTGATTTTTCCAGGCGTCCTCGAATGACATTCCGTAGGGAGTTTCTTGACTTTGGCATTGAACTCCATAAGCTTCTCCCTCTGAATGTGCATCGTGATTGGTCTTGCGTAGCTGACCTTGTTCCCCGCAGTCGAACGGACGGAGGTCTCTTCCTTGAGAAGTTCTTGAGACCAATACCTCGACGACCCGGTCGAATATGTCTCTTCGAACTCGTAGTTTGAATCACTCGAGCAGCTGGCAATGAAGCTCGTTTCAGGACTTGAGAACCTCGTTTCGGTGATGGGTTCGACTGCATTACATGGTGCAAACGTGACTGGGTTCGGGCTCCGGGTTGCTTGGTGGATCGATACTTTGGAAACTTCTTTAGTCGTTTCCTCAAGATGGTAGGTAGCTTGCTTGGTTCCGCCAATGTTCATTGCAGAGACTGCCTCGCCAAGTCTCTGTTGTTCTTTGGTCAGCCTCTCTATTGTCGCCGTCTTCCTTTTCAGACAGTTGAAGATGCTTTCGAGCCTATCGTCAGTCTCCTCCGCTTTGTCCTCAGATCGTATTTGGTCTTCTATGAGTTGAAGGATGTCAGCTTCGGTTCGATCTCTATTGACATAGATAGAGTCGTTGGTCTCTTCAAGCTTTTCATTTAAGGCGCGGATGTCGTCCATACTCTGCTCGAGGACAGGTCTGCGATATTCGAGTGCATCAAAGATCTTTTTCAGCTGGATTGCATTGTTGGCTGCTTGCTCCTTATGCAGCCTCATCTCCTCGGAGAGAGCTTCCATCTTAGCGAGAAGTTCGGCTTGAACTTCGTCTATACGCCTATAGACAGCTTCAGTGGAATCCGCCTGGTATACCACCATATTATTGATCTAGTCTATGAGCTTGTTGATATATCATGGTTTTTACCCATTTTTAGACCATGATATATGTGTTTTTATAGAGTCTTTTGTCTATTTTCGAGTCTATATAGAGTCTTTACAGGTTCAGGTACAATTGGAGATAAATTGGAGATTTGTATACATTTTGGAGCTTAGTGGAATGAAGCCGGATTGAAGAAACACGATGAGAGTCGATCGACACCAATGGTGTCGATCGACACCAGGATTTCCAATTTTCATAAGCGAGAAGTTTCCAGTTTTTGAAGAAAAGGAAATCTCCAAGACTTTTCCTAATCTTCCAAGGAATTGAAGACTCGTACCTAGGCCTATAAATATAGTTTTCAGCCATTGTTTAGGCATTATCTCATACTTTAAGAATCATAGAAGTTTAGGTTTTTGGAGAGAAGAATTTGACTCCTTTTGAGCAAATTTGGAACTCCCTTTATTTCTTCTATTGATTTCTTTTATGCTTTCTATTCAAGTTATGATTTCTGTTTCATTAATCATGTCTGAGTAGTTTGCTAGTTAGGTTTAGGGGTTTTCAAAGGTGATTAATGAATTGTTAGGTCGAATTAAATTGTTAGGATAAAATCATTAGAGTTCTTCATCTGGATTTGTGTTTAATGCTTATTCTAGCTTCGCGACCTAGAATCTGATCTTAGGTTAATTAATAGATGCGAGAGTATTATTGATTGCCTGAACTAATGTTAGATGAGCAAAATACCTATTCGCAAAGAGATTTGGTTTAGGGTTTTGTGAACAAT